>CM035839.1:293913849-295113849 GCA_020510985.1 Pholidichthys leucotaenia | reverse complement strand
ACAGGTTACTTAAAGCAGCACTCAGGGCTTTGCTTACGGACGCAAATTGGGTGGACCAGCTGCCGTGGGTTCTGTTAGGGTTGCGTTCTGCACCCAAGGAGGATTTGCCAGCCTCCCCGGCAGAACTAATTTTTTCTCAACCGCTGCGGCTCCCCGGGGAATTTTTGCCTGACAACCCTGCACCCGAGGCCGAGCCATCCCCGCATTCCCTACATGGCACAGAGGCAGGGAAAGTACCGGGCCTGGTCCACCACTGTTTTCCCTGTGCATTTGTCCCAAAAAGCTTGAGGAATGCATCGTTCGTGTTTGTCAGGCACGATGCACACCGGACCTTGTTGCGCCCACCATTCGACGGGCCGTTCAGAGTGTTGGAACCTGGGGTGAAACATTTCATCTTAGACTTGGGGGGGACGCAGAGAAACTGTCCGCATTGACAGGCTCAAGCCTGCGTTTGTGTTGGCAGACAAGCAGCTGGTGTTGGCCCGAGCTCCCCGGCGTAGACGCCCCCCCGTTGGGGGCTCCACAGGTAAATGACTCGTCAGCAGGAACAGAAATTCTTGATGAGGATGCCCCCCCCCCCATGGTCGCCCCACAGACGGACGTGCCTCCCGGAGTGCCCCATCGGCAGAGCAGCACCTCAGAGCCGGTGACCCCCGTTACAGCCGCTATGGACGTCGCCTGAAGTCCATAGGACAGGGGGGTTAAGGCCTATTTTGGGTGTTCGGTGGGGGGGGGGGCATAGCTGTTACATTCTCCACCCAGAGATGATGGCCCAGGAGAAGAGAGGCTGATGGGGGGTCCAGACAGAACAGCAGAGGTGGAGACGCTGGCTGCCGGGAGAAGGAAGAAGCACAGCACCAGTGGACTGTTATGTTAATGCACCATGCGGGGTTTGTCTGTAACGTGTATTGAGGTGTGAGCCCCCAGGCTGCTAGGCAAGGCATTAAAGGTATAAAAGAGGGATGCCCTGCGGCCTGGGAGCGATTCTTGTCAACTCAACTGTTAGAGAGAAATAAAGTCTGTGCTGATCCAGCTCGTCATCTCGCTTGTTCTATTCTCTCTACAGTAGACCAAAAGATCCTCAAAAGCTAGACATCATACTGCGATCCAAAGAATTTCAGGAACAAATGAGAAAGAACGTAATTGAGATCTATCGGTCTGAGTAAAGGTTATAAAGCCATTTCTAAAGCTTTGGGGCTCCAGCGAACCACAGTGAGAGCCATTATCCACAAATGGTGAAAACATGGAACAATGGTGAACCTTCCCAGGAGTGGCCAGCCAACCAGAATTACCCCGAGAACAGAGTGACGACTCATCCAAGAGGTCACAAAAGATCCCACAACAATATCCAAAGAACTGCAGGCCTCACTTGACTCAGTTGAGGTCAGTGTTCATGACCCCACCATGAGAAAGAGACTGTGCAAAAATGGCCTGCATGGCAGAGTTCCAAGACAAAACACACCAGCAAGTCCACCTCTGAATGTCTTAAGAAAAACAAAATGAAGACTTTGGAGTGGCCTAGTCAAAGTCCTGACCTGAATCCAAATGAGATGCTGTGGCATGACCTTAAAAAGGCAGTCCATGCTGGAAAACCCTCCAATGAGGCTGAATTACAACAATTCTGCAAAGATGAGTGGGCCAAAATTGCTCCACAGTGCTGTAAGACTCATTGCCAGTTACACAAAAGCTTGATTACAGTTGTTGCTGCTAAGGGTGGCCCAGCCAGTTATTAGGTTTAGTGGGCAATCACTTTTTTCACACAGGGCCGTGTAGGTTTGGATTTTTTACCCTTAATAATAAACACCTTCATTTAAAAACTGCATTTTGTGTTTACTTGTGTTATCTTTGTCTAATATTTAAATTTGTTTGATGATCTGAAACATTTAAGTGTGACAAACAAAAAAATGAGAAATCAGGAAGAGGGCAAACACTTTCTCACACCACTGTATATACCAAGAAATCAAAGCAGCTGTGTTCACAAAACAAGTTATATTTAATAAAGGGGAATAATTATTGAACACGCTTGGTGAAATTCATTTACTATTTAGTAGAAAAGCCTTTGTTGGTAATAACAGTTTCCAGACGCCTCCTGTATGGAGAAACTAAGTGCAGGCATTGCTCAGGAGTGATTTTAGCCCATTCTTCCACACAAACTGTCTTTAAATCTTGAAGATTCCGTGGGTGTCTTCTATGAACTCTGATCTTCAGTTTGTTCCATAGATTTTTAATTAGATTCAGGTCAGGTGACTGACTGGGCCATTCTATTGTAGAGGGTGCGAAGGAAAGGATGTGGTGGCAAGGCACGAGCGTAGGTCAGCACAGATTCTTTATTTACCCTCTAACATGAATACAGCCTGTTTGTCCCAGTGTGGCCGGTGGGGCCCGGTTAGTCGTGATGAGAGTAGAAGTGTAAGAGTGAAGAGCGAGAGATGAGGAAGAGCAGCTCTTTTATACCGTCATACAGACAGAGAGGATGCATGGCACATTAGCATATCAATTGTCATCTAATACCATTGGCCATTACACATGATTAGCATGACATTGGTTGGCACAAAGATGTATGCATTCAGTCCCGTCTGACTTTCTCCTGTGGTTCTTTTGGTTGTGTATCAATTGTCCTCTGCTTCCTCCAAGCCCCTGCTGGGTGTGAGGCAAGTTCCGGAAGAATGTCCCAGAGGAATGTCTCCCCGCTGTATTTAGTGTCACCACCCCACCCCACCCCCGAACACCTAGAAAGGGCTGTGACCCCCCCCCCCCCCCCCCCGTCATTTGGGCTCAAGTCGACGCCAGTAGAGGCTGCAACAGGGGGGTGGGGGTGGGGGGTTGCCACTCCGGTCGAACTGCCTGCTGGTGTGGAGTGTTGGAGGGCCTGTAAGTCTGTGGGGGGGGGGGGGGAGGGGTGGAAAAGCCGGTGGTTGTGAAAAAAAAAGAAAACTTACATCTCTGACTCTTCTTGTGGCTCATCCTGCGAGGATGTGGGGAAGGCGGGCGGCCAAATTTCCCGAGGATGCGTAACGGCTGTGAAACAACTGTAGCTGTGTGAGGGACTTGGCGTGTGGCTGTAGATGCGGAAGGGACAGCAATCGGCTAAATCCCCGTTGTGTGCCACGGCTGAGAAACCCATACAAACAATGAAGCTGGTTTGTCTCTGGTGAGTAGCGGGCGCTGCGGCCACATAGCTTCCAGTTGCGCTGTCCTCGTAATCCTGCAGTGTGCGCGTGTGGCTTAAGTGAACGGAAGGTCCGTTGCCGAGAGGTGAGTCAGGGTCAGGGAGCTTGATGGAAATCAACGTAGTCAGCGCCAATGGTCTTCCCTGTTCACGCTGTTTCTGTGCGTTGCTCGTGTCGCTGATCCTCCTGCGTCTCGGTCCCAGCACTACGCTCTCCGTCCGGCCCTGGAGGTCGCCATCATGGAGAGAGGACAAGGCGCACGCGCTCCCGTGTGGATGCGAAGGATGAAGGCGAACCCCAGTCTCTGGAATCCACAGCGCGGTGAGAGGGAGAGATAGTCCATTTCAAGTTAGGTCACCAATGTAGAGGGTGCGAAGGAAAGGATGTGGAGGAAAGGCACGGGCGTAGGTCAGCACAGATTCTTTATTTACCCTCTAATATGAACACAGCCTGAAGTGTAAGAGTGAAGAGCGAGAGATGAGGAAGAGACGCTCTTTTATACCGTCATACAGACAGAGAGAATGCATGGCACATTAGCATATCAATTGTCATCTAATACCATTGGTCAATACACACGATTAGCATGGCATTGGTTGGCACAATGATGTATGCATTCAGTCCCGTCTGACTGTCTCCTGTGGTTCTTTTGGTCGTGTGTCAATTGTCCTCTGCTTCCTCCGAGCCCCTGCTGGGTGTGAGGCAAGTTCCAGAAGAATGTCCCAGAGGAATGTCTCCCCGCTGTGTTTAGTGTCACCACACTATCAGCTTTATTTTCAGTCTCTGGGCCCAGTTGAGTTTCCTTGGCTGTGTGTTTGGGATCATTGTCTTGCTGAAATGTCCACCCCTGTTTCATCTTCAGCATCTTGGCAGATGGCGACAGGTTCTTATCTAGGATGTCTCTGTACATTTGTCCATTCATCTTTCCTTCAATAATATGAAGTCTTCCTGTACCATTTCCTGAAAAACACGCCCACACCAGCCCCAAACTTCACTGTTGGTATGGTGTTTTTGGGCTGATGTGCAGTGCCATTTCTCCTCCAACCATGCTGTGTGTTGCGGTATCCAAAAAAATCAATTTTGGTCTCACCTGACCAGACTATATTTTCCCAGTATTTTTCTGGCTTGCCCAAATATTGTGCACCAAACTTTAAACAAGCTTCAACATGCTTTTTCTTCAGCAACTGAGTTTTGTGAGGTGAGTGGGCACAGAGCCCATGTTGGTTGAGTGCATTACTTATTGTTTTCTTTGAAACAGCCATACCTGTTAACTCCAGGGCTTTCTGGAGCTCTCCACGAGTGGTCTTTGGCTCTTGGATAACTCTTCTACTAATTCTTTTGACTCCTCTGTCAGAAATCTTGCGAGGAGCTCATGGTCGTGGCCAATTTATGGTAAAATGATGTTCTTTCCACTTCCAAATGATGTCTCCAACAGTGCTCACTGCAACATTCAGCAGTTTCAAAATGCGCCTGTAACCAATGCCATCATTATGTTTTGCAACCAATAAGGTTGCGAAGGTCTGGAGCAGGCCTAATCAATTAGCCACATATGGCCCAGGCCCAGGCCACCCCAAGGAAATATAAATTTAAGAAAAAAGTATGAAGGAATGATGGTTCGCAAGCAAGCACACGAATAACGTGACCGTCATCTGCGCAAAGTTCAGAAGCGCCCAACCCGCGTGACCGTTCCAGTCGGCAGACAGATTGCCTCGCTAGCGTCACTGTCTGAGAGAAGCATGAGCTTATTAAAGTACTTTAAACACTGAGAAAAAAAAAAAAAAACGCAGAAGAGGTATATAAGCAGTGGAGGCATTTATGGTGGTTGCAGCCTGCTGGTAATGGGAACTTTAATCCGTCAACAGCCTTCAGACAAACTAAATGTGCCAACATTTGGATTTAAAAATAAGGGAGGTTTTTTCCTGCTCTCTGGATTGTGAGGAGAGTTCTAAAAAAACTATAAATGTATAGAAACATAACAGAAATAACTGCATCTTTGGTAATTTAAGTTAATTTATTTCATTAAATATAATTTTATTAATATTTTTTTCATTTAAATCAGAGTTAAATTGTTGTTCTGTTCTGGCTCTGCAAAATTATGGTCAAAAGTGTCAATTGTATAAGGAAAAAAGTCAAATTTTACCACAACCTGTTTAAAATTTATATAAAAAAATATATATTTTAAAAAACAGGCAAAAATTAGCCATAAAATAACCCCTAGATTTATCATAAAGTCTGAAATGTACAAGAAAAGGAATTTTATAAGAGGAAATTAAAAATTTGAGGAAAATGGTTTCAAATTCAGATAAATTTACAGAGAAAAGTAGAAAACTATAAGAAAATTGTTATAAATTTTGGAGAAAAACCTCAAATCTTCAAGACTGAAGTCATTCCTCAAGTTTTTAAGTGGGTGATTTTTGCATCCTTAACTCTACTAGAAATTTTTGGTTGACTGATGTGTGTTTAATGGAATGTGTAGTTATAAAAAGAGGTTCCTACTCACGTGTGGTGATTTAAAACAAACCAAATCACAATAATGGATGTGCAATGTTTGTTAATGTCATCAATCTTTTCTTGGAGGGTGTGTGCACTGAAGTGTTTGACAGTTTTTTTTTATTCAGCTAAATGCACTTTGTGATGTGCTAAGGTGAGTTATGACTAGGATGTAGTATAATTTATTTCAAAAGGGAAACAAATGTTAATGCTCCTAAAAGTGCACATTGAGTTTTTATGCACTTTGAGATATGCCTAAGTAAGATGTGATCAAAATGGTTATTTACAGAATTGTATTTTTTCCCCCATTCTTATTTAATTGTTGTTCAAGAGGAAAAATATTTCTACTACTTCAAGTTCTGCTCAACCCCAGCACTGTTATTGTGTTTTTATGCACTTTTGATGTGCCTTTGTCATGTGTCAAGTGCATATATATAACCAAGACAATGAATAAAAAGTGCATATTTTTTGTCATATTGATCTGTGTTGCTTTGACATTTATCATATTCAACAGATCGCTGAACATGTGTGGCCCAGTTACATGTCTTGATTTCAAATTGTGGCCCAACTGATTTTGTAATTGAATAGCCCTGGTGTACATGCTGGCAGTGGCACGAGACCCTGTGCATGTACATTTCCTCAATGCAGAAATGTAAATGGTATGGAAAGCAGCCATAGCTCCACCATCAGTCTAAATCTAATTCAGACTGTCGTTACTCTCTTAGACATATGAGGATTGTCATGGTAAATTATATCAAACAATGACTTTGTTTTGGCACATAGCTAAAAGTTTAGTATTCTGCTAATCACAGTTACTGTAAATGTTAATCTTCCTCGTCTTTCGGCTGCTCTCTTTAGGGGTCAGCATAGTTAAATGTTCATCTCTGCTGAATATACAGTGCTTATAAAAACTACTCACCCCCCTTGGATGCTTCAACCTTTTATTGCTTTCATAAATGAAATCATGGTCAAAAATTTGACTTTTCTGACATAAAATCCCCCCCCCCCCAAAAAAGCTTCTTTCATGTCAAAGTGAAAACAGATTTTTACAAACTACTGTCAGTTAATTAAAATTATTTAAGATACAGTAAATGATTGCATAATATTTACCCCTTTTAAAGTGACTGACCTAATTCAACAGAGGTCCAGCTTGTTGATGCCTGCAGTCTCACAGTGAAATGGAGATCACCTGAGTGCAATTAATGCGTGTCAAGTGATTGTAGTATAAGGACATCTGTGTCTGTGAGGTCCAATCTCTGGTTCATCAGTATTCCTGCTACAATTGCAACATGAAGACAAAAGAACACTCTAAGCAACTCTGAGAAAAAGATCATTGAAAAGTATAAGACAGGAGATGGCTACCAGAAGATTTCCAACTCAGTGGGCATCCCACGGAGTTCAGTTAAATCCATCATTAAGAAATGGTACATTATCTAGCTATCTATATATGGAAGCAGTATGGCACTTGTCTAAATCTGCCTAAGATTTTTTATGAAGAAGATTTATTTTCCAGCAAGACAACAGCCCCGAGCATACAGCAAAAACTACACAGAAATGGTTCAAAGACAACAAGCTGACTGTTCTGGAGTGGCCAAGTCAAAGCCCAAATCTCAAATTTGTGGCTGGACTTGAAAAGAGCTGTTCACGCCCAATTCCCAAGCAACCTAACAGAGCTTGAGCTCTTTTGCAAGGAAGAATGGAGAAAAATTGCACTGTCCAGATGTGCAAGCCTGATTGAGACATATCCACACAGTCTCTGTGCTGTGATTGCAGCCAAATGTGCATCTACTAAATACTGACCTGAAGGGGGTGAATACTTATGCAATTATTTACTTTACCTTATGTAATTTGAATTACCTGACAGTAGTGTGTAAAAATCTGTTTTCACTTTGACATGAAAGAAGCCTTTTTTTTCTTTTTTTACAATTTTTTGTCAAAAAAAAGCCAAATTATTTTGATCATGATTTCATTTTATAAAGCAACAAAAAGTTGAAACATCTAAGGGGGTGAATACTTTTTATAGGCACTGTAATTTTAGCTAATGTATATGAAGCAAAGTGGCATTATAATGAAAGTGCAACATAATTGGGCAACAAGTTGTGCATGTTTTAGCACCATGCTTACACTCCAAACTTTAAATGGAGACCAAATAAAAAGTGTATTTTCTAATGTTTTTTTTTCTTTACACCACTCCTACATTTAAATGATTTTGCATTCTGCATGTTTGGTATCTTAAAATATCTAAATCTTATATAACATAAGTAAAATTATCAGTTTTGAGAATGGTTAAAGACAAAAATATCAAAATGTTTAAAGCACAACTTAAGGCTCTCCAAAGTAGAGAACATGCAAAGAAGATGCATACCCATGCTGTCCGGCTCCATAGTGACAGTTCGTGAAATGTGAGGGAAAACGCTGATGGTATCCCGTCTGGTCTGGTGGTAGAGGAAACGGTTGCCCTGAAAGTAAAGGCTGATGATGTCCGTCTCCGAACCCAGTCCCGACAGGTGCCATGTGACTTTGTCCCCCTTGCACATGGTCAAGCCTGGGACATTCCCGTACACAAATCCATTGATGGCTAAAGGGAAGTCAGGAAAGTATGACATGCTGGGTCAATTATGAGTGAGTGATTCAAGTAAAGCAATGGTCACAAATACCCTCACGAATGTCTGTGAACACCGTACAAATGATTTTTGAACAATTTCTTACAGCCTTCTTAAGGTAGCCATAGGAGAATCCAGTATTTGTAAATTTGTGGCCAGGTTGATGGTCTTGTCCAAGATTTCTACGAATACCCCATGAAAACCCCTCATTGTAGGGCGGCCGTATGAATGCCATAGGAACAACACAAGAACTATGCAAGATGTTGGCCGTAAGTATGCCTCAAGAACACCTTAAGTTGTTCTTGAGGGCCCCTTACAGTGGTCGTAGGAAATGCTAGTTCATACAGCATGTGTAAGGCGGTAGTGAGGCACTCATAAGGCAGAAGTATGTCATTCGTGTGATATTTGTGTCGACAAAATGTGCCGAAAACCAGAAAGATCTTCCTATCAACTACTTGTGAGTGCCGTGAGTTGCAAAAACATTTTTTGTAAGATGGCAGTAAGTATGCCCTAGGAAGTTCCCAAGGCACCCTTACAAAGAACGTAAAAACTCTACGGCCATCGTACGACAGAAACGCACCTCATTTCTCAGAACTGAATGGCAGCCGTAAGAAACTATGCCCACTCCACGAATGTCTGCAAACTCCAGAATTCGTAGGAACTGGGAGATTCTTACGAACCCATCATTTGTAAGAATCTTTGTGACTGTAGCTTTAGATTAAGACTGAATACACATTTAACGTACCATGCATTCTGTTACTTTCAATGAAGCCTTCCTCCTCCTTGTTGACCGTGTTGGGGGCTGTAGTGAAAGTCCTGATGTTTTCATCCAGATACCAGCTCTGGTTCTCATCAAACACTGTAGCCATGAGGTGAAACTCTTTATCATAGTTTTTCTACATGAGAGGAGTGATAATTCAAAAAGAGAGGCAGTGTGTCAGAGTTTACACCGTGGATCATATCTCTGAACTTAAAAATGTAGCCTGTTCAAACACACACCATAGCAACTTCCTACCAACATACTCATCCCTATCCTCTCACCTGTACTCCTTTCTTTAGTGACCCAGGTCGACAGACAAGGAGTGGTCCGGCCAGTCCAGAGCTGGTGTCTTTAACAGGCTCCACTGCAGAGTAGTACAGATAGGTGAGGCAGTCAGCTTCCCCATCTGTAGGCCCAGCACCCACAGGCACTTCCCACTCATAGGTGTGCACCATCCCAGGTTTGACCAGAGCAGCAGGCGGAGGAGTCACCACTCCTAATCATATCAACACAGAAACAGAGTGTTTCCATCAATAATAAGAACAGACTGAATAATGCATTCTAACTAGTAATGCAATGAAGCATGTCATTTACTTGGCTGTCTCTTAAGCTCTCGCAGTTTCTTCGCTGTGTATGATTCTGAACACGAGAAAAGTGAACCAGGTGAGATGTAAAAAGGACAAATAAATATCTGGAATACTGATCACCATATTTATTCATATGCATACACTGACCTTCCAATTCATTGTAATAGAGTGTCCCATCTTGTTCTATACTGTACTGTACTCCATGTGGTTGTATTGTGTAAGGACGGGTGGCTTTGTTCTTAAACACAACCTTGATAGTGTCTTTTTCTTCAGCTCGCAAAACAGGACCTGTGGGTACAGATAAACAGATCCACATAAACCACTTTGACTGAAATGATGGAAAAAAGACTAGTTAGGTGGGGGTTAGGGATGGGATTATCGAAACTCTAGTATTGATACTTCAATACCAGCTGGTCGATATTTTGGAGTTGATACTTTTTAAAATATTGCCATACCACCATGTTAATACAAAACGTGAAATTTGTTTTCACTTCTGAGAGTTTTAGGCATTAAATTTATGTGTGAAAACCGGTGAAAAACCAGCCCAGACATATTTTAGAGATGGCCTGCCGTGTCACATGATTATAGCAGCCTATCAGATGTCAGAGCCGAAGACTCACTGTGCACTGCGCAGCCTCAGTCAAGCAGTCACTGACTTCTGAGCAGAGTTAGCTCAGCAGTTGCTGTAGTACATTATCTATCAACTATAAAAAGACAAATGAGCATTAGCTGTTTTCACTGAAAAACACTGGTCCTTGCTTAGTGACAGGAGGTGTTGTTCAAAGTTCAAACAAAGGCTGATAAGAAGTTATCCAGCTTATTTTTTCCCATTAAAATCTGATGTGTTTTCAAAGTGTTCCTTTAATTTTTTTGAGCAGTATATATATATATATATATATATATATATATATATATATATATATATATATATATATATATATATATATACATATATATATATATATATACACTACCGTTCAAAAGTTTGGGGTCACTTAGAAATTTCCTTATTTTTGAAAGAAAAACACTTTTTTTCAATGAATTTAACTTTAAACTAATCAGAAATACACTCTATACATTGCTAATGTGGTAAATGACTATTCTAGCTGTAAATGTCTGGTTTTTGGTGCAATATCTACATAGGTGTATAGAGGCCCATTTCCAGCAACTATCACTCCAGTGTTCTAATGGTACAATGTGTTTGCTCATTGCGTCAGAAGGCTAATGGATGATTAGAAAACCCTTGTGCAATCATGTTAGGTCTGCAATGCTGTAATTGCTGCAAATGGAGGATTCTTTGACGAAAGCAAAGTTTGAAGGAAAAAATTATTATTTCAAATATAAATCATTATTTCTAACCTTTATGGGGTAACCCCCACAACAGCCAAGGACAAGCAGAGCGCTCAGCCGGGGCAATTAGCAGAGCAATGAGATGTGTGTGTTGAGATCAATAGGCAGCCTCTCCCTGTCTAGTTCAGGCGCCAGTATCCTGTGGATGTGTATGACTCAAATGCAAACGTTCATGCTTCCTGCTCTCATTGTGTTGCAAATGTCCCATGCCTGACTACAGTTCCTTTGATGATAACATGCCTTTGATGTATTGTCTGTAGCTGGGTATTTAAGTGGCTGAATATGATATGTTCACTCTCTTCTCACTCTGACTGCTTCTGACTACTGCTCATGAGATCCTGAGAGTTCGCTCCAGCATGCTTATACAGTAGCTGGGGTGAGCTCCGTGATGGCGATGATTGATGAATAAACTTCCTTAAAAACTCCAGTCGCCGTGCCTTATTTTAACATGGCTACAACCTTGTCAATGTCTTGAATATATTTTCTATTCATTTTACAACTCATGGTGGTAAATAAGTGTAACTTTTCATGGAAAACACAAAATAATTGTCTGGGTGACCCCAAACTTTTGAACGGTAGTGTATACACACACACACACACACACACACACAGTGCAGGAGCATTGCAGCTAAACAGAAAGAATAAACAGCATTACGGTTTGTTAAATTACCCTGCAGAATATGAATATGTACCCAGCCAGTACATTTAACATTTGAATCAACAGTGTTGTTGCCACCCTCAATAATAATTGTTATTGCCTAGTTGTGTATTGGAGGGGATGATCTCTATTGTGCAAAGTTGTTATATTTAGTACATTTAATACGACCTCTACAAGCAGCCCTGGTTAGGATATAAAGTCTGACAGCTGTGAGAAGGAAGGACCTGCGGAACCTCTCCGTCCTAGGATGACACAGCCTACCGCTAAATGAGCTCTTCAGTGCATTCAGCGTGTCCTTTATGGGGTGGGACTCAGACTTCAGCAGAAATGACAGCTTAGTCATCATCCTCCTCTCACCTAACTCCTCCACTGGGTCGAGGTGTCGACCCAGAACAGAGCTAGCTTTTTTGATCAGCCTGTTCAGTCTCTTCCTGTCGGCTGTCGTGATGCTACTGCCCCAGCAGACCACTCCAAATGTGATGGCTGATGCCACCACTGAATTGTAGAAGGTCTTCGGGAGTGCCCCTTGCACTCCCAAAGACCTGAGCCTCCTCAGGAGGAACAGCCTGCGCGACCCCTTCTTGTCGAATGTTTTGGTGTTGTGTGACCAGTCCAGTTTATTGTTCAGGTGAACACCAAGGTACTTGTAAGGTGTCACCATCTCAATGTCTGTTCCCTGGATGTTTACTGGTGCTGTGGGGGGTTGTCCTCTCCGGCGACAGTTCACCACCAGTTCCTTAGTTTTCCTCGCATTGATCTGGAGGCAGTTCCGTAGGCACCAGTCCACGAAGTCCTGGATAAGTCCTCTGTACTCTGCACCATCCCCATCAGAGATGAGGCCAACGATCGCAGAGTCGTCAGAGAACTTAGATGGCAGTGTGGTGTATTGTGTGAAAAGTAAGCAGTGTAGAGGGTGAACAGGAAGGAAGCCAGAACTGTTCTTGGGGGGGAAGGCATACCACAGATGATGGTGTCAGACACACAGTCTTGGGTTCTCACAAACTGTGGTCCGTTTGTGAGATAGTCCAGGACCCACCATGAAAGGTGTGCTGGTTCACCCCTGCACACAGCAGCTTGTCCCTCAGAATCACTGGTTGGATGGTGTTGAAAGCACTGGAGAAATCAAAGAACATGATCCTCACGGTGCTCCCAGGCCTCCCCAGGTGGAACAGGGAACAATGTAGGAGGAAGATCACTGCATCCTCTACCCCGATGCCATGCTTGTAGGCAAACTGAAGTGAATCCATTGCTGGTCCCACCAGGGGGCGGAGGTGGGCGAGGATCGGCCTCTCCAGGGTCTTCAGTAGGTGTAATGTCAGGGCCACTGGTTTGTAGCTGTTCAGGTCCGTCGGGTGCAGATTCTTCGACACAGGTACCACGCAGGATGTTTTCCACAACTGTGTATTCTGGTGCCCAGAGATGGTTTTGAGGCTTCTCCAGACACCGCTGATGTCACTCTGCTTGAGCTTGTCCTCCATCTTCTTCCTGTAACTGTCCTTCCCCTCTCTGAACTTCCTCCCCTGTACGGACTTCAGCTCCTCCTTGTTTCCCAACCTGAAGGTCCTTTCAAATTCAATTCAATTCATCTTTATTTATATAGTGCCACATCACAACAAAAGTCATCTCATAGAGCTGTCAAATGCAGGGAAAACCCCACAATTTCTTCTCCTTCAGCAGTGTCTTTATCCAGGGTTGATACAGAGCTTGTTGTTTGAGAAACACCATATGGTCTTGGTGGATACGATGTTCTCCACACAGAAGTTGATATAATCTGTGATGGTATGCGTGAGGCTGTCGACGTCCTCACCATGTGGATCACAGAGCTGCTCCCACGCAGTGGATTCAAAACAGTCCTTCAGAGCGTCTTTTGCCTCCTCAGACCATATCTTCACTGTGCGGGTAATAGGAGGTTGTGTGTGTACCTGGGGTTTGGCAGGAGGTGAACCAGGTTGTGATCAGATCTTCTAAGTGGGAAGGAGTCATGAGTGTAAGTCTCCTTGGTGTTTGCATAAAAAAAAATCCAGCATTTTATTGTCTCTGGTGTGGCACATGACATACTGGGTGAAAGTGGGCAGAGTGGAGGACAGGGAAGCATGGTTAAAATCACCATAGATGAACTGGAGAGCAAAGGGTGTTGAGTCTGTAGTCTGCTGCTGACTGAGTGGATGACGTCACATGCTGCCTCAGCGCTTGTGGAGGAGGGTATATAAATAGCAGCCACGATGATGTGTGAGAAGTTTTTGGGGAGTTATGCAGGTCACATGCTAACAACTGTCAACTCAATGTCCTTGCTACAGTGTTGTTGTTTAATCATGATTTGCCCAGGATTACACCATCTGTTGTTCACAAACACTGCCAGCCCCCCGCCTCTGCTCTTGCCACTATCTAGTGTCCGATCTGCCCTTATTAAGTGGAAACCCTCCAGTCCTACGTTTAGGATAGCCACGTTTCAGTGAACAGCATGATGCTAACCTCTCTGAAGGTGCTCTCATACCTGGATATACCTGCTAGTTCTTCTGTCTT
The DNA here is from genome assembly GCA_020510985.1 of Pholidichthys leucotaenia. Classification (NCBI taxonomy): domain Eukaryota; kingdom Metazoa; phylum Chordata; class Actinopteri; order Cichliformes; family Pholidichthyidae; genus Pholidichthys; species Pholidichthys leucotaenia. The sequence goes on along the minus strand of CM035839.1, from coordinate 295,099,711 downwards.
GTTAAGCAGCAATCTCACACTTCCCATAATAACTCATTTGTAGAATGGGCTTGTACCTTGTCTTCCTCGTGCGTCGCTTTGCTCCAGCTCAACATCCCCATTGTTTTTGCCTGATTTCTCAAAGGATATTGGGTCTTTCAGTTAGCACCACGGAGCGGCACAATGCTAACAATTGTCTCCTACTGTAAACGGTGGCTCCGCCACTCACCTGGTCAGCAGTCATTGGTGATATGAGTAGAAAGATGGCTAATATCAATGCCAGTATGGCAATATTAATGTCCTTGGTGTCCGTGATAGATATGGGGTAACAGATCAGAAATGTATTCAAATCCTTAAAGTCAACGTTGCACTTCTCAAAGTCTACATCTACTGTTTAAACCATCTTGAATCTGATTGCAAGAACAAAGTAATAAACAAAACTCAAGCAAGACTAAGCATTAGCTTGCAATAAAACTACCCAGTGAAGTTGCTGGTTAAAATAATGTTACTTGAGTGCATGCAGCTGTGTATTTGTAACTCCTTACTAGAAGATGTTTGGTCACACAGAAAAATATTGTAATTATTTGCTCCACTATCACACTAAACATCGCACTACACATGCATTCAACCCTTGATTAGCGTGGCTTACCCAGGATTCCAAGGTGTTGCTCCTCTGGGCTACGAAGCGTCTTTGTTAAAAAGAGGTTGTCGGTGTACTCCACATAGCGAACCTTCTTGTAGCGGCTTCCGATACGATTTCGACCCCGAGTTACAAACGTCGCTGCCTCACTGCACATACCAAAGCATAAGGTTGGAGCACAGGATGCATCAAGTCATACGTATATGAATATTCACACATATGTACAGTGCATCCAGAAAGTATTCACAGTGCTTCACTTTTTCCACATTTTAGTTATGTTACAGCCTTATTCCAAAAGGGATTAAATTAATTTTTCCCTCAAAATTCTACACACAATACCCCATAATGACAATGTGAAAAAAAATGAGATTTTTGCACATTTATTAAAAATAAAAAACTAAGAAATCACATGTACATAAGCATTCACAGCCTTTGCCATGAAGCTCAAAATTGAGCTCAGGTGCATCCTGTTTCCACTGATCATCCCTGAGATGTTTCTACAGCTTCATTGGAGTCCACCTGTGGTAAATTCAGTTGATTGGACATGATTTGGAAAGGCACACACCTGTCTATATAAAGTCCCACAGTTGACAGTGCATGCCAGAGCACAAACAAAGCATGAAGTCAAAGGAATTGTCTGTAGACCTCCGAGACAGGATTGTCTCGAGGCACAAATCTGGGGAAGGGTACAGAAAAATTTCTGCTGCTTTGAAGATCCCAATGCAGTGGCCTCCATCATCCGTAAATGGAAGAAGTTCGGAACCACCAGGACTCTTCCTAGAGTTGGCCAGCCGTCTAAACTGAGTGATCGGGGGAGAAGGGACTTAGTAAGGGAGGTGACCAAGAACCCAATAGTCACTCTGTCAGAGTTCCAGTATTCCTCTGTGGAGAGAGGAGAACCTTCCAGAAGGACAACCATCTCTGCAGCAATCCACCAATCAAGCCTGTATGGAATAGTGGCCAGATGGAAGCCACTCCTTAGTAAATGGCACAATGCAGCCTGCCTGGAATTTGTCAAAAGGCACCTGAAGGACTCTCACACCATGAGAAACAAAATTCTCTGGCCTGATGAGACAAAGATTGAACTCTTTGGCGTGAATGCCAGGTGTCATGTTTGGAGGAAACCAGGCACTGCTCATAACCATGCCAATGGTGGTGGCAGCATCATGCTGTGGGGATGTTTTTCAGAGGCAGGAACAGGGAGACTAGTCAGGATAGAGGGAAAGATGAGTGCAGCAATGTACAGAGACATCCTGAATGAAAACCTACTCCGGAGCGCTCCTGACCTCAGACTGGGGCAATGGTTCATCTTTCAGCAGGACAAAGACCCTAAGCACACAGCCAAGATATCATAGGAGTGGCCTCAGTGTCATGATTATCTGACAGCTCAAGTGCACGATGCTAGCACAAGACGGAACCACACAGGGGGAAACGTTCAATGATTTATTAAATGGAGAAAACAGTGCCTCATTAAGGAAACAGCCACTCGCCAGAAGATTCAATCCACCTGTGGAGAGAAAAGCGAGAGCTGTCAGCGGAGAAGCAGAGAAGGGAAAATGGGCGAGCCAAATTACCACTTACTCGGGACTCCGGGAGAGGACCGGCAGAACTCCAGCGGGGAATAGACGAAACAGTAGGGAAGGGGGATGAGCTTGGAGTGCCTGACCGGGTGAAGTTTTGTTGCTTGGAGACGTGATGAGGTGGCAGGGGAGCACACGCAGTCCGAGACACACCTGCACGATGGCAGCAACCTGAAATAGAAGAATAGAGAACTGTTAGAGGACGTGTCTACACTTGCTCCAAAAATGACCTGCTTGTCTGAAATAGAGCAGTATACCCAGATGAGCCAGCGTTGACTGCGTGGAGGAAGCCTCCTTAAGTACGCTGGCTGATGAGCGGGCGCAGGTGTGTCCTCTGCCTCAGGTGCAGTGATGAGTTGATGAACATGCGGCAGGAGGGGAGGAGCGTGCTTTCGCTGCCCTTGACAGCCCCCCCCCCCTTCTAGGAGTGCCTTCTGGCGGTCCAGAGGGCTTCTCCAGGTAGGTTCGGTGGAAGACCCGGAACATCTCTTTGTCCAGAACCCATGACGATGGGTTCCAGGACCGTTCCTCCGGGCCGCAGCCCTCCCAGTCCACCAGGTACTGCAATCCCTGACCCCGATGGCGAACATCCAGAATCCGGCAGACCGTGTAGACGGGGTGGCTGTTGATGATTCGGGGAGGAGGAGGCGGCTTCGGGGGGGGGGGGGCAGAGAGGACTGACTGAGAGGGGCTTGATGTGGGACTCGTGGAAGGTGGGGTTCATCATAGCGAAGAAGGGAGCTTCAGCTGAACCGACTGACTGATTGGCGCCTGCCCGTTGCTCTGAGGATGATTCCCGGACGAGAGACTCACTGTCGTGCCTAGTGTCTGACAAAAACTGTGGGCCCCAGTCAGACACGATGTCAATGGGGATGCCGTGGACCCTGATCACATGGTCACTCAGCAGGACTGCCATCTCCAAGGCTGAGGGGAGCTTTGGGAGGGCCACCATATGCACCGCCTTGGAGAAGCAATCCACGATAGTGAGGATGACAGTCTTCCCACGGGAGGGGGGGAGTCCGGTCCCAAAGTCCACGGCGATATGAGACCAGGGACGACCCGGGGTGGGGAGGGGGTGGAGGAGTCCCGAGTGGGGAGAGGAGTCAGACTTTCCCCTGACACAGGTCTGGCAAGCCCTGACGTACTCCTGTGTGTTCCACTGCACCGTGGGCCACCAGAATGCCCTCCGGACAAAGTCCACAGTGCGGGCGATGCCCGGATGGCAGGAAAAATGGTTGGTGTGGGCCCACTGGAGAACATCGCTGCGGAGGGGGGCCGGGACGTAGAGGCAATTCCGGGGGCACCCTACTGGCACGAGCTCCTGGGACTGGGCCTGCCGGACCCTCTGCTCAATGTCCCAGGTAAGCGCACCAAGGACGCACAAAGGTGGGATAATGGTTCGGGGGGGGGGGGGTTACCTCCCCGGAATCAAACTGGCACGATAACGCGTCCGGTTTGACATTCCGGGTGTCAGGCCGGTAAGTGATGGTGAAATTAAACCGCTGGAAAAATAAGGACCAGCGAGCCTGCCTGGCGTTTAATTGGCGGGCCGACCCCAAGTATTCAAGATTCTTGTGGTCGGTCCACACGATGATGGGGTGAATGGCACCCTTCAACCAATGTCTCCACTCCTCCAGTACCAATTTAATAGCCAGCAGCTCTCTGTCCCCCACGTCATAATTTCTCTCAGCCGGCGTGAGCCGATGAGAGAAAAATGCGCATGGGTGGAGCTTCTGATCCGAGGACATACACTGTGACAGCACAGCACCAATCCCCATGTCAGATGCATCCACCTCAAGGATGAACTGGAGCTGCGTGTTGACCTGTGCCAAGATGGGTGTGTCTGTGAACAGGCATTATAATTTGTTAAATGCCTGTTCTGCTGCCTGGGTCCAGCAAAAGGGGACCTTAATGGAGGTCAGCTGAGTCAAAGGCAGTGCCACCCCACTATAGTTCCTTATGAACCGGCAACAGAAGTTTGCGAACCCGAGGAAGCGTGGGAGCTCCCTGTGGGAGTGGGGAGTTGGCCAATCCAGCACTGCCTTCACCTTGGCCGGGTCGGCAATCAGTCTCCCTTCGGCTACTATGAAGCCCAAGAAAGTGGTGGATGGTGTTGAAAACACAAACACGAATTGATATAGCATATCGCGGAGGACGTTGTTAATTAACCGCTGGAAGATGGCAGGGGCGTTGGTGAGCCCAAAGGGCATCACCAGGTATTCAGACTGTCCCTGGTGTGTCTTAAGTGCTGTCTTCCACTCATCACCCTCGCAAATGCGGACCAAATGATACGCATTTCTCAGATCCAATTTAGCAAACACCCGTGAGCGCTGAAGGAGCTCGAACGCTGAATTGATAAAGGGTAGAAGGTGCTTGTCCTTAATGGTAATTGTGTTAAGCTCCAGGTAGTCTATGCACGGGCGCAGCGAGCCATCCTTCTTTCCAAAGAAGAAGAACCCGGCCTCAAGTGGGGCTGAAGATGGCCGAATTAGGCCAGCGTTCAAGGACTCCATTATGTACCTCTCCATCGCCTCCCTCTCCGGCCCAGAAATGCTGTACAGCCTGCTGGATGGCAGCCTCGCCCCCGGGATGAGGTCAATGGCACAGTCATAAGAGCAGTGAGGTGGCAGCGACAATGCTCTCGACTTGCTAAAGACCCCTCCAAGATCGTGATAAGCCTGGGGGTTGAGGCTGAGGTCCGGCGGCTCGACCAGACAGAGGGAGACAGATAGAGAGAGGGAGCACTCCGTTGAGTGCATGCAATGGGCCAAACAAAAGGGGCTCCAGGAGGAGATGGTGTTTTGAGCCCAGTTAATCATGGGGCTGTGCCTCCGGTGCCATGGATACCCGAGGACCACCGGGGAAAAGGAAACAGGAAGAACTAAGAAAGTTAATTCCTCCCTGTGGTTTCCAGAAAGAGGATGGAGATCGGCACCGTGCTGCATGTGACTACCGTGGCCTCCCGGCAAGATATGGTTGTGATTCTCTGATCACATGGCAATTTATGTGTAGGAATGCCCACCTGCTTCATGAACTCAGCAGAAACGAAATTACCCTCCGACCCAGAGTCAACCAATGCCTTAACCCTCCTCTCCACCCCCGGCATCTGCACGAGGGCTAGGATAGAAAAATTACCGGGGAGAGTGTCTTTGGTCCCGCCCGCCAGACCCCCCCCTCATGGTTACTGACAGGCCGCATCTTTTTGGCCGCTGGTGGCAGTCGTCCCGACTGTGATTCAGCAAACCACAGTGCCGGTACGTGCCGGCTCTTCACCTCCTCCGGCGCTCATCATTGGTCAGGTACCGAGAGAGCGCCATCGGCTCGGGCAAAGAGGTGGCGCCGTCAGTGTCAGTCGTCACGGCAGGGCCGCACGCAGATGAAAGGAAGCCTCGCGCGTTCACGGTGCTGGTTGTCCAAACCAACGACTTGAGCCATAAGGTTGTCGAGGGTCTTCGGGACAGGGTGAACCGCCAGTTCGTCCCGAAGCTGTTCGTTCAACTCGTGAAGGAATGCACTGCGCAGGGCAACCTCATTCCAACCCGAGTCTGCAGCAACAACTCGGAACTCCACTGAGTACTCGGCCGCTGACCAGGTACCCTGGAGGAGCGTCAATAGGTGGCTCATCACATTGCCCTCGCTCTTGGACCGGTCAAATGTGCATGTGAAGGCATCAACAAATTGGCTGAACGTATAGCGCCGCCCCTCGTGGTTGTCAAGTGTGGAGAGTGCCAAATCAAGGGCTTGATCCCTAAGCAACAGTGTAAAAAACTGTATCTTAGCTGTGTCTCCCAGTTACTCCTCCCCGACCTGCTCCAAATACATATGCACCTGGATGAGAAAGCTCTTACATCTCCCCACCTCCCCCGCGTACGGGGAAGGCGTGGGAATGGGAGTGGTACGCTGCACTGAGGCGTGGGGAGCAGGCTGAGGAGGCGGAACCAGGGGAGACGACTGAGACCAAAGCTGGATTAAGTTGGAAACCTGCTGCGTCAGCACAGCGTGCTGGTGCTTGGTCGCTGACAAGCGATCCCGAGCTGACATCGTCCTGGCTGACTCGTTCTGTCATGATTAGCTGACAGCTCAAGTGCACGATGCTAGCACAAGATGGAACCACACAAGGGAGAAACGTTCAATGATTTATTAAATGGAGAAAACAGTGCCTTGTTAAAGGAAACAGCCACTCCCTAGAAGATTCAATCCACCTGTGGAGAGAAAAGCGAAAGCTGTCAGCCGAGAAGCATTGAAGGGAAAATGGGAGAGCCAAATTACCACTTACTCAGGACTCTGGGAGAGGACTGGCAGAACTTCTTCCAGTGGGGAATATACGAACCAGTAGGGAAGGGGGATGAGCTTGGAGTGCCTGACCGGGCGAAGTTTCGTTGCTGGGAGTGGTGATGAGGTGGCAGGAGAGCGCACGCAGTCCCGAGACACACCCGCACGATGGCAGCAACCTAAAATAGAGAACTGTGTGAGAACCGTGTCAACACTTGCTCCAAAAACAACCCCGCTTGCCTGAAATAAGGCAGTATACCCAGACGAGCCATTGTTGACTGCGCGGAGGAAGCCTCCTTAAGTACGCTGGCTGATGAGCGGGCGCAGGTGTGTCCTCTGCCTCAGGTGCAGTGATGAGTTGACAAACGTGCGGCAGGAGGGGAGGGGTGCGCTCTCGCTGCCCGTGACATTCAGGACAACTCTGTGAATGTCCTGGAGTGACCCAGTCAGAGCCCAGACTTGAATCCATTTGAACATCTCTGGAGAGATCTGAAAATGGCTGTGCACCGACGCTTCCCATCCAGCCTGATGGAGCTTGAGAGGTGCTGCAAAGATGAATGGGCGAAACTGTCCAAAGATAAGTGTGCCAAGCTTGTGGCATCATATTCCAAAAAACTTAAGGCTGTAATTGCTTCCAAAGGTGCATCAACAAAGTATTGAGCAAAGGCTGTGAATACTTATGTACATGTGATTTCTTAGTTTTTTTAATTTTTAATAAATTTGCAAAAATCTCAAAAAAAATTTTTTCACATTGTCATTATGGGGTATTGTGTGTAGAATTTTGAGGAAAAATTAATTTAATCCATTTCGGAATAAGGCTGTAACATAAAAAAATGTGGAAAAAGTGAAGCACCGTGAATACTTTCCAGATGCGCTCTAACATCACCAACCTGTCAGTAGGAACATTAGGAGCATAGTCCCAGACTTCTTCTTCAGCAGCAATGAAGTACTGTCTGAGCTCACCATGAGGCCGAGGCTTGTGAACATTAGGAAAACATTTCTTGATCTCAAATCTAGCCTGCATCCCAGCTATTGAGAAAACAATAGAAAAAAAAATACTAATTAAACTGCAGCTTGGTGACTTAAAGCCCATCATCTTGATGTAGAGTAGTCTAATGTTAAGGTGTTATATACAACAATTTACATTTTGTATTAAAGTGACACTCTGGCAAAATTCAAACTTTTTCTGTTGTTAACATGTCTGTAACATGTTTCTTGTTATTTCCAAGACATATCAAGAGCAAAATCATTCCAAACTCCCAAGTATATGTTTTTCCTGCTGTGAATGTCTGCTTAAGCTCCAACCCCCCAAAACAGGCAGATTTGGGCAGAGTGTTTCTCGCTATGTCAGCATTCCTGCTTAGCCTGATTGGCTATAACATTAACCAATCAGGCTAAGGACTGAGACCCCTACTTGACTCTCTCGGGGGAAGAGGGAGGAGCCGAGGAGCAAGCAGGAGCTCAGCTTTTTACAAGTTGGGAAAGATGGCAGATTATACGAGTAGGTGGGGGGGGGGGCTGAAAAGTTCATAGTGGTCAAATTTGACCACTAGGAACTTTTCACCGTCTTCACCCTATGAATGTAGATGAACCTGCAGAAGGATAATTCTCAGTGGAGCAGAGAGGCAGTCACTGCACAGCTGGAGGGCTCGTCTCGCTGGGAGCATCCAATGGTGCACCCCGCCAGCCACCTCGCCGCTCCCTGGAATGAGCCGGGGAGAACCCTCCGAAGGAACTGAGCTTTCCTCGGCTCCTCCCTCTTCCCCTGAAGAAGTGGTCTCTGGTTACCCACTCACTGTGGATTGCCTCGCTGAGGGGCAGCGAGCAGTTTGCCTCAGAGCACCTCAAAGTGAGGCGAGCTCCAAAGGAAGGAGGCCGGGGAGCGCCTCGGAGGCGAGCCAGCTGGTGGGCGCATTGGACTGAGGTGAACCGCTCACCGGCCCCCAGTAAGGCAATCTTCGGTGAGTGGGTAACCAGAGACTGGCGAGGAGCCTTTTAGCCTCCATGCGGGCCGGGCAGTGACTCTTCCGTGGGTTCACCTACGACAGTACTTCCTCAAGTTAAATCGCCTTCTCTGAGCCTTGTACAATGTCCTCGACTTCTTCTAGCTACTGGTGGAATTAGAATATTCATAGATCAATGCATACTTAAGTAGGTTAAAGACATAAAAGCTCTTTCCAAGCCATTCTAAGGCAATGAAAGTTGTTTTTGTGTATAAAAATCCACAATATACTATTTTGGGCAAAACATATTGGTTTTTGAGGTGGTTTTAGAGCCGCCAGAGTGGATCTTTACAACAAATGACGAGCTTGTGTGTAATGGTAACTCTGAATGTTGGCACCCTCGACCTTCTTTCTATTGACCTTCACTTGGAACTGTTGCCCCACTTTGCATATACAGTTAGGTCCATACTGTATATATTTGGACGCTGACACAAGTTTTATTTTTTTGCTATGTACCAAACCATCTTCAAGATACAGTTATATAGTCAATATGTGATTAAAGAGCAGCCTCTAGGCTTTATTTTGAGAGTATTCAAAGCCAAACTGGAGTAACAGTTTAGGAATTAGAAACATTTTTATACAAAATCTCCTCATTTCAGGGGCTCAAAAGCAATTAACAAATTAACATTACCATAAATATTATTTGCTCTCATTAAGTCTTCTCTTTATGGTAGACTTACATACTGAAACACCTACTTTCTGGAGAGTATTCTTCACTTGGGTGGATGTTGTGAAGGGATTTTTCTTCGCCATGGAAAGGATCCTGCAGTTATCCACCACTGTTGTCTTCCATGGATGTCCAAGCCTTTTTGAATTCCCAAGCTCACCAGTGTGCTCTTTTTTTTCTCAGAATGTACCAAACTGTTGATTTGACACTTCTAGCATTTCCAATACTGACCCTTTCCAAAACACTCTCAACTGTGGAGACCGTGGAGATCACTGGAAGATCACTGAGAGATCATTGAAAGATCATTTGGAGACCTGGCCATTTTTTTCATTTATTCGGGATCTCTTAATGATCTCCACCCCTGTGGGTAGAAGAGCACTATAGACCTCTGGCTGCCAAACAAACTGTCAATGATCCCCCCAGCCATCTGTCCTGGTCTTCCAATAATCTCTCCTGATCTCTTAGTGATCTTCCTTGGTCTCTCAGCAATCTCTCAGTTGTCTCTACTGGTATAATGAGCTCTTCTGGTCTCTCAGTGGTTGTTCAAGGATATTTCAAAGCTCGTGATAGATCACCTTGAAAATCTTACAACAATCTCCCAAACATTTACAGAGACGGACATTGTTGCGAGATTAGGTTAATTTTTGATCTCTCAATGGTCTCCCAACAATCTCCGTGCTATGTAAAGGGGGTATTAGGGATCACTAGACAGGTAGAAAAACACTGCATAGGCTCTAATGGACCCGTCAAACCCACATAAACTTATATCTTATTCCCAGTTGTTATATGGCTTGCCTGATTATAAAGTTATGTGGGCGGCTTCCTGTAGTTACAGTATCTAAGTTAGATTAGTGTTTCTAGCATGTCATTAGTTCCTCTTAAAACACTGCATAAGCTCAAATGAGCCAGAGGAACACATTACTAGCAGCTGCTAGTGCAAAGACTTTGCAGGTACCTTGCAGAGTAGGGAGATGGGTGGTGACAATGGGTGCTAGGAGATATGGGCAAGCAACAGCTTTGTTTAGGTTTGAGAGCAGAGCTCCACTGCAACATGCTGTGGTGGTGAAAAATCCTTATGGCCCCTTTAAGACTGGTGAATGACCTCACCCATTAGATGGTCATTGACGGTGCAGGTCAGCAGCCAGTGACCTGTGTTGTCAGCAACCATTTCAGCTACAGTGCTGGAGCCCGGGAAAAGACTGACTGTGTCTGTATGGTGGTTCTGAGCGGTCAAGATCTGGCCATGGAAATGAACTGAATGCATGTCCACCTGGGAGAAAAGAAAAAAAAATATTCTATACATTGTCTAAACTACGCATTCACGCATTTAAGAACAATGTTTTTTAACTAGTAAGGAATAACTGTTGGGAAATCAAGTTTCTTTTTTTACTTAGTTTGTACAACAATCCACATCTACAAATCGCTGATGCAGAGAGAGACAGATATAGATAGACTGCAGAACACGATTTAAATGAGCATTGTTGTAACACATAAAATACAGGTTAACCTTTTGTAATAGCAATAGTATATCATTTACCTCATTCCCTAAAGCAAACAAGTGCCAGTGGATCTTGTTGCCTTGGCACATGCTCAGTCCAGGCAGATTACCATAAAGAAAACCATTTATACCTGCAACACATGGTAGTTGTTAAATGGTGTTTCCATGTGTATCTGTGCAAGTGCACATATGTGTGGGTGCTGCTCGCTCTCACCATGCATCTTATTGCTCTCAATGAAGTCTTCATCATCCTTCAGATCTCTAGCAGGATTTGTGATGTATGTCCGGATATTTTCATCCAGATACCAGCTGAAGTTCTCATCTGACACCATGAACAGTAGAGCGTACATGTAGTCTGCTGAGCTGTCACCATGTACATCCAGAGTTCCTGCAGAGGACAGAAAGAAAGCTATTTTCTTCCATAGTGGTTACTTTTAAAAATACAGTTCACATTAAGTTTACATACCCTGGCAGAATTTGTGATTTTTTTGGGCCATTTTTTCAGACAATATGAATGATAATACAAAAACTTTTCTTTCGCTTATAGTTAGTGGCTGGGTGAAGCCATTTATTATCAGACAATTGTGTTTGCTCTTTTTAAATCGTAATAACAACAGAAACTACCCAAATGACCCTGATCAAAAGTTTACATACCCTGGAAGGTTTGGCCTGATAACATACAAACAAGTTGACACACACAGGTTTAAATGGCTACTAAAGGTAACCATCCTCACCTGTGATCTGTTTACTTGTAATTAGTGTGTGTATAAAAAGTCAGTGAGTTTCTGGGCTCCTGACAGACCCCTGAATGTTTCATCTAGTGCTGTTCCATGAGGTGGAAGTATTTTATTGTGTTTTGGGGGGTTTTATACGGTTTTTAAGTTTGTGATGCATGTTTGTTTATAGTTTGCATGCTTTGTTGTTTTTGTATTTAATCAGTGTGTTTTTGGTTCCAAGGTTGTCATAGCCAGGAGCGGCACTGGGGTTAAGCTCCCAGTGCTCATAAAATGCTCCTTATGGCGTGCGTCTCGAAAAGCCTCTGACAACTAAGTCCAACTCCTAGCCTGCCCGTGTGGTTTAGTCTCTAATCCCGGCGGAACTGCTTTTACTAATAGGAGAAGGGGCAAGGGCGGATCTCTGGCGCCTTAAAACCAGATGCTTCGGGTAGATGGTGGCTCGTCAACCTGGGAAGGTAGCCCATCTAGGGGAAGGTAAACCCTGTTTTCAAACCTCCGCTGCCTTGTGGCACAACCGGTCACGGGAAAGGTTTCGGGAGTCAACCCTGAGGAAAAATCTGGAGTCGGAGTCCCTAAGGCAGTTTTCTGTTGTGCTCAACATCGTTCTGGCAGCTCCTGCGACGGCGCTGGTGCCAAACTGTAGCAGCCCTGCTGTTCCTTTGGATTCATCAGTGACGTGGAGAGGGGGGACATGCTGCATGGGCAACATCTTGTCCTCCATATCTTCCTGCCCAGGCTTGAATCCTACCAATGCCCAACGCTGGAAGGTAGAACACCGGATCACTGGAGAGGACACTCCAGCTTCGCCTTTGGCATAGACAAAACACGGGGAATGACAGTTACCGGTTATAAGCCACCGCTCAATTGGCGTAAAGCGCGGCGCCAGGGGTTGTTCTCGACGGTGGGAGGGATCATCGGATCTCACTGGACAGCTACCACCCGCCTCAAGCTGGGCAGCCCCCAGCCAATAAGGTGTTGTCCTGCCACAGCTTGGTTTCCTCATTGGGTGCATGGGGATGAGGAGAAGTCCGAACGGCAGGCTGAGAACCTACGCACCAGGCAAGACAAAAAAAACAAAAGAGACCAACTCTAAAACTGGGAACTTGGAACGTCCGCACTATGATGACAGGACTTGCTCCTAACCTCAAGGACATCAACGACACCAGGAAGACTGCCATCATCAATAATGAGCTGAAGAGACTGGAGGTGGATATCGCCACTCTCCAGGAAACATGGTTGGCTGATGCAGGCACACTGAGAGAGCAGGACTACACGTTCTACTGGCAGGGAAAGGGCAGTGACGAACACAGGGAACACGGAGTGGGCTTCGCAGTGAAGAACACCTTGCTGAAGATGGTGGAACCGGGCCGCAATGGCTCTGCACGACTCCTCACCCTCCGCCTGAACACCACTCAAGGCCCAGTCACCCTCGTCAGTGTGTATGCCCCAACTCTGACAGCCACACCAGAGGCAAAAGACGAGTTCTACGAGAATCTCGCAACAACTGTCAGGATCATCCCCAACTCTGAACAACTCATTCTTCTTGGAGACTTCAATGCCAGAGTGGGTGCTGACCATGACTTCTGGCCCTCCTGTCTTGGACCATTTGGCGTGGGCAGAATGAACGACAACGGACAGCGGCTGCTCGAGTTCTGCACATATCACGATCTGTGCATCACAAACTCGTTCTTCAAGACCAAGCCCCAACACAAGGTTTCCTGGTGCCGCGCTCAAAGCACTGGCACCAGCTGGACTTGATCCTGACCAGGCGCACCTCACTGAAGAACGTGCTAATCACCCGTTCGTTCCAGAGTGCAGATTGCGACACAGACCATTCATTGGTTTGTTGCAAGGTCAAGCTGCAGCTGAAGAAATTCCATCGTGCTAGACAGCCTGGAAAGGCACGGATTGACACCAGCAAGATGGCCCAACCAGAACTTGTTGAGCAGTTTGCCTCCACCTTTGAGAAGGAACTTGGTGTACCACAAGAAGGAGAATCTGCAAAGCAGAAGTGGGAAGAGCTGCGAAACACCATCCACCACACAGCCTTGGCTACCTTTGGGAGGAAGACCTCGAAGTCACAGGACTGGTTTGATGCCAAGTTGACCGAGATGACCCCCGTCATTGAAGCCAAGCACTCAGCACTTGCTGAGTACAAGAAGTACCCAAACGAGAAGAATCTCCAGATTCTCAGGGCTGCGAGAAGCAAAGTTCAGCAGACTGCTCGGTGCTGTGCCAACGAGTACTGGACTCCGCTCAGCCAAGACATTCAAACCGCTGCCATAACAGGGAACATCCGTGGTATGTACGATGTCATCAAGAAAGCACTTGGTCCAGCTCAGAGCAAGACGGCCCCCCTCAAATCCTCCACTGGGGAGATGATCACGGAAAAGAACAAGCAGATGGAGAGATGGGTGGAACACTACTCCGACCTCTACTCCAGACAGAACACCGTGACACCGTCAGCCCTTGATGCCATCGACTGCTTGCCATCCATGGACGAACTTGATGCCGAGCCAACCATCGACGAACTCAGCAAGGCCATTGATAGCTTGGCCCCTGGCAAGGCACCCGGCAACAACGGCATACCCCCCGACCTGATCAAGCACTGCAAGACCGCCCTACTGCTGCCATTTCATGACGTCCTCTGCCAGTGCTGGTAGGAAGGTGCCATACCACAGGACATGAGGGACGCCAAGATCATCACCCTCTACAAAAACAAAGGGGAGAGAAGCGACTGCAACAACTACAGGGGCATCTCCCTCCTCAGCGTTGTTGGCAAAGTCTACGCACGAGTTGTTCTCGTTCGTCTACAGAAGCTTGCCGAATGTGTCTACCCCGAGTCTCAGTGTGGCTTCCGCGCTGAGCGATCGACAGTAGACATGATATTCTCCATCCGCCAACTCCAGGAGAAATGCAGAGAACAGAACATGCCCCTGTACGTCGCCTTCATCGACCTCACCAAAGCATTCGATCTGGTCAGCAGAGAGGGCCTTTTCAAGATCCTGCCAAAGATAGGATGCCCACCAAAGTTTCAAAGCCTCATCAAATCGTTTCATACCAACATGCAGGGGATAGTGCAGCACGACGGCAATGTCTCAGAGCCATTCAACATACGCAGTGGAGTGAAACAGGGCTGTGTACTTGCGTCAACCCTCTTTGGGATTTTCTTTACTATGCTCCTGAGGCATGCCTTCAGCACAGCAACAGAGGGAATCTACCTGCACACAAGATCTGACGGCAGGCTTTTCAACCTCGCCCGCCTGAAAGCCAGAACCAAAGTACGCGAGGCTCTAATCAGAGACATGCTGTTCGCAGATGACGCTGCAGTCGCAACCCACACACAGCAGGAGCTTCAGACCCTGATGGACCACTTCTCCCAGGCATGCAAGGACTTCGGGCTTACCATCAGCCTGAAGAAGACTAACATCTTGGCGCAAGGCATGGAAGCACCACCAACCATCACCATCGACGACTACGAGCTGGAGGTCATGAATCAGTTCACGTACCTGGGGTCCACGATCAACAACAACCTCTCCCTTGATACAGAGCTCGACAAGAGGATTGGAAAATCAGCCTTCACACTCGCTTGCCTCACCACACGAGTGTGGGAGAATCCCAAACTCTCCGTCAAGATGAAGATGGCAGTGTACAACGCCTGCATCATCAGCACACTGCTCTATGGGAGTGAGACGTGGACAACATACGCCCGACAGGAAAAGAGACTGAACTCCTTCCACTTGCGCTGCATTCACCACATCCTGGACATATCCTGGCAGGACAAAGTGCCCAACACAGAAGTTCTGTCCCGCGCCGGCCTTCCCTCCATGTTCACTCTACTCGGGCAGCGCAGGCTCCGCTGGCTATGCCACGTTCACCATATGGAGGATGGCAGAATCCCCAGTCCTCTACGGAGAACTGGCGACTGGCAGGAGAGTCGTTGGCCGCCCACAGCTGCACTTTAGATACGTCTGCAAGAGAGACATGAAGGCCCTGGAGATCAACACAGAGCGCTGGGAGGACCTTGCAACGGACCGCTCCAAATGGAGAGGCACCCTAACCAGACAGCTCAAGGCGGGTGAAGAGAGACTGACTGCTGCAGCAGATGAAAATAGGACCCGCAGGAAGAACCACCACAGACCCAGCAGCACGGAGACCACCCACAAGTGCGACCTGTGTGACAGGAACTGCCATTCGCGCATTGGCCTGTTCAGCCACAGGTGGTGCTGTTCCAGCAGAGTAGATGTTTAGGATTCTCTTCCATGGTCATCATAGACCGACGGAGGCCAACAATAGTGTGTTTTTAAATTGGAAATGTTGTCTACTTCCACCCTGTGCTTCCTCTAATTACTAATCAGCAGCACCTGTGTTGATTGGGGATGTGCAGCACCTGTGGCTGCACATGGTATAAAATGTGCTTTGGCAGTCCAGAGGAAAGCCCTGCTTGAGGAGAGAGACCTGCCTAAAGAGAGCCCTGCCTGAGGAGAGGGCCTCGGATGGGGGCCCTGCCAGATGAGTGCTTTGCCTGGATGAGAGAGCCCGGCCAGAGAAGGGCCTGCTTGGAGGAAAGCCCTGCCTGGATAGCCAGTCAGATAAGAGCCCTGCTGGATGAAAGGAGGCTGCTGGTAGCAGAGGAAATGGCTGAAGGTAATGATGGTCAAATGAGGCTTTCTGGAGGACTTGAGGCCTTTCATCAAAACGGCTCATATAAACGAGGCCTCATGTGAGACTTCATTTTCTCTACCACGCCATCTAGTGGACAAAACGTATACAACATGCTGATCTTTACAAGGGTATTATTGGTTTAATGTGTATTTTTTTGTCATTTCTTTTAAGAAATATCAGTGATCATAAGGCAAAAGAATAATAAAACTGAGGTGACTACAGTGAATATGCTTGCGCTACTTATCCATTTTTTTTAAAGAAATAACTTTTCAACAGTCATACTGTCTTTCTCAGTACATTAATCTCTGTCCTTATTGTCATGCAGGGCACAACAGTGCCTCAGCATAATGATATGTTATTGTTGTATCCAAGCTCTTTGAAACACAACAGACACTTCACTGTGCAAATAAAAATAAATTAGTAGAATGACCCAGCTAGGACTTGAACCCCAGCTTCCCAATTGCAGGACAGATATTTCATCTCGAAGCTACTACTTAGTCATGGGTAGTTGAGGCTTTCTTGGACACTTGAGCCTTTCATCAAAATGGTTTGTATAGACGAGGCCTCATGTGAAACTTCATTTGCTCTACTAGGCCATGTAATCGACAAAGTATGCAGCATGCAGATTTTTACAAGGGCATTATTGGTTTAATGTGTATTTTTTCAACTTTAATAAATGTGCTGTCTTTTAAGAAATATCAATGATCATAAGAGAAAAAGAAAAAATAAAACTGGGGTGACTCTAGTGAATGTGTCTGTGTTACTTTGTGTGCTTGTACTACTTATCCATTTTTATTAAGAAATAATAAATTTTCAATAGTGTTATACTGTCCCAGTATATTCAACTCTGGCCTTATTCTCATGCAGGGCACAACAGCAATAGTTCCTTAGCATAATGATGCATAATAATGATCCAAGCTCTTTGAAACACAACAAACACCTCACCTTGCAAATAAAAATAAAATGACAAAAATGACACAGCTCAAACTTGACCCCAGGCCTCCCACTTGTAGTGCAAATGCTTTACTGCCAAGCCATCATCTCAGCTGCATTAAATTTCCACTATTTATGGAAAATATATTAATGGGAGAAATGCGCTCAAAATGTTCCCAAACGGGAGAAGTCCATCTTTTTGCTGCTGCCTCCATGTGAAAATTGGTTGTGACAAATCCCTTACAATCAAACATGACAACACAAAACATGAGAGACAGGGATTTCCAGTGGGTATCGGTGCTCACTTTATTTCATGTTGCATGCAAAATCATGAACAGCTTCCTGACCCAGTCGCATGGTCCGACGTCAACACATATGTCACGATGCACGCCTCGAAACACGCTTCGCCAAATATTTCTTGGATAAGCTCGGAGCACCCCTCAGAGCTCCGGAGCCTGCCTTCCCATCACTAGCTGAAGGAGGGCATGACTGAGAAGGAGGAGTAGTAACGGCCAGGACCACCATGATGCTGACATCTGGGGCAGGATGACATAGTGCACGGCTCAGGAGACGCACACGCAGGCTCAGGGTAGATCTAATAGCTTTATTAACAACAAGTGTGTATGAGTGTGTGAGGGAATGGTGGCAGAGAGGAGTGGTCCGCCGCCGGGAAATCCACCTGTGCACAGGGGAGCAGACTAGGAGAAGAATGAGGTAAGAGATTCTTACTTGGATGTTTTGCTGAGCGGTTGAGATTCCTTACAGCAACAGTAGCGAGTGAAGACTGACGGCTTCAGGCCGAAGCCCAGGGCGAGGCAGCTTAAATCCCTTGCCGCTGATGAGGTGCAGGTGTGCGTGCAGCTGGCGCCGCAGATGGGCGGCGAGGCGTGACAGTACTCCCCCCTCTAGCAGCGCCTCCTGGCGATGGTTTCTCCGGGTGCGCTCGGTGGAACTCAGTAATGAGGGACGGGTCCAACACAAATGACGAGGGTACCCATTGCCGATGTTCAGGCCCATAACCCTCCCAGTCCACCAAGTACTGCAACCCGCGACCCCGGCGCCGGGAGTCCAGGATAGAGGAGACAGGCCAGGCCTGATGGCCATCAATCATCCGGGGCTCTGGCTACGCAGCAGGAGGAGGGCAAAGGGGATCGGAGACTGCCGGCTTCATCTTGGAAATGTGGAAGGTGGGATGGATGCAGAGGGAGGGGGGAATAGCTACACGCACAGCCACCGGGTTGATAATCCTGGTGATGGGGTATGGGCCATATAAAACGCTGTGCCAGCTTCCTCCTCTCACCCTTTAAAATGACGTCCTGGGTAGACACATAGACTCGCTGACCCACCTGGTACACTGGGGCAGGTCTTCTGTACCGGTCCGCCGTGGATCTGTTGCGCTCCGCCGTGCGTAAAAGCGCATTGCGCGCCGACGCCCAGATGCAACGGAACTGCCTGAGGTGCGCCCGAATGGAGGGGACAGTTACCTCACTCTCCTGCGCTGGGAAAAGAGGGGGGTCGTAGCCCAGGGACGCCTTAAAGGGAGACATCCCTGTGGCAGAAGAGCGGGCGGTGTTGTGGGCGTACTCAACCCAGGCGAGATGGTTACTCCAGGACGCAGGCTTGGATGCAGTGAGCGCAGCCTCCAGCTCCTGGTTGGTCCGCTCACACTGCCCGTTGGTTTGGGGGTGATGGCCGGAGGAGAGGCTTACCTTGGCTCCCAGGGCGTTGCAAAAGGACCTCCAAACCTCTGAGGAAAATTGGGGCCCCCGGTCCAAGACCACGTCCACCGGAATCCCGTGCAGCCTGACCGCGTGTTGGACTAGGAGGTCCGCCGTCTCCAGGGCAGATGGAAGACCTCGTAGCGGGATGAAGTGCGCCGCCTTGGAGAAACGGTCTACGATGGTCAGGACAGTGTTGAAGGTGTTAGAGACTGGGAGTCCGGTGACGAAATCCAGGGCAATATGCAACCAGGGCCTGCCAGGGACGGGCAGAGGCTCGAGCAAACCCGCTGGAGGGGCATTACCTGATTTACTGGTGGCACATACAGGGCAGGCCCGGGCGTAGCGGGCAGCGTCCTTCCGCAGGCCCGGCCACCAGAAGGACCGTTGAAGAAGGTCGATCATCCGGGAGGAACCAGGGTGGCAGGTGAGCTTAGATGTGTGCAGCCAGTGGATGACCTCCCCCCGAACCGTGGATGGCACAAAAAGCCTCCCCTCCGGTCCGCCGCCAGGGTCAGGTTCCAATTCCTGAGCCTTCCGGATCTTACTTTCTATGTCCCAAGTGACGGCTCCCACGATGCACGACCTGGGCAGGATGGTGTGGACCGTGTCCTCAGACGCCTCAGGGGCAAATTGCCTAGAGAGGGCGTTGGGCAGGCTGTTCTTGGAGCCAGGCCTGAATGTGATGTTAAAACGGAACCTGGCAAAGAACAAGGACCAACGCACCTGGCGGGCGTTCAGACGCTTGGCAGATCTTAAGTATTCCAAGTTCTTGTGGTTAGTCAGGACCACGAACGGCAGGTCCGCCCCCTCTAGCCAGTGACGCCACTCCTGCAGCGCGAGCTTGATGGCGAGGAGCTCTCTGTCCCCCACATCGTAGTTCCGTTCCTCCGGGGACAAGCGCCGAGAGAAGAAAGCGCAGGGCCGTTTGACTCCGTCATCTGGCGACCGCTGAGATAGAACCGCCCCCACTCCCGTGTCCGAAGCATCCACTTCCACGATGCATTGCAGCGACGGGTCGACTTGGCTAAGGACCCGGGAGGAGGAGAACTCCGCCTTCAGCGCCTGGAAGGCAGCTGCGGCCTCTTCGGTCCACCGGAACGGGACCTTAGGGGACGTGAGGCGGGTCAGAGGGCCGACGACGGTGCCAAAATTCGGGACGAAGCGGCGGTAGAAGTTTGCAAACCCAATAAATTGTTGCACCTGTTTCCTTGATGTTGGTGTAGGCCATTCCACCACCGCCTTCACCTTCACTGGGTCCGGGAGCACCTGGTCGTGGGAGATGACGAACCCGAGGAAGGACGTAGTCTTAGCGTAGAATTCACACTTTTCTGCCTTCACATACAACCGGTTCTCCAGCAGCCTTTGGAGGACCCGCCTCACATGGACCCGGTGCTTGTCCCTGGATTTGGAGAAGATGAGGATGTCATCCAGGTAGACGAACACAAATAGGCCGATGAAATCCCGGAGGACGTCATTTATTAGGCGCTGAAAGACGGCTGGAGCATTGGTCAACCCGAACGGCATCACCAGGTACTCGAAATGGCCGTTCGGGGTACGGAAGGCTGTCTTCCACTCATCTCCCTCCCGGATCCAGACGAGGTGGTATGCGCTGCGTAAATCCAGCTTGGTGAACCAAGTCGCCCCCTGGAGGGAGTGGAAGGCGGTGTCCATAAGTGGCAGGGTGTAGCAATCCTTCTCCGTGATATCATTCAGGGCGCGGTAGTCGATACAAGGACGGAGGGAACCGTCCTTCTTGCCCACGAAGAAGAATCCTGTGCCTAATGGTGATGACGAGGGACGGATAATTCCAGCACTCAGCGATTCCTTGAGGTAGGAATTCATAGCCTCCTTCTCTGGCGCTGACAGGCTGTAGAGACGCCCAGAGGGTAAGGGTGCCCCCTGGCGGATGTTTATCGCACAGTCGTAGGGCCTGTGTGGAGGAAGAGACATCGCCTTGGACTTACTGAAAACCATACCCAGGTCGTGAAATTCTGATGGCACCAGGGAGAGATCCGGGGGCGCAGCGTCCATAGGAGTTGGAGAAGAGGACAGAGAGCAGGCAGCGGATTGCAGGCAGGTGCTCATGCAGAAGGAACTCCATGCCGATACCCTGGCGGACTTCCAATCCAGGACGGGGTTATGGAGGCGAAGCCAGGGGTACCCCAGGATGACGGGCGACACAGAGTTGGGGGGGACGTAGAAAGTGATTTCCTCCCGGTGGTTCCCAGAGATGATCACAGGTACAGGGACGGTCTGGTGTGTGACTCTCCCCAGGGAGACATGGGAGAGGTTGACCAGGGCGAGAGGGGATTTGAGGGCTTGGCAACGGATGCCCAATCGGGTTGCCAGGCTTTGTGAAATAAAGCTGCCCTCCGCGCCCGAATCCACCAGTGCGTGGGTGAGGTGCCCAGTGGGGTTGTGACAAAACCGGATGGGCAGCTTCAATTGGGAGAGGGGATTTAACTGATTGACGTCCGCGAGGCCCCCTACAGTGACTCGCGGACCCCGCCGTTTGGCTTCTGTGGGCAAAGCTCCACCGTGTGTTGGCTGTCTCCACAATACATGCAGAGACCCAACTCACGGCGGCGTTGTCTCTCCGCAGGGGGGAGCTTTGTCCAGACCGTCACCATCGGCTCCGACTCCTCGGGGCGCGATGGTGGCGGCAACGCCAGGGGGCAAGCTTGGGACTGGCGCGACGAGGCACCATGAGAGCGAGAAGAAGACGACTTCCGCTCCGAGGTGCGCTCGCGCAACCTGTTATCCAGGCTGATGGCTAGGGACGTTAGCTCCGCTAAAGTCTCCGGGATGTCCCGCCCAGCCAGTTCGTCCCTCAGACTATCATTGAGGCTGTGGAGGAAGAAGCTGCAGAATGAACGTTCATCCCAGCCAACCTCCTCCGCCGCTACCCGGAAGTCGATCGCGTAATCAGCTGCCGACCGGCTTCCCTGCTGGAGGCTGAGAAGCCGATCGACCTGAACGCTCTCAGTACGAGAATGATCAAAGACTTCCAGGAACTGTCTCACGAATTGGCCATAGGTGAGGGTGGCGTAACTGGGCCTCGCCATTACGGCGTAAGCCCAAGTAAGCGCTCACCCCTCCAGGAGATTCCCTATGTAGCCAATTCGGCTATGGTCTGAGGGAAAATCTCCGGGCACACGGTGGAACACGGACTCACATTGCATTATAAACCCCCGTGCTCCGCCAAGCTTACCGCTAAAGCAGGCGGGGGTCGGAATGGGTGTGAGCCGAACCGGTGCTACCGGAGCAGGCTGGACGGCCGCTGGAGCAGTAGGAGCTGCGTCGCCCTGACGAGCCGGGGGGAACGGCTGTTGGGGGTCCAAGCGGTCCAATCGGTTAGTGATGATGGATAATTGATTTAGAATCACCTGTTGCTGGTGGGCTATTAGGTCCACTCGAGCCTCGAAGGTGGAAAGTCGGCGTGTGAGCCCGCCGTCTGCCGAGCCGCTCAGCTGAGGCCGTACTGACATAGTGCACGGCTCAGGAGACACACACGCAGGCTCAGGGTAGATCTAATAGCTTTATTAACAACAAGTGTGTATGAGTGTGTGTCTGCGGGATGTGAATGTGTTGATGGTGGCGTCTGCGTCGGGCACGGAGGCAGGAGGCCGTACAGCCGGACAACCCTATGGGAGAAGCAGAGGGAGAAGGGTAACGGGCACCACACCAACACACGAGATATGAAAATGGTGACTGGCTTACTTGGGAATGACAGGTGGCTGGCACAGCAAGGGTGAAGCCCGGAAGACAGCGACCTGGAGCGCCCGGTGCAGCAGCGAGGGAATGGTGGCAGAGAGGAGTGGTCCGCCGCCGGGAAATCCACCTGTGCACAGGGGAGCAGACTAGGAGAAGAATGAGGTAAGAGATTCTTACTTGGATGTTTTGCTGAGCGGTTGAGATTCCTTACAGCAAGAGTAGCGAGTGAAGACTGATGGCTTCAGGCCGAAGCCCAGGGCGAGGCGGCTTAAATTCCTCGCCGCTGATGAGGTGCAGGTGTGCGTGCAGCTGGCGCCGCAGATGGGCGGCGAGGCGTGACAGAGGACACTTCCTTGTGGAGCAGTTGGGGTGCTGCAGGTGAGAGATGGCAAGAGGCAGAGTGAGGAGCTCTGTCTTTGCTGTAAGTATCTGGTTCCCAGATAGCAGCACCCCATGACAATGATGATGTTTATGACGATAAAAATGTGGATATACTGCTGCCAAGTGTCTTCCCCTGTGCAGGTTTCCTGAGGGCGGTGGTGTTGTGGTGGCAGATGGAGCCTGACCTAGAAGAGTGGACCCTCCTCCTCTGCTTTTAAGGACTTTTATCATTTGGTTTTAGCCCACTTTTAGTCTTTTTTAGCTTAAGTTTTTTAGTTAATATTTTATTCTATTTTAGCTTAATTTAACTTAATTTCAATTCTTAGGTTTTAGGTTAGGTTTTTTTTTAAGAGGGCATTTGTTTGTGCATATTTTATTGCAATAAAATTCCTTTGACCAAGCATTTTAAATTTTCCTTTTGATTGCTACCTGTGACTCTTCACCTGGTTTTAAAGAACCCTCACAGTTTATGGTTTTAATTAACTACCCTCGGCCTATGTGTTACAGCTGCACTGACGTTGCTGGATTCCGAGCCATGGGGAAAGCAAAAGAATTATCAAAGGACCTGTGGGAGAAGGTAGCTGAACTTTATAAAACAGGAAAAGGATATAAAAAGATATCCAAGGAATTGAGACTGCCAATCAGCAGTGTTCAAACTCTAATTAAGAAGTGAAAAATGAGGGATTGTGTTGAAACCAAGCCACAGTCAGGTAGACCAACAAAAATTTCAGCCACAACTTGTTAGGGTGTGGGTTGGGTCCCAGGTCTTGCTGTATAGTTTGTATTTCTTTACAGCATGGACTCCAATCCATGTCCTCGCCTTGAGGTTACTTCTATGAATGTTCTGCATTTATTATAATTTGTTAGATTAATGATTCTGTTAGTTTTCTGATTATTATGATCAGAGTTCAGTTTAGCCATTATTTGCATTGTGAATGTTATGGTCTTACCTCCCTGATCCCCTGCTTATGTTCTGTGTCTCCCTCTGTTTGTGATTATGTGTGTGCAGCCCTGCCCATCCTTGTATCAGTTCTGTTTTTTCCTTAGTCTTTTGTTGCTGCTTCCGAGGTGCTGTATTAATTTTTGTTTAGTCCTCAAGCTATGTCTGGGTGACCAGCTCTTAATAAAATTGTAAAACTCATGTCCAGTGATTGGGTCCAGTCTCTCCACACCAACCATGGCACAACTGCCAGGAAAATTGTTCAGGATGCAAAGAAAAAACCTCAAATAACTTCAGCTGACATACAGGACTCTCTGGAAAAAAAAGAAGTGATGTGGCTGTTTCAAGATGCACAATAAGGAGGCACTTCAAGAAAAATGGGCTGCATGATCGAGTCGCCAGAAGAAAGCCATTAGTACGCCAGTACCACAAAGCAGCCCGCTTAAAATACGCCAAACAGCACAGAGACAAGCCTCAAAACTTCTGGAACAAAGTTATTTGGAGTGATGAGACCAAAACTGAACTTTTTGCCACAACCATAAACGTTACATTTGGAGAGGAGTCAACAAGGCCTATGATGAAAAGTACACCATCCCTACAGTGAAACACAGAGGTGGATCGCTGTTGTTTTGGGGATGTATGAGCTACAAAGGCACAGGAAACTTGGTCAAAATTGACGGCAAGATGAATGCAGCATGTTATCAGAAAGTACTGGAAGAAAATTTGCACTCATCAGCCCGGAAGCTGCGGATGGGACGCACTTGGACATTCCAACATGACAATGATCCAAAACACAAGGCCAAGTCCACCTGTCGTTGGCTACAGCAAAAAAAAGTGAAGGTTCTAGAGTGTCCATCTCAGTCTCCTGACCTCAGTATCACTGAGCCGTTTTGGGGAGATCTCAGACGTGCAGTTCATGAAAGAAAGCCCAAGAATTTACAGGAACTGGAGGCTATTTGCCAAGAAGAATGGGCAGCTTTATCATCTGAGAAAATAAGGTGCCTCATCTACAACTACCACAAAAGACTTCAAGCTGTCATTGATGTTAAAGGCGGCAATACACAGTATTAAGAACTAGGGCATGCAAACTTTTGATCAGGGTAATTTGGGTGGTTTCTGTTATCATTATGATTTAAAAAGAGCAAACACGATTGTTTGATAATAAATGGCTTCACCCAACCACTAACTATGAGTGAAAGAAAAGTTTTTGTATTATCATTCATATTCTCTGAAACATGGCCAAAAAAATCACAAATTTCGCAAGGGCATGTAAACTTATGAGCACAACTGTACATTTTATTTTCAAAATCTTTAAGGGCCACTTTACACAGCACATTGTTGAGATTGGGGAAATTTTTGATCTCTCAATGCTCTCCTAATGCCTCTAAAATGTTGTTTCTGTGTAAATGTTTAGGAGATCCATTTGTGTTCTGAGGAGACTGTGGCGACTGTGGAGATCACTGGAAAATCATTGAGAGATTATTGAGAGATCACTGAGAAGCCAATTTCTTGCCAATTTCTGATCTCTCAACGATCTCCACTCCTATGTAAAGGGACTATAACAACTAAATGGTAAGATACTCTCGAGTTCATCTTTAAGCTTATGCTGCAACTCTCCAGACTACACAATGCAAAATAAAGCTTCTTTAGCCTCGGGGTAGAGGCTTCTAGTAATGAGAGTGTGTAATCTCTTTGAGAGTTAAAATGCTTGCTTGATTTTTTTTTTTACAGGGACTAATCATTGTCCATAAACACACTTTATGTGAAAGCATTCACCTCATGTGTTGTGTTGTTTTTCAAACCTTGGACCCTGGTTAGATTCATTCAGTTATTCATGTTATAACTTCATACAACATCAGCAGATCAAATCACAAGCTGGAAGTTATCTGTTGTAACCAACCAATGCAAGCATCTGCTTTTCCTTTTGAAATGTGGAGTTAATGGAATGGATTTCTAAAGAAAACTTCTGACCACTGAGTATGTGTTTAATCAAACAAAAAAGAATATTACATATTTATTCCATCTAGCTACAATGCTCAGCACTGGGTGTGTTTATATTTATATATCTATATATTTATTCCATCTAGCTACAATGCTCCGCACTGTGTTTTTATATATCTACATATTATTCCATCTAGCTACATTGCTCCGCACTGTGTGTGTTTATATACTTGCATATTTATTCCACCTAGCTGCAATGCTCCGTACTGTGGGTGTTTATATATTTACATATTTATTCCATCTAGCTACAATGCTCTGCACTGTGTTCATATATTCATATATTTATTCCATCCAGCTACAATGCTCTGCACTGTGTGTCTGTGTGTGTGTGTATATATATATTTTATAGTAATATGTACATATGTATATTAGCTGCTCTTGCTTGCTTGTTTTTTTTTCTTGCCTTCTGATTGTTGCTCTGAGTGTTGCTATCCCTGTGCTGTTGCAATCCTGGAATTTCCCCGTTGTGGGACTAATAAAGGCTTATCTTATCTTATCTTAAGAAAATGAATACAGAATGTCAGTTTAATGAAATCATTTGAGAAATGGACATAACTTTACAAAGGAATCATTATGAATTGGAATCTTCGTTTGCCATTATTGTCAAGGAAAAACCAGCTAATAAGTCCTGTAGTTGTGGGTATACTGTGTATACCTTTGTCATTTCAATGCATCATGAGTGAATTTTTGCCATAGCTAAAATTTTAGCAAAATGCTCAAGGTTCCAGGCCAGTCAAGAGATATGGGGCAGATTTACTAAGGCAGCGGAAATTAGTGAGTGCACAATTTAGACAGAGGGCTTAAGGAAATGGCCAATTTTTGCCAGTGATCTACTAACAACACACAAAATTATGAGCTCAGACACAAACACTTCATTTCAATAATGACCACCCATCCACCAAGAGCACCACAAAATTGCGCACAGGCACAGCTGATGAGGAAGTAGGTCATCAACACAGGTGCAGCCAGTTTGGAGGACCATAATATATAAAGCTTTTTAAGCATTTGCTTAAGTGCAAACCCCACTAAAATAGTTTATTTTTGTTCATTATATTTCAAAATGTATATTTTCATTTCACATGGCAAACTCTTTTGTTTAATATGTACAAATGAAGCACTTGTATCTAATTTAAAAAAGGACTATTCATGAATAAATTAATTTTGACCAATGTGTTTATTTTATTAACACTGGAACCGCCAAGATGGGGACTCTGGGGTTTTATTATGTGAATAACTTTGTTTTAACAAAATCTACGGGTCTCCCAGTTCACAACTATTTATAAATGCCACTGAGTTACAGTGTTGCAATTTCAGGGGACGTTTCTATGGATCTGTGCGCTCTATTTGTTAATAGTCTCATTGTTGTTTTCCTCCTATATTGTGTATCCTTAATTGGGAGAGGAGAGAGAAATAGAGAGTAGAGGGAACTGAATTACCATTTTCCATTATGCATTTTCTGTGCATATTTGCACAGAAAGAAGAAATAAATATAGAAATATTGATAGAGAAAAAAATGAAGAAAATTGACAATGTGGAAGATTTTGCTTCAAGGGTGGGGGGGAGCTGATGGATAGAGAGGAGAGGAAAACTCCAGAGTCCGAGTCTGAACCTCTACAGAGAAGAGGAAAAAAAAGTTGTGGGACTAATAAAAGACACACCAACAGAGATCGGCGCTCGTGACTGACACGCACGGGCTGAATTTCCACCTCCGTTGGAATACCCCTTTAATCGCCTTTCACCGGCCACTGTGAGTAAACTGACTAGCGTTTCTTTGTGGTTCACTGCTGCGCTCTACCCGAAGTGTTTGCTAAGCTAACGCTAGTTAGCTTAACGCTGGCGCCAGTCGTGCCGCCTAACACCGACTCGAAGCGACTCAGTCGCCGGAGGAACTAACCGAGGCGGCAGCTGGACGTGAGCCGGATCAGAGTTCGGGGGCGGTGTTGGTGGGAGACAGGGACCAGTGGAGGACCACCTGGACCCAGCCAGACAATAGCCTGAGTCGGAGCCCAGTTGCGAGGCCCAGCGGAGGAACTACCAGGCAGACGGCGGTTGGTGACGGGGCTCAGCGGAGGTACCACCCAGGCAGACGGCGGTAGGCGGCGGTGCTCAGCGGAGGATCTACCGTGACCCCAGTGGAGCTCGGTTGCAGCGGCGGTGTGTGACGAGACTCGGTGGAGGAGCTGGACAGGAGCTCGGTTACGGCGGCGGTGAGCAGCGGGACCAGCAGCGGAGGGGGCTAGTTGGCTAGCTGAGGCCCAGCTGGATTTGAGGACGATCGGATCGGATACCGGCGACACAAGCAGAGATTGTTTTACTATCCACAGGTTTTTCTTTTTCTTTCCAAGAAAGACTGAAGATGGCTGCCACCGGAGTGAGGAGTGGTTTGATGGGATCCACTTCTAGCCACTTTCTGCTTATCTACTTCTTCTTATTATTGTCTTTGTGTGTCTGGACCTGCAACAAGAAGGGTTTTCCGGCCAACTCAACTAAAGGTGAAGCTAAAAAGTTTTATTTATATGGATATGGACATGGTCATTTCACCCTGTACTCTATCTGGTCTTCAAAAGCCCTGAGAAAAAGCTCCCAAAACAAGGCAAACATGGCTGGTAAGCAAATATCACAATATGGCAGAGGCTATACAGTTAAAGTACTGTTAGTACTGCTACTTCTGGCAGGGGATATTCACCTTAACCCTGGACCTGCCACTATTAAACAGCAGACCACTGGGTTAGCACAAACATCTGAGCCGGCGGATTGGTTGCTGCTATCTACGGCCCGGCTAACATCTGAACCGGCTGATCGCCCGCTGCTATCAACGGCCTGGCTAACATCTGAACCGGTTGATCGCCCGCTACTGCCAATGGCCCTGCTAACATCTGAACTGGTGGAGCAGCATAATGCCGGTCTTCGCCCCAGTACAGCTGGACATAGCGAGTCGGGTGAGTCGAATTGCACTGAACAGACTCATATATCTGATCCTGCTGTAAACAGCTGCACTACATCCAAACTTTTGGAAACAGGAGTGGTTAAACAAATTGCAAATGAGGCAAGATCCGAAAACCGAGCTGTACAAAAGCAAAAACAACATTTATTTTTCCAAACTGTTAATCATACACGAGTTCTTTGGGACACAAAGGCTAAACCAAAGGGGATCATCGGCGGACATTTAAACATACGGAGCATAATTCCCAAAAGAGATGAGATTCCGGTGTTGCTGTTGGATTCAAATCTGGACTGTCTTTGTCTTTCAGAAAGCTGGCTACACAGGAACATAGACACTAATATGATCGATATTGTGGGCTATCAGTGTTTTAGAAAAGACAGGCAGGTAGGGAGGGGAGGAGGTGTTTTGATTTACATCAAAGAGAAATTTAAATGTCAATTGGTTGATTTGAATACTTCACTTGGATGTTTAGCTGTTAATGTATGTCTCTCACCAGTAATGAATTTCAACATTGCAGTATTGTACAACCCACCGTCACACAATTCTTCTTTTTATAATGAATTAAGTGATCTGGTTAAACAACTTGAGAGGAGCAGAGAAACAATATTTCATGGTGACTTTAATATTAACTGGTCTAATAAAATGGACAAACAGAAACTGAAAAGCCTCATGACTAAATTTAATTACCAACAAATGATCAAAGGACCCACCAGGATAACCAAACAATCTAGAACACTTATTGACATGGTATTTGCTAATAAACCAGAACGAATAACCAGAACCTATAATCTTGTAATTGGTCTCTCAGATCATAACATGGTTCTTGCTGTCAGAAAACTTAATAAAAAGCGACTACAGTATTTTGGGGGAGTCGATATTGACAAATCAAATTTTATTATTCCCAAATCAAAAA
The DNA here is from genome assembly GCA_020510985.1 of Pholidichthys leucotaenia. Lineage (NCBI taxonomy): Eukaryota > Metazoa > Chordata > Actinopteri > Cichliformes > Pholidichthyidae > Pholidichthys > Pholidichthys leucotaenia. Next base: position 295,070,123 of record CM035839.1, on the reverse strand, counting down.
ATGAGGAGTTTGAACATTACTTAGAGAATCAAAATTGGGAGCAGCACATGTCAATATATGAAGTAGATGATTGTTGTAATTTTATAACTGCAACAATTACAAAGTCTACAGAAAAATTTACAAAGCAAATTAAAAGTAGACAACAGAAGATTAACCTACCATGGTTAAATAATGAAATAAGAAAACTTATGAAGAGGCGAGACTCTGCATTGAAAACATCATTAACCTCTAAACTACAAAATGATCACCTTGTGTACAAAAGTTTAAGAAATAAAGTGGTACAAGAGCTGCGAAGATCAAAAGTATCTTATTACAATAAACTGATAGATCATGCAAAGGGTAACAACAGTTCCCTATGGAGGCATTTAAATAACTTAACTAATAAAAAAAATGTTCAGAAGGGGTAAAGGAACTTATAATCAATGGCAAGACCATCAGTGACAAGGCTACGTTGGCAAATGAATTTAATTCGTATTTTGTGGACTCTGTGGAAGAATTACCAAAAAACTTTGTGCTGCCAAATGTGCTCAACAACACAAAATCAATACTTTCAACAGATTCTTTTCACATCGATGAGGTAAATGAGGAGTTAATTGCTGGTATTGTTAAAACACTGTCAAACTCAAAAAACTAATGATATCTACAATATGAGCACTTCCTTTCTCAAAACGCACAGCAAAATATTAATCAAACCACTGACTCATCTCATTAATCTCTCCATTAGGTCTAGTACATTTCCATCTGGTTGGAAAAAAGCTGTCGTCATACCAGTTCATAAATCAGGCAGTAAAGACGATATATGCAATTACCGCCCAATCTCTATTTTACCAGTCCTGTCTAAGGTTCTTGAAAAAGTTGTAGCTACACAGCTAATAGACTATTTACAAGACAATCAACTTCTTCATCCACATCAATTTGGTTTTAGACCAGGATACTCAACAGAAACAACAAATTGTTGCCTTATTGAAAATGTCAAACAGTCCTTGGACAGGGGTAATGTGGTAGGGGCTGTTTTTCTAGATCTCAAAAAGGCTTTCGATACTGTAAACCACAGTTTGCTTTTATCCAAAATGGTAACTTTTAACTTCTCTCCATATACATTAGAATGGTTTGCATCTTATCTCCAGAATAGAGAACAGTGTGTAAAAGTTCACCAGGATAAATCCTCATTTTTAAACAACCGTATGGGTATCCCACAAGGGTCCATTTTTGGTCCTTTACTTTTCAGCATTTTTATTAATGACTTGCCGCTACACTGCTCAGCTGCAACATGTCAACTTTATGCAGATGATGCAGTTATTTACACAGCTGCCAAGACTCCAGCACAGGCTGCAGATGTACTGTCCACAAGTATGGTTGATGTCCAAGAGTGGCTCTTCCAGAACCATCTATTGCTGAACCTTCAGAAAACAGTTTCTATGTGCTTTTCAATCAAAAAATGTAACCTGCAATGTTTTAAAGTTAATATACATGATCAAGACATCAGTTTAGTTACAGAATTCCAATACCTTGGCATTGTACTAGATCCTCAATTCAAATTTAATCTTCATATAAAGAAAATTTCAAAAACAGTTAAAAAAAAATCTGAACTGCTTTAAATTAATTAGATATTACATACCATACGAAGCAGCTGCACTGTATATGCATTCTATGGTTTTTTCTCATATATCATACTGTTTGACAGTCTGGGCTCAAGCAGCCCCTTCTACAATAAGATATATAGGTTCATTATATAATCAAACTCTAAAAATCTTGGACAAAAAGCCCATTAGGTGGCATCACTGTTATATTTAAAAAAAAAATACAACCTATTGAGTTTTGAGAGTTTCATTGACCTCTGCTTTCTGAAATTTTCTGCTTTCTGAAATGTTTAATGTTTCCATAAATCAGCGCCTGAGCCACTTGCTGGTTTCATCCAAAGACAGGACAGCAGCAGAGCCACCAGGAGTTCTGTAAACAATAACTGTAAAATATTCCACCGCAGAACCACATTTGGACAAACAGCTTTCTCTATAAAGGGCAGTCACATCTGGAACACAATGCCAAATGAAATTAAAATAATAACGGACTTTAAAACATTCACTAAAAAGGTTAAAAACTGGCTGAAAAATAAACAAGAATGTACCCATGTATGAAATGATTGTCTGCAGGGTGAGTGTGAATGAAGGGAAGGAATGAATGTATTTGTTTATAGTGAGTGACGAAGGGAGGGAGGCCTGAAATAGGCAAATGTGAGTCAGGTTGTTATATTGTGTATTTATAATATTTATAATATTTATAATAGTGTATTTATAATGTATTTATAATCTTTTTTGCATTGATGTATGTGGTTATTATTTATTCTGTTTTCATTTTTTTCTTTTCCTTATCCTTTTTTTCTTTTTACTTGTTTCTCCTTTCTAAAGCCCATCCAGGGACAAGAGTTGCAAATTAGCTAATAGCTATACACTCTTTGTGCAACACATCAGATTGATTGTCATTTGATTAATTGTCTATGTTTATTGCACTGTCCCTGTCAAATAAACAAATAATCAAGTCTCTTTCCACTGACATCTATGTCCACTGCAGGTAGGAAGGGTTCCAATATCCTATTTTATGGTTACAACTTCATGTAGTAGGCTATATATAAACAAATGAAATTTTAAAAAAACTGCCAGCAGATGTCCAGTTCAGCATAAAATTGATCTCTGTGAGACCGTTGATAGTCACGCACAGAGAGAAGCTTCTGTCTCTTTAGCCACACGCCCATGCTTCTTGCTGGTGTCTCTGTTGTGTCCATGATTATAGTAATAACGAGGAAGTATTGACTCGGTTAACAGAGCTTTATTTCAGGATACAAAACTACATACAGAAGGATTATGGCACTTGCCCGCATGCCAGGTGGCTCCCACAACGAAACAGGCAGAAACTTTTACGCCCACTTCCTTTATACCCCGAGTGCGTCACAACTGGAAACCAGTAGTTAGCCACCCCGGTCTAACCCACGTCCAACCCGGCTGCCATCTTACTATTACCAGCCTTTTTCGACCTGTTCGGCTTGGGTGACCCTGCCAGGAGTACGAGACTCCGGCCGACATAGCTCTAGGGGTCATGGAGATGCTCAAAGTGCCCCACCACGATAAGGTAGTGATCCCATCGAGGCACAGACTGCCAGACTGTCGCTGCCAGACTCTCCAGCAGCGACATCTGTGACAACTTCCGTCGCTCCCTAGCTGAGAGGCTGGCAGGTATTGAACAACTGATCATCTCAGAGTCTGGGATGGATGAGAAGTGGACCGCTCTATCTACCATTCTCTTTGACACTGCAGCCCAAGCCATCGGTTTCAAAACCAAGAAACATCAGGACTGGTTTGACCAGAATGCTGGAGAGATCTCCACCCTCCTGGACAGAATGCACAGGGCACACAGAGCCACCTTGAACAACCCACAATCCCAATTCCATAAGAAGCAATGGCAAGCCCTTCGTTCTGAGGTCCAAACAACTCTCAGGAAACTGCAAGATGAGTGGTGGATCTCAAAGGCCAACGAAATCCAGACTCATGCTGATAGAAATGATATGCACAGTTTCTATGATGCAGTCAAAACCATCTATGGCCCCAGAAACTGCTCCCTGGCGCCTATGAGATCTGTTGATGGTTTTTCTTTAATCAAGGATCAGGCCATGATAGTGGAGCGGTGGGCTGAGCATTTTAACACCGTGCTTAACCAGCCCACCTCAGTGGACCCAACTGTCATTGCAGAGCTCCCTGAACATCCTACCTTGCCAGATCTCGACCTCCCCCCAACCTTTAAAGAAATCCTGCAAGCAGTAAAAACCCTGAAAAACAATAAATCCCCTGGACCTGATGGCATCCCAGCTGAACTTCTCAAGGAAGGAGGCTACCTCTGTACTCGGACACTGTATCTCTATATCTCAGAGGTGTGGAGATGAGAGTGTGTCCCACAACAGTGGAAAGACAGCAACATTGTGACCATCTACAAGAACAAAGGAGACAAAGCCATCTGCTCCAATAGTAGGGGTATCTCTCTGTTGGCTACTGCTGGAAAGGTCCTTGCCAAGGTCATGCTCCACAGACTCATCTCTGCAATATCAGAGCGGGTCACCCCAGAGTCACAGTGTGGTTTTCGGAAGGACAGGGGAACAGTTGACATGATCTTTGTGACGTGTCAGCTCCAAGAGAAATGTTGGGAGCAGCATAAGGACCTGTTCATTGCCTTTGTCGACCTGTCAAAGGCATTTGACACAGTGAACAGGGAACTACTGTGGCAAGTCCTAAAGAGATTTGGGTGCCCACCCAAGTTTCTCACCATCCTTGCGCAGTTCCATTCTGGGATGATGGCCCAAGTGGTAGTGGGAAGGCACAGCTCAGAACCTTTTGGAGTGCAAACCGGAGTGAGGCAAGGCTGTGTGCTGGCCCCAGTTCTCTTCAACATCTTCCTTGTCTGTGTAACAACTCTGCTACGTAGGAGGGTGGAGAAACAAGCTGGAGTTACCATTGACTTCAGGCTTGATGGTAACCTGTTTAACATCAGGAGGCTACAGGCAACTTCCAAACTGACATCAGAGACCATCATTGAGCTACAGTATGCCGATGACTGTGCCCTGGTTGCTCATACACCAGACGCTCTACAAAACATCCTCTCGGCAGCTGTAACTACATACACCAGAATGGGACTGACAATCAACACCCAGAAGACAGAGGTACTCTGTCAGTCCAGTACCGACCCCCCACAAAACCCAACAACCCTCACAGCAGCAGGGCAACAGCTGCTCACAGTGCCCACATTCAAATACCTGGGGAGCATAATGTCTGACACCTGCTCAATGGATGACGAGATCCAGAACCGCCTCAAGCAAGCATCAGCATCTTTTGGTCGTCTAAGGAGAAGGGTTCTTCAGAACAGCAATCTCAAACTCCACACCAAAGTGCTGGTCTACAGAGCTGTATGTATCACCACCTTACTATATGGATGTGAGGCATGGACTATTTACAGCCGCCATCTGAGAAGCTTGGAGACCTTCCATGTAAGATGTCTCCAGAAGATCCTTGGCATCACTTGGAAGGACAAAGTGCCGCACACAGAAGTGCTGGAGAGAGCTGGCAGCTGTAGCGTGGAATCCATCATGGCCCAGCACCAACTCAGGTGGTTGGGGCATGTCATCCGGATGCCCAGCCACAGACTCCCACGCAGAATCCTGTATGGTCAGTTACACCGTGGCCAATGCAGCGCTGGTGGGCAGAAGAAGCGCTTCAAAGATCAAATGAAGTCCATCCTGAAGAGATGTCAGATCAACCCCTCTTCACTGGAGGAGCTCGCTTCCTGCCGAGACATCTGGCGCTTCCTGACATAACGCACGGCTCAGGAGACGCACACACACAGGCTTAGAGTAGTTCAAAGAGTTTATTAACAACAGGAGTGAATGAGTGCGTGTCTGCGGGATGTAAATGTGTTGGTGATGGTGTCTGCTCCAGGCACAGAGGCAGGTGACCGTACAGCCGAGCAACCCTATGGAGAGAGCACAGGGAGAGGGTGACGGGCATACACCAACACAGGAGGAATTTATGGCGAGAGAAGGACTTACTTGGTGGGTCAGGACAGCTGGCACAACAAGGGGGTGAAGCCCGGAAGACAGCCACCTGGAGAGCTCCGTACAGCAGCGAGGATTGGGCGATGGAGAGGAGATGTCCGCCGCTGGGAAATCCACCTGTGCACAGGGGAGAAGACTGAAGAGAAAAGGTAAGCGATCTTCTTACCAAAATGGTTACGCTGAAGGGAAGTATGCTCACAACGGTGAGGGACGAAGTCTGACGGCTTCAGGCCGAGCCTCCGGGCGAGACGGCCTTTATCCCTCGCCGCTGATGATTGGCAGGTGCGTGAGCAGGTGGCGCCGCTGATGAATGGCGCGGCGTGACAGTACTCCCCCCTCTAGCAGCGCCTCCTGGCGATGGCTTATCCGGGTGCGCTCGGTGGAAGTCCGCGATGAGCGATGGGTCCAACACAAACGACGGGGGCACCCATTGCCGATGCTCGGGCCCATAGCCCTCCCAGTCCACCAGGTATTGCAACCCACGGCCTCGGCGCCGGGAGTCCAGGATGGAGGAGACGGACCAGGCCGGATGGCCACCAACCATCCGGGGCGCGGGTTGCGCTGCAGGAGGAGGGCAAAGGGGGTCAGTGACTGCCAGTTTCACCCTCGACACATGGAAAGTGGGATGGATGCGGAGGGAGGGGGGGATAGCCACGCGCACAGCCACCGGGTTGATGATCCGGGTGACGGAAAAGGGACCCATGAATCGCTGTGCCAGCTTCCTCCTCTCGCCTTTTAATGTGACGTCCTGGGTAGACACATACACGAGTTGCCCAACTCTGTACGCCGGGGCAGGTCTTCTGTGCCGGTCCGCCACGGTCCTGTTGCGCTCCGCTGTGCGTAAAAGCGCATGACGCGCGGCAGCCCAGGTGGAGCGGAACTGCCTAAGGTGCGCCCTAACGGAGGGGACAGTCACCTCGTTCTCCTGCGCTGGAAACAGCGGGGGGTCGTAACCCAGGGACGCCTTGAAGGGGGACATCCCCGTTGCAGAAGAGCGGGCGGTGTTGTGGGCATACTCCACCCAGGCGAGATGGTTGCTCCAGGACGTCGGCTTGGATCTGGTAACACAGCGGAGCGCAGCCTCCAGCTCCTGATTGGTCCTCTCACACTGCCCGTTAGACTGGGGGTGATGGCCGGAGGAGAGGCTCACCTTGGCTCCGATGGCATTACAGAAGGATCTCCAAACCTCGGACGAAAATTGGGGGCCCCGGTCCGAGACCACGTCCACCGGAATCCCGTGCAGCCTGACCACGTGTTGGACGAGGAGGCCCGCCGTCTCCAGGGCAGTAGGGAGACCCCGCAGGGGAATGAAGTGCGCCGCCTTGGAGAAACGGTCCACAATGGTCAGGACGGTGTCAAAGGAGTTGGAAACGGGGAGTCCGGTGACGAAGTCCAGTGCGATGTGCGACCAGGGCCTGCCGGGGACGGGCAGAGGCTGGAGCAGACCCGCTGGGGGGGCATTACCCGACTTGCTGGTGGCACAGATTGGGCAAGCCCGGGCGTAGCGGGCTGCATCCCTCCGCAGGCCTGGCCACCAAAAGGACCGCTGGAGGAGGCTGATCATCCGAGAGGTGCCGGGATGACAGGTGAGCCGGGAGGTGTGGAGCCAGTGGATGACCTCTCCTCGGACCGCAGATGGGACGAACAGTCTTCCCTCCGGTCCGCCGCCAGGATCAGGTTCCACCTCCTGCGCCTTCCGGATCTTGTCTTCAATATCCCAAGAGATGGCACCGAGGACGCACGACCTGGGCAGGATAGTGTGGGGCGTCTCCTCAGCCTCCACGGGGGTGAACTGCCTAGAGAGGGCGTCAGGCAGGCCGTTTTTGGAGCCCGGCCTGAAGGTGATCGAGAAGCGGAACCTGGCGAAGAACAAAGACCAGCGCGCCTGGCGGGCATTCAGGCGCTTGGCAGATCGTAAATACTCCAAGTTCTTGTGGTCCGTCAGGACCACAAACGGCAGGTCCGCCCCCTCTAGCCAGTGGCGCCACTCCTGTAAGGCGAGTTTAATGGCCAGGAGCTCTCTGTCCCCCACATCGTAGTTCCTCTCCGCCGGGGACAGGCGCCGGGAGAAGAAGGCGCACGGCCGCTTGGCGCCATCGTCAGGTGACCGCTGGGATAACACTGCTCCCACTCCCGTGTCCGATGCGTCCACCTCCACAATGCACTGCAGCGCGGGGTCGACCTGGCGAAGGACCCGGGAGGAGGAGAACTCCGCCTTCAGCGCCCTAAAGGCAGCAGCGACCTCTTCAGTCCACCGGAACGGGACCTTCGGGGACGTGAGGCGGGTCAGCGGTCCGACGATCGAGCTGAAATTTGGGACAAAGCGGCGGTAAAAATTGGCGAAGCCAACAAACTGTTGCACCTGCTTCCGGGATGCGGGAGTAGGCCACTCCACCACCGCCTTCACCTTCTCTGGGTCTGGGAGCACCTGATCTTGAGCGATGATGAATCCCAGGAAGGATGTGGTCCTAGCGTAGAATTCGCATTTCTCAGCCTTCACGTACAGACGATTCTCCAGCAGTCTTTGGAGGACCCGCCTCACATGGACCTGGTGCTCGTCCCTGGACCTGGAGAAGATAAGGATGTCATCCAGGTAGACGAACACAAAAAGGCCGATGAAATCCCGGAGGACGTCATTAATGAGGCGCTGAAAGACGGCAGGAGCGTTGGTCAGCCCGAACGGCATGACGAGATACTCAAAGTGGCCGTTCGGGGTACGGAAGGCTGTCTTCCATTCATCTCCCTCCCGGATCCGGACGAGGTGGTAAGCGCTGCGTAAATCCAGCTTGGTAAACCAGGTCGCCCCCTGGAGGGAGTGAAAGGCAGTGTCCATGAGGGGCAGGGTGTAACGGTCCCTCTCAGTGATGTCATTCAGCGCTCGGTAGTCTATGCAGGGGCGGAGGGATCCGTCCTTTTTCCCGACAAAGAAAAACCCTGCCCCCACGGGTGACGACGATGGGCGAATAATCCCAGCGCTCAGAGACTCCTTTAGGTATGTATTCATGGTCTCCTTCTCCGGCGCCGACAGGCTGTAGAGCCGACCAGATGGCAGGGGAGCCCCCTGGCGGAGGTTGATGGCACAGTCATATGGTCGATGCGGGGGAAGAGACATAGCTTTCGATTTGCTAAATACCATACCCAGGTCGTGAAATTCTGGAGGCACCAGTGACAGGTCCGGAGGTGCTGTATCCGCCACAGGGGGAGCCGCGGATGGGGAGCAGGCAGCGGACTGAAGGCAGGTGCCCATACAGAAGGTACTCCATGCCGATACCCCAGCGGACCTCCAGTCCAGGACAGGGTTGTGGAGGCGTAGCCAGGGATACCCCAGGATGACGGGCGACACAGAGTTGGGCAGGACGTAAAATACCATCTCCTCCCGGTGGTTCCCTGAGATGATGACTGGGACAGGCATGGTCTGGTGAGAAACTCTCCCAAGGGAGGCACGGGAGAGATGGACCAGGGAGATGGGGTGTTTTAATGCCTGACAGCGGATGCCCAATCGGGTTGCCAGGCCTTGTGAAATGAAGCTGCCCTCTGCGCCCGAATCCACCAGTGCGTGGGTGAGGTGCCCAGTGGGATTGTGGCAAAAACGGATGGGCAGCTTTAATTGGGTGAGAGAGTCTAACCGGTTGGGATCCGCGAGGCTCCCTACAGCGATTCGCGGACCCCGCCGACTGGCTTTCCGCGGGCAACGCTCCACAGTGTGTTGGTCACCTCCGCAATACATGCAGAGGCCCAACTCACGGCGGCGTTGTTTCTCCGCAGGGGAAAGCTTGGTCCAGCCCGTCACCATCGGCTCCGACTCCTCGGGGCACAATGCTGGCGGCGCCGCCAGGGGGCGAGCTTGGAACAGGTGCGGCGAGACTCCACGAGGGCGAGAAGAAGAAGACTTCCGCCCCGAGGAGCGCTCGCGCAGCCTGTTATCCAAGCTTATCGCTAAGGATGTCAGCTCCGCTAGCGTCCCAGGGATATCCCGTCCAGCCAGTTCATCCCTCAGATCACTATTGAGGCTGCGGAGGAACAGGCCACAGAGGGAGCGATCCTCCCAGCCCAATTCCTCCGCCGCTACCCGGAAGTCGACCGAGTAGTCCGCTGCCGACCGGCCTCCCTGCTGGAGAGCGAGGAGCCGATCGACCTGGACCGTCTCGGTTTGAGAATGGTCAAAGACCTCCAGGAAGCGCCTCACGAACTGGTCATAGGTGAGGGTGGCATAACTGGGCCTCGCCATTACGGCGTAGGTCCAAGTTAACGCACGCCCCTCCAGAAGATTCCCTATGTAACCAATCCGACTGTGATCCGAGGGAAAATCTCCGGGCACACGGTGGAACACGGACTCACACTGCATAATGAACCCCCGCGCTCCGCCGAGCTTACCGCTAAAGCGGGCGGGGGTCGGAATCGGTGTGAGCCGAACCGGTGCCACTGGAGCCGGCTGGACGGCCGCTGGAACAGCAGGAGCCGCGCCACCCTGGCGAGCCGGGGGGAACGGCTGTTGAGGATCCAAGCGGCCCAACCGGTTAGTTAAATTCAATAATTGATTAAAGATCACCTGTTGTTGATAAGCTATTTGATCCACTCTAGCCTCGAGAGTGGAAAACCGGTGTGCGAGCCCGCCGTCCGCCGAGCCGCTCTGCTGAAGCCGTACTGACATAACGCACGGCTCAGGAGACGCTCACACACAGGCTTAGAGTAGTTCAAAGAGTTTATTAACAACAGGAGTGAATGAGTGCGTGTCTGCGGGATGTAAATGTGTTGGTGATGGTGTCTGCTCCAGGCACAGAGGCAGGTGACCGTACAGCCGAGCAACCCTATGGAGAGAGCACAGGGAGAGGGTGACGGGCATACACCAACACAGGAGGAATTTATGGCGAGAGAAGGACTTACTTGGTGGGTCAGGACAGCTGGCACAACAAGGGGGTGAAGCCCGGAAGACAGCCACCTGGAGAGCTCCGTACAGCAGCGAGGATTGGGCGATGGAGAGGAGATGTCCGCCGCTGGGAAATCCACCTGTGCACAGGGGAGAAGACTGAAGAGAAAAGGTAAGCGATCTTCTTACCAAAATGGTTACGCTGAAGGGAAGTATGCTCACAACGGTGAGGGACGAAGTCTGACGGCTTCAGGCCGAGCCTCCGGGCGAGACGGCCTTTATCCCTCGCCGCTGATGATTGGCAGGTGCGTGAGCAGGTGGCGCCGCTGATGAATGGCGCGGCGTGACACTTCCACTCCTCACAGGGAGTGGATTATATGGAGGAACAGCGCACACAACACCGGACAGCAAAGCGTGCAAAGAGGCATGCTCGCCAAGTCCCCCCTGCTCCCCCCAGCACCTCCTTCACATGCCCGGTCTGTAACTGAATTTGCAGATCCAGGATCGGACTATTCAAACACCAGCAGACTCACAAATAAAGAAGATGGTCATCATCGAATCGATGGACTACCAGAGAGAGAGAGACCAGCCTTTTTCATATGTAGCACCACCCCCCCTTTTAAAAAATGTTAGGCACACAAACAAGTCACCCCAATTTGTCACCTGACTCACGCACTAAAAGGGAAGAACATATGTACAAAAATAATATTTTTGTATAATTGTTGGCAATTGGCTGGCAGTCTACCTGGGGGGCCAGGTAGACTGCCAGTGCCCCCTACACAGCTGAGTGGGGTATTCTGCCAGTAAAGAGAACAGTTCAACCAAACAAAAGAAAGCCGTGTTACTAACTCAAAATAATCCCATAAAAAATAATACATAAACACCACACATAAAATTACAATATACACAGTATTGGGGGCCCCCACCCCGACTCCCACCCCACAATGGGCATTCACAACAAAATTATATTAGACATTCAATCAAAATAACTCAAACATGGTGAGCTCAAATTTACCATAACCGTAATTAATTACCGAGCCACTATCCCTCTGGCTGCAAAACTCATCACCTAAATACCAATTAAACACTAGCACACTAAATCACAGTACTGAATCAGGCACACCACCATCCTGGCTAATAAAATTTATTCACAGCAAAATTACGTTAGGCATTCAATCAAATATAACAGTCTTGGCACCAACGATCGCTGTCATGTCAGGCGCAGATGAATTAAGACATGCTTTTTTGGGCGTTAAATCCTGGCACATTTAGCAGGAGATTTTTCAACCACAAACTTTCGTAAATCACCTTGCACCAGTCATTTACTAAATACTCTCCTCCCTCAAATTTGCACTTTGACATGACAGCTCCTACAAATACATACAGTATGCAATGAGGCCAGGCGCAAAATTAACATAGTCCACGCCTTTCAACTGCTAACTTTGCCCTACGCCCTTTAGTAAATCTCGACAGGAGTTTTTTTTAATATCAAAACAGAGTTTTGCAATGGCACAGCATGTTAGTAAATCTGCCCCTATTTGGCATGACAGAAGAACAGATCATACATATTCCTGGTCATATAGTTGCCTGAAACAGTGGTTATTAATTTCTCCTTCATGTCTTCACAACAACAGGTAACGTACAGATCCCGCCCCCCACCGTCTTCTTCTCAAGCTGGCTGGTTCACTGGATTGGTCGACTGGTCCGTCCGTGGGCGGTTTTCAGCTCTCCGCTGCTACCGGACAATATGGCGTCCTTGGTGTGTTTCTAACATCATTTCGTGTGAGAAATAATAGGTTCAGTTAATGAATCCGTCTTTATTTGACATCAAAAAATGCTGGATGAAAAGTTCAGGATGAAAGTGCTGCCTCCGGTTCATAACCATACGGAAAATAGCACGAACGATCGTCCCAGGTACGCAAATGAGCTGTAGGGGACCTATGCTTTCCGTTGCGTTTCCAATATGCAATGAATGGGAAGCGGAAAAACGATGGAACCAGTGGACACGTACCCTTACTCAGGCATATCTAAAAGTGCATAAAAACTCAATGTGCACTGTTAGTAGCACTGACATTTGTTTCCCTTTTGAAATAAAATATATTACACATCCTGGTCATAACTGTCCTTAGCACATCACAAAGTGCATTTAGCTGAATAAAAAATGAACTGTCAAACACTTCAGTGCACAAACCCCCCATGAAAAGATTGATAACATTAACAAACATTGCACATCCACTATTGTGGTTAGTTTTGTTATAAATCACCATATGTGAGTAGGAACCTCTTTTTATAACTGCACATTCCATTACACACACATATATCAGTCCAGGCAGGGTTAAACCGATGATTTTCATTATCAACTGTTCTCTTCAGAGTTAACAATGACATGTTTTAACGTGCCTTCACACCAAACACAAATGGGCAAAATTTTTGCATGGCACAATTATACTACAACTAGGGATGGGCGATACAAGCATTTTTCCTTTCGATACGATATCATTCATTTATGGGACTTCTTACCGGTATTGATGTCGATACCTTTTGCCCCTTAAAGGAAAATCACACGATTGCAGTTTCATTAACAATTTTATTGCAAGGGCAATATGAATAAAACTCATGAACATAAATACTTGAAGGAAATGATTGGTGAAGATTCTCAGCCATTCAGGCGGGTAAGTATGCTGTATGAAAGCTCAGTCAAGTCAACTGGATTCAAGAATTTTTTACTTCTGAAATATTTCGCCATACATCCAGATTCTATGGTAATACCAAGCAGCATATATGTGTATTTTTTTTCACAATGCAATTTTTATTTTTATTTTATGTTATTATTTATTTATTTATTTATTTATTTATTTTAACACTATTATTTTACAAACTTAAATAGTGCTTATTTTGTTTATTTTTCTAAATTAAACTGCTTGTTATCAGCATAGAATTTAGATGAATGGTGTAACATTTCAGAAGTAATACTTCTGCCACCTGTGACGATGGTCTGCTCACTCTTCTCTGCACTAGAGTCGGTTGACTTGGCTGCCAGTGTGCAGTGTCTTCGGCTCTGACATCTGATAGGCTGCTATAATCATGTGACACGGCAGACCATTCTAAAACATGCCTGGGCTGGTTTTTCACCAGTTTTCACATATAAATTTAATGCCTAAAACTCTCAGAAGTGAAAACAAATTGCACGTTTTGTATTAACACACTGGTATTGTGATAATTGAAAAAGTATTGATGCCAAAGTATCAACCAGCTGTATCAAAGTATTGATACCTGAGTATCAATACACCCATCCCTAAATAAAACTCAATGTAAACATGCAAATAGACATGAATTCACCATCTGAGTGAGTTGTAAATGGGTGAAGTTGTCTTTATAACTTCTGCAACAGTGTTCAACCTGCTGCTGAAATCCCCAAAATAGCGTCATGCTTAGATTTACATTATCCGATGGGGGGCTCACCTGAAAAAGTTGTCCCTACCTCCAAAACTTCACATAGATGAGGGGCGTTTCTGTTACTAGCCTGCTAGCCTTGTTAGCACATCCATGGCAAGAGTCCGTGGGTAAATAACAACAACATCCCAATTCAGCTGAAGAGCTCCCAGTCCTTCTGTCTCCAGGTGAGTGACAGTCTCATTTTCAAACTAGTTTACTCTCCAGTGTTGATACTTTTACTCCGATGATGGCAGAATTCACTTCCGGCTCTGAGAGAGAGTAGACACTTTTCTAATCCTCACTTTTCCTTTCTGATCCCAGCTTGCAATGTTGCGTTTTTGTCTGTGTTTAGTCGCTGTTCTGCTGAATCTTAATCTAAATGGAAATTATGGATCTGGAAAGTGGCTTAACTGTAATTGTCACAACTTCAAAAGAAGATCGGGTCAGGAGGAACCCAACGAGGAGACTCATGGACATTGGAATTCATGCGTCTGTGGAGATTTGGCAGGAAACATTATTGGTTATGATCTCAGGACTTCTATTTTTGGCTGTGAAGTTCCCTGATGTATCAGAAATTGAAGGAAGGTGAGAGAGCTTATCAAAGCGGACCCGGCAAGCTCCTTCATCAAATTCGACCAGTTGGGGAGGGCACGAGTAGCGGCAAACGGTGAACTGAATGACAGTGATTCAGCAGAGGAATACATCTGGAGCCCTGTGCTCTCCATGGAATGGAATGCCTGTTTAAGCCTGTATATTAATATTAAAATTATGAAGCACAAGCGCATGAGAGAGGAAAATTCTATTCTCCGTGGGCTCTGAGCTGTGTAGATTTGACCTTGTTTTGATGCCCTGTTTACATTCCTCCTCGATGAGATAAGCAGAAGTGGCGGCTGTTAACCCAAACAATCGACAGACAGCTGCTGTTGTTTCAGCGGATGAACTTCTCAAGGACAGTCCATGTGCCTTCATCTGCAAGCGAAGAGATAGACTCCGGACTTGTTTATAAGTCACATGATTATAACATCTATCCACTGCCTGGAGGCGCCCTCTGCTGTTCACTAGCAACTGTCACACCTACACTACACAAATGCATACAACATTACACGAACTGACACATATATACTGACTCATACATACACTGCCTCTCTCAACTCTTGTTTGTGTGATCTATATTGTCTGCTAATTGTGCATAGAGGGTTTTTTTCTGTGTAGTCAAAATTTGGCTCATTTGAGCTTTATATGAGCTTATACGAGCGTTATTCTGATTAACTATGTTTTTTCTCTCTCCTATTGTGTTTTCCTCCCCCTCCCTTCCCCTCTTTACCCCCACTGTATGACAGGCGCCTTGCATGGCTGCCGCGTCATTGGATGTGCCTAACGTGCGTGTCCAATGTCAAGTCAAATTCCTTGTATGTTTACTTGTAAATATACTTGGCAATAAAGCTGATTCTGATTCTGATTCTGATTCAGAATCTCAAAGGTAGCACTATCCCTCAGACGTGAACACGTGACTGTGTGATTTTGTGTGTACTTGCTTTATTCAGTTGACTTTATATGCATTTGCTGTCGCCCATTCGCGTTTGGTGTGAAGGCACCTTAATTAGCTTGGTATCTTGCCACTAACACCGTTAGCCACTGTCAAAGAGCCCACACTTCAAAACAAATGCACTGCATTGTAGGTTGACGGTTGCTAGGCTACATAGAGTGTTGAATTTATGGTCTGTAGTAATTAATGGATTTCTGCAATTCTGTGAAATGTGTTGCTTCTCTGATTGGACTACAGACTGTGCCTGGGCCACTCGGAGGTTGCTTCTGGGCCGCATCTGGACCGCAAGCCACCAATTGAATAGGACTGATCTATATCATTTCAACCTCAGTCATGAAAGGGTTAATGGAAAGTTAGAGTGCCAAAATAATAATTCTGTAGGTAATCTCCCTTTATGCTCTACACATATTCCATACATATTCTGTTTGCATTCTTATGAACAAATATGTTGTGTTAAACTGGAATTAGGCAGAGCTTTAGCGCTCTCTCTCTCTCTCTCTCTCTCTCTCTCTCTCTCTCTCTCTCTCTCTCTCTCTCTCTCTCTCTCTCTCTCTCTCTCTCTCTCTCTCTCTCTCTCCCTCTCTCTCCCTCTCTCTCTCTTTTTATAGTCAGGTCTATCACATTGGATACACATCTTCGGCTTGTTCTTGGATCTTTCTATCAAAGAATCGGGTATTTTTCTAACAAACTGGTGCTGTGACCCGGATTGAAATTATTCCGAGGCGAGCCTGAACACATCACATCAGAGGGACCCTTTCGCAGACTGCTGTGGCCTAAACAAAAAAGGTAAGCAGAAAACCTTTTTTACACAAATTTCTGCACTTTGGCCATACTAAATTTATAGTTGTCTGATTAAGGAGTATATCTGATCTCCAAATTTCACAATTTAGTTGGAAGTCACATGTAAAATCTAAACAAATAGTCAAATAGTTTAAAAATTTAAAAGGGAAGTGCACATGTTCTATTTTCAGTCTGAGATAGAGCGGTCGTGGTCATGGACATACAATTCATGGGTGTATGGTCTATCAAATAAAACATTTTGGAGTCAGTCTGAACCAAAATAACGAGACTTAGGGAGCCAGGGTGACTAATAATCACCCAGGTTCGTCTCCTCAAATGAAAAGAGCCAGGGTTAGTGTCCTGATGCCGGGGGTAGCCATTTACAGTGTTCAACCCCATGCTGCTGTAGAGCGAAGCCACAATCATTTAAATCTGCTGTAGACATGGCACTTCTTGTACTGGGGGCCAGACGAGGCCCCAGTGAAAGTACCATCTGTTTATCAGCGTTAGTCACGATACCTCTTGTACATGGGGGACCTGCCGAGGCCTCAGTGAAAGTGCCCGCTGTCAAACAAAGGTTAAACAGATCGGTGAGGTTTTACCCAGAACTTAATAAGACGTAGGAGACAACGACCGTGCCTGTCTTCCAAATTAAAATAACCAGGATTAGCCTGTTGCCAGGGGGGGGGGGGGGTGACTGGCACCTAGCGGCTGCCCCGGCCTTGGATGCGCTCTGCAGAGCGTGCCCAAATGCCAAGTCACGTTTCGTTACCTTGTATTCATACATGTGTAATGACAATAAAGTTGAATCTCATCTCATCTCATTTAAGTGTCTGACCGGATGCCATTAAGGAACAATGTCTGTTCCGGAATAATCACGAGTCCTAGAGAACAACGGTGATCAGCGATCACCCGTGTTCATCTCCCAAATTAAGAGAACCAGGATTAGCCTGGTTCCGGTAATTTTGGTTGCAGTCTGTGCCGAAATAAGAGACATAGGGAACAGCGGAATCAAGTGTGTCCATCTCCCAAATTAAGAGAACCAGGATCAGCCTGTTGCCGGGAAGGGGGGGGGGGATTTAAGTGTCCGACCCAATGCCGTTAAGGAACGATGCCACATAGATGAAGTATTTCGGAGCTGTCTGTTCCGGAATAATTACAAGACTTAGGGAACTGTGGAATCTACCATGTTCGTCTCCCAAATTAAGAGAACCAGGATTAGCCTGATGCCGGTAATTTCCATTGCAGTCTGTGCCGAAATAAGAGACTTGTGGAACAGCAGAATCATCTGTGTTCGTGTCCTCAAATTAAGGGAACCAGGGTTAGCCTGGTGCCGGTACTGAGAAAAAAAAAAAAAGGAAAAAATTAATTATAAAATAACTTACAGAGTAGCATTTTTTTTACCAACATGAGTGTCTTTTCATAAGTATAAAAACAATAAGGATAGCTTGTTAAAATCAGTATAAGACTGATCTTTACGATACGATTCCTCTTGTATCGATGACCTAACCAGGTCTCGATGAAAGTATTCTCTACATTTAAGTTAAGCTATAAGAAAATGAGTACAGGCAAATCCGCGGCATATTCTCCACACCGTGCAAGCTGATCTGTGTTAATTTTGTGTCTTTAGGGGATAAAAGTGTGGTTTGAGAAATACCGGGGGTGGAAATATCTATTAAACTTTTCCCATAGTATGATTTAACTAATGGCGCTTTTCTGGCCGCATGAATAGAACAAAGGTGGGTGTGTGTTTTTCCACAAAGGAGGGAGTTAATCCACCCCCACTCATGACTGGGGGTGAGATTGATAAAAAAAAAAAAAAAAAAAAAAAAAAAAAAACAGGTTACTGAGAGGGGATTAATTGAGGTAAATTAAAGTTGTAAGGCTATTCTGTCAGGTTTACAGCTGAAGTTAGGGAGGCAGTGCTCCATTTTCTTTAAAAAAAAAGTGGTTTGTGAACAATAGGCTCCAGAGCCATCTTGCGCATTCAGTGCGCATGTGCAGGTAGCTGCGGCACAGTGCCTCCATTGTGTGGCAGAATGTAAAGTGCATTCTTTCATAAATTTACTGCAAATTAGGGCTTAAAATCATCCTAATAAATGTGGAACTTTATCTCTCTGACTGAAAGGAAAGCTTTAAATCTATGCATGGCAAACAAACATAAAGTCCTCCCTCGCCCACCTATGTGGGTTTGATTGTAATGAGGCAAAATAAAAAAACATGCTGGAGAGAAAAGATTCAACTTTAAATTAGGCAGAGGGAGGTAAAGAATAATAACTATTCCTATTTGTACAATAAAACTGTAGATAAAGAGATTTATTCCTCAATAAGAGTGTAGGAAAATCCTAGGTGGACAATATATAAAGGTGAGGTAATCTAAATGAATGAATAAGGAAAATTGTAAATTAGAGTAAATAAATGAATACAAAAATAAATGAATAAAATAAATAAATAGGAGTTTTTTGTTGCGGAGATGAACCTTGGGGAAGTGACAGTGGGCAGAAAATGGAAAGGGAAATATGGTTTTTGAGAAAATTGAAAGCTGATGAATTATTAAAGTTCTGTGCAGAACACAAGAGAAAATATGGAGGAACAATTTCAAGTAGGAAAGAAAAAATGTAAGAATAAGAGACTTCTGCTGCAACGGTGAGAACAAAAGCAAAATAATCAATAAACATGATAGAACAGAAAAAGACAAAAACACGCTGTTTAACAGCTTGCCTGTTTCTCTTAAATCTGAGACAATGGGGTGGGTGTGGAGCAACCCTCCCCCAGCGACAATGTGGTGAGGCCCCCTGGAATTGGCTGCGTCCACCCTCCCCCTCCATGCCATTGCGTAGACCCCCTCCTCCCTCCACAACAACAGTACAAAGGGACATCGAAAACATGGGAAAAGAGGAACAATTGAGCACATGTAAGTGCAGTATTTTTGCTTTCCATATCAGAGACATGCCAAGACCACATACTGAGCAAACCCAATACATGACCAATCTTCAAAAAAGCCATACCCATGCTCCACCTAATTTGCCCTATCAGTATCAGCTGCAGAGCCACAGGAGGTCAGAGTTTTAATAATAGAGTCAGAGGCCCCCATGGGACTAATACTCCCTATGTCAGCAATTTGGCCACTGGGCTCAAACACCCACAAGGGCACCCAAAGGGGTCCCCCAATTAGTAACACAATGGGTATCCTCCCCTACAGGATGTTGAAAAAGAACGGCTTTGATATTAAGCCGTTCTGTTTCAAAGGGGGAGAGTGGGACAGGAACCAATAGTAAAGTGGAACTAGGTCATTTAAAGTAGAACTGAACCCACCTTTTGGCGCAAAAAGTAGAATAGCAGATTAATTCCTTATTACCTATTGTATTTTTCAACACATAAAAGAAATTTTTAGGCCGTGCAATGGCCAAGCTATAAGCCGATAAACTTTTGCCTTTGGCTGGCAGTGCCAAACAAACCGGAAGTAGTGCAGACGATGCTGCGTGACGTCACGAGTGTGATCCCTAACCAAAACAACAATGGCAGATGATAGCAGTTCCAGCAGTCAAGAACACCAGAGTTTTCAGAGTGAAGAGGCATTCAGGATCGGTGACGAGACAGAGGAGGATGCAGGAGTGTGGCAGGTGGCAGGCGTGCACAAGGGTGAGCCCGGGAGACAGCGACCTGATGCACCTGTGACAGCAGCTGGCAGACGGCGATGCAGAGGCGAGGTCCGCCGCCGGGGAATACACCTGTACACAGGGGAGAGACTGGAAAGGCAAAGGTAGGTATGCTTACGCTGTAGATCTTGCTGGGAGATGAGGGGGTTCCTCTGCAGCAAGAGGGCTGAAGGAATCAGACGGCTTCATGCCGAAGCCCAGGGCAGAGTGGCTTATATCCCACGCTGCTGATGAGGCGCAAGTGTGCGCGCAGCTGGCGCCGCTAATGAGCGGTGAGTTGTAACATATCCAGCCTGTGTTGTGTTGTAGCTTAGTTTTCTTTTTTCTCGGTCACATTTTGTCTTAGTTTTGTTTTGAATTGTAATCGCTCTTGCCTGTTTTCTCTTTTGAATTCTTGGATGGAATATGGGTGGGCAATATAAGCTGCGGCTTCAGCCATCACCCATTTCGGATAACTTACGTTGAATTGTATAATCAGATGAGTCATTGTTCAATTTGACCTTGTTGTTATATCATTCAGTTTCTTTCAACCTGTACTGTACTATCCGAAATAAATAAATTCATTCATTCATTCAAAAAATTGGGCTATGTATTACAATACTTCTACAGACTATAGTGGCAATACACATGAACAGAACTGGCCTCTGCATTTGACTGTGCTATTTATAAATACAGTGATCCCTCACTTATCGCGTTTAATGGGGACCAGAACCGACCGCGAAAAGTGAAAAACCGCGAAGTAGCGTCACCCCCCCCAAGGGCGTCACAAGCACTATTTTGCACAAAAAGGCACAAGAGAACAGCGAAAAGTGCCACTAAGTAACACGAGCGATAAAGAACAATGAATGCGGTCTTCCTTCGATGGGTATGTGCGCTCTGCAGGGAGAGAAGCTGGGTAAAATGTCTCGGCCAATCAGCTTGCGAGGTAAAACGTCTCGGCCAATCAGCTTGCGAGATTCCCGAACGGTGAAGAGGTGGGCGGAGAGGAGTGGAGCGGTGGTCAGAGAGGTGGATTTTGAGTTGTCCGGGCTCTCTGTGTTGATACCTGATGTTCTAATGTAGTCTCCCTGCCTTCTGCTAGCGCCCGGGCAACTTTCGTGCCATTTTTTCTCAATTTTGAATTTTTGATGAATATTTTTGAAAAATCCGCGATGCACTGAGGGCGCGAAAGGTGTAATATCTATATCTAGAAACGCATCGCTTCCCGGTCGCTTTTCCTCCCCCTTTCTTTTCTTTCGTCGCCATGACAGCTTTCCTTGGCCACTGAACAGATCTTCCCAGGTGTTGGAAGTGTTTTGTAGTCGACTATCACGACAAAATGCACCAAAAACAACCAGTGTCGACGTGCTTGCAATGGTAAACATGGAGGACTGTGTCACACTCGTGATGTCACGCGGAACTCCGGCTGCACTTCCAGTTAATTGGCAGATTTGTCTGATTTTTCAGGGCGGGAAATTCAAAATCGCGATTTTCTCCAAGATTCCAGGATTTGTGGAGGGGGTGCCAATGATAAACTATCTTTATAATTGTATGTACTATCACCCAGTGCCGTTCAATGCCGTTCAGTTCAGTTCTACTTTAAGGTTTGCTGTCTTGAAGTCTTAACCCTTTGAGTGTGTGAATTTTCGTGCCCCTAGTGGCAGAGCGCAGCACTGCACCTGCCTTCTCACTCTTACTTTGTCAAAGTAAGTGAGAAATTTCTGTTTTTTGTTTTTTTTGTTTTTTAAATGTACTGATTTCTTGTTCATATACTTTGAAGATAAGATGATGAGGTACCTCTGTACAAAAAACGGTGTCAAAAGACTGAACCATTTTTTGTGTAAATACATCCAAAGTCCAGTTTTGACTGAGTTATGAAATTTAAAGAGGTGCCACAACATTATGCAAATTAGATGCATAAATTTATTCCTATCTGAAACTTTTGATCACATTTTACATCTTTCTAATTGACAGTAAGTCATTATCTCTTACCACTTTCAAGTTATAGCCTTGGAAATCTGAACTATTTTTTGACAAAAAATATTTACCACTCTTGACCACTAGGGGGTATGACGCAGCTCTGAACTATACACACTCAAAGGGTTAAATTAGGCATTTTGCGAGGTGGCATCCTCTTTAACAAGCAGGGAGTGAATCTAACAGTAAAACTAAGATAATTGATCACAATGTTCTCGGCCTTATAGCTAAGACGTTGGTGCGCTTCCGTATCTAAAATGCTACCATGTATGCAAACTATTGAGTAGCTACAGAAAGAGCATATAAATATGAATGAATCTCTATTTTTGGACAAATTAGATTAAAAGATTAAAAGGAAGAAACAGAACAATATATCAAGGAAAAATCCAACAAGGTCGAATTAGACATTAACTCCCCTGATTGTACAATTCAACATAAGTTATCCAAAAAGGGTGATGGCTGAAGCCACAGCTTACATTGCCCACCCATGTTCTGCCTAAGAATCATCTAATATGAATGAATAAGGCTTTCAATTAAGACCAAAATCTGGAAAATTCTTGACGCTTGAAAGGTCATTTTTCCACAGAATATCAGGCAGTCTGACCTTTTGCTACAAGAAAACTAGCCACCTGCTGGCCAAGAGAAAGGATGCAGGTTTAGGGCTCCTTTATACTCAAGGGTCAATACATATTTGGAAATTCCCAGACCCTCCTATCTGTATTTTTTTTTGCACATTTCCCAAAACTTTATGGATATGAACCAAACTTATTAGTGCTTTTTTGGTCTCAAGGACCACCACTGGTGCTAGCCCTCTATTCTAAGGGCCTATAGGAGAAAGAGGTCTGGGGACAATTTGGAACAACCAATTAGCCAAACATGTGAGGGCAGTGCAGCCAAGAGTTTAAAGTAGAACTGAACTGAACGGCATTGAACGGCACTGGGTGATAGTACATACAATTATAAAGATAATTTATCATTGGCACCCCCTCCACAAATCCTGGAATCTTGGAGAAAATCGCGATTTTGAATTTCCCGCCCTGAAAAATCAAACAAATCCGCCGAAGTGCAGCCGGAGTTCCGCATGACGTCATGAGTGTGACACAGTCCTCCATGTTTACCATTGCGAGCACGTCGACACTGGTTGTTTTTGATGCAGTTTGTCGTGATAGTCGACTACAAAACACTTCCAACACCTGGGAAGATCTGTTCAGTGGCCAAGGAAAGCTGTCATGGCGACGAAAGAAAAGAAAGGGGGAGGAAAAGCGACCGGGAAGCGATGCGTTTCTAGATATACAGTGATCCCTCACTTATCGCATTTAATGGGGACCAGAACCGACCGCGAAAAGTGAAAAACCGCGAAGTAGCGTCACCCCCCCCCCCAAGGGCGTCACAAGCACTATTTTGCAGAAAAAGGCACAAGAGAACAGCGAAAAGTGCCACTAAGCAACACGAGCGATAAAGAACAATGAATGCGGTCTTCCTTCGCTGGGTAAAACGTCTTGGCCAATCAGCTTGCGAGGTAAAACGTCTCGGCCAATCAGCTTGCGAGATTCCCGAGCGGTGAAGAGGTGGGCGGAGAGGAGTGGAGCGGTTGTCAGAGAGGTGGCTTTTGAGTTTTGCGGGCTCTCCGTGTTGATACCTGATGTTCTAATGTAGTCTCCCTGCCTTCTCCCTGCCTTCTCCCTGCCTTCTACATTCTTTACACAGTTCCTCACACTTTGTATGGGGGTGAGGGATGGCAGCTTAGCAAGGGTGATGGTTTTTGATCATCCAGAGATGAGTAAAAAGTGTTATAGAAGAAGATGAATTAAAACAAACATGACTAGAGTAGAATAGAGAAACAAGAAAATAATTTGAGGTAAAAGCAGCACTCGGCAGCACTCGGCCAAGTAGACTCAAAAAAAAAAAAGAAGCATATACTGTACATACATATAGCTGTGTGCGCACCGGCCTTATCCAAAGGGTACAAGCATCACAGACGCACGCACAGAGCAGAGGTGGAGCATAAACAAGGCTTTAATGTCCTGTGCACATAGATCTGCAGCTCTGACACACACAAGACAACCAGTGTAGCTTGATAAACAAACCAGCGGTTCACTCACGAATGGTCCGTGTGTGACGTGGTTGTTGATTCTTGATTTAAATATTTTTAGACCTGTTTTGGGGGGCTAATGAAAGATTTACATTTTTGTATATAAAAATTGTTATATTTTTTGTAGACATTGTGTTAGCTCGTCTGGAGGTTATCGGTTCAGAAGAAAAAGACATACCACTCCGACATACCAAGATACAGATGACTCTGATATATTTTAGTTTTCAGAGCAATCAGCAGAAGTCTTATTTTTATACATTCCTCGAAAGGCAGATGTTCAAACAAAGCATCTGATGCCAGGGTAGAGGTCAAGAGATAATGGGTTTTGTCATGAGATAGAATTTTGAAATGAGCCACGTTGGTTTATTATAAAGCTGACTTTTCAGAATGTGTTTTATGTGCAGGATCTTGCATGGAGCATTAGCTGTGGATAGTAGTCAGTAGTATGAATGATGGGACAGTGAATCATGAAGAAGACAAGCAGGTGGTAACAGAATGTTAATGAAGGCTGAAGATAACTGAGACCAGATGAATGAAAGGAAGTTTTAATACTGAAAGAGATTATAGATGTGAGATGTGCAGCTTCATCAGCTAGTCCAGGGAAAGGTGAAGTATTGTACACAGATGGATAGTGGATGGTAAAAATCGAGTGAGTGTTTCTGATGGAAAAAGTATGTAGGTGAAGAGAGAAGAACGGTGGATTTAGCAAGTGTAGAAAATATGTTTGGTTTTGAGATGGAAATGGAAAAAGAAATGAAGGCAGAGTATGTGTAACCAAAATAATAATAATAATAATAATAATAAAGATCCATGTAAGATTTGCAACTGTAGCTTTAAAAACCAAACAAACAGAAAACCAACAATAAATAAATTAAATTTTGCTTAATCCTGAAGAGTGTCAGGAAGAAGGCACAAACATAGGCAGCCATCTTAAATGTTTCCAAGTACTTAAAGCAGCAATGAGGCATTAGGTGTCCATTCTTTCAGTGCATTTCTTTTAGTTGTGAGTATTAACATTAAGTAATGAGCAAACATTCACAGCAAAGATTATAACTTTGCTGTATACTCAGTTATTTTAAGTCAGTCTAACACCGCAGTTATGTCCCTCCCCAATAGAGGGTATGCATAGGATGTCATTGAAGAAAACTCTTGGTAGACAAACACTAAGTGGCAAAAATGAGTAGCAGCATGGAAGTGTATGGCAGCACAACACAAAAATCCACACAGCATTCAATTACAGTAGTACAAATAATATCTGTTGGCATTGTGGAGAGTAAATCTTATTATTCCATCTTGTATTAATTAGCAAAAATTAAATAAAGGCTTTGAAGCATTTCCTTTCTTGACTCAAGGTTGGAAATTTAAATAAGAAGGGAAAATAAAATTTGAAGGAAAAACACACTCTTATTTATGGAATGGCTGACACAAGGGGAGCCCAAGGCTCCCCATGAATCTGTTTCTCTTATAAAAGGGGGCCAAAAGGAAGAGGGGGAGGACAGCAAGGGGGAGGAGGGAGCATGCCCCACAATGGAAACGGAGTGATGTCCAGGCCGCTGCTTGCAGGAGGGAGGCGCCCACATCCACCACGGAAAAAACTGGACTGCATGCTTAAGACTAGAGCAGATAAGTGGACTCACTTCTACACATATACGGAAAATTTGCAAAAATTAAATTATTGCACGTAAAGTAGGAACTCCGGGTAATGACATACAGGACTTTCAAGGTCAAAAAAGTAACGATCAAATTCTGCAAATGGCAAGCTACCAGTACAACACCTATCAACATCTGTAAAAGTAGCATTGTACCCCATGTACTATAGGCAATTGAACGGATCTGATCCAAATTATGAACAACCATTTTTTCCAAATTATGAACAACCATTATTTGCAAATGCATCCTCCAGATTGGTCATAAAAATTTGGACTGGCAAACAAGGAAATGTGTGGAAGCATCCATTGTCCTAATTGAAGAGGATAAGAGACATTTCAACCTATGGGGGGTTCCACACATCCCACTGGTTAGACCCAAACACATGGATTGGAAAATGTTGGACATTTTGTCACCTCTACTGTGGAATAGAGCTATCCATGGAAAACCAATACCTGACCTTAACATAGAATATTCTCCCAAAATAAAAACCATAAGCATTGTCTCTTAACTGGGTAACCACAGCACAAAAGGCGGTACACACTGACGCCCAGAAATCTCCTATATGACCAATCGTAACATTAACAAACGATGGGATGAGGAAAATTTGAAGCAAATTCCAAATTGGTTGTGGTAAAAGGATAACTAGATGTAGATCTAATAAAAGGAGCAGAGTATGACACTATAGGCCATATATTCAGAAGCCCAGAAAGGTGTTAACAAATGCAATTTTCCACAGTGGGAGTCATCAGCAAGTCTTAGACCAATTGCTGGGTCGAGAGGAAGAGCTGAGGACCCCAAGACAGAGGATGATGACGAGGAAGACCATTCTGCCATCACGGATTATTTGTAAACACAGTGTGCTACTGATAATACATAAATCATACATAGCTCACCACACATAGGTACGAGTGTGAGACTTATAGTACTCTTGCGTGTTTATTTCCATCATGCTAATTACGGTTAGGTAGTCCAGAAAAGGGTGAAGGTTAGAAGCTCTGAAAGCCTGAATGCAACAAGCATGGATAAGGATGTCTCCTAACGTTGAACGATGTTGTCTACTACCTACCCACTGCTGAACATATAGGTCCCATTACCCAACACATTCATCACAACACAACCACTGCTTGCAGATTTCATACGGTTGACAATCACACACTCAAGGCTAATGGGAGATAACTTACAACAGCACATGGATAACTACAGATGTAGTGAATAAGGATAAAATGGTACAGGCTCCAGCCATTGTGATGGCAACCCCTCAGGCCATTATTGGTCCTGCCCCTGCTAAGCCCTTTGTATCAGCACTTGAGCAAAGGTGTAGGGTACAGGGAAGATGCATGCCAGAGGGCACCAGACCATTACGACGTGTGCCTGTGACATAGAAAAAGGCTGTAGGACGAGTGACTGTACGACTTCAGTCCCTAGAAGAAGAATGGACTGGTACCCAAGCGCATCCACCGCACCTCCAGCATCCGGGGTGGAGCCAGGAGCTCGAGCCTTACCAACACCAGCATCTCTACCTCTGTCCAGCGACAGGGGGGTAGCATCCCTGGGACAGCATCACTGAACTGTTCACTGGATGGACTGGATGTTATCTATCCTCTGCTGCACCCACCAGACTGTCCTATAGACCTCATGGGATGAGGTGTGCCTCTGAGATCGTGGGTACACAGTTGTTTCGAATGGTACCGGTGTGTGTAAACGAGATGGGACTGTGCTCCACAGCTGCGGATACAGGAAGCAGACACAGAGGAAGGTCAAACCCCTGTCGCAACCGTGTGATGACGGCAGCCGAATGATGCGAGCCCTGGCAAGGGTCAACCGGTGGACAAAGGTTTTGTGGGCATCGTGGATTGACAATTCATCTGGACAAGGCCCTCTTAGACATCGCTGCACCACGCTAGAGTGTCCACAAGAGGGGAGGCAAGGGTAGCGGAGCCAGTGGTGCAAGCCTCTTGGGTTGACACACAATGTAGGAACTTGCCTTATCCCCCATCTGTTAATCGCTAGCATATCTCACACCATGCATGGTTGACATGATAAAATCATGTCAAAGGGGGGAGTGAAAGGGTTAATGGAAAGTTAGAGTGCCAAAATAATAATTCTGTAGGTAATCTCCCTTTATGCTCTACACATATTCCATACATATTCCGTTTGCATTCTTATGAACAAATATGTTGTGTTAACCTGGAATTAGGCAGAGCTATAGAACCCTCTCTCTCTCTCTCTATCCACCAGGGGGTGCGGATCGTTCCCCCGGACAGCACTATTACTGTGGAAGAGGTGCTTCTGGCTGTGGCCGAGCAGGTGGGCCATGATGCGATCTGCTTTGCGTCCCGAATGAATAGAGCTGTAGTTGTGTTTCTGGCTGCTGAAGAGGATGTTCACACCCTGATTGCAAGCGGTGTTGTTATCGGGGAAACATATGTACAGGTGTCCCCCTTATCTGTCCCATCAACGCGTATCACCGTCTCAGGTGTTCCACCTTTCATCACTGACGAGCAGTTGGCGACGGAGCTCAGCAGATTTGGGAAGTTTGCGGGCCCGTTTACAACTCTGACTTTGGGATGCAAGGAGACCAAGTTACAACATGTGAAATCACTCAGGCGACAGGTGTTCATGTTTTTGGACTCGCCAACTGCGACTCTGGAAGTGTCCTTCCGGGTCAAACACGGGGACGGCTCCTATATGGTGTATGCGAGCTCAGGACAGATGAAGTGTTTTGAATGTGGGGACGTGGGCCATAAACGGTTCGCTTGTCCGCACAGGCAGCAGGCGGGGAGCTCTGATGGAGCCGCGGCTGGTGCCGGCGGTGCGCCCTCCGCTCACGCCGCTGCTGCGGACGGCGTGGCGGGGCCTTCCGCTGCAGCTGAGGCTGCTGGCGCGGCCTCCGCTCCCGCCGCTACTACGGACGACGTTGCGGGGCCTTCCGCCGGTCCTGCTCCGGAGCCTGCTGCTGTGTCTGTGGACAGCCCGGCTGTGGTGCCCGCAGCCCAGCTTGCGGCCGGGAGCGTCGCTGGTGATGGCGCCCAAAATGTCACTGATGGTGCGTCAGAATCATCTCGCTGTGTGACATCAGCGGCTGTGCTTCCGGAGGCTGCTACCGTTTCAGAGCAGGGGACAGAGCAGCGACAGTCAGCTGCTGTGGGTGGCGTCCAGGAAAATGTGGCCCATGATGAATCCACTGGGCCAGATGAACCAAACAGTCAGCTGAGTTGTGCTGACGAGGAAATGGAATCTGATAACGACACTGTGTCTAATACTGAGTCTATTGAGGCAAAATGCAGTACAAACACGAGTTTGTATTCACTGGAAGAAATAAATGCTTTTCTGGATGAAACCTATAACAAGGCCATTAAAGTCACTGACTACTTCAGTGACACTGATACATTCATTAAGTCTGTCAATGTGCTAAGAAGGCAGGTTGGTCTTGACCTCCTGGATGAAAGGAAATGTTTTTGCCTCAAGAAACACCTGACAGCCCTGCATAAAGCAGCGGGAGGAACAGGGGTCAAGCGTGCCCGACAGGAGGAATAACTGGCGGTCGTTCTTCTGCCTGTTTTACACATTTTTGGGATATTGTTTGATCAGACTTTTATATGACGTTTCTAATTGACTGTAATTGACTGTCACGGAACTGGATCTTTACCTGCAGAGCATGGATGCCCCAACATTTTCTTTCTACAATCTGAACGTGCCTGCTGCAACAATGACTTGCTTGAAAATCCCGCATGGTCTAAGGACTACAATCCATCTGAGATGAGGAAAATGTCTCTGGGACGTACAACAGAACTGGCTGCGGCCGCGCAGCGCTATCTCTGCTGCCGGAGGAAGGGGAATTGGCCTTGCTTAAGAACTGGAGGCCTCTGGCTCGTCTTTGCACGGACTACGAGGAAGACTCGCACTACTGCCACTGGCAATGTGGAATAAGTGGACTGCAAGGAATACTCTGTGTTGTGTGTGGGGGGAGACTTATGTTTGCACTTTTCCACTGTGAGACATTTGGTGGAATGATATTGGTGCTGTTACATTTTCTTGAATTGTGCAATAAAGGCATTTTTTTAAATTCAAAACTCTCTCTCTCTCTCTCTCTCTCTCTCTCTCTCTCTCTCTCTCTCTTTTTATAGTCAGGTCTATCACATTAGATACACACCTGGATCCAACATTCAAGTACACTGTTGATTGCACATTCTAGAACAGCGGCGTGATCAGCGGATGGCCTGTTCACGTCAGAGTTAAATTGGCCAATCAGACAGTCACGTACAAGCCCATCCTGTTGTACGGGGGGCTGGTCCAACCCGCCAACCTGAGAAGATTAATGTAAGCCACACCCAGAAGCCGGGGTCAGTGTGGCGACGCTCCAGAGGGAGCTGCATCACGCTGCACCCAGAGCTGCTTGCTTTACATGTGATCTCCAAATAAATGTTACATCTTTAAACTGAAGAAATCTCCGGCTTGTTCTTGGATCTTTCTGTCAAAGAATCGGGTATTTTTCTAACTGGGACCTCCTTTGGCTTTGTCCATTCCTGCATGTTTTGTCCTGGTTAATGAAACACCAACACACTCAGCTGTTGTTTTTCTGTTCAGTGTATTAATTTCAGAACAGTTACATACCACCTTATCGTGGTGGTGGTGGTGGGGGGGTGGATTTGCGAGCCCTCATGATTCCAGGAGCTATGTTGTTGGGGGCAATTTGCCCCTAGTAGGGTCTCCCAAGACAAACAGGATCTGGGCGAAGGGCCAGAATAAGAGTGGTCCATGGGGGTCGGGTGCTATGTGGATTAGGTGGCAGTTGAAGGCAGAGACCTTGGTGGTCTGATCTCCAACTTACTGAACTGGCTTTTAGAACATGGAACATTGGAGGAACGGCCTGCCCAATCTGAACCCGAGTGGTGTTCAGTTATTGGACTTCTGTGCTCACCACAGTTTGTCCATAACAAACACCACGTTCAAGCATAAAGGTGTCCATATATTCACCTGGCACCAAGACATCCTAAGTCGCAGGTCGATGATTGATTTTGTTATCGTGTCATCACTTCTTTGACCGTATGTCTTAGACACTCTGGTGAAGAGAGATGCAGAGCTGTCAATTTACCACTCAATCTATGTTCCTACCCTCACCTATGGTGATGAACTTTGGGTAATGACTGAAAGAATGAGATTGCGGATACAAGTAGCTGAAATGAGCTTTCTCCATAGCGTGAGGAGTTCAGTCATCCAGGAGAGGCTGAGAGTAGAGCCACTGCTCCTCCACATCGAAAGGAGCCAGTTGAGATGGTTTGATCATCTGATCAGGATGCCTCCTGGATGCCTCCCACTTGAGGTGTTTCGGGCACTTCCTACTGGGAGGAGACCCCGGGGCAGACCCAGGACACGCTGGAGAGACTATGTCTCCCAGCTGGCCTGGGAACGCCTTGGTATCCTCTCTGAAGAGCTGGAGAAGATGGCTGGGGAGAGGGAAGTCTGGGTCTGGGCTTCTCTACTTGGAATCCTGCCTCCGTGACCCGGATCCCCAGAAAAGCAGTAGATAATGGATGGATGGATAGGTACATGCAAACTATCCACATAATACAGCCTATCCTAAATTAACTGAAGAAACTGTACGTAAAGTTTTTCACTGCACAGAGAAAAAAATATGCATGGAGCACAGTGAGGCATGCATTTGTGCATACAACGTTAAACCTAAATGAATTCAAATTCAGTTCAATTGTTCAACCCATTTGACCAATTATATCTCCCTCTACTTTTTAAGAAAACAGCAGCCAGCACAAATCCCATTTTTTAAAGAAGCCATCACAATCAGAGTTCACATTTGATTATCCACCTCTGTGCCTTATATGCAAGGGCAGAAGTGCTTTCCAATGGAGTACCCAAAACACACACCAGCCTCTTTGCACTTTTCACCCGATGCAGAGATTGTTTTCCTGCTGCTGTGATAACAAAATACATTCTGTGCCTCAGAAAATAGACTGGTGAATAGGACTGTCAAAATAGTGCCCAGAATCTCTCTAGTGTTTCCTGGGTCTGTCCTGGGGTGTCCTTCTAGTGGGGCATGCCCAAGGTGGATACTAGAACATCTGAGTAATGTTTGAAGAATTTAAGTGAGGCTTGGGGCTGAAATCATACTGTATATATATATATATATATATATATATATATATATTGCCCATTTTTCAGAATTTATCCATTCTGATTGCCAAAAAATCTATGTATTTGGATTTTGACAAAAAACATATTAATAAAGTGAACCTGATATCTATTTGTCAAACAAATGAGTGCACATATATGTCTGAACTTGTCATATACAAATTAATGAAATTAACAACTAACTTTTCAGTAAATGTATACAAGATATTTTTCTTGTTTAAATGTAAAACATTTAAATTTAAACAAGATGCTATGCTGGTATGGTGGTAACAAAATAGAAATGACATATAGTATAATCTAAATTTCCCAATTATAAAGCTTGTCACTGTGTTAGACCTAATTTAATAACATGTATGTAAACTCTCATAGGCTTGTTTTCTTCTATGATATCCAGGTTTCTTTTTTGAGCTGGAGTTTATATTTCTGAAAGTGCAATGCTAAATTATAGTTCCAACACCCCATTAAATAAATTTCCAATGGGTCTGAATGTTTTTCAGGTGGTTTTTCGCTCAAATAGTCCATATAGCACAAAAACTTCTCTCTTGAGAGATGTCCAGCAGGCATTCTGGTCAGATGCTATAACCCCCCTCAACTGACCCCTTTTGACATGGAGAAGAAGAAGTTTGTCTCTGGACCTTTTCTAGGGTGAGGCCAGCTACTCTACAGAGAAAACTAACTTTGGTAATTGCAAACCCAATCTCACTCTTTCAGTCCCTGTACACAAGATGTGTGACCTATATGCTGGTCAGGGTAAGAATATCGTAGCTTGACCAGTAAACCAACATCATTAATTTCAAGCTCAGCTCTCTCTTCACAAGATGCTGTACCAATCCATCTGTCTATCTCTTGCTCCATTCTACCCTCACTCACAAGATCCCAAAGATACTTGAAATCTTCCACTTGGAGAAGGACCTTGTCCCTGACCTGGAAGTCTGTCCTTTTCCACTTGAGAACCATTTCAGCCATTTTACACCTACCCAGAACATCCATGTAAAGTAAACTGGAGATACTGCATTGCCCATAGGTGTGCATATCAATGTGAATTTGTCTGTGTCTGGCCTGTATGCTTGGAAATCTGCCCGGTCCTAGGCATACACTGTCTCTTGTCCAAAGACATCTGGGACAGGCTGCTGCACCGTCTCAATGGATGGAGTTTATGATTGAGAGAGAAACTGCAATCTCCAACTTTACAAAGTATCTCAAAATTGCACTATTTTTCACCATAAAAGTTAACGGTTACCTCTGTTGCAGATTACTAGGGGCCCTATCAGCCCTGAGTTGGTGTCTTTTGGTGTATTGACATGGGAGTGGTAGAATCTGGTCATGCAGTTGCCATCCCCTGAGACTGGACCATGAGATTCTGTGAGTGTCCACTCGTAAATGACTGTTCCATGAGGAGCCACAGCGTCATCTTGCTTAAGCTCTGGCCCTGTGTCATCTGGATACAGAGCTCCTGAGAGGGGAAAACACCCACAAATACAGTTAAACACAGCATATATCTGTCATCCTCTGATACTGCATCAGTTTGGTAGTTTCTCACCCTCATTGCCTTTGCTGTAATTTAGTCCATGTGGGTGGATGCTGTAAGGCCTGGATGCTTCATTCCTCAGGTGGACAATCACTGTGTCTCCCACTTCGGCCATCAGCACAGGCCCTAGGTAACCCAGCCATTCTGGCTTTAACACTTCTGTCCTGAAGGTGGAGTCAGTGTACTGCTTGTAAACCGCCTTTTTATAAATGGCACCAATGCGCTGGGGGCCTCTTATCAGAAACACTGCAGCCTCTCTAGAAAATGACACAGACAGCGACGGGATGAATAGTGTTTCTATTACATCTGTAGATACTTATCTTAGGAGCATTTAACAATACATATGTTATATTAAATTTCAGGGTAAAGACAAAAAAAAAGTATTGTAATCTATCTAAATAAAGTTAACCATTACACTTATTAATTTGCATTTATGTTTGTTATAGTGTTGTGCCCCTGCTGCCTAGCCTGTTTATGTTAAAACTGATATTCAACACTTAGACCAAGCTTTCAGCTGTCAGGGTGCT
The DNA here is from genome assembly GCA_020510985.1 of Pholidichthys leucotaenia. NCBI lineage: Eukaryota > Metazoa > Chordata > Actinopteri > Cichliformes > Pholidichthyidae > Pholidichthys > Pholidichthys leucotaenia. The sequence continues at coordinate 295,036,346 of CM035839.1, read as the reverse complement.
GCTCAGTAATAATGTATATGCACTTACGCATCCTCCTGAAGTGTGCGATTTTGAATGACGTTCATCCCAGTTGGGGCATAGTCCCAAGACATTTCTTCTATCATGATGAAGTACTCTCTTCTCATCCCAGAGACACATATTAGTGTCCATGACAACAATAATACATCCCTCAACACCATTGTATGCATTACGTAAGCGTGATGGTGCTTCTCAAGATTCCAGCCAAATGATAGCTCACCACAAAATTTGTTTCTGTTCAGTGCTCCAGATGATAAAAGCAAAAATGCAGACAAGAAACCTTCGTTAGTTTGTCAGTGTGTCTGTCTGAGAGACTTTTGACCGCACGTGTCTTTATATGAAGTCAGCTGACACCCAGCAAAGATGACCCCAGCAGGCCAAAGGGTTCACTGACCATCAGACAGTGACGCAAGACAGCCAGGTGTTTGCACAGCATGTTAGAGTTGCTTAAGAACACAAGCGCTTTTAAGCTGCATCTGATGAGACCACATTTAATTTTTCTCATGCAAATCTGTGCTGTAGTTAAAAATCTGTATGTTTGGCTGTAATCAGAGCATCTGGATTATTTTTTTTTCCCTTGTGCCTGTAATAATGCATAGAAAAAAGTTCAGACAGCTGACTGTACGGGCAAATAATGCAACAGCATAATGTTTCTTTACCATGTTTAGTAACACTGTCAACTCCAAATTTTGATGAGTCTTTTCAGTTACCTCTTGAGCAAAATGGATGATAAATTGCAAACATCATAAAATCTCTTATTAGAGGGAACATTTACTCAATTTGGGTCATTATACAGATCAGTACGTACCTTGCAACTGTGGAAACTCCAGAACTGATTTCAACACACTCAGCAAATGTGTTCCTTTCCTAACAGCGTGCAGTAATGCATGACAGAGACTGAATTAGTGCTTTGTACTACCAACTGTTTACCGTTTACCATTTAAAATTTATATATTTGGGGATTTCTGTGTTAACTGTGTTTTTTACGCAGCATAACCAAAAACTGTTTATGCAAAATGAAGGTAGCTCAGAAGGTTTTTTTTTTTAATTCAAAGCAGAACAAAACATACAGTACATTATAAAGATAATCCACTAAAATACAGTATATATAAAACATATGTAACAGTAACACTGATCTAGATTTTAAAAGATGTCAAGACAACAATTTACAGTGCATCTGGAAAGTATTCACAGCGCTTCACTTTTTCCACATTTTGTTATGTTACAGCCTTATTCCTAAAGGGATTAAATTATTTTTTTTTCCTCAAAATTCTACACACAATACCCCATAATGACAATGTGAAAAAAAAAGTTTTTCAGAATTTTTTGCAAATTTATTAAAAAAAAAAACCCAAGAAATCACATGTACATAAGTATTCACAGCCTTTGCTCAATACGTTGTTGATGTACCTTTGGCAGCAATTACAGCCTCAAGTTTTTTTTTTTAATATGATGCCACAAGCTTGGCACACCTATCTTTGGGTAATTTTGCCCATTCCTCTTTGCAGCACCTCTCAAGCTCCATCAGGTCGGATGGGAAGCGTCGGTGCACAGCCATTTTCAGATCTCTCCAGAGATGTTCAATTGGATTCAAGTCTGGGCTCTGGTTGGGCCACTCAAGGACATTCACAGAGTTGTGCTGAAGAAACTCCTTTGATATCTTGGCTGTGTGCTTGGGGCCGTCGTCCTGCTGAAAGATGAACCATTGCCCCAGTCTGAGGTCAACAGCACTCTCGAGCAGGTTTTCATTCAGGATGTCTCTGTACTTTGCTGCATTCATCTTTCCCTCCATCCTGACAAGTCTCCCAGTTCCTGCCTTTGAAAACCATCCCCACAGCATAATGCTACTCCCAACATCGGCGTGGTTATGAGCGGTGCCTGGTTTTCTCCAAACATGATGCCTGACATTCATGCCAAAGAGTTCAATCTTTGTCTCATCAGATCAGAGAATTTTGTTTCTCATGGTCTGAGAGTCCTTCAGGTGCCTTTTGGCAAACTCCAGGTGGGCTGCCATGTGCCTTTTACTAAGGAGTGGCTTCCATCTGGCCACTCAACCATACAGGCCTGATTGGTGGATTGCTGCAGAGATGGTTGTCCTTCTGGAAGGTTCTCCTCTCCTCACAGAGCAATGCTGGAGCTCTGACAGAGTGACCATCAGGTTCTAGCTGTAGGAAGAGTCTTGATGGTTCTGAACTTATTCCATTTACGGATGATGGAGGCCACTATGCTCACTGGGACCTTCAAAGCAGCTGAAATTTTTCTGTACCCTTCTCCAGATTTGTTCCTTGAGACAACCCTGTCTCGGAGGTCTACAGACAATTCCTTTGACTTCATGCTTTGTTTGTGCTCTGACATGCACTGTCAACTGTGGGACCTTATAAAGATAGGTGTGTGCCTTTCCAAATCATGTCCAATCAACTGAATTTACCACAGGTGGACTCCAGAGAAGCTGTAGAAACATCTCAGGGATGATCAGTGGAAACAAGATGCACCTGAGCTCAGTTTTGAGATTCACTGCAAAGGCTGTGAATACTGATGTACATGTGATTTCTTAGTTTTTTTTTTAATTTTTAATAAATTTGCAAAAATCTAAAAAAAAAAACTTTTTTCACATTGTCATTATTGGGTATTGTGTGCAGAATTTTGTGGAAAAAATGAATTTAGGGCTGTAACATAAAATGTGGAAAAAGTGAAGCGCTGTGAATACTTTTCGGATGCACTGCATTACAAAATGTACTGAAATTTTCAACATGCACAAAAAAATAAACATGCACATCATAATAAAAATGTGTGATTCAATAAAGGTTGGATTTACAAAAACAAATCCTTATTCAGAGTACACTTACTGTAGGCAAGAGGGCACATTTAGAAAATTTGCATTGCCTCTGACAGAACACGCTCCACCAGGCCAGGGAAATACTCATTGTAGTCCCCCCCCCCCCCCCTTCGGTCCTGTCAAGCGGCTAGGTGAGCAGAACAGAAATCTACTTGCCTTATTGTGCCAAACAGATTTACTTTGCCAAAAGCAGCTTTATACAGTACATTGCTATGTACTGTATATTATTTATAAACTCCTCTTGTAATAACTTTTAATACTTATAGAGATATAGAGATTTTGTCAGTTACACACAGACCCTTCTATCTGCCGAGAGAGCTATCAAACATGGTCATTACAGCTGTCTACATTCCACCTGATTGCTAAGGTTAGCACTGCTCTCAGCCACTTGTATGACACTGTAAACACTTGTATGCAGCCACTTGTATGACACTGAGTGTTGCTATCCCTGTGCTGTTGCAATCCTGGAATTTCCCCATTGTGGGACAAATAAAGGCTTATCTTATCTTAAACAAACATCAGAGGCCTTACCCTGAGGGAGTACATATTATTGCTGGAGACTTTAACCAGGCATGTTTAAGGACTGTTCTCCCCAATTTCACCTAACATGTGAAATGTTCCACCAGAGGAGGGAATACACTTGATCGGGTGTATTCAAACATCAAGCATGCATATAGAGCAGTACCTCTGTCACATCTTGGTCTGTCTGACCATACATCCCTGCTCTTGGTCCCAGCCTATGCCCCTCTTAGGAGGAAAATAAAGCCCACCACAAAAATTGTTAACATCTGGCCTGCAGATGCTCTCCCTAAATTGCAAAACTGTTTTGCTGAGACAAATTGGGACTTATTTGAACACCATGAACTAGAGGAATACACACAGACAGTGTTATTTTACATTTCATGCTGTACAGAAAATGTTACAATTAAGAAAAACATCTGAGTTTATCCTAATCAGAAACCCAGGATGACCGGACATATTTGTAACCTTCTCAGAGCTCGTGACATGGCTTTTAAATTAGGTGACAGGGCCTTATATGCAGTAGCAAGAGCTGACCTGAAAAGGGGCATTAAAAAGGCCAAACGGACCTACAAGAGGAGAATCAAGGAGCATCTCACAAACAACAACACAAGGTGGATGTTGCAGGGAGTGCAGCAGATCACCTACTTCAAGGGCAGCACATCCATCATCCCCGACACCAGGGCATCGCTGGCAGAGGAGCTAAACTGCCTTTTTGCACGCTTTGAAGAAAAGACCAGATCATTACCATACTCATCTCTTCCTGACACTGACACCCAGGTGCTGTCTGTACAGGAGTATGAGGTGAGGAAAGTGTTCAGATCCATGAATCCAAGGAAGGCGGCTGGTCCGGATGGCGTACTTGGAAAAGTACTCAAAGCCTGTGCCTTTGAGCTTGCCCCAGTGTTCACAAAAATCTTTAATCTGTCTCTGTCACAAGCCACTGTTCCACCCTGCCTTAAATCAGCTGTCATAATCCCTGTCCCCAAAAAGCATGCTGTGGACTGTTTAAATGATTACAGACCCATTGCTCTCACCTCTATTGTCACAAAATGCTTGGAGAGACATGTACTCAGGCACATCAAAACCAGACTACCCGCGACCTTTGACCCCTTTCAGTTTGCTTACAGGGAAAACAGGTCAACGGAGGATGCCATCACCATTGCTCTCCACTCAGCTCTGGAACATTAAAACCTTAAACCTTAAAAAAGAAAAAGTCTAATCAGAGATTTCTAACTCCTTGGTTCAACACAGAAACTCGTAGCTTAAAACAGAAGACTCGTCAATTAGAAAGAAAATGGTGCTCTACTAATTTAGATGAAATCTATTTAGCTTGGAGAAATCATCTTTTAATTTATAAAAAAATATCTTAGAAAAGCTAGAACGAGTTATTACTCTGCATTAATAGAAGAGAACAAGAATAATCCCAGGTTTCTTTTCAGTACTGTAGCCAGGTTGACAAAGAGTCAGGACTCTGTCAATCCTAGCATCCCCTTAGAGCTTACTAGTCAGGACTTTATGAACTTTTTCAATAATAAAATTTCATCCATCAGAGATAAAATCAATCAGATTCTTCCCACAGTTAACTTAAATACTGTAACTACTACAACTCCTTCTATTGATGTCTGTCTTGATGAGTTTACTCCAATCGACCTTTGTGAGTTAGACAAAATAGTTTCCTCATCCAAACCTTCAACTTGTCTTTTAGACCCTATTCCTACCAGGTTATTTAAAGAAGTCTTCCCACTTATTGGTAGCTTTATTCTTCATATAATCAATTCTTCATTAACTTTAGGCCATGTACCGCAGGCTTTTAAAACGGCTGTAATTAAACCCTTACTCAAAAAGCCAACGCTAGATCCAGGAGCTTTAACTAACTATAGACCAATCTCTAATCTCCCTTTCATTTCAAAAATCTTAGAAAGAGTTGTTGCTACGCAATTATTTGACCACCTGCAGGGAAATGGTTTACTTGAAGAGTTTCAATCTGGGTTTAGAATCCATCATAGTACTGAAACAGCCTTAGCGAAGGTCACTAACGACCTCCTCATTGCATCTGATAATGGACTAGTTTCTGTACTTGTCCTTTTAGATCTTAGTGCAGCTTTTGATACCATTGATCATAATATTCTACTTGATAGATTAGAACACTATGTTGGACTTAATGGAACTTCGTTGCAGTGGTTTAGATCTTATTTATCTGATAGGTTCCAGTTTGTTCATGTAAATGATGAGTTTTCTTTCAGCTCAAAGCTTAGTCATGGAGTTCCACAGGGATCTGTGCTAGGCCCTACTCTTTTTAGTTTATATATGCTTCCGTTAGGCAACATTATTAGAAAGCACTGTATACATTTTCATTGTTATGCAGATGACACACAATTATACCTGTCAATGAAGCCAGATGATACTAATCAATTAGCCAAGTTAGAAGCCTGTCTTAAGGAAATCAAAGCTTGGATGACTTGTAATTTCCTGCTATTAAATTCAGATAAGACTGAAGTCATTCTTGTTGGTCCAAAAAACCTTAGAAATTCCTTTCCAAATCAAACTTTCAGTTTGGATGCAGTTACTCTTTCTCTTAATAGCTCTGTGAGGAACCTTGGAGTTTTTTTTGATCAGGATTTGTCCTTCAATTCACATATTAAATTTGTTTCTAAGACTGCCTTCTATCATTTGCGTAATATTGCCAAGATTAGGAGCATCTTGTCTCAGAGTGATGCTGAGAAGCTGATCCATGCTTTTGTTAGCTCGAGATTAGATTATTGTAATTCTTTATTATCAGGCTGTCCTAAAACATCTTTAAAAAGTCTTCAGCTGATCCAAAATGCTGCAGCAAGAGTTTTAACAGGTACTAGAAAGAGAGATCATATCTCTCCGGTTCTGGCCTCCCTTCATTGGCTTCCCATAGAGTTTAGAATTAAGTTTAAAATCCTTCTTCTTACTTACAAAGCTCTAAACAATCAGGCCCCTTTTTATTTAAAAGATCTGATACTACCGTATCATCCTAACAGAGCACTACGCTCCCAAAATGAAGGATTACTTGTAATACCTAGAATCTCCAAAAGTACAATGGGAGGCAGAGCCTTCAGTTATCAAGCTCCTCTCCTGTGGAATCAGCTGCCAATCTGGATTCGGGAGTCAGACTCGATCTCTGTTTTTAAGAATAGGGCTAAAACCTACCTTTTTGATATAGCCTACAATTAGGAAGGGATCATGTGTTTCTGAACCCTCCCTTAGTTATGCTGCTAATAGGTTTAGTCAGCCGGGGGACCTCCAGTAATGCACTGGGCCTCCCTCCTTTCCTCACTCTCTATGAAATATTTTTTTTGGCTGGTCATTAACATTTGTTTGTTCTCTCCCATAGATTGAGTCCCCATCGTGCTGTTTGCTCTCTACATGTCTGTTCTTTTCTTCTTCTCTATCTTCTCACACCCCAGCCAGTCGCAGCAGATGACTGCCCCTCCCTGAGCCTGGTTCTGCTGGAGGTTTCTTCCTGTTAAAAGGGAGTTTTTCCTCTCCACCGTCGCCAAGTGCTTGCTCACAGGGGATCGCCTGATTGCTGGGGTCTTTCTGCAACTGTGGGGGTCCCCCCTACAGTTGATAGTGCTATGAGATGACTGTTGTTGTGAAATGGCGCTATATAAATAAAGTTGAATTGAATTGAATTGAATTGAACATCTAGAACACAAGAACTCATACGTTCGGATGCTCTTCGTCGATTATAGCTCTGCATTTAATACTATTATACCACATATTCTGATAAGGAAACTGGTTCACCTTGGTCTTCACACACAGCTCTGCTCCTGGATTATGGACTTTCTCTCAAACCGTCCCTAAACTGTTAGACTTGGCCCTCACCTTTCCTCTACTATTACTCTCAGCACCGGCTCCCCGTAGGGCTGTGTGCTGAGCCCACTTTTGTATTGTTTGTACACCTCTGATTGCACACCTATTCATCCGTCCAACCGCATCATTAAGTTTGCAGATGACACAACTGTGGTGGGACTCATCTCAGGGGAGGATGAGTCCGCCTACTGTGATGAGGTTCAAAATCTGTCTCTGTGGTGCTCTGCAAACAATCTGATTTTAAATACAAAGAAAACTAAAGAACTCATATTGGACTTCAGGAAACGCAAAGCTGACCCATCCCCCATTTTTATCAATGGTGACTGTGTGGAAATAGTACACAGCTATAAATTTCTTGGTATACATATCACAGACACCCTTTCTTGGACCACAAATATCACAGCTATCGTTAAGAAGGCCCGGCAACATATCCACTTCCTCAGGATTTTAATAAGAAACAACCTTTGTAAGAGGCTGCTGATGACCTTTTACCACTCTGCTGTTGAAAGCATCTTGACATACTGCATCACGTCTTGGTATGCAGGCTGCTCTGTTGCGGACAAAACAGCACTACAGAGAGTTGTAAGAACTGCGGAAAAAGTCATTGGCTGCCCTCTTCCATCACTCCAGGACATTGTTAACATCTGTTATCATACAAGAGCCAGGACCATCAGTACAGGACATTTTTCACCCCGGTCATCATTTTTTTACTCTTTTGCCCTCGGGGAGGCGATATAGGTCAATTAAATTGCACTCCACTAGATTTATTAACAGTTTCTTTCCAAAAGCCGTTTACTTTTTAAATCACCAATACATATCATAGTCACTAGTACATTATATCTGGCAGGGAAAGAAATTTTTATCTTTATTTTTAAATGTGTCTTCGAATACATTCTGTTAACTTTTTTTTTTTTGACTTATTTTGTACCCGTAGGTAGATTTGTTCTGCAGTCCGGTGACAAGCCACCAGCTGCTGGTCGCTGCGTGCACAAGTGCCCCTTAACTCCCTAACCTGCATGTTTTTGGCATGTGGGAGGAAACCGGAGAAATCCCGGAGTAAACCCACGCAAACACGGGGAGAACATGCAAACTCCACACAGATCACTGTTGGCTGGGGGCAGGGATTGAACCCACGATCTCATGATCTCCGCGATCCCCCGGCCGAGGGTAAACTGTGCTGCCGCAGTGCTAACCACTGCGCCACCGTGCAGCCAGAATTCCCCCGGGCCAGCCTCGTCAGGAGCCCCCAGCCAAGCGAATGCCGCCACAGTCCAGCTACCGGACTTCTGGCAGAACAATCCACGCTCCTGGTTCAACGTGGTTGAGGCGCAGTTCAACCTCCGGGGGATATCGGTAGACGCCACAAAATTCTACCACGTAGTCACAAAGCTGGACAACAACACGGCCCAGCATGTGGAGAGCCTGATCGACCAGCCGCCGGACAGCGATAAATACGGCGCGTTGAAGGCTGCACTCATCAAGCAATTCACCCCCTCGGTGGAGGAGTGAGCAGAGAGGCTCCTGGCGCTGACGGAGTTGGAAAATGGCCTGCCCGCGAACCTGATGGAGAAGTTGTTGAGGTTGAAAGACTCTGACGACGATCACTTCATTTTCACCCACCTTTTCCTCAGGACTCTACCGTCAGCAGCGAGAGCGACCCTGGCCAGTTCACCACTGTTGGCCCTACGGGACTACCGCGCGCTAGGCCGAGAGGATTGTCAACGCCACCAAGCGGCGCGCAGCCACGGCCGCTGCGGCGGAACTCGGCGCGACGACCGGAGACGACAGGGGGCCAGAGGCAGCGGCACCAGACTCACCGACGACGGCGGCGGCAGGGACCAGGGAACGCGGATCGGGCGTCCTTTGTTTCTACCATCGCCGTTTCGCAGAGAGGGCACGCAAATGTGTACCAACGTGCCAGTTCAGGCGTTCGGGAAAAGCCAAGACCAGGGGTCGGTAGCAGCCGCGGCCCCCGGGGAGGAGAACAAGCTGCTCTACTTGTCGGACGCACGCTCGGGGAGGCAGTTCCTCGTCGACACAGGCTCCCAGTTGAGTTTCATCACACCTTCCTACGCGGACAGACTAGCTGGTTCTGGAGGTCCCCGGGTGACAGCAGCGAACGGCTTGGAGATTAAGACCTTTGGTGAGAAGACTCTGCTTCTGTCTCTACACGGCCGTACATGTGAGTGGACTTTTGTTGTAGCAGCAGTAAATTTCAACATGTTGGGGGCCGATTTTTTGTGCTCACATGGTTTGTTGGTTGATCTCGCTAACAGGCGCCTGGTTAATGCATTTTCCTTTGATTCTATCCCCTGTACAGCGCGAGTGGCCCCGCCAACAGCACAAGCCAACATCACAGCTGCAAGTGGTAAGTTCCACACACTGCTCACTCAGTTCCCAGCACTCACAGTCCCCACATTTTTGGCAACAGTCGCTAAACACGGGGTGGAGCATATTATTACCACTACCGGACCGCCCGTTTTTGCAAAAGCTCGGCGCTTGGACGCAGTTAAGCTGGCCATAGCACGCGAGGAGTTCGCCAACCTGGAGAGGCTGGGCATTATCAGGCATTCAAACAGTCCGTGGGCTTCCCTGCTACACATGGTCCCGAAAGCTGACGGATCATGGCGACCTTGCGGGGATTTCCGCAGGTTAAACAATGCTACAGCGCACGACCGCTACCCAATCCCGCATATCCAGGATTTTTCTGTTCATTTGGCAGGGGCGCGCATTTTTTCTAAAATAGACTTGGTCCGCGGTTACCACCAAGTCCCAGTGCGCGCTGAGGACATACCCAAAACAGCGGTAATAACTCCATTTGGCCTATTCGAGTTTTTACGTATGCCATTCGGACTTAAAGGGGCTGCTCAGACATTCCAACGCATGATGGACGCGGTGCTTCGCGATCTCCCTTTCGTGTTCGTCTACTTGGACGATATTTTAGTAGCCAGCGCGTCGGAAGACGAACACGAAAAACACCTGGCCACAGTTTTCCGAAGGTTGGGAGATCACGGGTTAATAATCAACCCAGCGAAGTGTCAGTTCGGGGTGGCGCAAATCGATTTTTTAGGACACCGCGTCTCCCCCGAAGGAGCAGTTCCGCTTCCTGACAAAGTGCGCGCGGTGGCAGATTTTCCCCGGCCGCAGACGGTCAGGGCGTTGCAGGAGTTTTTGGGAATGGTGAATTTTTATAACCGTTTTCTCCCCCGCGCGGCGCAACTCATGCAGCCGCTGTATGCCGCACTCAAAAAAAAGAAACCGCCGGATAAGGTCGAGTGGTCCCCGGAGTGGGACCAAGCATTCTCGGAGGTGAAAGCAGCCTTGGCAAAGGCTGCGTTGTTGGCATACCCAGACCCAACAGCCCGCATAGCTCTCACCACTGACGCGTCAGATGTGGCCATAGGGGCGGTCGTGGAGCAACATGTAGCCGGGGTTTGGCAGCCCCTCGCATTTTTCAGCAGGACCTTGCGCGATAGCGAACGTAAATGCAGCACGTTCGACAGGGAGCTGCTGGATCTCCATTTGGCCATCCACCACTTTCAATTCTGGCTAGAAGGACACTCTTTCACCGCGTTTGTTGACCACAAACCACTAACATTCGCGATGGCCAAGGTTTCTGAACCGTGGTCAGGCCGGCAGCAGAGACAGCTGGCCACGATATCAGAGTTTACCACTGATATTCAGCATGTGGCGGGCAAACTCAATGTAGTGGCAGATTGCCTCTCGCGCGCCATGGCGGCCCCAGTCAGCGTAGGAGTAGATTACGCAGCCATGGCCGTGGAGCAGGTTGGTGACGCAGATGTGCACGCGCTTCAGTCTGGACCAACAGGGTTAAGGCTGGAGAGCAGGGTGCTGCAAGACGGTATGCCCCCCCTAATCTGCGATGTCTCCACTGGACGGCCGCATCCAGTAGTACCGGCCACGTGGCGCCGCCGCGTTTTTGACTCGGTCCATTCTTTGGTGCACCCTGGAGTGCACGCGTCGGTCAAAATGGTAGGAGAGAAATTTGTGTGGCCGAACCGCCGCAAACAAGTTAAAGAGTGGGCAGCAGCCTGCATGGCGTGTCAACGAGCCAAAATACACAGGCACACGAGGGCTCCTTTGGAGCCATTTCACATTCCAGCCGAGAGGTTCGATCACGTTCATGTGGACCTCGTGGGCCCCTTCCCACCGTCACAAGGGTGCACACACCTTCTGACAATGGTGGACCGCACCACGCGCTGGCCTGAAGTGGTCCCGCTGGCATCAACCACGGCCGAGGAGGTGGCACGCGCGTTTTTAACAGCTTGGGTGGCGCGCTTCAGTGTTCCGTCGGACATTACGTCCGACAGAGGCCCTCAATTTGTGTCCGAGCTTTGGTCGACAATGGCCCGCAGCCTGGGTGTCACAATTCACCGCACAACCGCGTACAATCAGCAGGCTAACGGGTTATGCAAACGTTTTCATAGGTCATTGAAAGTGGCTCGCAGAGCATCACTGATGGATGCAAATTGGGTAGACAAGTTACCGTGGGTGTTATTGGGGTTGCGTTCTGCACCTAAAGAGGACTTAGAAGCCTCCCCAGCGGAGCTCGTGTTTGCGCAGCCACTCCGGCTGCCTGGGGAGTTTCTCCCAGATAACCCTGCGCCAGACGCCTCCCCGTCTCAGCTGTTGCGGAGTAACATAGAATCAAGCACGCTGCCCGGCCCCGTGCACCACAGTTTTCCACGCGTTTTTGTGCCTAAAACCTTGAAGAAAGCAGAGTTTGTTTTTGTCAGACACGATGCGCATCGAACCCCGCTGCGACCGCCTTATGACGGACCCTTCAGAGTGCTAGAAACAGGGGACAAGCAGTTTTTGCTAGATTTGGGGGGTAGCAAAGAGAAAGTTGGCATAAACAGACTCAAACCCGCTTTTGTGGTGGCAGATGAGCAAGTGCTGTTGGCGAGGGCCCTGAGGCGAGGTAGACCACCGCGGGGGGTTTCACAGAGTAATGTTTCCCCAGAACACCCACAGGTGCTGACAGAAGGTTTCCACCCCCAGACGGCAAACCCTCAGCATGACAGCGCCGCAGAGACGTTGAATCCCAGCTACAGCAGATACTGCAGGAGACTGAAGCCTAGGCAGCATGTGGACTGCTGTGTATTGATACTATCACGGCATGCATGTTGTTATTCTCTTGTTTGTTCTAAAATGTTGGGGGGGGGCTTTGTGTGGTGGACACACATATGTGAACCTGTTTTGTGACTCACATTTTAGATCAGAACAAAAGCAGAGCTTCCTTGGTGATTACAGGAAGCTGCAAGAATCTTAGCTTTGGTATGCAAGGCTTGAGACTGTGGGGGGTATAATTAAAGGATTAAAGAAGGGATGCAGGGGAGACAGTGGAAGTGATATCATGGAGTGAGGATGCATTGTTACTGTCTGGTTAATGCAACATGGTCTGTGATACATGTGACCTGTGAACTGTAAGAGTCCTGATATTTAAGGACGAGAGTTTCCTGTGTGGCTCTCTTTTCTGCTTTCTGCTTTGAGATGATGGTGATGTGAATAAAGCTGACTTGAGAGAGAACTCTGCCTCGTCATTCTCACATCTCCACACTGGTGACCCCGACGTGATAGCGAACGTAAATACAGCGCGTTCGACAGGGAGCTGCTGGCTCTCCATTTGGCCATCCACCACTTTCAGTTCTGGCTAGAAGGACGCCGCAGAGACGTTGAATCCCAGCTACAGCAGATACGGCAGGAGACTTAAGCCTAGACAGCATGTGGACTGATGTGTATTGATACAATCACGGCATGCATGTTGTTATTCTCTTGTTTGTTCTAAAATGTTGGGGGGGGGCCGGCGTCTCACATCTCCAGTGTGGAGATGTGAGAATGACGAGGCAGAGTTTTCTCTCAAGTCAGCTTTATTCACATCACCATCATCTCAAAGCAGAAAAGAGAGCCACACAGGAAACTCTCGTCCTTAAATATCAGGACTCTTACAGTTCACAGGTCACATGTATCACAGACCACGTTGCATTAACCAGACAGTAACAATGCATCCTCACTCCATGATATCACTTCCACTGTCTCCCCTGCATCCCTTCTTTAATCCTTTAATTATACCCCCCACAGTCTCAAGCCTTGCATACCAAAGCTAAGATTCTTGCAGCTTCCTGTAATCACCAAGGAAGCTCTGCTTTTGTTCTGATCTAAAATGTGAGTCACAAAACAGGTTCACATATGTGTGTCCACCACACAAAGCCCCCCCCCAACATTTTAGAACAAATAAGAGAATAACAACATGCATGTCGTGATAGTATCAATACACATCAGTCCACATGCTGTCTAGGCTTAAGTCTCCTGCCGTATCTGCTGTAGCTGGGATTCAACGTCTCTGCGGCACTGTCACGCTGGGGGTTTGCCGTCTGGGGGTGGAAACGTTTTGTCAGCACCTGTGGGTGTTCTGGGGAAACATTACTCTGTGAAGCCCCCCACGGTGGTCTACCTCACCACGGGGCCCTTGCCAACAGCACTTGCTCATCTGCCACCACAAAAGCGGGCTTGAGTCTGTTTATGCCAACTTTCTCTTTCCTACCCCCCCAAATCTAGCAATTCGGGGGGTAGGAAACTTGACACAAAGATGACTGCACTTTTTTTTCTTCACCTTTTAAGCTCTTTTTAATGCTGATATGTTATGTTCTGTGTGTTTTGACATGGTTGTTGTTGATGTGTATGGTTTGAGTGTTGTTTGTAGTTTTTTTATGTGGGAGAGGGCATGTGCAGTTTCGTTGTTTTTTTTATGCAATGACAATAAAGGTTCTATCTATCTATCTATCTACTTTATTTAAATTCAAGAATCAAAGATTCAAGATTCAAGATTCAAAGATTTTATTTGTCAATCCTACTATATGTACAAAACATAAAGGAAGGATTGAAATGGTGTTTCGACCTCTCTTCAGTGGTGTGCACAATGTACTGTAAAAAAAAAAGAAAAAGTAATAAGGCTGGAAAAACAAATTGTTTTACCCATAAAGGACCTGATGGAGGGGATGGAGGAAGAAGGGTGGGCAGGGGGAAAGAAAAGGGAGAGGAACAAACAGAGAAGACAAACATACTAACACAACTGAAACAAACAGAAGACAAACTGTTTCTTCTTACTGAAAAGGTCTCTACATGAGTCTGATATCTGCACCTGTTAAAGGAGAGACACATGGGTGTGTGCATGTGTATGAGAGCACAAGCAAAGTAAGTGTCTCCATGTAAGTGGTTTACCAGGAAACATACAAAGAGGGTAGCAGGTCACAGCGACACCCCCCTTCCCGGAAACCCCGAGCAAGCAAGACAGCGCCACCAACCCCCACAGAGCACAAATGTCCTGATGCCAACAAGCCCCAGGACAACCAGGCATCTGCCCCAGGAGGGACGGCCAAGGGAGGCCGGGCTGCCAAGCAGCCTGCACGGCGCAACCCCAGACCAGCACCTATGTCCAGCAGCGGCCGGAGAGACCACTGGCACTGACCAGCGGCCACACCCCCGCCAGTCCACCCCAGGGTGGCCACGGCCACAGAAGCAGACCACCGCCACCAATGCCCACCTGGAGCAACTGATCAACGGACCACTGCAAGTGCTCCAAGATGCCACCTGACACGTAAAGTGCCACAGAAATCCGACCTACCACCACCATCACCATCTCCACTTACCACTTCCTCACTCTTACTTACTCACTTGCTCTCTCACTCCCTTGCTTGCACCTATTCATTGGGATGAGATGAGAGATACTTTATTTCGAACAAAAAAGAAAAAAACAAAACAAATGACAAGTGCAATAAAAGTGAGCGTGTACAGTGCTCAAAAGGGAGAAGGAAGAAGTTAACACTTATTTACTCAAACTCCATTTGGCAGCATCCAGGGATGATGACAACATGACGGGCCCTGGGTCACCAGCCAGGCCCCCGGCCCCCGGCAGAAGGAGTGCAGCAGCAGGGGAGACCCCCCCCCCCCCCACCGTGAGTGAATCGTGATGGTTGAGTGTTAGTTGTGTGGTGTGATTGTGTGCAGGTGTGTGAACTACCAAAGTGAAGTTAAAATTGGGGGATAGTGTGTTAGGGCACCACGAGTCACTGCAATGGGCAGCGGGGCTCCCATCCCCCCAAGCCCTCAGTGTCTACAGTGCAATTAAAATTGAGGTGAGGGTGGCCCCATTGCACAGTAGACAGAGGGATCCTCTTCACTGACACAGTACGGCCCACCCCAACCCCAAAACCCTAAGTGTATCGAATAAGATGTATGTTCCACCCAGAACCCCCCCCCCCTCCCAGAAGCTAGCTCCCAAACTGGCTCTGGAGGCCAC
Source organism: Pholidichthys leucotaenia (assembly GCA_020510985.1). NCBI lineage: Eukaryota > Metazoa > Chordata > Actinopteri > Cichliformes > Pholidichthyidae > Pholidichthys > Pholidichthys leucotaenia. Next base: position 295,020,807 of record CM035839.1, on the reverse strand, counting down.
CCATTGCCCCCAGATCCCAACCCAGGGTGAGGGCTAGCAGGCCAAGCAACCTTGGACCTGCCAGTGTCGCACCCTGTTGTTCACCAGCACCACAGGCATGATGGGGCAGCCACATTCACTCTCACACATCTTGTACACACAAACGTACAGTACATTCATTCATTCATTCATCTTCTTCCGCTTAATCCTTTTCGGGTCGCGGGGGGGCTGAAGCCTATCCCAGAATCTTTGGGTGAAAAGCAGGGTACACCCTGGACAGATCACCAGTCCATCACAGGGCCAACACAGAGAGACAGACAACCATTCACTCTCACAGTCATACCTAAGGACAATTTAGAATCCCCAGTTTTGATGTCAATTAACTTGCATGTTTTTGGCACGTGGGAGAAAACCGGAGAAATCCCAGAGTAAACCCACGCAGACACGGGGAGAACATGCAAACTCCACACAGATCACTGTTGGTCGGGGGCTAGGATCGAACCCAGGATCCCCCAGCCAAGGGTGAGTTGCTGTGCTGCCGCAGTGCTAACCACTGCACCACCGCGCTGCCCATAATAATAATAATAATAATAATAATAATAATAATAATAGTAACATATAATAATAATAATAATAATAATAATAATAATAATAATAATAATAATAATAATAATAATAATAATAATAATAATAATGGGCCGGACCCATATGGCACTCCACATGCCAAGCGACATCCCAGAGAACCCATCGCAAGCCCACCAACCATCCTCCCCAGACAGACATGGACAGCGACAGGCTACCCTGCAGCCATAGCCGCCCCGGGGCAAACCGACGGAAACGCGGTGGCCACCCCACGCCAACAGCCCCCCAGGCCACCTCCAAGCACCCACACACACCCTGTGCCACGGACACTGGAGGCAAAGCGGCAAAGCGCCTCGCCCCACCCCAGAACATAATGGCAGGACAGCTAAGAAGAGTAGGGCCCAAACCCCCCAGACCACCAGATGGCCCGCCCTACCCCCCGCCACTCAACAAGGTCTTCCCGTCCACATACACACCCCCCACCTCTGCATGGCCACCCACAGGTACTTGCACCCACACATAAGCCCCTTTTCCACTAGTATGTACTCAGCCTAACTTGCCTCGATTCTACTCGTCTCAACACGGTGTGGTTTGTTTTCCATTACAACTGAGTACTGTTGTGTTGGGTTCTTTTACAAAGAACAAAGACTGCTGCTTTGGGTGTTCACAGAGCCTCTTTATTAACTGGCTGCAACAACATTGTATATCTAATTTGGCAGTAGTGTGTCTCTGCCCATGCAGTATTCAGGCAACATCTAGGAATGGTCTGCCTTCTAGTGGTAACACATATGTAATACTCTGGATTACACTACATCCCCCTTACTGAAGTTAGGTTGACCCCTCTTAGCTGTAAATACAAAATATATTTTTATATCAAATCGTTTCAGTTCCCATTGGTCAACTAACTATGACAGGGCAAATATACGTAACTCATTTACATTTTAACAGTTTCATAACTTTTTTTCCTTTTTAACACTCATTCCATGTATAGAACATTTTTATGCAAAAGCATTTTATATTGTACTTTTTAAAGCATTTTTAGAACTCAAACTCTGCAAATCAGAAATAATAATGCATAACATTTACAGATCCAGTCTTTTTGGTTTGATCACTTCTCTACCAGACCTTGTTCGAACAACACCTGGTGTTTGTTGTGATTTTGGCTCAGAAACAGTCTCTGTAGGAGTGTCCTTTTCATTAGACTGGGTCAGTTGTGGTTCAGTCTGAGTCTCTGGTATCGGTATAGGCACGGGATGACTGTGGTTCCTTCTGATTGTCCCTTGTGGTCCACTGATGATATAGGACCGTGGAGTTGGGTGGACAGATGTCACTGTGCCCTATGCTTATGCATCTGTTATCCAAACAGAGTGTCTGGGTAACAGTTTGCCCAAATCTCTAGTTCTGTGCCTTTTGTTGAAACATTCTGTTTGTCTCATCCTTCTCTCCTTCTCCACACGACGTATTTGTTGCAGGTTTGGCACACATGGTTGCAAGGCCTCTGGAATCACTGGCAAGGTGGTACGAAGTCTACACCCCATGAGAAGCTGTACAGGGCTATAGCTATTTGCCAGCGCCATGGTTCTGTAGGCCAACAGTGCTCGGTATGGATCACTGGCCTTTTTGAGGAAGGTTTTGACTGTTCAGACGGCTCTCTCTGCCTCGCCGTTGCTTTGGGGGTATCTGGGACTACTGGTCACATGCTCAAAACAGTATTTGTTTGCAAAGTCTTTCATTTCCTGACATGCAAACTGTGGGCCGTTGTCTGTGATCAGTATCTCCGGTATTCCATGACATGCAAATATTGACTTTAAATGCACAATGACATTGGCAGAGCGAGTCTGGCTGAGCTGGAAAATCTCTATATACCTAGAGAGGTAGTCCACTAGTAAAAGGTAGTTTTTGTCTTTTAGAGTAAACATATCAACTCCTAACTTCTGCCATGGCCTTTCTTGTAAATCTGTGGGCATTAAAGGCTCTCTCACATTGACTCTTTCCTGTATGCACTGTCTGCATTTGAAAACAAGTTCACTGATCTGGTTGCTTAAACCTGGCCACCATACTGCCTGATGGGCGCGCTCTTTGCATTTAACCACACCCTGGTGACCCTTGTGTATCTTGTCCAAAACTGCATTTCTCATGTTAGCAGGGATAACTAACCTTGTGCCTCTCAGTAGTAGTCCATTGTGCACACTCAAGACAGCTCTGTCAGGCCAGTAGTGCTTCACCGCTTCCTGTAGCTGGTTACGATCCGGCCAGCCTTCTGCACAGTTCTTCATGACTTGAGAGCAGATGCTGTCTGACTGCAGCTGCTCTTGAAGATCTGCAAGGTACTTGCTGCTTGTAGGGAGACCCTCTAGCACAGATTCAACATAAATGTTAGTGTCCTCCATAAGATCTTTGTCTGCGCGAGTAACACTGTTTGTGAGCGGTAAGCATTAAAAGTGTGTCAGCAGTGATGAGACTTTTGCCAGGGATGTGTTTTATAGTGTAGAATACCTCATTAGGCACATGCGAAATCTCTGTACCCGCGGTGGAAGTGCATCCAAAGCTTGTCCTCCCAGTAGACTCACTAGTGGCTTGTAGTCAGTTTCAATTTCAAAGTGCAGGCCAAGGATAAAGTTGTTGAACCTCTCGCAGGCCCAGGTCAGAGCCAGCACTTCTTTTTCCAGCTGGGCGTAGCGCTGCTCTGTAGGTGTCAATGATCGGGAAGTGTAAGCAACTGATGACCACACATCTCCCTCTTTCTGTAGCATGACTGTCCCCAGCCCGTATGAAGAGGCATTTGCAGACATTTTCTGTGGTTTGTTTGGGTCGTAGAGCTGTAGTACGGGAGCAGAGGATAGTTCTTGTTTGAGGTTGTGAAACGCCTCTTGTTGTTCGTGCCCCCAGTACCACATGTTCTTTGTTAAAAGCAAGTGTCTTAATGGTTTGTCCTTTTCTGAAAGGCTTGGAATAAACTTCCCAAGTTGATTCACCATTCCGAGAAAGCTCCTGAGCCCATTCAAGTTGCTTGGCTCTTTCATGTCCTGAACAGCTTGGGTTTTGTCTGGATCAGGACTCATTCCTTCTGCTGAGACTATAAATCCGAGGAATTTGACTTCTCTTTTGCCAAACTCACATTTTGACATGTTCCGCCGGACCGGTGGCGCCACACGAGTAGGCTGCCCGTTGCAACAGCCTTTTTTTTAATCTTCCTTCTTCTTTCTACACCTTTCACTCTGTATATGTATCACGGACGCACGGATCGCCCCGGGGGTCTCCCGGGTCGGTGGACGGAGCCACGGTTTGCAGCGGGAAACGTTACAGCGGGGAGGAGCTGGTGCTAGCTAGCACTTGGCCGCCGCCCGGTGCTAATGGGAAACTCGACATACCGGGAGCTGTAGCGAAAACGACGCGGGTGCCGGGCTGGAGTTTAGGCGGCGTGCAAGAAATATAAGACAGAATAATAAGGAGCGATGGCAAGAACCAAGCAGACCGCCCGTAAAATCTACTGGAGGAAGAAGCCCCCCAGGAGACAGCTAGCCACCAGGGCTGCTCAGAGAGGCGCTCCGGCCACCGGCAGAGTGAAGGGGCCTCGCCGTCACAGGCCCATGGCTCTGAGAGAGATCCGTCGCTACCAGAAATCCACGGAGCTGCTCATCCGTAAGCTGCCCGTCCAGCGCCTGGTGAGGGAGATCGCTCAGGACTTCAAGACCGTCCTGCGTTTCCTGAGCTTCGCCGTCATGGCTCTGCAGGAGACCAGCGAGGCCCACCTGGTGGTCTCTTCTTCGCTAAGGGGGTCACCATCATGCCCAAAGACTTCCAGCTGGCCCGCCGCATCCGCGGAGAGAGAGCTTAGACTTTCTGCTGCACATTCACCAACCAACCATAATGCTCTGCACTGTGTGTCTATATATATACATTTATAGTAATATGGACATATGTTTACTAGATGTTGTTTTTTCTTGCCTTCTGATTGTTGCTCTGAGTGTTGCTATCCCTGTGCTGTTGCAATCCTGGAATTTCCCCATGGTGGGACTAATAAAGGCTTATCTTATCTTATCTTATCTTAATGTAATGCTTGCTTCCTCTGCCCATTCCAGGACGGTGTGCAGTCTTTTGTCATGCTTCTCCTTGGTGGACTTCCAGACCAGGATATCATCCATGTGACAGATGACTCCCTCGAGACCCGCTGTAACCTCCATCACCATCATGTTTTGGAAATGTAAGGGTGCAGTAGAAATACCAAATGGCAAATGGTTGAAATGGTACCTGCCAAATGGCGTAATGAATGTGGTGAGGAGGGCTGACTCTTTGGACAGTGGTATTTGCCAAAAGTCCATATTTGCATCGAGCTTTGTAAAGTACTGAGCACCTGTGAGCATGCCTAACACTTGGTCCACGGAAGGGAGGATATACCTTTCACGACACACTGACTCGTTTAAAGGTGTCATGTCCACACAGATATTCACCTTTGTCCTTTTCAGGAGCTACAACTATGCCACAGCACCAATCCGTTGGCTCTTCCACAAGACTGATAACCCCCAACTTTTCCATCCTCTCCAGTTCTTCTTTGACTTTGCCCATAAGCGGCAGCGGCACACGCCTTGGCACCTGGAGTGAAAAGGGCTTGGCATCAGGTTTCAGCTTTATTGTGTATGACTTTTGAACAAGCCCAAGTCCATCACATAACCTGGGGTATACTTTTCTCACTGTCTCTTGGTCTATAGTGTCAACTCTGGCGATTAGTTTCAGTCTCACAGAAGCTGTTCTACTCAGTAGTGCCACGCATTGGTGTCTGACTATATAGATTTTCTCTGTAGTGCTCCTGTTACCGTATGTGATAGTCACTGTGGTTGACCCTAACATGGTTAGTGCAGTTCCACCTGGTCCATAGAGTGGTTTCTGTGCCTTTTCCAACTGGTAATTTTTGCTTTTAAAGTTCTCAAATGTTTGTTCAGAAACAGCTGTGACGTCTGCTCCAGAATCCAACTTGAAGGTCACTTTATTTCCTCTCACGTTTATGTCTGCCAGCCATGGATCTTCTCCAGAATCCACTTCACCCAGAAAAAGACCATCTGCATTGTCAGCGACCTCATTCACAGTTGGGTTGGACCTACAGACCCTACCATAGTGTCCACATTTTCCACAGTTATGGCATTCTGCATTTTTAGCTAGGCACTGTACTGCTGCATGTGCTGGTGCTTTGCCACACTTGGAACATGTCTTACTGTCTTGTTTTGTCTACTGAGGCCTTGAAGACTTACGTATACTGTTTTTGTGCTTTGCTTTTGAACTTGTTTGGCTTGGCTTCTCTAATGTGTACTGCGTCCAAAGCTGTTTTGCTAGTTCTAGCTTCACCTCTTAGGTCAGTTTGCTGTTGTTTTATTTCTTCAGATTGTCTTGCCATTGTGATAGCTTTAGCCAGGGTAAGATATTTGTCAAGCTGGATTCTTTCTGACAGTGACAAATCTTTAAGACCCACTACAAGCCTGTCTCTCAAAAGGTCATCATGAAGTCCACCATACTCACAGTTTTCTGCCAGTGCATACAGTGCTGTTATGAACGAGTCCACTGGTTCTCATGGCTGTTGCACTATCTTGTTGAATTTTGCCCGTTCATAAATCACAGTCTTTCTGGGAACAAAATGTCTATCAAAAGCAGTTTTAACGGCATCGTATTGCTGTCGCTGTTCACTCGTTAACTTGAGCCCTCTTAGCACGTCGTCAGCCTCATCCCCCATGCAATAAACCAAAGTGTTTACTTGATTTGCATCTGAGGAGTTGTTTAGGTTACTTGCCAGTCTAAAACGCTCAAAACGTCTTATCCACTTTTTCCACTCTAGGGGTTTTGCAAAGTCGAAAGGCTCTGGTGGTTTGATGGTGAAGGTTGCCGCTGGGGTTGCTGCCACCGCCATTACAGGACAAGCGGCTGCTTGGGCTGCTTGGGATGCTGCTGTCCCTGATGCTGAAGCTGCCGTCTCTTGTGCTGGCTCCATAGTCGCTACCCGGTTGCAAAGCTGACCTTTCTCACCTCAAAGCACACCAACTTCTGACACCATGTTGTGTTGGGTTCGTTTACAAATAAAGACTGCTGCTTTGGGTGTTCATGGAGCCTCTTTATTAACTGGCTGCAACAACATTGTGTATCTAATTCAGCAGTAGTGTGTCTCTGCCCATGCAATATTCAGGCAACATCTAGGCATGGTCTGCCCTCTAGTGGTAACATATATGTAATACTCTGGATTACACTACAAGTACCACCTAAGTTGGTGGGATCTTTGTGGCAAGGTGGCCCGACACTCCTGTGATGTTGTTTGTATGTGGCACAAGCAAAATACAAAATGGAGGATATTGAGGCAATGCTGCTTGCTATATGGCTTTTTGTCAAAGTAAAGGCAAAAAAGGAGAGCCAGAGAAGGTTACAGGCAGCAAGACGAAACACACTTGAAAAATACTGGAGAGTTTAGGAAGCCACAGAGCAGTATAAAGCCGGAGACATGAGGATACAAACTAGATCACATGTGAAGGTAAGCTAATGATTGGTAATGCTAATTTGCTACAGTCATTAATAAGTCCCCTGTACTACACTGTAATGGTGGCAAGTTATCACTATTAGGTACGAAAATATGTATGCTTTGTGAGTGTGATTCAGATGGCACTCGTGGCAAAATTATCGCTTCAAACTGTTGGTCTGGGTGTTCAACTGAGCCTCCCAGTGGTGGGATGTCACCCCAGCTTCACGAACACCCAGTGGTTGCAAAACTTCAAAATGTTTGTAGAAACATTTAGCTTCCTGTGCAACAAATTGCTCTGATCTGTGTGAAAATCATGGAGAGACTGTTGAGATGTCATGGGACATACCTGCTCCAGCAGCACTCGAGCCTGTGGTAGTGTTGTGCCAAAAAAGTGATCAGCTGCCAAAAATTAATCGCCAGATGCCATATTGTAGTTATGGGGTTATATTAGCCGTAATATATATATTTCAATAGGTAAACAGTACTGAGCTAGGTATAATAAAATATATTTAACAATTATATGATGCATTTTTAAGCCAAAACTGTCATATCTGCTCCTTGCAGGGCATGAATGAGGCATCAAATGCCAACAGTGAGTTTGTATATTTATTAGGGAAAAGTAAAATAACAAGCCACGAGGGGCAGAACACAAACTATACATGCGACCCAGAGGGGTGAAATAAAGAGAGAAATAAAGAGTCCCAATAAACATTCCAAGAGCGAGGGTGAAACCTAACGCTGTACAAAAGACTGGAACCGGACATAGGGATTCCAGTCGGGAAAGGCGAGGTCGCAGCGAGGAGTGAGCCTCAACTGCCACCTTAAATACTAACACAGAGGGCTAAGGGCCAAACAGGTGACACGCATGTATACGTACACTGACACACACACACGCACCCATGCACACATACACATGCACACCCACACCCGTAGGCCCTGGAAAACGCAGGTGCCAGCCCCCAGAGCGCTGCCAGGGCCCCAGGGAGAGTACGACCCCGCTGCGCGGGACATGTTGGGGCCACCCCATACCAACGGTGCACACCCAACCCCAGCCCAGAGGGGGAATAGCCCCCCCAGCACCAGGGACCCAAGGCCAGACCCAGCCGCATCTGGGAGGCAAGGCCGCCAGGCCTAGGGCCATGGCCCACCCCGCACAGCCACTCCACAACAGATGTCCCAGACACTGGCTCTAGTGGGTTACAGAAACCTCTCGCGGTCAGGGCGCCAAGGAGAGAGAGCCACTGCCTGCCACCCCTCAGGTTATAAAATCAATAAGCGGGGACCAGAGAGAATTGAATTCAGCCAATTGGTTTTTAGAGGAGGCAGACATTCTCTCCAGACTAATATAATCTAAGAGGAGGTTCTTATAGTGGGTTGTACATAAATTATTTCTTGATTTCCAGTTCATGAGGATAGTTTTCTTGGCGATGCATAAGGCAGTGAGAACCATGTGTGACAATTTTCCTCTATATTTCTTTCACTTAAATCACTGATATCCAAGCCGAAAATAAATATCCGATATCCACGATATCCAAGCCATGCTGATAAGTCTTCACAGGTCTTCTGCTAGAACTTTTGAACCGGTGCACAGGACCACATAGCATACATATAAGTATCCGGGACTTTGCTGGTGCAATGGGAACAGATATTTGTGTGACTCAGGCCCATTTTGAACATCCTTTGTCCTGTGTATTGAGTTCTATGTAGAACTTTATACTGTATGAATTGTTAATTAGAGTTTTTAGTCATCTTAAAAGTGTTTAAACATATTTGTGTCCAAAAGCTTTCATCTTTACTGATTGATAGGTCTGTGTCATGAACCCTCCCATGTGCTTCACCATTGCACATTGCAAGGGTTGAAAAGATGAGGATTTATGTGCATGGTGAACGCCATACACATTTATTATACACCAAGAGCCACACGATTCCATTACAAGACATACAGGACAAATAACATTCAGCTCAGGAAAACTTAAGGAGTCCTCCAGGACGCTCTACAGTCTTGCAGGGTATAACTTGTGACATGACCGAAAGAGCAACAAGCAGGCACCAATGGGGAAATGCAGGCAGCAATACTCACAAGCTGGAGCAGTCCGAGAAAGTCCAAGATTCCCAAGCACAAACAATAAACACAGACAGTCACGTCTCTCAGTTGGATGCAGTACAAAGGCAGGGCATCAGAACCAGAGAGACGGTTTACACAAACCGAGGGGAACAGCGATGGTGTGGTGAAAACTCCTTAATGAAACAGACGATCCTGAGACAATACACAAGACGTTGAATATCCTCAATGACCCAGCAATGCGTGACTGGCAAAAGGCTCCTTAAGTATACGCATTGCTGGAGATGGTAAGATTGATCGCACCTGGGCGAGGAGCGGGGAGATGGCAAACAGGAGTGGGAACAGCTGATGGTAATTAGAGAGGTGGCGTGGTCGGACCGGCAGACAGTCAGACAGCGCTCACACCAGCGTGAGCCAAAGAGGCTGCCTCACCACTGCTGGCCAGAAAGTAGTGGCTATGGGTAAGGAAACAGCACAGAATACAGAATATGCACATACCCAGTGGCACCTAAACCCATAGAGAGTTCAGGACCGAGCCGGGGGAAACCAAGCTGGCTCGGCTCCTGACAGAACCCCCCCTTTAAGGGGTGGATTCCCGAACACCCAGAATTACATCCCAGACTCCCCCCCCCAACCCCAACAGGACCAAACAACACGAACCCAGATGGGAGGTAGGGGGAACAGGAAAGGAGGGAACACAATACCCCGCCCAGGTCCCACAATTAACCCCCCCAAGTCCATGGGCGTTGGGGCTCAGGAGACCACCCAGAGTCCCAGGCCCAGCAGAAGGTCAAGTGGATGGAGTTCGGTGGCCTGCCGGAAAACATGGGCCACCTGACCAGGAGAGTGAGTCCCTCCGGTGGTCAGGCAGTGTCGTTGAGCCACCAAGACCGGAAGGGTGGGGCAGGAGGTGGCCTGCCCACCGGAAGGCTACCTAGTGGTTGTCCAGACCGTAGGATGGCGACCCTCACAGTGTCAGACAGGGAAGATGGGGAGGCCACGGCGTTCTTGAGCTTACCCGCTGCACCCACGGTGGACCCCAACTGGGCCCTCGCTGCACCCGTGGTGGACCCCGACTGGGCCTTCGCTGCACCGACGGTGGCTTCTGGCTGAAGATCCGCAGCACCTTTGGTGCTCCCTGCTTGCGACACAGCTGCAACCATGGTGGCTCCCGATTGGAGCTCTGCAGCATCTGTTGTGGACCCCGACTGGGCCAGCGCTGCAGCCTCGGTGGACCCCACGCTGGAGTGTGGCGTCCATAATGGGTCTGTGCTGGAGTGCAGCACCCACGTTGGGCTAACCCTGGGGTGCAGCCCCCACGAGGGTCCTAAGCCAGCACGCTGTACCCACGACGACACGGCCTGCAGAGGGGACCACACAACGACCTCAGACATCAGGGTAGCTGGACCCGCGACGTCGTCAGGCAGAGAGACCGGTTCCATGAGGACCCCTGGAGATGATAGTTCCTCTCCTGCGACCCTGGAAGATAACTCAAGAGTGGGAGAAGAAACAGGGTTGTTAGGGTCGCCGGCAGCGGCTGAGTCCTACAAAGGAAGTTCAGATGCAGCTGCACGCTGAGCCAGACAAGCTCTCTCTAATACTGTCATCTGGAAAACAAGAGAGAAAACTTGCCTGAGTTCGAGCTCCACCGCCGTCCAGGACTCCCTCGATCCTAACGATGAAAACTTGGGCCCAGTCTCAAGGAGGTCCAGCTCAGGCTCCCATCTGCAGCTGGCAAGATGGTGAAAGCAGTCTCACTGTCTTCCTGCAGTGGCTCCAATGCTGGGAATTCCTCCAGCGTGACTGCGTGGGGACACCTCCATGCTGGCCCCGGGGTAAAGTCCTCTGGGGCCCCCAGTACCTCCAACGTCCTCTGGCTCCACTCCGACGGACCCTCAGAGGTTAGTGGGGGAGAAAAGGAGAGAATAGGAAATAAATTAATTTCTGCAGCTGCAGGAGATGACCCAGCAGACTGCTGTAACTGGGCCTCTCCCTCGGGAGACAGACAAGGTTTATCATGATTGATTTGAATGGAATGAAAAAAACACTTGCCTGTTATCCCAGTCTCTGATGTTTTCAGCTGCAGAAGACAATCTGTCATCCCCCTTCATGTCAATCACCGTTTTGGCCCCTTCAAAGGATTGTGGAGGAGCCAGCTTGGATGATGCAGAAGTGGGCGTAGCTGGGACAACCCTGGATGACCTCTCGGAGGCTGGAGAGACAGCAGCAACTGAAGACGAGGAGGGCTTCTCCCGGCATTTCACCACAGGATGACGTTGCTGTGGTGGAGCTGGGGAAACTGGAGCAGGAGCGGAGGGAATGGAGCCGTTCCTCCGTGGAGCGCGCCTCCGTGCGTGCAGCGGTCCAATGGGAGATGACTCCATCTTCAGCCCGGGGGACGAGTGCTGGAGCGCGGTGACAGAAGCCAGCAGTTCCGCGTACTGATGGTACCTCCAGAGGCCAGGATGCACTTCCAGAATTCCCACCGCTCCATAAATGCTCCACCAATCCCACTCAGCTCCACAGGCGGCGAGAAACTCATCCACATAACTCTGGATGAAGTCTGCTGCCCACTCCTCCTCCAGGCTTGGCGACCCTGCTGCCAATCCTCCTTTCCTTGGACGAGGTCAACAGACTGGGGACATAATGCGCTCCAAACACAGATGGATGAAAAGGAAACAGTCCAAAAAAATGTAAAAAAGTTTGTGTGGGTGTAACCCGCTAAATCCGTTTTACAGCTAGGTCATTCTGTCAGGAACCCTCCCGTGTGCTCCACCATTGCACACAGCGAGTGGTGAAAAGATGAGGATTTAGACGCAGCGGGAACGCCACACATTTATTACACACCAAGAGTCACACGATTCCAATACAAGTGTCATGGTCCGAGGATATAGCACAAATAACATTCAGCTCAGGAAAACTTAAGGAGTCCTCCAGAATGCTCTACAGTGTTACGGGGTATAACTTGTGACATGACCCAAAGTGCGACAAGCAGACAGCAACGGGGAAATACAGGCAGCAATACTCACAAGCTGGAGCAGTCCGAGAAAGTCCAAGATTCCCAAGCACAAACAATAAACACAGACAGTCACGTCTCTCGGCTGGATGCGATACAAAGGCAGGGCATCAGAACCAGAGAGACGGTTTACACACACCACGGGGAACAGCGACGGTGTGGTGAAAACTCCTTAATGAAACGGACGATCCTGAGACAATACACAAGACGATGAATATCCTCAGTCACCCAGCAATGCGTGACTGGCAAAATGCTCAATCTTATCATCTCTGCATTGCTGGAGATGGTAAGATTGATCGCACCTGGGCGAGGAGCGGGGAGATGGCAAACGGGAATGGGAACAGCTGACAGTAATTAGAGATGGGGGCGTGGTCGGACCGGCAGACAGTCAGACAGCGCTCAGACCAGCGTGAGCCAAAGGGGCTGCCTCACCGCTGCAGGCCAGAAAGCAGTGGCTATGGGTAAGGAAATAGCACAGAATACAGAATATGCACATGCACAGTGGCACTTAAACCCACAGAGAGATCAGGACCGAGCTGGGGGAAACCAAGCTGACTCGGCTCCTGACAGGTCTGTCTCCCATTTTAATTTTGGGAGAGATACTGACTGATCCAGTTTTGATAATAGTCTGTGTATTTTCTATATCAAATTAGGGGAATGAAGATTTAGAAACTCTGTCACCTTAACTGGTACCTCAAAAACTGTCCCGCTGAAATTGAATCACTTTTATTATGGATTTAAGCTGTTGGTATTTAAGACACTTTTTATCAGCAATGTCATACTGGGACACCACTTCCTGGAATTGGATAAAGTTTCCACCTTGAATAAGATGTTGTAAGCTTTTTTATTCCTTTCTAACACCAGAGTGGAAAATTTAACATCCTCTTTTGTCGTAGGATATCAGGATTATTCCAAATGGGCGTGAGTTTACAAGGGACACGTGAAGACCCCGTTATTTTTAAAAATTTCCACCAGGCTGTCAGAGAAGAGCTAATGTTAATGCTTTTAAAACAGTCAGGGTGCTTAATACGGGGGCTCATGAAAAGTAAGTCAGAGATATTTAGCGAGACCCATAGAGAGCCTGTTCAGCATCTAACCATGGGTTTCCAAGTGGAGTTGATTTTGTCCAGTTAGAAACAAATGGCAGTCTATTGGCTAAGAAGTAATTAAAAAAAATTTGGTAAATCTAAACCTCGACACATTTGCTTTTTGAAGAGCTTTTAAACTGATCCGTGATGGTTTATTCTTCCATAAAAAATTTATTTAGTGTCTAAAGGTTTAAACCAGGACATAGATGGTTGGGTAGGAATCATTGAAAATAGACAATTGATTTTAGGAAGGACTATCATTTTAATGGTTGTGACTGTTCCCATTAATGACATACAGTGGTGTGAAAAAGTGTTTGTCCCCTTCCTGATTTCTCTTTTTTTTTGTATGTTTGTCACACATACGGTGGGGTAAAAAAGTATTTAGTCAGACACCAATTGTGCAAGTTCTCCCACTTAAAAGATGACAGAGGTCTCCAATTTTCATCATAGGTATACCTCAACTATGAGAGACAAAATGAGAAAAAAAAAATCCAGAAAATCACACTGAAGGATTTTTAATGAATTAATTGGTAAATTCCTCGGTAAAATAAGTATTTGGTCAAAAACAAAAGTTCATCTCAATACTTTGTTATATACCCTTTGTTGGCAATGACAGAGGTCAAACGTCTTCTGTAAGTTTTCACAAGGTTTACACACACTGTTGCTGGTATTTTGGCCCATTCCTCCATGCAGATCTCCTCTAGAGCAATGATGTTTTGGGGCTGTCGCTGGGCAACACAGACTTTCAACTCCCTCCAAAGATTTTCTATGGGGTTGAGATCTGGAGACTGGCTAGGCCACTCCAGGACCTTGAAATGCTTCTTACAAAGCCACTCCTTCGTTGCCCGGGCGGTGTGTTTGGGATCATTGTCATGCTGAAAGACCCAGCCACGTTTCATCTTCAATGCCCTTGCTGGTGGAAGGAGGTTTTCACTCAAAATCTAACGATACATGGCCCCATTCATTCTTTCCTTTACATGGATCAGTCATCCTGGTCCCTTTGCAGAAAAACAGCCCCAAAGTGTGATGTTTCCACCCCCATGCTTCACAGTAGGTATGGTGTTCTTTCTCCTCTAAACACGGCAAGTTGAGTTTTTACCAAAAAGTTCTATTTTGGTTTCATCTGACCATATGACATTCTCCCAGTCCTCTTCTGGATCACCCAAATGCTCTCTAGCAAACTTCAGACGGGCCTGGACATGTACTGGCTTAAGCAGGGGGACACGTCTGGCACTGCAGGATTTGAGTCCCTGGCGGCGTAGTGTGTTTCTGATGTAGCCTTTGTTACTTTGGTCCCAGCTCTCTGCAGGTCATTCACTAGGTCCCCCCATGTGGTTCTGGCATTTTTGCTCACCGTTCTTGTGATCATTTTGACCCCACAGGGTGAGTTCTTGCGTGGAGCCCCAGATCGAGGGAGATTATCAGTGGTCTTGTATGTCTTCCATTTTCTAATAATTGCTCCCACAGTTGATTTCTTCACACCAAGCTGCTTAACTATTGCAGATTCAGTCTTCCCACCCTGGTGCAGGTCTACAATTTTGTTTCTGGTGTCCTTTGACAGCTCTTTGGTCTTGGCCATAGTGGAGTTTGGAGTCTGACTGTTTGAGGTTGTGGACAGGTGTCTTTTATACTGATAACAAGTTCAAACAGGTGCCATTAATACAGGTAACGAGTGGAGGACAGAGGAGCCTCTTAAAGAAGAAGTTACAGGTCTGTGAGAGCCAGAAATCTTGCTTGTTTGTAGGTGACCAAATAGTTATTTTACTGAGGAATTTACCAATTAATTCATTAAAAATCCTTCAATGTGATTTTCTGGATTTTTTTTTCTCATTTTGTCTCTCATAGTTGAGGTATACCTATGATGAAAATTGGAGACCTCTCTCATCTTTTAAGTGTGAGAACTTGCACAATTAGTGGCTGACTAAATACTTTTTTGCCCCACTGTAAATGCTTCAGATCATAAAACACATTTAAATATTAGACAAAGATAACACAAGTAAACACAAAATGCAGTTTTTAAATGAAGGTGTTTATTATTAAGAAGAAAAAAAAATCTAAACCTACATGGCCCTATGTGAAAAAGTGATTGCCCCCTAAACCTAATAACTGGTTGGGCCTACACTTAGCAGCAACAAATGCAATCAAGCATTTGCAATAATTGGCAATGAATCGTTTACAGTGCTGTGGAGGAATTTTTGCCCATTCATTTTTGCAGAATTGTTGTAATTCAGCCACATTAGAGGGTTTTTGAGCATGAACCATCTTTTAAGGTCATGCCACAGCATCTCAATCGGATTCAGGTCACGACTTTGACTAGGCCACTCCAAAGTCTTCATTTTGTTTGTCTTAAGCCATTCAGAGGTGAACTTGCTGGTGTGTTTTGGCTCATTGTCCTGCTGCAGAACCCAAGTGCGCTTCAGCCTGAGGTCACAAACAGATGGCCAGACGTTCTCCTTCAGGATTTTTTGTTATGTATGGCTCTGGCGAGCCATAAATAAGAGCCAAGGGCTAACCAGTGAGTTTGCGTCATTTATTAATGACAAGGGAAGGAACAAAGGAAAAGATCCTCGTGGGGAAAATACAAATAATACAAAAGGTACACTTACGAATAATGATGAGGGGAGAGAGGAGGACTGGAGCCAGACGTAGGGACTCCAACCTATCCACACCGAGAGAAGAGCGTGGATAATGTGTGAGGTCACAGCCCTGAATAATCAGGACTGCTCCCTTTTATAGTGGTTGACAGCGCCTCAGCTGATGAGAAGTAATTGGCCTCCAGCCGTCCCGTGGAGCTTGACAGCTGGAAGCCCGCTGAGACGCTGTCATAATAAGAGCCGGGCTCAGGAGGTGCATGGCCTGAGGGCGGATGCCATCGGTGCAAAGACTATGACAGGACCTCCCCCTCAAGGCCGGACTCCGAACGGCTAGTAACACCCAAGCCCCCCCCCCCACCTAGGGTGGGCGGATGGGGCGCAGGCCAGGCGGGCGTGAATCGAAAAAAGGAGAGAGAGAAAAAAAAACACAACATTGGCAGGGAACAAACGAAGCAATTACAGAGTAAGGGAGGAAAAAAAACACAATACTCCATAAAATGCCACAATATGCAGACAGAACCCCACAAAGAAAAACAACCACAGGAGACCTAAAAGGAAAACAGAGGCTCCTAAGGCGTAATCCAGCAAATACAGAACATCGCTCGACAGGAGAGGGGAAAAAAAAAGACATGCTAACCGTGATAGGGCTACAAGAAATCATACTATACCTGTACACTCACAAAATCACAAAGGCACAGAAATGACAGGAGAAATAATACAGTTTGGGAGGTCTCCCCGCACCCAGCGTCCAAAACGCCAACAGGGGTGACGGGAAGCATTCAGGCAGCCTACCCGAATCCCAGGCCAGAAAAACAGTACTTTGGGCGGCCGGACCAGACCACCGAATAGAGAGTCCAGTGGGTCGGGTGGCTGGACCAAAGAGCCGAATGGGCATGGCAGTCCTTCTGGCGGCCGATCCACATCGCTCAGCCACCAGGACCGCAGGGGAGAGAAAGGCAACAGCTTCCCTGTGGAGGGGAATAGTGAGGGCAAGCCGGGCCGACAGTGAGAGGACCATACGGCACCTGGTGGAGAAGTCTTGGGGGGAAGATGAGGGTGAAGATGAGGACGACGGTGAAGATGGGGGAGAAGATAAGCCGGTCCAGTGTCCGGTGGCAGGGGATCTGCAGATCCCTCACCGAACTTGGCTTCCGCTCTTGCTGCACCCTCGTCGGACCCCGATTGGGTCACGGTGGCTCCCGCGACGGACCCCAATTGGGTCTCGGTTGCACCCGTGTCGGACCCTGACTGGGTCTCAGTTGCACCCGTGTTGGACCCCGACTGGGTCGGCGCCACACCAGAACCAGCCTCCAACCCCGAACCTGGAACCTCTGGCACAGCAGGCGAAAGCAGCTCCTGGCTGGCGACCCTGGGAGAAGGCTCAGGAGAGAGAGAAGAACCGGGATCAGGATCACCAGCTGCGCCAGAACCCTGCGAGATAAGCTCGGACGCAGCGGGCAGCTGCACTGGGCTCGTCTCCCCGAGAGACAGGCAAAAATGCTCTAGGACAGAAAGGAGAAAGACAATACAGAGTACTTGCCTGATCTCGGGTCCTGACGGCGTCCAGGACTGCGAAGATCTAGGCTCAGACGGCAGGAGGTCGTCATCTGGCTCCCACTCAGCTACGTCGGGCTCCGCAGCTGGCATGATGGTATCTGCAGCCTCTGGATCCTCTGGCACCGAAGCCCAAGCCGACGGCCCGCACGGCGTGGTGGCAGGGGACCCTCGACCCGCTGGACCGGACCGCTCGTCCGTGGAGACCCAGGGACGCTTCCTCGTCGGCACAGGTTCCACACTGCAGTCCGCCCTCCTCCTCCGCCCACGACGTGGCTGTGGGACCGGAACCAGGCTCACCAGAACTGCAGGCTCCCTCCTCATCCGGCGACGTTGGCCTGGCATCGAGGACCGCTCAGCGGAGGGAGATACAGAGGATGCAGGATTAATAATTAAAGCCACAGCAGGTGGTGGGAGCTCAGGGGGGCTGCGAACCGCGAACTCCACCCCCAGGAGTCTGACAAGGCAAATCACAATAATGAGAATGTGAATGAATTTGGACTTGCCTGTCTCCTGGAGGCTGGATGGTGCCTGCTGCGGCGAACGTTGCTCCTCCCTTACCCCGCCGGATGGTGACAGAGGGCCCCTGGGAGGACGACAGGGAGCCGCTTGAGAAGGTTCCGGGACTGGACTTGCCAAAACAGGACTCCCAAGACACACAGCAGCCGGGATAGGCGACAAGGAGGAGGGGGCGACAGCCGAGATGAGCCGGGCACGGAGCGCTGACGGGACAGCAGGAGAAGATGGCCCGGGAGATGAGGCTGCGGGGATTCCCCTCTGACGAGGCGCAGAGTGACAGCTGTGTGGGGGATTGAGCCCTTGCGGCGACCCGGAACTGGATCCAGATGGGATTCGAGCCGAGGTTGACAGCCAGTGTGACGACGGGTTCTTGCAGGGGGCGAGGCGAAGGTGAGATCCGGGAATCGCCGTTCCTGTGCAGAAACAGAGGCGAGCAGATCAGCAAACTCAGGGAACTCACGCAACTCTGGATTCCTCTCCACCAGTCTAACTGCTGCCGCCACATGCTTCATAATTGACAATGGATGCACAGGGGAGCGAGCAGCAGCCACTCGGTCCCAGATCCTGATTGCTGTCAGCTGCAGCTCCTCTGGGGGAATCCCGAGTGACGACATGCCTGATGGGGAAAGACCTCTGGACGGAGCGAACTCCCGGGCCGGAACGGAGGCAGGAGCGGGATCCCGAAACAAGGGGGGATGTCTCCTCCTCTTCGGCTTCCTGCCGGGATTTCCCTCCAGCCCACGGAGTATCTCGCACTGTGCAGCGATGTCATCTTTCCTCACGCTTACCTCAGGGTGGTTGGCGAAGCAGGGAAGATGATTAAGAATGTCCTCGGCTTGGTCCAGGTACTGGGGCACGTCACTGTTGAAGTCGAGGAGGGAGGCGGTGATGAGAATTTCGTCCACGCACTCGAGGGTGTCTGTGAGGACATTGCTCTGACTCCAAGTGCGGGACCTCCGCGGCGGCATGCTTCCAGCACGGTACCCAGACAGATAGGAACAACAGTCCAATTAAAGCAAACTCACGGCAGCTGGCAACCCACTGGCTGCGACCTACTGTTACGTATGGCTCTGGTGAGCCATAAATAAGAGCCAAGGGCTAACCAGTGAGTTTGCGTTGTTTATTAATGACAAGGGAAGGAACAAAGGAAAAGAGCCTCGTGGGGCAAAACACAAATAATACAAAAGGTACACTTACGAATAATGATGAGAGGAGAGAGGAGGACTGGAGCCGGACCTAGGGACTCCAGCCTATCCACACCGAGAGAAGAGCATGGATAATGTGTGAGGTCACAGCCCTGAATAATCAGGACCTCTCCTTTTTATAGTGGTTGACAGCGCCTCAGCTGATGAGAGGTAATTGGCCTCCAGCCATCCCGTGGAGCTTGACAGCTGGAAGCTCGCTGAGACACTGTCATAATAAGAGCTGGGCTGAGGAGGTGCATGGCCTGAGTGCGGATGCCATTGGCGCAAAGACCATGACATTTTTTGGTGGACAGCAGAATTCATGGTTCCATTTACCACAGCGAGTCTTCCAGGTCCTGAAGCAGCAAAACAGCTCCAGACCATCACACTACCACCACCATATTTTACTGATGGTATGATGTTCCTTTTCTGAAATGCTATGTTACTTTTATGCCAGATGTAAAGGGACACACACCTTCCAAAAAGTTCAACTTTTGTCTCGTCAGTCCACAGAATATTTTCCCAAAAGGCTTGGGGATCATCAAGATGTTTTCTGGCAAAACTGAGACAAGCCTTTATGTTCTTTTTGCTCAGCAGTGGTTTTTCGTTTGGAACTCTGCCATGCAGGCCATTTTTACCCATTCCCTTTCTTATGGTGGAGTCATGAACACTGACCTTAACTGAGGCAAGTGAGGCCTGCAGTTCTTTGCATGTTGTTGTGGGGTCTTTTATGACCTCTTGGATGAATCGTTGCTACGCTCTTGCGATAATTTTGGTTGGCCGGCCACTCCTGGGAAGGTTCCCCACTGTTCCATGTTTTCACCATTTGTGGATAATGGCTCTCACTGTGGTTCACTGGAGTCCCTAAACTTTAGAAATGGCTTTATTGTGGCACACATATATGCACATATGTTGGTTTCAGATGCTCCACAGATATATCACTGTATGCTTATTGTATACTTCACGTCTCAGGGGAACAAAGGGGCTGAGCCTTCCAGAGGTAACGGGAGGGTGTGAGATCTGGCCTTTTGTTTCAAGGAGATGGCCTTGAGAGATTTCCTGACCACTGGAGACTAGGAGGTGGATGGTGTTAAGATCGGGGGAAGTTACATTGTGACTGGGATTAAGTACCATGTGATTGTATGTTTGATGTCCTGGTATAAAAGGACAGATGTGAGAAGATGCATCCTCTTTTTCTGTTTTTGAATGTTGGAGAATGTCATTGTGAATAAAGCTGACCCTGAGGAATACACTCAGTCTCGTCCTTCACAACTCTCCACACTGGTGACTTTACAACGAAGCATGGGCAGAAGTAATTCTCCTGAGCCAGACTCATCAGAAGCCAGCCTGACGAATGCCGCCACGTTCCAGCTGCCGGACTTCTGGCAGAACAGTCCGCGCTCCTGGTTTAGCGTGGTCGAGGTGCAGTTCAACCTCGGGAGAATTTCGAGAGACGACACAAAATTCTACCATGTGGTGGAGAAGCTGGACAACCACGCAGTCCAGAGGGTGGAGAGCCTGGTCAACCACCCACCGGACAGCGACAAGTACGGCACATTCATACCTGCCAACTTTTCAAACCTGAAAAGCCTAGTAGCTAGCCGGGGTCCAGGGGCCAATGCTAATGCTAATAATGCTAATGCTAATAATAATAATGCCAATATTTGCCATACAAATATTAGCATTAAATCAAGTTAGAATGTAGCTAACAACCTCATATTTCTTCAACTTTCAAACCTGAAAAGCCTAGTAGCTAGCCGGGGTCCAGGGGCCGCAGTGTCAAACAAATATTAGCATTTGACATAGAAGTCACATATTAATTATATTAAAGGTAAAATATCTAAATCAATTGCAATACTACACAGAGCGAAATATTTGCTGAATCAACAACCCACATTATATACTTTGTATCATTCATTAAAACTCACATACATGACATATTGTACTGAAGTATGGGGAAATACATATAAAACAAACATATATCCAGTCTTTATGCTTCAGAAGAGAGCTATTAGAATAATAAAGCTGCTTACAGGGAACCAACAAACCCACTTTTTCTTAAATTAAAAGCTCTCAAGTTGAAAGATCTGGTTGACTTTAAAACTGCAGTAATAACGGTTAAAGCTAAGAATCTGTCACTGCCCACAAATATCCAAAAGTTGTTCCAAATAAGGGAGAAACAATATCATTTCAGAGGAACATGTATATTTCAAAAGCCTACAGTGAGAACTACCACCAAGCAACACTGTGTTTCAGTGCAAGGAGTCAGATTATGGAACAATTTTGGACCTGAATTAAAATCATGTACAACGCTTGGACAATTTAAACAAAAACTAAAGGAAGAAATACTCCAAACATATATACAAGATGACATGCAAAATCACATAAGGATTGTCATATCCAGTCTGTGTTGTGTTGTTACTTAGTTTTTTTTTGTCACGTTTTGTCTTAGCTTTGTTCTGAATTGTAATCGCTCTTGTTTTGTTTTTCTTTTGAATTCTTGGATGGAATATGGGTGGGCAATATAAGCTGCGGCTTCAGCCATCACCCATTTCAGATAACTTATGTTGAACTGTATAATCAGAGGAGTTATTGTTAAATTTGACCTTGTTGGATTTTTTCGCCTTTGTTATATTATTCTGTTTCTTTTTAATCTTTACTTTTAATCTATCTGAAATAAAGATTCATTCATTCATTAAATTTGCATTCAAAAGACTATCTTAACACTGCATAGAACTTCGAATAGGCCAGATGTGATGTATTATGAATACTAGAAAAGCACTCGGACAGCGCAGACCTCCGCCAAGCGCCACAGTTCCCCCCCATACAGTGTTTAACATCATAAATAAAATATTGAAAATAGCCCTATCTCGCAATGTTAAATTAAAAAAAAAAGAATCCTTTAAAAAATTCCTGGATCCAGACGGTGATCCGGATCGCCACCAAAATCTAATCATCTGTAGGATACCCCATTTCTGACAATCTGTGAAAATTTCATGAAAATCCGTCCATAACTTTTTGAGTTATCTTGCTAACAAAGAAACAGACAAACAGACAAACCAACGCTGATGATCACATAACCTCCTTGGCGGAGGTAACTAGAAGACTAGAGATATCAGCAGGGTGTACTAGCACTGACACAGACACGTGCGTAAATGACGGCAAAATCGCTCTGATATTTTATGTGTTTACATGATACACCAAGCATGACAAGGCTTGCAATTACACAGCACATGTTCTTCAAGTTTGCCGCTAGCGTCACTGGCCTTGTGTTTTTTCGTTTTTACGTGGTCTTTCACATCGCTGATTCCGCCATGTCCAATCAAAAAGTCTTGTCTACACAAAGTGCAATTTGCGTAATTTTCACCCCTTCTTGAGCGAATAATAACTCCTGGAAATGCTTTGCTGTATTCCTCACAAAAAGACTGTAATTTTCGTTTGTGTTTCACGCTCGTTAGTGATTTTTCTCCGGCAGACTCCATGATGAAAACGTATAATTCTTACCTGATTGCCTCGTGATTGCACATGGAACATTGGCTCAGACCTCTCGCACATGCGCAATACACCTACATGAAGCAGTGCCGATTGCCTTTGTTCTAAATTTAGAAACAATTCCGAGCGACAGCGTGTTTGGAATTGCTTTCGTGTTTTCCGTGTTTTTTTTACGATTTAAAATTTTTGACTGAATTTTTTAGTGAAAAACCGTAATTTTGAATAATAAAACCGGAACCCGGAACGGGGTCTTAAAAACCGGAACCATTAAGGCAAAACCGGAGTAGTTGGCAGGTATGCACATTGAAGGCTGCGCTTATCAGCCACTTCACCCCCTCGGTGCAACAGCGAGCAGAGGGGCTCCTGGCGTTGACGGAGTTTGAGAACGACAGACCCGCAGACCTGATGGGGAAGATGCTGAGGTTGAGAGACTCCGATGATGACAGCTTTATCTTCACCCACCTTTTCCTCAGGACCCTACCGTCAGTGGTGAGAGTGACCCTGGCCGGTTCACCGCTGTTGGCCCGACGAGACTACCACGAGCTGAGCCAGGAGGCGCAGCGACTCGTCGACGCCCACAAACAGAGCGCATCTTCGGCCACGGCAGCAGAGCTAGGCGCGATGTCCGGAGATGGCATGGGGCCAGAGGCTGCAGCACCAGACTCACCGACGACGGCAGCAGCAAGGGCCAGGCGACACGGAGCGGACGACGTCCTTTGCTTCTACCATCGCCGTTTCGCAGAGAGGGCACGCAAGTGCATCCCACCGTGCCACTTCAAGCGCTCGGGAACCGCCAAGGCCGGGGTTCAGTAGCAGCCGCGGCCCTCGGAGAAGAGAACAAGCTGCTCTACCTGAAGGACGCACGCTTGGGGAGGCAATTCCTCGTGGACACAGGCTCCCAGCTGAGCTCCATCACGGCTTCTTACGTGGACCGGCTGGCACCTTCCAGTGGTCCCCGGGTGATAGCAGCGAACGGCTCGGCGATTAAGACCTTCGGTGAGAGGACTCTGCTTCTGTCTTTGCAGGGCCGTACATTCGAGTGGACTTTTGTTGTAGCGGCAGTCAATTTCAACATGTTAGGGGCTGATTTTTTGTGCTCACATGGTTTATTGGTTGATCTTGCTAACAGACGCCTGGTTAATGCACTCTCCTTTTATTCTATTCCCTGCACAGCTCGAGTGGCCCCGCCGACTGCACAAGCCAACGTTACAGCTGCGGGCGGTAAGTTCCACGCACTCCTCACTCAGTTCCCAGCACTCACGGTCCCAACGTTTTCGGCGACAGTGGCTAAACATGGGGTGGAACATTTTATTACTACCACCGGCCCACCCGTTTTTGCAAAAGCTCGGCGCTTGGACTCAGCTAAACTGACCATAGCGCGCGAGGAGTTCGCCAACCTGGAAAGACTGGGCATCATCAGGAGGTCGAAGAGCCCCTGGGCTTCGCCGCTCCATATGGTCCCAAAGGCTGATGGCTCGTGGCGACCTTGCGGTGATTTCCGCAGGTTGAATAATGCTACAGCGCACGACCGCTATCCGATCCTGCACATCCAAGATTTTTCGGTGCATTTGGCGGGGGTGCGCGTTTTTTCTAAAATAGATTTGGTACGCGGTTATCACCAGGTTCCAGTGCGTGCTGAGGACATACCCAAAACAGCGGTAATAACTCCTTTCGGGCTTTTTGAGTTTTTGCGCATGCCGTTTGGGCTTAAAGGCGCAGCGCAGACGTTCCAACGCATGATGGACGCAGTTCTGCGCGACCTCCCCTTCGTCTTTGTCTACTTGGACGACATATTGGTAGCCAGCGCGTCCGAAGACGAACACGAAAACCACCGCACAGCAGTTTTCCGGAGGTTGGCAGAGCACGGGTTAATAATCAACCCAGCGAAGTGTCAGTTCGGGGTGGCGCAGATTGATTTTTTGGGGCATCGCGTCTCTCCAGAAGGAGCGGTTCCTCTGCCCGACAAAGTGCGCGCAATAACAAATTTTCCCCAACCACAAACGGTCAAAGCGTTACAGGAGTTTTTGGGAATGGTGAATTTTTAAAACCGTTCCCTCCCTCACGCAGCGCAGCTCATGCAACCATTGTATGCTGCACTAAAAAAACAAAAACCCACAAACAAAATCGAATGGTCTCCGGAGCGGGAGCGCGCATTTGCTGAAGTCAAAATAGCCCTGGCAAACGCTGCGTTGTTGGCACATCCAGACCCAACGGCCCGCATAGCGCTCACTACCGATGCGTCAGACGTGGCCATAGGAGCGGTCATGGAACAGTATGTAGCAGGAGCTTGGCAACCGCTTGCCTTTTTCAGCAGGACCTTGCGCAATAGTGAACAAAAATACAGCGTATTCGACAGGGAGTTGTTAGCTCTCCACTTGGCCTTTCGCCATTTCCAGTTTTGGCTGGAGGGACGCAGTTTCACCGCATTCGTGGATCACAAGCCGCTGACTTTCGCGATGGCCAAGATTACAGAACCATGGTCGGGCTGGCAGCAGAGACAGCTGGCCGCCATCTCGGAGTTTACTACCGATATCCAGCATGTAGCGGGTAAACTTAATGTAGTGACGGACTGCCTCTCGCGCGCCGTGGCGGCTCCAGCCCGCGCAGAGGTAGATTTTGCAGCCATGGCCGCGGACCAGGTTAGCGACACGGAAGTGCGCGCGGCCCCAGTCTGCGTAGGGATAGATTATGCAGCCATGGCCGCGGATCAAGTTGCCGACGCGGACGTGTGCGCGCTCCAGTCTGGACCAACAGGGTTAAGGCTGGAGAACAGGGTGCTACAAGATGGTATGCCCCCCCTAATCTGCGATGTCTCCACGGGACGACCGCGCCCGATGGTGCCGACCACGTGGCGCCGCCGCGTTTTTGACTCGATTCATTCTCTGGCACACCCGGGGGTGCGCGCGTCGGTCAAAATGGTAGGAGAGAAATTTGTATGGCCGTTCCTGCGCAAGCAAGTCAAGGAGTGGGCAACAGCCTTCGTGGCTTGTCAGCGAGCCAAAATACACAAACACACTAGAGCTCCCTTGGAGCCTTGTCACATCCCAGCTAAGCGATTCGATCACGTGCATGTCGACCTCTTAGGCCCCCTCCCGCCATCACAGGGGTGCACACACCTTTTGACAATGATGGACCACACCACGCATTGGCCGGAAGTGGTCCCACTGGCATCAACCACAGCCGAGGAGGTGGCGTGCGCGTTTCTAACAGCATGGGTAGCGCGTTTCGGAGTTCCGTCGGACATTACGTCTGACAGAGGTCCTCAATTTGTTTCCGAGCTCTGGTCAGCGATGGCCCGCAGCCTGGGGATAATGATCCACCGCACTACCTCATACAACCCGCAGGCTAATGGTTTATGCGAACGTTTCCATAGGTCATTGAAAGCAGCCCTCAGAGCGTCGCTTACGGATGCAAATTGGGTGGACAGGCTACCATGGGTTTTATTGGGGTTGCGTTCTGCACCTAAAGAGGATTTAAAAGCCTCCCCAGCTGAGTTGGTTTTTGCGCAGCCACTCCGGCTGCCCGGGGAGTTTCTCCCGGATAATCCTGCGCCAGAGTGCCCCCCCGCTCAGCAGTTGCAGAGCGACACGGGAGCGAGCACGCTTCCTGGCCCAGTTCATCACAGCTTCCCGCTCGTTTTTGTGCCTAAAGCTTTAAAAAATGCGGAGTTTGTTTTTGTCAGACATGATGCACACCGCCCACCCTTACGCCCACCTTATGATGGACCATACAGAGTGCTGGAAACAGGAGACAAGCATTTTTTGCTAGATTTGGGGGGCAGGAAAGAAATGATTTGTATAAACAGGCTCAAACCCGCTTTTGTGCTGGCTGACGAAGCGGTGCAGTTGGCGAGGGCTCCTCGGCGCGGCAGACCCTCTAGAGAGCATTCCCCAGAACACCCACAGAGATTGACTAACAGTTCTAATCCTCAAACAGCAGCTCCACAGCGGGAAGACGCCGCGGGGAGGTAAAGCCCGCTTACACCAGATATGGAAGGCGACTGAGGCCCAAGCAACATTTGGACTGATGTGTAATAATGTGACCATGACTTGCAATCTGTATTACATTTGTTCCATCTTAGACATTTGGGGGGGGGGGGTCATGTGACACACATATATGCACATATGTTGGTTTCAGATGCTTCACAGATATATCACTGTATGCTTATTGTATACTTCATGTCTCAGGGGAACAAAGGGGCTGAGCCTTCCAGAGGTAACGGGAGGGTGTAAGATCTGGCCTTTTGTTTCAAGGAGATGGCCTTGAGAGATTTCCTGACCACTGGAGACTAGGAGGTGGATGGTGTTAAGATCGGGGGAAGTTACATTGTGACTGGGATTAAGTACCATGTGACTGTATGTTTGATTAAGCACCATGTGATTGTATGTTTGATGTCCTGGTATAAAAGGACAGATGTGAGAAGATGCATCTTCTTTTTCTGCTTTTGAATGTTGGAGAATGTCATTGTGAATAAAGCTGAACCTGAGGAATACACTCAGTCTTGTCCTTCACAACTCTCCACATTATAACCTTTTCCAGACTGATAGATCTCAGTTACTTTGTTTCTCATTTGTTCCTGAATTTCTCTGGATCACAGCATGATGTCTAGCTTTTGAGGATCTTTTGGTCTACTCCACTTTGTCAGGCAGGTCCTATTTAAGTGATTTCTTGATTGAGAACAGGTGAAAACCCAACGCAGGAGAGTGCTGTGCGTGAATTTATTTGGCACAAAAGGAGATTACATAAAGGTCATAATGAGCGGACAGAGTAGGACACAGAACAATGGAATAATCTGTACTCTCCGGTCACTGGACATAGAGGAAGGGCCCCACGCACTCCCAGGCAGGACTGAGGAGTGGAGAAAAGGGCGATAATAATAAAGAGAGAAGCCCCCGGTGGAACGGTGGGCAACAGTACTTACAGGGAAGATTCGACACAGTGGTCTAACTCTGGAGTGGGAATGACATCTGATAGAAAAATTCCATTTTATCTACATTATTATTGATATTAATAATGTATCATTATATTTGAGAAGTATCATACCTTTCATATGCCATGTTTAATGTTTATATGTGCATTCCATGTGGAATAAGTTCATATATTCTTGACATGTTTCTGTGAGCAATTTCAGGGAGTTCAGACTGAAGATCAGTACAGGATCAGTACATGCATAAGGAATGATCTAAGCCACTTTTATAATCTCTTTGACATGTCCTGTTTCAGGTCACAGGAATGCACAGGAACTCCTCAGCCTGTATAGATCTGTTCTATAGATTAGGTATATAGACATTCTGTTAGTTTTATGGACCTCATGTGCATGTCTCCACGACCCCATGTCTCCAGAGCATCTGTGACATTTCCCCAGATAAGCTTTGATTATCAGGACTGTCCCGTTCTGTCCCTTCCCTTACCCTCATCCTCCCTCTTCTTTCTCCTACCTATATGCACTACCTTTCAAAAGTTTGGGGTCACTTAGAAATTTCCTTATTTTTGAAAGAAAAGCACTTTTTTTCAATGAAGATAACTTTAAACTAATCAGAAATACACTCTATACATTGCTACTGTGGTAAATGACTATTCTAGCTGCAAATATCTGGTTTTTGGTGCAATATCTCGATAGGTGTATAGAGGCCGATTTCCAGCAACTACCACTCCAGTGTTCTAATGGTACAATGTGTTTGCTCATTGCGTCAGAAGGCTAATGGATGATTTGAAAATCCTTGTGCAATCACGTTAGGTCTGCAATGCTGTAACTGCTGCAAATGGAGGATTCTTTGACGAAAGCAAAGTTTGAAGGAAAAAATTATTATTTCAAATACAAATCATTATTTCTAACCTTGTCAATGTCTTGACTATATTTTCTATTCATTTTACAACTCATGGTGATAAATAAGTGCAACTTTCCATGGAAAACACAATATAATTGCCTGGGTGACCCCAAACTTTTGAACAGTAGTGTATATCAGACCTAAAGAAATGAATCTTTTAGAGATTCTAGGTGTGTCTGAATGCCATGCTTTGTAGTCTTTCCCCCAAGTGGCCATTGGGGTAACACCTTATATACTTTTGTAATAAATGTACATACATCCAACTTTCCGCCTGATTTTTGACTTTGAATAATTTAAGCTCAAAATTATTCTAACAACATCCAATGACAATCCATTGTCATTAGAGGAGGGCAGCTGCATGGAGGGCAGCTGCACCCATGACAGTCCTGGTCCAGGACATGGCAGCACCCACAGTGGTCACAGCTTGGGACTTAGCAGTGTCAGCAACAACCCCGGACAGGAGCTCGGCCATACCCGCGGTGGGCCCGGGCTGGGCCATGGCTGCACCCGCAGTGGTCCCGGCCTGGGACACAGTTGCACCAGTGGCAGACCCCGGCTGGGCCAATGCTGCACCCTGCACCCTCAGCAGACTTGGGCTGGGCCAATGCTGCACCCTCGGTGGGCCCCGGCTGGGCCAACGCCGCACCCTCGGTGGGCCTCGGGCTGAGGCACGGTGCCCATGGCGGATCAAGGCTGGAACGCAGCACCCATGTAGGACTGATACTGGGGTGCAGCACCCACAATGGTCCCCGGCCAGGACACAGCACCCACGGAGGCTCGGGCTGAGGAGGAACCCAGATGATGGCCTCAGGCAGGAGACGAGTGGCACCCACAATCTCCTCCGCGATGGGTGGACCCCTGGCTGCCATCGGTGGGGAGCCTGGACTCACGGAGACCTCAGGCACGTCTGGAACCTCTCCAGTGACCCTGGAATCAAGCTCAGAAACAGAGGGAGAAGAGGGGTCAGGGTCACCGGCAGCAGCGGAGCTCAGCGGGACGAGCTCAGATGCAGCAGGTGGCTGCACCTGGCTCTCCTTACCAAGAGTCAGGCAAGATTGCTCTAACACAGAAAAGAGAAAGACAAAATAGAGCACTTGCCTGAGCTCAAGATCCACCGTCGTCCAGGACTCTGACGATCCGGATGAAGATGGCGGTCCGGGCTCAGCCTCCGATTGCTGTGGCAGTCCTCAGGGCCCTAGACGGAGCATCCAATGCAGGAGGCTCTTCCAGTGTGGCGGCTGGGGTCCGGCTCACCATGGACACTGGATGAGGGTCCTCCCGGTTATCTGGCACCTCCCTCGTCCAGTGGCTCTGGTCTAGAACCGGTGGAAACTCAGGGAGAAGTGGAGGAGACACAGGGAGAGGTGGTGAGCAGTTAACTGCTGCAGCAGGCGGGGACAGCTCAGAGGACTGTGTTTCCTGAGCCCCACTGCCAGGAGTCAGACAAGGCATATCATCAACAAAAGAAGGGGGATAAAATGACACTTGCCTGATCTCCCGGTCTCTGATGTTATCTACTGCAGTGGTTAAGTTGGAATTCCTCCCCGTGTCCATGGCAGGCCTGGGCTCCTCCAGATGCAGTGGGGAAGCCTCCCAAACAGACGCAGAGGCGGATGAGTCCAAGCAGAGGTCAATCTGCACCAGTAATACCCGTCTGCATTCCTCCCAGCTCACCGACGTCTGCTCTGTGGCTGACCGACTCCCAAGGACGGGAGGAGGAGACAAAGAAATTGCAGGTGAAGATTTCAGGACTGCAGCAGGTGGAGAGAACTCAGGGGACTACACTCCCTGAGTCTCTCTACCGGGAATAAAGCAAGGCACAACATCATGAGTTAAAGTTGAAAGTAATTGCACTTGCCTGTTCTCCTGGTAGACAATGGTGCCTGCTGCAGATGTCATAATGTCGTCCTTTTCTGTGTCAAAGGTGGTTATGGCCCCCCTGAGGACGGTAGGAGAGCCACCCCTGTGGCTACGGGAATGGGAATCACCGACCAGGTGAGAAATACACACAAAAAGATGAAAAACAACACCTCCACAGGTTTCCTTAATATGGCCGGTTCATTTTGTCATATGTGTGCATTTTTACACAGCACATGGAGAAATAAAAGATGCTGTATGTGAATTTATTTGGCACAAAAGGAGATTACATAAAGGTCCTAATGAGCGGGCAGAGTAGGACACAGAAGAAATGAATAATCTGTACTCTCCGGTTCACTGGACATAGAGGAAGGGCCCCTTGCGCTCCCAGGCGGTACTGAGGAGCGGAGAAAAGGGCGATAATAATAAAGAGAGAAACCCCCGGTGGAACGGTGGGCAACAGTACTTACAGGGGAGACTCGACAGAGTGGTCTAATTCTGGAGTGGGAATGACATCCAATGACAATCCAGTGAACTGTGAGATACAGATGAGCAGACAGGACTTAAATACTATACTGAAACATAATGACCAGAGTAATACCCGGTGTGAGAGGAGTGAGCACAGGTGTGAGCATGTGCTGAATGATGCATGTATGTGTGTATGTGCATGCGTGAGTGAGAGTTGCAAAGGCTGATTGAATGCAGGTGTGGGCGAATACATGTGTGTGCATGAATGTGTGAGTGAGCAGAGTGGAAGACAAATGATAATGACAATCAGCTGGCAGGTGCTAGCAGGAGAGGGGGGGCATGGCTGTAGGCTGGCAGGGAGCCAAGGATCAAAGGCTCCTAAAGCGCTGCCAGCTGAAAATTAAGGAAACGATTGTTCAGGGAAAAGTACAGCCACAAGCCATGGAGCAGGGTTGGAGGCATCCAACCCAGTCCATGACACTCTGAAGATTAAAGCTTCGTGAAGTTTATTTGTTCTGACAGATGCAGTTTGACAGCTAAATAGTCTTTTAATCCAGTTTATAAAAGATGAACCAAACCCAAACTTATGTAACACCATAAAAAGAAATTTCCAATTAACATGGTCAAAGGCTTTCTCTGCATCCAGAAATAAAATGGTGGTTTCTAAGTTATTAAGCTTACAGTAGTCTATTAAACTGTCATAACTAGCCCTTTCAGGGCAGAAATTAAGACCCCACTCACCTGCTGTGACTTTGCGTATTTAGTAATAAAGAACAGAAATAAACCACAAAGGGCAGCTTACAGATTACAAAGACACAACAGAAAAACCACAAAGGAAACTTACAGAAAAATACAATCAGTGAAAACCATGAAGGGCAACTTACAGTTATACAGGAGAGGGTACCAAGTACTGAACTGAGAATAGACAGGGATCAGACACAGGAATTCCTGTCAGTACAAGGTGAGGTCGCAGTGAGGAATGAACCCCGCAAGCAAGCTTAAATAATAAGATGGGGAAAAAACAAATGTGGATCAGGTGTGGATGCATGAGTGAAAAAGTAATTAAAGACAACTAAACAGCTGTGACAATCAGCGAAAAGATTTGATAGGAGGAAGTCACATGACAGTGCTGTCAAAATAAAAGCACAAACCATAATGGAAGAAAATCAAGAGCAAATACATATACAGAAAATGAGTAGCAACCAAAAGACGCGGGCATAGCACTGACCCACGCTCGGCATCATGACAGTGCCCCTTCCTTAAGGGGTGGTCTCCAGACACCGCACCGTAACATCAAAAAGGTATGAAATTACCCCCTTCCCCAACAAGAATAACTTAATAAATAGACCACAGGAGGGTGGTGGTGGGGATCCAGGCCTCAAGAGAGAGACACAAAAACCAACAAAACAAAACACACATGACCCACAACACTTACCAAATAAGGTGCTGAGAAAACCAAGCAATACTGGGTAAACAAGGGATCAGTTCAGGTGGCCTTCCAGGGTCCCGGCTTCACCCAGCCATAAGGGGGAAAAGGTCGGGTCGAGTTCATTGGGTGGTCTTCCAGAATTCAGAAGCCACCTAAGTAAAGAAGAGAGTTTGTCGGGCAGTCTCCCTGCATCTCTGGGCCAACGGGCCACCGAGCACCACGCACCTCCACCCAGAGGTGGCAGTTGGAACCCGTGCTTACCGTGGACCACGGAAGCCAGGAGATGGGCACCCGATGAAGGGGATGGCAGAGAAGGAACCACGATGGAACCAGATGAAGATTGAGGACCCACAGCAACCTTGGGATACGGGAAGCACCCCCAGTGGCCCCGGACTGGGGTGAAGCAGCATCCCCAGTGGCCCCAGACTGGGGAGAGGCAACGCTCCGGGTGGCCCCGGACTGGGGTGAAGCAGCACCCCCGGTGGTCCCAGACTGGGGCGTAGCAGCAGCCCAGGTGGCCCCAGACTGGGGCAAAGCAGCACCCCCAGTGGCCCCGGACTGGGGTAAAGCAGCACCCTCGGTGGCCCCGAACTGAGGCATAGCAGCACCCCCAGTGGCCCCTGACTGAGGCATAGCCGCACCCCTGGTGGCCCCAGACTGAGATGTAGCTGCACCCTCGGTGGCCCCAGACTAAGGAAAAGCAGCACCCTTGGTGGCCCCGGACTGAGGCATAGCGGCACCCACGGGGACCCGGACTGAGGCGTAGCTGCACCCATGGTTGACTCGGACTGAAACGCAGCTGCACCCGTGAAGACCTCATCCGAAGGGTCAACACCCATGGAGACCTTGAGCGATGAGGCTGGACCCACGGAGACCTCTGGAGATGTTGGATGACCCTCGGTGACCCTGGGGAGAGGCTCCAACAAGAAGGACAAAGAAACAGAATCAGTGTCACCGAAGGCAGTGAAACCTGGTGAGGCGAGCTCAGGTGCAGCTGATGGCTGCACTTGGCCCTCCCCACCAAGAACTAGGCAAGATCTCTCCAAAACAGAAAAAGTAAAAACAAAGAAGAGCACTTGCCTGAGCTCAAGCTCCACTGTTATCCAGGACTTTGTCGATCCAGGCGGGGACGTCTCGTGCCAGGTCCTCTTGAGGTCCAACATTGACTCTGCTGCGGTGGCCCTTAGAGCAGGCATGGTGGTTAGTGCAGTCCTCGAACCTCCAGGCAAAGCGACCAATGCAGGTGGCTCGTCCAGCGTGCCAGCTGGAGGTCATCTCACCACTGGCGCAGCATCCCGCGCAGCTGAAGCCAGGGGACACTCAGTCATCAGCGCAGGCTTCAGGTCGCAGACAGCACTCTCCCCCATCCTGGCCATGGCTGCGGTGCTGGGCTAGGTCCTCCAGGACTGCAAGCTCCTCCATCATCCAGTGGTTCGATCCTGGGACTGGCAGACACTCAGCGGAAATAGGAGGAGACACAGAGGGAGCAGATGAAGGAAAATTATCTGCAGCAGGCGGTGAGGACTCAATGGACCGCAATGACTGAGCCTCACCACCGGGAATCAGGCAAGGTAATTCATATGTTGGTGATAGGGAATGAAAAAGCACTTCCCTGTGTTCCCAGGGCATGGTAGTTTCTGCTGCAGCAGGCCCAAAGTCATCCCTCTCCATGGCCACGGTGGTTGAGGGCCCGCCTGGAGAACATGGAGGAGCCGCCCCTGCAGCCTTGATGATGGGCAAAACTGGAGAAGAGACAGCTGGGCGCTCAGCAGTGAGACGAGGTGCCGTGTAGAAGAGGGGGACAGCAGCGAGGACCCAGGAAGAGGGAGCTGACAAAACAGCCCGCAAGGAAAACCTAGAGGAGGAAGCTGCTGTGGTACCCTTTTGACATGGTGATGAGGAAGCTGCTGGCTGAGAGGTGGAGGAGTTCTTCCGGTGGCCTGTAACTGAATAATGGTGGGAGGTTGGCGGCATCTTCACCCAGTGACTCTCCTCCATCCAATTCGGTACGGCCGTGTCTCAGGGAGGTGTTGAGGTCTGCGCCAGGAGACGGCATCTTGGAGCAGATGGAACGGGAGCTGGAGCTGGAGCTGGAGCCTGGCGAGGAGCCAACTGGGTGCCTGGCCCAGGAGCGCCTCCCCGTCGGTGTAGATCTAGGCTTCCTGGTGGAACTCTTCACCAACTCACGGTTCTCCCTCTGAAGAGCCATCACCAGAGATATTCTCTCTCTTCCTTTGACATGCTCTGAGAGGAGAGGATGTCGCAGCACGGCCGCTTCTGAGAGGTTCAGGTACCACAGAGCATCCTTCGGAGTGGAATATTTACGAACTATGGCTAGAAGATCATCAATCTCCATTAAGGCCTGACAGAGCTCTTACCCCAGGCTCATAGGGTACCCTCTCCCAATCGCTGCCATTCCAGAAAAAGCGGGGACCCAGACAATGGGAAAAACAGAGTGACGGAAAAAGGGAAAAAAAGGCAAAACCCAAAACCCACAGCTGCTGGCACCTACCTTCTGTCATAATTGGCCCTTTCAGGGCAGAAATAAGGCACCAGTTGTCAGCTGTGAGTTTGTACATTTAATAACAAAGAGCACAAATAATAACCATGAAAGGTAACTTACAGAAAACACAAAAAATAACCACGAAGGGTAACTTACAATTATACAGGCGAGGCTGAGTACTGAGCTGAGAATATACAGGGATCAGATGGGGGAATTCCTGCCAGCACAAGGTGAGGTCACAGCGAGGAATGAAGCCCACAAGCAAGGTTAAATAATAAGACAGGGAAACACCAAGTGTGGATCAGGTGTGGATGCATGAGTGAAAAAGTAATTAAAGACAACTAAACAGCTGTGGCAACCCGCAAAAAGATTTGACAGGAGGAAGTCACATAACGTCGCTGTCAAAATAAAAGCACAAACCATAATGGAAGAAAATCAAGAACAAATACATATACAGAAAATGAGTAGCAACCAAAAGACCCGAGCACGGCACTGACCCACGCTGGGCATCATGACATAAATTAAATAGTCTGTGTGTATTATTAGCCGATTGCCAACCCTTGTTAAAACCTGTTTGATCCAGGTGTATAATAAATGGAGTGATCTTTTTCAGTCTTCTGGTGAGAGCTTTGCAAATTATTTTAAGATCAACATTCATAAGTGAGATGGGACGGCAGCTGGATTTAAGCACAGGTTCTCAGTTTAAGGAGCAGTATTATGCTAGCTGATTCATATTTGGAGGGATTGCATTATCTTCTTTAAGTTGGTTTGTGGAAATGTGAAAATGACGAGGCAGAGTTTATCTCACGAGTCAGGTTTATTCACATTCTCCAACATCAGCAAAAACAGAAAAAGAGAGAGTAAACACAGACATTCGTCCTTTATTTACTCAGGACCTTCAAAGCTCACAGTCATATTGCATTTTATCACAAGCAACAATACAGCTTTCCTTAAATCCTATAACATCCTGCTCAAAGCTCACAGTCATATTGCATTTAATCACAGGCAACAATACATCTTTCCTTAAATCCTATAACATCCTGCTCATAGTCTCTGGGAGACCAGGAAATCCCCCAAGGTCATCTCTTGCATACCACAGACTAAATTTTCACATCCTCCTGTTATCTCACAGGAGGCCCAGTTCTTTGTTCTCTCTGAGATGTGAAGCTTAAAGTGATACAAAACAGAAAAAGAGAGAGTAAACACAGACATTCGCCCTTTATATACTCAGGACCTTCAAAGCTCACCGTCATATTGCATTTTATCACAAGCAACAATACATCTTTCCTTAAATCCTATGACATCCTGCTCAAAGCTCACAGTCATATTGCATTTAATCACAGGCAACAATACATCTTTCCTTAAATCCTATAATATCCTGCTCATAGTCTCTGGGAGACCAGGAAATCCCCCAACAGAAAAAGAGAGAGTAAACACAGACATTCGTCCTTTATATACTCAGGACCTTCAAAGCTCACAGTCATATTGCATTTTATCACAAGCAACAATACAGCTTTCCTTAAATCCTATAACATCCTGCTCAAAGCTCACAGTCATATTGCATTTAATCACAGGCAACAATACATCTTTCCTTAAATCCTATAACATCCTGCTCATAGTCTCTGGGAGACCAGGAAATCCCCCAAGGTGGTCTCTTGCATACCACAGACTAAATTTTCATATCCTCCTGTTATCTCACAAGAGGCCCAGTTCTTTGTTCTCTCTGAGATGTGAAGCTTAAAGTGATACACATGTGGTCCCACATGACCCCCCCCCCAAACATCTAAGATGGAACAACAGAATACAGTCTGCATGTCATGATAAAATCATTACACATTAACCCACGTGCTGCTTGGGCCTCAGTCTCCTCCCGTATCTGCTTTAAGCGGGCTTCGCCACTTCTGCGGCGCCATCCCGCTGGGGCGCTGCTGTCTTGGGGTGAGAACTGTTTGTCACTCTCTGTGGGTGTTCTGGGAAATGTCCCCGGGGGGGTCTGCTGCGCCGACGAGCCCTGGCCAACAGCACATTTTCGTCCGCCACCACAAAGGCGGGTTTGAGCCTGTTTATGCCAATCTTTTCCTTCCTGCCCCCCAAATCAAGCAAAAAATGCTTCTCCCCTGTTTCCAGCACTCTAAATGGTCCATCATAAGGTGGTCGTAGCGGCGGGCGATGGGCATCGTGTCTGACAAAAACAAACTCCGCGTTTTATAAAGCCTTAGGTACAAAAACGCGCGGAAAACTGTGGTGAACGGGGCCAGGCAGCGTGCCCGATTCTGTGCCGCTCTGCAACCGCTGAGCCGGGGAACATTGTGGCGCAGGATTATCTGGGAGAAACTCCCCGGGTAGCCGAAGTGGCTGCGCAAAAACTAGCTCGGCCAGGGAGGCTTCTAAATCCTCTTTAGGTGCGGAACGCAACCCCAATAAAACCCACGGTAGCCTGTCCACCCAATTTGCACCCGTAAGCGACGCTCTGAGAGCCGCTTTCAATGACCTATGAAAACGTTTGCATAACCCATTAGCCTGTGGATTGTACGCGGTTGTGCAGTGGATCGTTACCCCCAGGCTGCGGGCCATTGCTGACCAAAGTTCGGAAACAAATTGAGGGCCTCTGTCAGACATGATGTCCGATGGTACTCCAAAGCGCGCTACCCATGCTGTTAAAAACGCACGCGCCACCTCCTCGGCTGTGGTTGACACCAGTGGGACCACTTCCGGCCAGCGCGTGGTGCGGTCTGCCATTGTCAGAAGGTGTGTGCACCCCTGTGACGGCGGGAGGGGGCCTACGAGGTCCACGTGAACATGGTCGAATCTCTTAGCCGGGATGTGAAACGGCTGCAAGGGAGCTCTCATGTGTCTGTGTACCTTGGCTCGTTGACAAGCCATGCAGGCTGCTGCCCACTCCCTAACTTGTTTGCGCAGACTCGGCCATACAAATTTCTCTCCCACCATTTTGACAGACGCGCACACTCCCGGGTGCACCAGAGAATGAATCGAGTCAAAAATGCGGCGGCGCCACGCGGCCGGTACCACAGGACGCGGTCGCCCAGTGGAGACATCGCAGACTAGGGGGGGCATACCATCTTGCAGCACCCTGTTCTCCAGCCTTAACCCTGTTGGTCCAGACTGGAGCGCGCACACGTCTGCGTCACTAACCTGATCCGCGGCCATGGCTGCATAATCTATCCCTACGCGGACCGGGGCCGCCACGGTGCGCGAGAGACAGTCTGCCACTACATTCAGTTTACCCGCCACATGCTGAA
This sequence comes from Pholidichthys leucotaenia, assembly GCA_020510985.1. Classification (NCBI taxonomy): domain Eukaryota; kingdom Metazoa; phylum Chordata; class Actinopteri; order Cichliformes; family Pholidichthyidae; genus Pholidichthys; species Pholidichthys leucotaenia. Next base: position 294,982,896 of record CM035839.1, on the reverse strand, counting down.
TATCAGTAGTAAACTCTGAGATGGCGGCCAGCTGCCTCTGCTGCCGGTCTGACCACGGTTCTGAAACCTTGGCCATCGCGAATGTCAGCGGCGTGTGGTCAACAAACGCGGTGAAACGGCATCCCTCCAGCCAGAACTGGAAGTGGCGAATGGCCAAGTGGAGAGCTAACAACTCCCTGTCGAATGCGCTGTACTTTCGTTCACTATCGCGCAAAGTCCTGCTGAAAAAGGCGAGCGGTTGCCAAGCCCCGGCTGCATGCTGCTCCACGACCGCCCCTATGGCCACATCTGATGCATCAGTAGTGAGCGCTATGCGGGCCGTTGGGTCTGGATGTGCTAACAACGCAGCGTTTGCCAGGGCTGTTTTGACCTCCGAGAATGCTCGCTCTCGCTCCGGAGACCATTCGATTTTATTTGTGGGTTTTTGTTTTTTTAGTGCGGCATACAATGGTTGCATGAGCTGCGCTGCGCGGGGGAGGAAGCGGTTATAAAAATTCACCATTCCCAAAAACTCCTGTAACGCCTTGACTGTTTGTGGCTGGGGAAAATTTGTTACCGCGCGCACTTTGTCAGGCAGAGGAACCGCTCCTTCTGGAGAGACGCAATGCCCCAAAAAATCAATCTGCGTCACCCCGAACTGACACTTTGCTGGGTTGATTACTAACCCATGCTCTGCCAACCTCCGGAAAACTGCTGTGCGGTGGTTTTCGTGTTCGTCTTCGGACGCGCTGGCTACCAAGATGTCGTCCAGGTAGACGAATACGAAGGGGAGATCGCGCAACACCGCGTCCATCATGCGTTGGAACGTCTGCACAGCGCCTTTAAGCCCAAATGGCATGTGCAAAAACTCGAATAGGCCAAAAGGAGTTATTACCGCTGTATTGGGTATGTCCTCAGCGCGCACTGGGACTTGGTGGTAACCGCGGACCAAGTCTATCTTAGAAAAAACATGCGCCCCCGCCAAATGAACGGAAAAATCTTGGATATGCGGGATTGGGTAGCGGTCGTGCGCTGTGGCGTTGTTCAACCTGCAGAAATCTCCGCAAGGTCGCCACGAGCCATCAGCTTTCGGGACCATGTGAAGCGGGGAAGCCCATGGGCTGTTCAAATGCCTGATGATGCCCAACTTTTCCAGGTTGGCGAACTCCTCGCGCGCTATGGTCAGTTTAGCTGAATCCAAACGCCGAGCTTTTGCAAAAACGGGAGGTCCGGTGGTAGTAATAAAATGTTCCACTCCGTGTTTAGCGACGGCTGCTGAAAATGTGGGAACTGTGAGTGTTGGGAACTGAGTGACCAGTCTGTGGAACTTACCGCTTGCCGTTGTGACGTTGGCTTGTGCTGTGGGAGGGGTCACTCGGGCTGCACAGGGAATAGAATAAAAAGAAAGTGCATTAACCAGGCGCCTGTTAGCAAGATCAACCAACAAACCATGTGAGCACAGAAAATCAGCCCCCAACATATTGAAATTCACTGCAGCTATGACAAAAGTCCACTCAAAAGTACGGCCGTGTAGGGACAGAAGCAGAGACCTCTCACCAAAGGTCTTAATCTCCGAGCCGTTCGCTGCTGACGCCCCGTGACCTCCGGGCCCTGCCAGCCGGTCGGCGGAGGAAGGCGTGATGAAACTCACTTGGGAGCCTGTGTCCACGAGGAATTGCCTCCCCGAGCGTGCATCCGTCAAGTAGAGCAGCTTGTTCTCTTCACCGAGGGCCGCAGCTGCTACCGACCTCCGGTCTTGGAGTTTCCCGAGCGCTTGAACTGGCATGGTGGTATACATTTGCGTGCCTTCTCTGCAAAATGGCGATGGCAGAAACAGAGGGTGTCTCCTCCGTGATCCTTGGCCCCCGCCGCCGCCGTCGTCGGTGGTTCTGCTACCGCCGTCTCTGGCCCCCCACCATCTCCGGGCGTCGCGCCGAACTCCGTCGCTGCCGCGGTGGCCGCGCGCTGTTTACTGGCGTTGAGAATCTGGTGCGCCTCCTGGGCCAGCGCGCGGAAGTCCCGCTGGGCCAACAACGGCGAACCGGCCAGGGTCGCTCTCGTGGCCGACGGTAGGGTTCTGAGGAAAATGTGGGTGAAGATGAAGTCGTCGTCGTCTGAGCCCCTCAACCTCAGCATGTCCTCCATCAGGTCAATGGGTGTGCCATCTCCCAAGTCGTTCAGAGCCAGGAGCCTCTCCGCTCTCTCCTGGACTGAGAGAGTGAAGCGCTGGATGAGCGCAGCCTTCAACCCGTCGTATTTGTCGTCGGCCGGTGGCTGCTCCAAAAGGCTCTGCACATGCCGAGCCGTGCGGTTGTCAAGCTTGGCAATCACATGGTAGAACTTCGTGTCATCTACCGTTATCCCCCGGAGGGCGAACTGTGCTTCGACCAAGTGGAACCAGGAGCGCGGGTTGTCTCGCCAAAAGTCCGGTAGCTGGACGGTAGTGGCATACGCTTGGCTGGGAGCTTCTGACCCGGCTAACTCGGGGGAATTTCTTTCACTCATGATACGTCTTAGGGTCACCAGTGTGGAAATGTGAAAATGACGAGGCAGAGTTTATCTCACGAGTCAGGTTTATTCACATTCTCTAACATCAGCAAAAACAGAAAAAGAGAGAGTAAACACAGACATTCGTCCTTTATATACTCAGGACCTTCAAAGCTCACAGTCATATTGCATTTTATCACAAGCAACAATACAGCTTTCCTTAAATCCTATAACATCCTGCTCAAAGCTCACAGTCATATTGCATTTAATCACAGGCAACAATACATCTTTCCTTAAATCCTATAACATCCTGCTCATAGTCTCTGGGAGACCAGGAAATCCCCCAAGGTCGTCTCTTGCATACCACAGACTAAATTTTCACATCCTCCTGTTATCTCACAGGAGGCCCAGTTCTTTGTTCTCTCTGAGATGTGAAGCTTAAAGTGATCCACATGTGGTCCCACAGGTTCACCATTTTAAAAAAAAGTAGGTGCCAGCACAGGCCAGAATTCTTTATGGAATTCTACTGGAAAACCATCTGGTCCCAGAATTTTGTTATTTTGGATGTGCTTAAGCACCTCTTGGAGTTTGGACATTAAAAAAATGAGTCCAGAGTTGCAATCTGTTTATTATTTAATCGTTGTAAATTAATATTGTCCAGAAATTAATTTATTTCTGAGTCAGACGGATTAATCAGAGATGAATAGAGGTTTTCATAAAACTTTCTGAAGGAGTTATTTATTTCTTCAGGGTCATAGGTGATATTTCCAGTCGTATCCTTAATAGAATGGACAGTCATTTTTACTTTTTTCAATTTAAGCTGGTTAGAAAGGTATCGCCCCGATTTATTTCTATGTTCAAACTTCTCCAGATGCAGTCTTTGTATTAAAAACTGTGTCCTTTTGTTTGTAATTTCTTTTAGTTCCAGCTTTAATTTTCTCAGATTATTGAGTGTTTGTTCCTGTAGAGAAATGGCACGTCATCTCCAGTGATTTAATTTTCTAACTCCAATACCAGTGCTTTTTCTATTTTATTCTTATGCAAACCGTAAGAGATTATTTTGCTTTGCATGTCCGCTTTTGCTGCTTCCCAGAGAACACACGGTGATATTTCTGGCAAGTCATTGTTTTCCAGATATGATTCCCACTCCTTATTAAAATAGTTAATAAAGTCTTTATCTTTCAATTCAATTCAATTCAACTTTATTTATATAGCGCCATTTCACAACAACAGTCATCTCATAGCACTATCAACTGTAGGGAGGACCCCCACAGTTGCAGAAAGACCCCAGCAATCAGGCGATCCCCTGTGAGCAAGCACTTGGCGACGGTGGAGAGGAAAAACTCCCTTTTAACAGGAAGAAACCTCCAGCAGAACCAGGCTCAGGGAGGGGCAGTCATCTGCTGCGACTGGCTGGGGGGTGAGGGGACAGAGAAGAAGAAAAGAACAGACATGTAGAGAGCAAACAGCACGATGGGGACTCAATCTATGGGAGAGAACAAACAAATGTTAATGACCAGCAAAAAAAAATATTTCATAGAGAGTGAGGAAAGGAGTGAGGCCCAGTGCATTACTGGAGGTCCCCCGGCTGACTAAACCTATTAGCAGCATAACTAAGGGAGGGTTCAGAAACACATGATCCCTCCCTAATTGTAGGCTATATCAAAAAGGTAGGTTTTAGCCCTATTCTTAAAAACAGAGATCGAGTCTGACTCCCGAATCCAGATTGGCAGCTGATTCCACAGGAGAGGAGCTTGATAACTGAAGGCTCTGCCTCCCATTGTACTTTTGAAGATTCTAGGTATTACAAGTAAACCTGCATTTTGGGAGCGTAGTGCTCTGTTAGGATGATACGGTAGTATCAGATCTTTTAAATAAAAAGGAGCCTGATTGTTTAGAGCTTTGTAAGTAAGAAGAAGGATTTTAAACTTAATTCTAAACTCTATGGGAAGCCAATGAAGGGAGGCCAGAACCGGAGAGATATGATCTCTCATTCTAGTACCTGTTAAAACTCTTGCTGCAGCATTTTGGATCAGCTGAAGACTTTTTAAAGATGTTTTAGGACAGCCTGATAATAAAGAATTACAATAATCTAATCTCGAGCTAACAAAAGCGTGGATCAGCTTCTCAGCATCACTCTGAGACAAGATGCTCCTAATCTTGGCAATATTACGCAAATGATAGAAGGCAGTCTTAGAAACAAATTTAATATGTGAATTGAAGGACAAATCCTGATCAAAAATAACTCCAAGGTTCCTCACAGAGCTATTAAGAGAAAGAGTAACTGCATCCAAACTGAAAGTTTGATTTGGAAAGGAATTTCTAAGGTTTTTTGGACCAACAAGAATGACTTCAGTCTTATCTGAATTTAATAGCAGGAAATTACAAGTCATCCAAACTTTGATTTCCTTAAGACAGGCTTCTAACTTGGCTAATTGATTAGTATCATCTGGCTTCATTGACAGGTATAATTGTGTGTCATCTGCATAACAGTGAAAATGTATACAGTGCTTTCTAATAATGTTGCCTAACGGAAGCATATATAAACTAAAAAGAGTAGGGCCAAGCACAGATCCCTGTGGAACTCCATGACTAAGCTTTGAGCTGAGAGAAAACTCATCATTTACATGAACAAACTGGAACCTATCAGATAAATAAGATCTAAACCACTGCAACGAAGTTCCATTAAGTCCAACATAGTGTTCTAATCTATCAAGTAGAATATTATGATCAATAGTATCAAAAGCTGCACTAAGATCTAAAAGGACAAGTACAGGAACTAGTCCATTATCAGATGCAATGAGGAGGTCGTTAGTGACCTTCACTAAGGCTGTTTCAGTGCTATGATGGATTCTAAACCCAGATTGAAACTCCTCAAATAAACCATTTCCCTGCAGGTGGTCAAATAATTGCGTAGCAACAACTCTTTCTAAGATTTTTGAAATGAAAGGGAGATTAGAGATTGGTCTATAGTTAGCTAAAGCTCCTGGATCTAGCGTTGGCTTTTTGAGTAAGGGTTTAATTACAGCCGTTTTAAAAGCCTGCGGTACATGGCCTAAAGTTAATGAAGAATTGATTATATGAAGAATAAAGCTACCAATAAGTGGGAAGACTTCTTTAAATAACCTGGTAGGAATAGGGTCTAAAAGACAAGTTGAAGGTTTGGATGAGGAAACTATTTTGTCTAACTCACAAAGGTCGATTGGAGTAAACTCATCAAGACAGACATCAATAGAAGGAGTTGTAGTAGTTACAGTATTTAAGTTAACTGTGGGAAGAATCTGATTGATTTTATCTCTGATGGATGAAATTTTATTATTGAAAAAGTTCATAAAGTCCTGACTAGTAAGCTCTAAGGGGATGCTAGGATTGACAGAGTCCTGACTCTTTGTCAACCTGGCTACAGTACTGAAAAGAAACCTGGGATTATTCTTGTTCTCTTCTATTAATGCAGAGTAATAACTCGTTCTAGCTTTTCTAAGAGATTTTTTATAAATTAAAAGATGATTTCTCCAAGCTAAATAGATTTCATCTAAATTAGTAGAGCGCCATTTTCTTTCTAATTGACGAGTCTTCTGTTTTAAGCTGCGAGTTTCTGTGTTGAACCAAGGAGTTAAAAATCTCTGATTAGACTTTTTCTTTTTTAAGGGGGCCACCAAGTCTAGAGCCTGATGCAGAGAAGCTGAAACACTATCCACCATGTTATCAATTACAGAAGGAGCAAGCTGTCTATAGCTTATTTCCGTTGTGTTGACACATGGCATAGAGGAAACAATCTGCATAAATTTGGAAACAGCATCATCTGAGAGGCATCTACTGTGATAATATTTTTCTTTAGGAGCCAAATAGTCAGAAATAGTAAAATCAAAGGTTAACAGACAATGGTCTGACAGTACAGGGTTATGAGGAGACACTACAAGATTTTCTATTTCTATGCCATATGTCAGAACAAGGTCCAATGTATGGTGGAGGTAATGAGTAGAATTTCCTACTTTCTGAGAAAACCCAATCGAGTCTAATATTGAATTAAAAGCCACATTAAGGCAGTCACTATCTACATCCACATGTATATTAAAGTCCCCTACTATAATTATTCTATCAGATTTCAGCACTAAATCAACTAAGAAATCAGGAAATTCGGATAAAAATTCTGAATAGGTTGATGGGGGACGATAAACTATGGCAAATAAAATTGGGTTTAACCTGAAATTGCTAAAGTGCCCAACACTGAGGACCAGGCCCTCAAAGGAATTATAACATGTTTTTTGCTTTACATTAACTAGTAATTTGGAATGGTAAATTGTTGCTACTCCTCCTCCACGACCAGAACTTCTGGGATTTTGACAGTTTAAATAACCAGAGGGAGTTGATTCATTTAAACCAACATAATCCTCTTGTCCTAACCAAGTCTCTGTAAGGGAAATTAAATCAATCTGATGATCAATTAACAGATCATGGACTAACAGAGACTTGGGAGTTAGAGACCTAATATTTAATAAACCACATTTAATTTTTAAATTATGAGGAGGAACAGAGGCCAACTCATTCAATTTAGAGGCTTTATGTTTAATTTGAGTTTTACCAATATTTTGCTTTATCACTTTGGGATGCTTATACATTATATTTTTATTTACTTTGGAGGGAGCAGACAACGATTCTCTGATGGGGAAGTCAGGGGCTAAGCTGAGGGGTGGCGGATGAAGAGGAGCTGCAGAGAGGCGTGTAAGACTGAGACTCTGCTTCCTGGTCCCAACTCTGAGTAGTCACGGTTTTGGAAATTTGGATAAAAAAGATGCCAGATTGTTAGATAAATGAGAAGCACCATCCAAAGTGGGATGAATGCTGTCTCGTCTCATAAGACCAGGTTTTCCCCAAAAAGAGCTCCAATTGTCAATGTAGCCCACGTCATTTTTAGGACACCACACAGACAGCCAGCGGTTCAAGGATGACGAGCGGCTGAACATGTCATCACTGGTCAGATTGGGGAGGGGCCCAGAGAATACTACAGTGGCTGACATCGTTTTTGCAAAGTCACACACCGATTCTATATTAAGTTTCGTGACTTCCGACTGCCGGAGACGGATGTCATTAATGCCGGCGTGAATAACAATTGTGGAATATTTACAGTTACTTTTAGCCAGCATTTTCAAATTTGACTCGATGTCGCCTGCTCTGGCCCCAGGAATGCATGTGACTATGGCCGCTGGAGTCTCTAGGTTCACGTTTCTGACTACAGAGTCGCCAATGATCAGAGTTTTTTCCTCAGCGGGTGTGTCGCTGAGCGGGGAAAAACGATTAGAAACGTGAACAGGTTGGTGGTGAACCGGGGCTTTGCGACTAGGCTTCCTTCTCACCGTCACCCACCCAGTCTCCTCGCTGCTGAGGAGAGCCGGGGAACCGGTGACAGGGGGGGCTAAGCTAGCTAGCTCCGCTGCAGCTAATGGGCGTCCGTCGAGATTAACTGGCGCAGACGGTGTTTCAATGCAGCGGAGCCGGGATTCCAAATCAGACAACCTCGCCTCGAGTGCCTCAAAAAGACAACATTTATTACATTTACCGTTATCACTAAAAGAGGCAGAGGTGTAGCTAAACATCTGACAGAGAGAGCACACCAGAGGAGGAGAGGAAAGAGAGGTAGTAGCCATAGCTAGTGGCTGGAGAGCTGGAGAGCAAACCACACAGGCAGACAGCAAAACAGGAAGTGACGATACGTTACCACAAGGAAGTGACGATCCTTCACCCAATACAACACTGGTCTTTGAGTAGTGATGTATTAAATTTCCAGTTCCTAGTTTTCCTTGTAGTTTTTTTATTCACCAGTGTAAGAGGTACTGGATGGGGATCACTGATAGCTTGATTAGAGCAAATTTCAGTGTCTGTGATATCCCTCACAATGGAGTTACTGGCTAAAAAAAAGTCTAAATCAGAATATGAGTGGTGCACCGTTGAGAAGAATGTGTATTCCCTAAGAGATGGGTGAAGAGAACGCCATTCATCACAAAGACCAAAATCACTCATGTATTGTTTGAGAGTGTCAGTAGCCTGCCAATTCCGATAATTCCCCACTGTGCTGAGCCTGTCAGTTGCAGGATTTAATACCAGGTTGAAGCATCTTATCAATTACCTGTTGAGCAAAATGGATAAGATAAACTGAAAACATCTTAAAAGCTCTTATTAACATTTTCTCAATTTTGTCATTATACAGATCAATACCGTGCAACTGTGGAAACTCCAGAACTGATTTCAGTACACCCAGCAGACTGTGTACACATGTAGACCCCATAATATAAAACTTTTATCAATGTTATTTTTTTTCCCTCTTGTCTTCCTAACAGCATGCAGTAATGCATGACAGAGACTTAATCAGTGCTTTGTACTTTGTACTACCAACTGTTTACCATTTATATATTTGGGGAATTCTGTGTTAACTGTGTTTTTTACACAACATAACCAAACACTGTTTATGCAAAATTAAGATAGCCCAGAGGTTTTTTTTTTCTTTATTCAAAGCAGAAAAAGCATACATTATAAAAACAACCCACTAAAATACAGTATATATAAAACATGTTACAGTAACACTGATCTGGATTCTAAAAGATGTCAAGACAACAATTTATAACAAAATGTATTGAAATTTTCAACAACATGCACAAAAAACAAACATGTACATAATAATAAAAATGTGTGATTCAATAAAGGTTGGATTTACAAAAACAAATCATGACTCAAAGTACACTTACTGCAGACAAGAGGGCACATCTGTGTGTGTGTGTATATATATATATTTTATAGTAATACGTACATATGTTTATTAGCTGCTCTTGCTTGCTTGTTTTTTTTTTCTTGCCTTCTGATTGTTGCTCTGAGTGTTGCTATCCCTGTGCTGTTGCAATCCTGGAATTTCCCCGTTGTGGGACTAATAAAGGCTTATCTTATCTTATCTTATCTTATCTAGAAAATATGCATTGCCTCGGGCAAAACACACTCCCCCAGGCCAGGGAAATACTCACCTTCATCATTCCCAAATTATCAAACAGTACTTTGCTCACATCTTGAGTGCACACTAATTTGATCACATTAAAGTGGCTCCATGAACACACCATGAAAGTGACTGCTTTTATGAACATATAAAACAATAAAGAAAGTGAGCAAACACATGCTCTAAACAAACATCACTTCAATGAAATCAGTTACCCAGTACTGTGAGTAATCATCAAACTTCCCCGTGTGCTTAATTAACCCCCTTTCACTACCTGTACAGCCGTGTTGTATGGAATATGAAAGAACCATATGGCTATATTAGTGATAATAAACATTTTTATTGACATCTACACTTTGAATTTGCCATTTAAGATAGGTGGGGTGACAGCCTAAAAACAGTGTTTTTACTAGAGCTGGAGTCTTGAAGTAGACAAGTGAGTTTGTCAGCATTTCTCACCTTAGCTTAGCTTACCTTAGCTTAAAAAATGCTACATACACAGCATTTCAGAGTTTACTTACTCCCACTAGCAGGAACATTTGTGAAAAAATCAGCCCCTCATTTTCACAACTTAATTAAACATTACTTGTATGTACACAACTTTGATCACACTAAACTGTCACATCTGACAAAATAGATCAGTGTAAACTTTGTAGGCATTTTCTTCCGCAACGTATCTGCCAGCAAAGCATATCATGGAAGAATTTTGCTCATTTGTATTTTTAGATATTAGTTGTGAACTATTAAATTTGTTTAAAGATAACTTCACCATTGGCTGTTGGTAAGTTGCAGCTGCTCCAAACACAAAGTTGGCTGCAAAACTTCTGTTCTCATTACGAGGAAAACATCTTTGTAAATACTGCAGTCAAGAGTAATTTGACATGGAGAAAATAATCCGCCAAACTGTTTCACTTCTGCTAAGTAATTATTGATGCTTATAAGGTAGTGGCATATTAACCAAAATTATTTCTACCCTGTGACTAATCAAATGGTTAAAGGAGATTTAGGTAGTGCTCCAAAAATGTTTGTACTTATAGCCCCATGGGTTCATAAAGTGAACTGCATGCTTGTACTCCTCCGCTAATCCAGAGCAAAGAGCAGTCTCCTACATAAAAACACACTAATCATTTATATCACATTGCATTTCTGATGGGATAGATGTTGACTAATTCATTCAGCCTGTTTCCTAACAAGCAGATTTTCGTCTGGACCCCCCCCCCCCCACACACACACACACACACACATACACACACACACAAATTCATTTGAAGAGTCACTGGGTTCTTATTATCATCTAGACACTGCTGTGGAACAATCGTGAAATTGAAGCATATCTATACGGACCTTAATCCCAGCGGACTTTCACTAGGCTCTATCTTGAAGAAAAGCACTAATTTCTGTGTCAGTCCTGTACCGGGGCATGGAGAGCTAATCAGACTATCAGGATCAAACGTGGAACCTCGTTTTTGTGGACAAACTATCCCACTATCCCTGTGTTGATGCAGTGAGACTATTTGAACAGAATATCACATACTGTATGATCTTATCTATTATTACAATGCATGTATGTTGCATATTTTTTTATGATATGCCCATGTCTAGTGTGTCCTCGCAGATAGTCTGTATGCATGAGTGTGGGTGCATTTGCTCTAAGCATTCAGACTATACTCTTGCTTATAGCAACAGGGTCGGCAGACAGCGTTCACTAAACCATTTCCAAGCTGTAAAAGACACACAATGAACTCCAACACAGCCAAGCCCAGTAACACACACAGAAGAGTGACATTCCACTCCACAATCTGAACTGGCTGAAGGCACCGGGACCACCCCTCTGGCTGCAACAGATACCTGTGACAGAAAGAGAGAGAAAGGGACAGAGAGTGAGATTAGTAAAAAAAAAATATAAAAAAATAAAAAAATAAAAAACAGAGCATAAAACCTAAATTACATACATACAACTTTTACTTAGTTCTATGAAGATTATGCAATTGCCTGCATTTGTTTGTTGGTTTATTCACACTACATAATGTGAAAATTGTCAGATCAGATATTAAGGTCACACTACAGAACTGCCTGGCATGTGATCTATTAGTCTTGAGGTTATAATGCCCCCATGACAGTGTCAAAAACAAGGATTCAATGTATGGAGTTACTGGTTCTCCATTTCAAAGCCAAGCCTGGGGAAGGGGCTTGATGGTAACCACCTGGTAGCCAGTTTCTAACCCATGGGACTCGGCTGGGCTAAGCCTGGATGAGTCACATGGGTCTGCCCTTCATTGGCTTACCACCTGCAGGAGGGATCATGGAGGTCCGATGCTATGTGGGTCAAGCAACAGTCATTGGGGGAGACTTGTCCCTTGCTTCCTAGACTGGCTTTTGAAACATGGAACATAACCTCTCTGGCAGGGAGCCTTTACAAACATTTTTAGCCTGTCACTGAAACAACACAAAGTCCCAACCTGTTTGAAAACCAACACCATCTTCCCAATGCCCAATTTAAACTAATCAATAAACTGAAAGGACTAGGGATACACCACTCTCTCTGTCCATGGATCTTGGACTTCCTGACATGCAGACCCCAACATATCAGACTGTGCAATCACATATCCTTTACTGTCACTCTCAGCATCGGTGTCACCCAAGGCTATGTCCTCAGTCCAATCCAATACGCTTTGTTTTCCAGGAGCCACATTTCCATCCACACCTCCAACATTGTGGTTAAGTTTGCGGGCGACACAACCATTGTGGGTATGATACCAAACAACAATGAGGCAGCATCCACGGAGCAGGTTGGGTCACTATGTGCTAGGTGCAAAGAAAATGACCAATAGCTGAATACAAATAAAACCAAATAAATCATGTTTGACTTCAGGAAAAACAAAAAGGGATCTCACATCCAGCTTTACATTGATGGGCAGGAGGTTGAGAGGGTCACTGGTTTTAAATTCTTAGGTGTCCATATCTCTGATGACCTGACCTGGGAGTGTGAACACCACCAGCCTGATCAAAATAGCTCAAAAGTGCCTGGTTTTTTTTTTTTGTTTTTTTTTTCTGAGGGTTTTGAAAAGAAACAGACTCTCTAAAGAGGTGCTTATCAGTTTCTACTGCTGCATCATTGAAAGCATCTCTACTTAAAGCTGTACAATCTAGTACTCCAGCTGTACTGCTGTTGAAAGGAAGAGCCTGCAGAGGGTAGTTAAAACAGCCCAGTGGATTATCCGCTCCCCACTTCCACATCTGAATGATAGTCACCAAAAATATCTCCACAACCAGGCCTCTACTATCCTCAGAGACACTTCACACCCTGGACATTGGCTTTTTAGTAGGCTTCCCTGGGGAAGATTGAAAACATTAAGAGCAGGAACAAACAAACTAAAGAACAGTTTTCATCCAAGAGCTGTGGACCTTTTATTGAAATCATAATAAATTACCTTCACTAGCACAGGATAATATCATAAATTTACACTGGACAAGAGTTGTTTTATGTTATGAATCCTCGTGCGCCATTACGCAGCACACAGAGGACAGAATAAAAAACCCAATCGCAGGAGTAGATTTGTGCAGTTTATTAACAAAACCCCAAAATAACAGGTCCAGCAACAGTCACGCAATGAACAGCGAGTTAATTAGATGCAAAGATAACAGTTGAGGCCACCAGACATACAGGGACGCCTCCTGGATGCTCTACAGCCAATCGAAGGGAATGCCTAGTGTCACAGAGCTGCTGTCAGCACAGGGAGAAAGGCAAACATTAACTTATGGGACTGGAGCGATCCGGGGCTGTCCGTGCAGTCCGGTGGATAACGATGAAACAGGCTGACAGAGTAATGTAGGGAATGGAACTTGCATACACGAAGGTACACGCTGTCGTGTATGAAGCACATAATGCTCCAGCGGTCTCTCTCTACTCTCACAGCGTTTAAGTAGTCAAAAAACTAACGAGGGAAGAGACCACCGGTGCAAATGAGCGTGGGCTGGACGTAATTGAAAACATGTGCATGAATGAGTGTATGAGCATGTGAATGGGAGTGAATGAATTGTGTGGGTGTAAGTATGTGAAACACCCATAATGAGGATCAGCTGGTGATACTGACAGGAGGAGGGGGCGTGCCCGAGCTGTCAGGGAGCGAGGACCCAAAGGGCTCCCTGAAGCACCTGATGGAAAATAAATAGAGAAGCGGGCCAAAATAACCACGGGTCAGACCTGGGTTTGGGACCACCAAACATAGGCCAGGTTTTGCCAGCTGGCTGTCATTATTGTTTCACGCACGCACACATGCACACACATGCACACACTCACATGTTTTCCCCTCATTACGCACACCGGCGTTCACTCCCGTCATTATGTGGCATTATTTTAGGCCTGTAGCCACAGGAGCGAACTGCTGGATTATTGTTGGACCTGTGTATGCCTCACAGTGTTTCCTGTCATTAGATGCATGCATGACTAGACGTCCTGCCTGCTTATCGTACTGCTTCCCTCTGCATGACATCTTTGTCCTCTTTTTATGTTTTTGCAGGCTGGCTCTGGTATTCCCTCCATGGACGTCTCGGTCTCCAGCTCCAGTGACTATTCCTGTGCCTGCCGCTTCCAGTCCTGTCGTGGAAGCGCTTGGGTGTCCAGGCTGTCCTCTTCCGCTATCAGTTCTGCCTGAAGCTCTTTGGGTCCCCTGGGATTACTCACTGTCAAGCTGAGGAGCATCTCGTGAGCTTCCCAGAGCCTCCTCGCCTTTTTGGTATTTTCTGTTGTTGCTGAACTGTTTGCCTTTTGTTTTGCACAATAAATTGCACACAACGTCTGCTGCGAGTGGATTTGTCTCTTACCTCCGTGCGCTGCGTAAAAGCGCACAGAGAGATTCATAACAGAATAATCTGGCCAGGTTTAAATCCAGCAGAGGCACTGTGTGTGTGTGTTTATTCACTTTATGTGTTTTTTCTCACCTGCCAGTAGTCCCTCCATCATGGATTTGTCACTTTTTGGACTCAACCCAGAGGAGTGTGCGGTGGCCGAGCGAGTGGTTAACTTTGCTTCCTGGGCTCATGCCACCCATTCTCCGGAGATGGATTTTTATTTAATGGATGCTGCCGTCGGGCTGATGCAGACGTGTCCCAGCCTTTGGAACTATTCGGGGCTAGCGCTGCTGCTCACTCAAATTTGTGATGCACGGCAGCACTTAGAGGGAGTGGTGAGTGGGTCCTCCGCATTACCATTGAGGCAGCCAAGGAAGTGCTTCCGGAAGCCGAAAACCCATCACTCGCTTCCCAAGCCTGTGTCCTCTTCTCCCTGCTAGACCTCCCGTCCTACTCCTGGGGAGACGGAGGAGGACATCGATACAGCAGCTGACGTCATCACCAGTCAGGAACTCAGGCAAGTGCTTCTTCAATCTCATGGACTTTCGCCTGATATTATTTGCCGGATTCCTGTGGAGGAGTTCCAGATCTTACAGCCTGCTGGAGCTCCCCAGTCAGCTGCTGTCCCCGCTCCTCAATCTTCTCCCTCTGTCTCCCCTAATATTCCCTGCCAGTCCAAGGAGGGAGCAGCCAGATGCTGAGGGATCCAGAGGACCTTGAGGAGTCAACACCACGGCGGGCGTGCCGCAAGAAGCCCATCACCTCATCGGCGGCCGAATCCCCAACGTCATACCAGTCCACTTCTGCAGCAAAGCCTTTCTCCGAGCCAGCTGTCACGTCAGCCCACGCCCTCTCTGCTTCAGCTGCAGCATCTGCTGACGAGACATCCCATCCTGCCGCCAGGGAGACCTCCAGGGCTTCTCCCGCCACGCCCACTCCTGCGTCAGCCGAGCTGGCTCCTCCACAATCCTCTGGGGGGCCTAGGATGGCCATGGACATGGAGGAGGATGACACCTCGCCATCAGCAGCAGTCTACATCCAGACCCGTGAGAGCAGGCAAGTGTGTTTTCATTCTATTTCAGTTAATAATGATTAACCTTGTCTGTCTCCCAGAGGAAATCCTCAGGTTAGGCAGTCACCTAAGTGCTCTCCTTCTGCTGCTGTAATTAAAGTCTCAGCTATCCCCTCCGTGCCTCCTCCCTTTTTTCCCGAGCGCCCGCCGGAACCAAGCCACCGGAGAGTGGTGGAGCTTGTGGCTCCAGAGGATCATGGTCCAGAGCCAGCATGGAGTGGACCCTCAGCCGCCACGCTGGAGACACTACCTGCGTGGGGGAATTCGCCTGGGGGAACTAGGACTGCCACCACCACCATGCCTGCTGCGGGGGCCACCGCAGCGGAGTCAGCTCCTGAACTGGACCACCTGGAGGCCGGGCCCAAGATGTCGTCATCGGGATCGTCGGAGTCCTGGACAGCGGTGGGGCTTGGGTCCAGGCAAGTGCTCTCTTTTGTCGATCTCCCTACTGAGTTGGAGCAATCTTGCCTGGGTCTTTGTGAGGAGGGTCAGGTGCAGCCCTTGGCTGCATCTGACCTCACCGGGCTCCGCCGCTGCTGGGACCCTAACCACTGTTCCTTTCCTGTCACCCCAAGCTCCTTCCAAGGGTCACTGCAGAGGATCCACCGCTGCTAGGAGATTCTACGGCTGATGATGAGGGTCCAGCTTCCCCCATGAAGGCCAATGTGGATGCAGCACCTCTTGAGCCAATTGAGTCTTTGCATCCTGGATCGTTGGAGTCCTGGACGGTGGTGAAGTCCGAGTCCAGGCAAGTGCTCTCACTTATTTCTCCTTCCCCTGTTTCTGAGCATCCTTGTCTGGCTGTTGGTGAGGAGGGCCGGGTGCTGCCGCCTGCCACACCTGAGCCTGCCTTGCCGGACTTCGCCGCTGCTGGCGACCCTGACCCCTCTCCCTTTTCCGCTATCTCTGAACTTACTCCCAGGATGGTCGGGGAGGAATCAGCACTGCTAGAGGCTGCCGAGGATCTAGGTCCACCACCGGAGGTTCTAGCTACCCCCACTGTCAGCTGCTCCACCATGGGTGCAGCGGGGCTCCAGCCAAGGTCCACCGCAGGTGCAGCGGAGCTCCAGCCAGGGTCCACCATGGGTGCAGCATTGTCCCAGACCGGGACCACCGTGGGTACAGCTGTCCCCCAGCTTGGGGCCATGAGGGGTGAGGGGGGCTCCTCCCTCGTCGCTGGATAATGACGCCGGGGCTCCCCTTCCTTAGCCTCCCCGTCCTACGTTGGGTCTTTCCATGTGGGGGGCGGGGGGGGGGGTCATCTCCCAGGTCGCCTCTTTTGAACTGGTGGCTCAAGGACCCTGGTCGTCCGCCCGGCGAACTGTACCGTGGGGGTAGGTGGCCCAGTTTTCTTGGTCGGCCACAGGACTCGCTCGCCCAGGCGGTCTGTCTGGTCCTGGACTTAGACAGACCACCTGACCGGCGCCCTTTCCCTGCCTCGTGGACCTGGGACTTTGGTCGACCCCCTGAACCTTTGGACTTTTGGGTCTTAGGGAGGTTGTTCTGGGTTTTGGGGTTGGGGGGAGGTTCATTTTAGTTTTCTCATTGGTGTTAGGGTTCTTTATTTCCCTCTTGACTTGTTTTCCCCCACCGCCCACCCTGGTTTGTTTTGGGGTTCCTCCGGGGGGGGGGGGGGGGGGGTCTCTTTTTTCTTTTTTGATGTTACTGGGGTATATGGCATCCACCCCTTGAGGGAGGGGGGCTCTGTCATGAACTGGGTGGACTTCCATCCCAGCTTCATGGTACGATGGCTGCCCTGTCTGGAATATGTTTTGATTCTCTTTTTTCCGTCAGGCACCTCCTTGGGAGCCTTGAGGTCCTCTGGCTCTTTGACAGCTTGCAGCCACCCCCCCTCTCTGATCAGGTTTTGCCAGCTGGCTGTCATTATTGTTTCACGCACACACACATGCACATACACGCATGCACTCACATGTTTTCCCTTCATTACGCACACCGGTGTTCACTCCTGTCATTATGTGTGGTATTATTTTAGGCCTGTAGCCACGGGAGCGAACTGCCGAGCTGAGGAGCGTCTTGTGAGCTTCCCAGAGCCTCTTCGCCTTTTTGGTATTTTCTGTTGTTGCTGAACTGTTTGTCTTTTGTTTTGTACAATAAATTGTACACAACGTTTGATGCGAGTGGATTTGTCTCTTTCCTCCGTGTGCTGCGTAAAAGCGCACAGGGAGATTCATAACACATTTGTGCTTTCAACAGGGTCGTCCCACATAAACTCACCCATAAACGGTTCACACTTGGCTTGCACCCCACCCTCTGTGACTGGCTTTTAGACTTCCTAACTGGCAGACCTCAGTCTGTCCAGATTAGAAACAGAACCTCAGCCAGTATCATTACAAGCACAGCCACCCCACAGGGATGTGTCCTCAGCCCCATCCTTTACACGTTGTTCACTCACGACTGTGTTGCCTCTCACAAGGACAACATCAGTGTTGGGCAAGTTACTAAAAAATAGTAACTAGTTACAGTTTCTAGTTACTTCTTTTCAAAAGTAACTGAGTTACTTTTGAGTTACTGCATGATTAAAGTAACTAGTTACTTGGAAAAGTAACTTTCACATTACTTTTAAATGCATACTTAAATAATCTTGCACACCCGACAAGCTCAAGGGCCCCTTGTTCTCATCAGAAAAAAAGAAGACAAGAAAACTGATGAGGAAAAAAAAAGTCTCATCTTACAGAGAAAAAAATGTCTCAGATTTACACAAACTACTGTAATCAGTAGAAAGTCAGAAATTTACTAGAAATAAAGCGGTGAATTCACAGAGAAAATTTTGGACCCCCTGGTGGGCTGTTTTTGGCCCATGAGCCATATGTTTGACACCCCTGGACCAGCCCATTAAAAATGCATATTTAGAGGATTTACTTCCATGAAATAGTTGTATATCATAACAGCATGTAAATGAATGAGATAAAATAAAATAGAAAGCACAGATAAATGAAAGTTCACCACTTACAAGAAGCTGTTCTTTACTGTAACAAATCACAGTCACGTTTTCTCTGTGTGTAAGAAAACTTTAAATGCATTTAATGTGGACATTAAATGCGAGCTTCTTGCTCAAAAAATACTCATGTTTAACCACAGAGGAAGTAGCTGGTAGAGGCTACTCACCACTCGGACAACATGTGATCAGGGCTTGATATGAGAAGTTGCCACCGCCACGGCATTTCTTCACAGGATTGTGATGTAAACTGGGCCAGGACAGAAAATGGACCCGCGGAGGAGACTGTGTGACTGCTACGTCAGTTACGGTAAGGTCAGTTTATATTTATTACCTCCGCCAAAGGGGGAGGTTATGTGATCATCGGCGTTGGTTTGTCTGTTTGTTTGTTCGTCTGTTTGTCTGTTACCAAGATAACTCAAAAAGTTATGGACGGATTTTCATGAAATTTTCACAGATTGTCAGAAATGGGGTATCCTACAGATGATTACATTTTGGTGGTGATCCGGATCACCGTCCACAAGAAAACCGCCATTACGCAAAATGCCATTTTCGTGAATAACTACTAAACCACTAATCCTATCATTGTCAATCCAATTGTTGTGAATCCAATTGCTAGTCATATGTTTTCACGGTCAAGGAATCTGAAAACGTACACACAAACACTGTATGGGGGGAACTGTGGCACTAAACTGCCATTACGGAAAATACCATTTTCGTCAATAACTACTGAACAACTAATCGTATCATTGTCAATCCAGTTGCTAGTCATATGTTTTCATGGTCAAGGAATCTGAAAACATACACGCAAACACTGTATGGGGGGAATTGTGGCCGCCATTATGGAAAATGCCATTTTCGGGAAGAACTACTCAACCACTAATCCTATCATTGTCAATCCAATTGCTAGTCATATGTTTTCATGGTCAAGGAATCTGAAAACGTACACACACACACTGTATGGGAGGAACTGTGGCCGCCATTACGGAAAATGCCATTTTCGTGAATAACAACTGAACCACTGCTTGTCATATGTTTTCATGATCAAGGAATCTGAAGACTGTATGGGGGGAACTGTGGCGCTTGGCGGAGGTCTGCGTTCTCCGAGTGCTTTTCTAGTTTTCTTATTTATTTGCTTGTCTTTGCCTTTGGCATGACAACCTCCAGTGGCTTGTGGCCGGTGGTGGCGCTGGGGATGGCAGTCCTGCCCATAGCCACTGAAACTGTCTATTCATCCCCAGTTGGCAGCTGATGAGGAGGGTGTCTAGCAACTGCAAGTTGTATGATCGTCTATTTGCTCTAAAACATTTATCCATATTAATAAGAGTAACGCGAGTAACGCATCTGATCAAATTTCAGCAACTGTAACGCATTACTGAATTTTTAAACAGTAATTTCGTTACACAGCACATTACTGCAAAAGTAGTGGCGTTACAGGACAACACAGGACCCAACACAGGACAACATCATCCTGAAGTTCATGGATGACACTGCAGTGATAGGAGGAATCACTGGCAGGGACGGGGTGGATTACAGGAGGGAGGTGGTTGATCTGGTGTCATGGTGTGAGGACAACAACCTCACCCTAAACACAGACAAGACAAAGGAAATGATAGTGGAAATGATGAGGAAGGAGAGGAGACCTCATCACCCACTGTTCATCTGGGACCTCGACGTGTAGAGGGTGAGCAGCTTTAAGTACTTGGGCGTCCACATCACTGAGGACCTTACCTGGACAATGTACACCACACAGCTGATCAAGAAAACTCAACAGTGACTGTACTTTATGAGGATGCTGAGGAAGTTTGGGATGTCACCCGGGATCCTCGGCAACTTCTACGGCTGCATTGTTGAGAGTATCTTGAGCAACTGTCTAACTGTGTGGTACAGCAGCACTACTGTCTTGGACCGCAGACACCTGCAGAGAGGATCATCAGGGCTCCACTGCCCTCTCTGCAGAGCATCTACAACCACAGAGTCCACAGGAAAGCTGCCTTTATTCTTAAGGACCCCACCCACCCCCAATACGGACTGTTCACACTTCTACCCTCAGGTCAGAAGTACAGAAGTGTTAAATGTAGGACTTCAAGACTCAAGAATTCTTTCCCACTGTCATCAGACTCTTAATCAGCTGATAGGAGTCTGTAATCATATGACTACCTCATGCAACTGCATTCAACTGTTTACTGTTTACTTTTGTCACTTTGCATATGTGCAGCTGCAGTCATCACTGAAACGTTTTACATTCACTGCTCTCAGTGCACATAAGGTGATGTTGCATTAATATGCACAGTGTATATAGTATTTGCAGCTCCATGTACTGTATATAGTATTTGCAGCTCCATTTCTATAGTTTTTATTGTTTATATTTTTATTCCTCACTGTGTATATTGAGAATGGGCGCGTGACGTTACCCAACGGAAAAGCCACAAGGAATTGTAGGAAAAGTGTTCTGCCTGTCTGTGCTTTGTAGTGAGGAATGAATGCGGTTAAGCTTAAGTTTTTGAGAGGGTTGCTTCAGTCTGTTATTTATTTATTCAGATAAAAATGACACTGAATATGTTATTTAAACTCAGGAAATGTAAATATACATATGAAATGTCATACAAAATCCAGGATGACACAAGAAAGTGAAAACACTTATTTCCAATGTGGTCCTTTCAATCACAATATTATTCCTCCGAATACCAAGCAATGTTAGAATGGGGAAGTTTTGCTGCATTATCAAATGCAACAACTGCTCTCACGACTGGCGTGGAAAAAGACTGATAACGGCGTACGCTTTTTTAACTTCCCGACTTGGAAAAAAAGTGGAGAGAATCAGATCTCCGAGCTAACAAAGATGCGTTGGATGTAATGGATTGCAGCGGTCAGAAGGAAAGACATCAGCTTCAACAATATTCCTGCACACATGGTCGATTTAAAAAAATATTTAGAAGTGCAGAAAGACACCCCGTCTCCAGAGCAGCTGTCTTGCACGCCGTGCGCTTTGGCTGCACTTCAGTCACAGCTCCCTGTCATCTCTCAATAATGTGTAAAAACGCACAGGGCAAAATCAAATAATTTCTCCACATCATCTCTGCTATTCCGAATTTCTCTTGCTAATCTGGAGCAGTTTTTTTTTTTTTTTTTTTTTAATGGGAGCTTTTCAGTGTTGCTGATTTTCTTTGATTTTTCTTGAAGATGTGATTACTCGTTGCCTTCATTACGCATGGATTTAATATCAGCTGCGGACTGAAATCCATACAATGTTTGGTATCATTAAATTAAGCAGATTCTCCTCTTTCAGGTGACTATAAAAACGCCACTGTTCTGATTTAGTATGTGTTTATAGCAGCTAATTATACCGGTAATTTTTTTTTTGGTGCACCAGCATGATCAGCTGATTGATTCACCTCCTCCGGTGTTCTGACATTTTGGCATATTTATCAGAACAACACTGGACAGCTGATGTTACAGACTGCAGTCAAAGGTAAAAATCTTTATCCTGAAACTTGAAAGTGGTCAGACACACCCCTGACAGGTTATGCAAACAAGTATGTGTGTTTAACTCTGTGTGTGTATATGTTGCAGGCAGCAGCAGAGCTCTGTATGGGTTTTTCCTGTGAACCAATGCTGCAAATACACCATTACAGTGGATATACAAAGTCTATACACCCCTGTTGAAATGCCAGGTTTTTGTTATGTCAAAAAATAAGACCAAGATAAATCTTTATAAAACTTTTTTCCACCATTAATGTGACCTACAACCTGTGCAATCCAATTGAAAAGCAAACTGAATCATTTAAGGGGAAGAATAAAAATAAAAAAAAAACTTACATTAACCTGGATGCATAATTATGCACACCCTTAAACTAATACTTTGTTGCAGCACCTTTGGCTTTTTTTTACAGCACTCCGTCTTTTTGGGTGACACATCTTGATGTGGCAACACTTGCCCACTCTCCTTTGCAAAAACGCTCCACATCTGTCAGATTGCGAGGGCATCTCCTGTGCACAGCCCTCTTCCGATCACCCCACAGATGTTTAATCAGATTCAGGGCTGGACTCTGGTTGGGCCATTCCAAAACCTTAATCTTTTTCTGGTGAAGCCATTCTTTTGTTCATTTGGATGTCTGATTTGGGTCATTGTCGTGCTGAAAGACAAAGTTCCTCTTCATCTTCAGCTTGATAACAGAAGCCTGAAGGTTTTGTGACAACACTGATATTTATCTGGTATTTGGAACTGTTCATAATTCCCTCTACCTTGACTAAGGCCCCAGATCCAGCTGAAGAAAAACAGCCCCAAAGCATGATGCTACCACCACCACGCTTCACTGTAGGTATGGTATTCTCTTAGTGATAAGCAGTGTTGTGTTTGTACCAAATCTGCCTTTTGGAATTATGGCCAAAAAGTTCAACCTTTGTTTCATTGGAGCATAACACATTTTCCACATGAGTTTGGGAGATTGCAAATGTGTTTTTGCAAAATGTAGCTGGGCTTGGATGTTTTTCTTCATAAGATAAGGCTTCCGTCTTGCCACCCAAAATGGGAGATTGTTATCACATGTACTAAACAGCCAGTACTTGCCAGAAATTCCTGCAGCTCCTTCAGTGTTGCTGTCAGCCTCTTGGCAAACTCCCTCACCAGTTTTCTTCTCATCTTTTCATCAGTTTTGGAGGGATGTCCAGCTCTTGGTAATGTCACTATTGCGCCATATTTTCTCCATTTGATGACGACTGTCTTCACTGTGTTCCATGGTATATTTAATGCTTTGGAAATTCTTTTGTACCCTTCTCCTGACTGATACCTTTGAACAATGAGACCCCTCTGATGCTCTGGAAGCTCTTTGCGGACCATGGTGTGTGCTGTAAGATGTGACTATAAAAATATCAGGAAAAGCCTACTAGAACAGCTGTACTTTATTTGGGATTAATCAGAGGCACTTTAAAGGCAGGTGTGTGCAGACTCCCATTTAACATGAGTGTGAATGTGACTAGTCAGTTCTGAACACAGCCATGTCCCCAGTTATAACAGGGTGTGCAGATTTATGCAACCAAGTTATTGTAATTTTTTTTTATTTTTTGTTTTTTCCACTTAAAAGATTTCAGTTTGTTTTTCATTCGGATTGTACAGGTTATCGGTCACATTAATGGTGGAAAAAGATTTGAAATGATTTTTCTTGGTCTCATTTTTTTACATCACAAAAACCTGGCATTTGAACAGGGGTGTGTAGACTTTTTGTCTGTCCACGTAAGCAGTTGCCTAGACTACAAGTAAACAAAGAAGCCAGACCATGATAATGGTGACAATGGCCCAGAATGCAGCATGGCATGATGCCAGTGCCCATTCTCTATCGTGTATTTTTTTTAATTTATCTTATTCGTTGACTTATACTTTATATTGTATGGCATTTGTGGTTGAAAGCAAAGGAAGATTTTCATTGTACAAGGAAACATGTTTCCTTACTGTGCATATGACAGTAAACTTAATTTGATTTGATTTATTGCTGCTGTTGGACTGAATTTTACCAAACTAAATTTCATTGTATTTTATTATACAATGACAATAAACCAAACTAAATGGGCCTTGTTCTTCATCTCCACTGTTCAAACAGCCGCTCAGAACCATGGCCAGTGGTGCCACTAGTGAAGCAATCCCTGAACCAAATGGTGGAAACCAGAAATAAAGGAGGCCCAGGCTAAAGGAGTTCTATCGGATGTGGTTGGGTTGTGGGACTTCTGAAGAAGCTGAAGTCTACTGGCCGGATAAGCAGAGTAGAGCCCAGGTAGTTGCTGAAGCCATAACTTGGGTGTGGGAGGGATTCAGTGAGGCCATGGAACATGGAACTTCTGGTTGGTCTCAAAGAGATTCTGGCAAACTGTCAGGTGACTTAGGAAAGGAAAGCAGCACCCTGACCCAACTGTATGGTGCAGACGAAGCACCTGCTGACCTCAACTCGGGACACTGTCAGGTGGTGAAACTAGTATTTTGATGATTTCCTCAATCCCACTGACATACCTTTCCTACAGGAACCAAAGCCTGAGAACAAGGGTTATTGTAGAGATTGTGAAGCCACTGACATACAGTGGTGTGAAAAAGTGTTTGCCCCCTTACCGATTTCTCATTTTTTGTATGGTTGCCATGTTTCAGATAATCAAACAAATTAAAATATTAGACAGAGATGACACAAGTAAACACAAAATGCAGTTTTTAAATGAAGGTGTTTATTATTAAGGGTAAAAAAAAAAAATCCAAACCTACATGGCCCTGTGTGAAAAAGTGATTGCC
The DNA here is from genome assembly GCA_020510985.1 of Pholidichthys leucotaenia. NCBI lineage: Eukaryota > Metazoa > Chordata > Actinopteri > Cichliformes > Pholidichthyidae > Pholidichthys > Pholidichthys leucotaenia. The sequence continues at coordinate 294,958,301 of CM035839.1, read as the reverse complement.
CCCTAAACCTAATAACTGGTTGGGCCACCCTTAGCAGCAACAACTGCAATCAAGTGTTTTTGATAACTGGCAATGAGTCTTTTACTGTAGAGGAATTTTGGCCCACTTGTCTTTGCAGAATTGTTGTAATTTGGCCACATGGGAGGATTTGAGCATGAACCGCATTTTTAGGGTCATGCCACAGCATCTCAATAAGATTCAGGTCAGAACTTTGATTAGGCCACTCCAAAGTTTTCATTTTGTTTCTCTGTTATGAGTGCTGTTTCTGAATGCTTCAGAAAAAGGAACATCATACCAACAGTAAAATATGGTGGTGGTAGTTTGATGGTCTGGGGCTGCTTTGCTGCTTCAGGACCTGGAAGGCTTGCTGTGGTAAATGGAACCATGAATTCTGCTGTCTACCAAAAAATCCTGAAGGAGAATATCTGGCCATCTGTTTGTGACCTCAAGCTAAAGCACACTTGGGTTCTGCAGCAGGACAATGATCCAAAACACACCAGCAAGTCCACCTCTGAATGGCTTAAGAAAAGCAAAATGAAGACTTTGGAGTGGCCTAGTCAAAGTCCTGACCTGAATCTGATTGAGATGCTGTGGCATGACCTTAAAAAGGTCGTTCATGCCCAAAAACCCTCCAATGTGACTGAATGACAACAATTCTGCAAAGATGAGTGGGGCAAAATTCCTCCACAGTGCTGTAAAAGACTCATTGCCAGTTATCGCAAATGCTTGATTGCAGTTGTTGCTGCTAAGGGTGGCCCAATCAGTTATTAGGTTTAGGGGGCAATCACTTTTTCACACAGGGCCATGCAGGTTTGGATTTTTTTTCCCTTAATCATAAATGCCTTCATTTAAAAACTGCATATTGTGTTTATTTGTGTTATCTTTGTCTAATATTTAAATTTGTTTGATGATCTGAAACATTTAAGTGTGACAAACATACAAAAAAAATGAGAAATCAGGAAGGGGGCAAACACTTTTTCACACCACTGTAAATGATTTATATAACATCTCTACTGTTTTAAAGATGGTTTTGTTTGCTGATGATACTAATATGTTTTGTTCTGGGGATAATTTAGATATTTTATTTGATATGATTCAGGTGGAAATGTATAAAATCAAAATATGGTTTGACATGAGTAAGTTATTGAATTTGGAAAAAAAAAAATTAATGTTGGGTAGGCGTGCTGCTGGCTCACAGGTGCAGCTTCAGATCATTGGTATAAACATTCAAAGAGTAAATGAAAGTAAATTTCTGGGTGTTATAATAGATGAAAAGAAAACATGGAAACATCATATGCACATACAATCAAAACTCTCAAGAGTTGTCTCAGTGTTATAAAAGGTATAACATTTTTGGATTGTAAATCACTTTTTTTTTCTTTATTCTTCACTTGTACCTTATTTAAGTTACTGTGTTGAAATCTGTGGAAACAATTACAAGAGTTTGCTGTCTTCACTCTGTAAAAAATAATGCATCAGTATGATCCAAATATCCAACATTATGAATACTTCTTATTGCTTTTTTATGAAGTACAAGCTAAACTATTGAAATTTATGGACATTGTTGAATTCCAAATAGCACAAATAATGTTTGAAGTTAAAACCGGTAATCTACCGCCAAATATTCTAAGATGTTTTTGTTTCCGTGATGCTACTTACAGTTTATAATAATCAATAATCGTTCTAATCAGAGACATGCTGTTCGCAGACGACGCTGCAGTCGCAACCCACACACAGCAGGAGCTTCAGACCCTGATGGACCGCTTCTCCCAGGCATGCAAGGACTTCGGGCTTACCATCAGCCTGAAGAAGACTAACGTCTTGGCACAAGGCACGGAAGCACCACCAACCATCACCATCGATGACTACGAGCTGGAGGCCGTAAATCAGTTCACGTACCTGGGGTCCACGATCAGCAACAACCTCTCCCTTGATACAGAGATCGACAAGAGGATTGGAAAATCAGCCTTCACACTTGCTCGCCTCACCACACGAGTGTGGGAGAATCCCAAACTCTCTGTCAAGACGAAGATGGCAGTGTACAACGCCTGCGTCATCAGCACACTGCTCTATGGGAGTGAGACGTGGACAACATACGCCCGGCAGGAAAAGAGACTGAACTCCTTCCACTTGCGCTGCATTCGCCACATCCTGGACATATCCTGGCAGGACAAAGTGCCCAACACAGAAGATCTGTCCCGCGCTGGCCTTCCCTCCATGTTCACTCTACTCAGGCAGCGCAGGCTCCGTTGGCTAGGCCACGTTGACCGTATGGAGGATAGCAGAATCCCCAAAGACGTCCTCTACGGAGAACTGGCGACTGGCAGGAGAGACATTGGCCGCCCACAGCTGCGCTTTAGAGACGTCTGCAAGAGAGACATGAAGGCCCTGGAGATCAACACAGAGCGCTGGGAGGACCTTGCGACGGACCGCTCCAAATGGAGAGGCACCCTGACCAGACAGCTCAAGGCGGGTGAAGAGAGACTGACTGCTGCAGCAGATGAAAAAAGGACCTGCAGGAAGAACCGCCACAGACCCAGCAGCATGGAGACCACCCACAAGTGCGACCTGTGTGACAGGGACTGCCATTCGCGCATCGGCCTGTTCAGCCACAGGCGGTGCTGTTCCAGCAGAGTAGACGTTTAGGATTCTCTTCCATGGTCATCATAGACCGATGGAGGCCGACTTACAGTTTAAGGGGAGAATTTAGGTTGAAAGCTTTTAAGATACGAACGATGACGAGAAACTTTTGTGTTACTGTATGAGGTATAAAATTATGGAATGGTTTGTCAAGTGAGTTAAAGCAATGTTCAAGTATGACCCAGTTCAAAAAAATGTACAAGCAGATAATTTTCTGGAGGTACAGCAACACGAGAAATGTTTGACTGATGTGAGTTTTTCTAGTCCGTTATGCTTTTCATTGTGATAACGTTATAATACAGTATGTTGTGCCTATTGTTGATGGGGCTGTTTTAAGTTTGGTCTAGATAACTGTTTAAAGGAGCAGAATAAGTCGTTGATGGAGAAGGGATGGGGTTTAATAAGTCTGTAACTTCCCCTCACTCCTTTTTGAGCATCAATGTTTAGTTTAGTTTGAATCTACAGTTTATACATATTTATTTATTAATAATTGTGTTATTCATTTCTTGATGTATTTTCTCTCTTCATGCTCATGCTCAAAATAAATTTGATTGATTGATTGATTGATAAGGGGGATGACTTCCCCATCATACGACAAAGGTTGCTACCCTATCCAGTCTCTATACAACTGTTATGAGAGTTTGATTCTTATTGCCAACAATCAGTCAAACTCACTCCTGGTGAGAGTTGGACTGCTCCAGGGCTAGCCTTTGTCACTGATATTGTGCATAATTTTTATGGACAGTATCTGTAGGCGCAGCCAAGAAAGGGATTGTGTCCCTCCTGTTGGGTCCATCCAGCTGTGACCTACGGGTCTTACTGGAGTGGTTTGCTAATGAGTGTGAAACAGCTGGGATGAGAATCAGAACTTCCAAGTCTGAGATCATGGTCTTCCATCAGAAAGAATAGATTGTCCTCTGCAGGCTGGGGACAAGCTCCTATGCCACGTTGAGGAATTCAAGTAACTCAAGGTCTTATTCATGAGTGAGGGGGAAATGGAGCTGGAGATTGCCAGACTGAATGGAGTATGCAGCGATGTAGAGATTGTATCGGTCTGTTGTGGTGAAGAGGAAGCTGAGCTCTAATGCAAAGGTATAGTCCTACCCTCATATATGCCCACTAACTTTGGGACTTGATGGAAAGTATGAGATCGCATATACAAGAAACTGAAATTAGCTTTCTCTATAGGGTGGCTGGACTCAGAGATAAGGTAAGAAGCCCAGATATCTGGTAGAGGCTCAGAGTAGAGCCACTGCTCCTCCATATTAAAAGAAGCCAGATGAGGTGGTTTGGGCATCTAATCAGGATGCGTCCTTTTACCCCTCCTATGTGAACTGTTTCGGGAGGAGACCCTTGGTCAGATCCAGGACATACTGGGAAGACTTTGTCTTTCAGCTGGCCAGGAAATGCCTGGATATCCTCCCTGAAGAGATGGACAAGGTGGCTATGGAGAGGAGAGTATGGGCATCTCAGCTTAGGCTGCCTCTGCAACCCGGACCCATGGACAGATGGATGGATGGCATAACAGGTTTATACTACATGATCTTTCACTGCTCTACTGGGTGTCCAAAGTAACATTAAAACAAGAAAAGACATGTAAGAAGAGACAAGAAAATGGTGTGACCGTCACAAGAAACAGGAGTTTCAAAATGGAAGTCTGACAAAAACAAGTCCAGAGCTCAATGTTTGCTTAGTTTCCTGAGTCCACCACAACACAGTCGTGCTCTCTGGCTGTGGAAAGCACTGTGGTGCTTTCTTTCTGCTAGGATGTGTGAAGTACCGACTTCTTCATCCCATGTCTGTGTCATTTCAGACTATAGCTCATTGATCACTGGTTCACATGCTGTTTCACTTGTCAGAATCTGTGATAAGTAGGTGAGCATCTTTGATCATGGCTTAGTAATGTTTACATATACTGTAGAAACAGAGACAGCTGATTGACTGGGAATTTCCCTCCAATCAGGTATCAATATGTGTCTTAAAATAATGTAGTTTGAACCAGGCTTTAGCTTTATTGCTTAAAAACTACAAAATTAATTTTTATTAATTTTTTGGGGGAGTAATGGGGTGTGGCACAAGGAACAATCCATTAGATTTTGCTTGTTATCAGAAATCTGCAATCTGCTTCCAGGTACTTTTTAAACGATTCCAAAAGACATTGATGGTCACCAAATTGGCTGACTGCTGACAGTTAACAAGCTCTTAGGACTAATTAAAATATGGGGGAGACAATGGGCTGCCTTGGCAAAGGTTAGTGCTCCAACATTCAAATTTTGGGTACATTAAGCTACACAGAAAGTTTAAAAAATGCTTCTTTAAAAAAAAGCCTTTGCAAATAAAAAAAATTAAAATCCTTCAGAAAATACAGAAACGGATAACGAATGAAATTCGATCATTTAAATTTATTTTTCTGTTAAAATGTTGCCATGAAGCTTTCAAATACATTGGAGCAGCATCAGTGATCAGCTTATATAAATTCTTCAGTATAATTGTTAATTTGATTCAATTATCTGTTGATTCATGATGATGTTTTTAATCTTTTAATTGTACATGTACAAATATAACAATCGAGCAGCTGACTCGGGGGCCAGCCGGTCTTGCCTCCTGGGTGGGGCTGGGTCTGGCCTTGGGCCCCTGGTGCTGGGGGTGTCGTTGGGGGTGCCGTCCCCACTTTGGGCCGAGGTCGGGTGTGTGCCGGTGGTGCGGGCCGGCCTCAGCGCGTCCCCGTGCAGCGGGGTCGCACCCTTCCCAGGGCCCTGGTGCCGCTCTGGGGGCTGGTGCTTGCGTCCCGGAGGTCCGGGACCTATCAATGTACGTGTGAACATATATTTTGTATTTTTTTTTACAATTTTTTGTATTTTGTATACTTTATTGATCCCCAGAGGGAAATTCAGGGCATCCACCTGGATGGATGAGACAGCCATGATACAGTGCCAATCACACACACATTCACACCTAGGGCCACTTTAGAGTCTCCAGTTAACTTAACTTGCATGTTTTTGGGCTGTGGGAGGAAACCGGAGTACCCTGGGTAAACCCACGCAGACACGGGGAGAACATGCAAACTCCACACAGAAGGGTCACTGATAGTCAGGGGATGGGACCGAACCCACGATGGTCAGGGGTGGAATTGATCTCATGACCTTCTTACTGTGCTGCCACTGTGCTAACCACTGCGTCACCGAGCTGTCCATATGTGTGTGCGTGTGTGTGTGTGTGTGCGCGCGCGCGCGCGTGTGTGTGTGCGTGCACATGTGTGAGTGTGTGTACACATGCAGATGTGCATGAGTATAGGTGCGTATGGGTTTGCATGTATATGTGTGGGTGTGGATATGGGTGCATGCATGTGTGTGTCAACATGCGAGGTTGTGTGTGGGTGTAGGTGGACATATGTGATGGTGAGTATGTATGTGTACACAGGAGGGTGTGTGTGTGTGTGTGTGTGTGTGTGTGTGTGTGTGTGTGTGTGTGTGTGTGTGGGTGCAAGTACTTGTGGGTGGACATGCAGGAGTGGAGGGTGTATATGTGGAGGGGAAGACCTCGTTGGGTGCCGGGGGCCGTCTAGTGGCATGGGGGTTGACAGTTCAGGTCCTGCATTTCCTGGCCATCCTGCCGTTGTGTCCCAGGGTGGGGTGCTTTGCCACCTTGCCTCCAGTGTCCATGGCGCTGGGTATGGATGTGTGTGGGTGCTCGGGGGTGGCCAGGCGGGCTGTTGGCATGGGTTGGCGGCCGCATTTCCGTCGGTTTGCCCCAGGGCAGCTGTGGCTGCAGGGTAGCCTGCCGCTGTTGATGTCTGTCTGAGTTGGATGGTTGGTGGGCTCGCAGTGGGTGCCCTGGGATGTCACTTGGTATGTGGAGCGCCATATGGGTCAGGCCCATTATTCATTATTATTACTATTATGTTTGTATGCACAAGATATGTGAGAGTAAGTGTGAGTGTGGCTGCCCCATCATGCCTGTGGTGCTGGTGAGTGCCGGGGTGCAATGCTGGTGGGTCCTAGGCTGCATGGCCTGGTGACCCTCACCCTGGGATGGGATCTGGGGGCAGTGGGCGACCTCCAGAGCCAGTTTGGGCGATGGCTTCCGGGGAGGGGGGGGGGCTTTCTTTGGGACCACCTCCCTCCCAGCCTTACCTCCCCCACTCCCCCCAGTTCGGGGTGGATCATACATCTTATTGGATACACTTAGGGTTTTGGGGTGTGGGTGTGCCGTACGGTGTCTGTCAAGAGGAGCCCTCTGTCTACTGCGCCGTGGGGCCACCCTCACCTCAATTTTAATTGCACTGTAGACACTGACGGCTTGGGGAGATGGGAGCCTTGCTGCCCATAGCAGTGGCTAGCAGTGCCTAAAGCTGGATTCATGCTACACCTCTGCTGTCCGTGTACGTGTAACCAGAAACCTCGTGTGATGAAATTTACGTCATCCTCTTCGCTCTGCTAGTGTCCGCAGTGCTCGACTGCGGACGACCGCATGCAGCCCAAATTTTGTGACCGTGCCGCCTGCCCACGACCTGAATGCGTTGACAGCGCTTGCGCAAGACTGAACGTCCCATTCACGAGGTGGCGATATTGACACAGCATACAAAGAAAGTAGACGAAAATGACAACGAGGAAGCGGAAGACAAGAATAAAAACATATATGAATCATACATATACACTGTCTTACAGCGGCGGCAGCAGAATCTTTGTGGAAGAAGTGAAGACTGGGAAGTCAAGCAGGAGAAAGCAAACAGCATTTCTTTGTTGGTGAAAATCCTGGCGCATCAGTGCAATAATGCTACCTATAGGGCGGGAGTGAAACTAAAAATGATGGTTGTGCGCCTGTGTCAACCGCTTGGCCTGGGTAGATGAAAAAAGTTAGCATGTACAGCGCCGTGTGCGTGCCAGGCTCGTCCAAAGCGCACTTGGACCAAAGCAGACTAGAGGGGAAATGCAACATGAATTAGGCTTATCACACTATCCCCTTCAATTTTAACTGCATTTTGGTAGTTCACACACCCGCACACAATCACACCAGACAACTAATACACACCCATCACGATTTGCGCATGGGGGGTGGGGGAACTGCCCTCCTTCTTCCAGGGGCCTGGGGCCTGGCTGGTGTCCTGGGGCCCGTCATATTGTCATCATCCCTGGGCGCTGCCGAATGAGTAGGTGTGAGCAAGTGAGTAAGTGAGAGTGAGGGAGTGATGAATGGAGATGGTGAGTCGGATTTGTGTAGTGCTTTGCATGTTGGGTGGCATCTCGGAGCGCTTGCGGTGGTCCGTTGATTAGTCGCTCAAGGGTGTGCACTGGTGGTGGTGGTCTGCTTCTGTGGCTGCGGCCGCCCCGAGGTAAGTGGGCAGAGGTGTGACTGCTGGTCTGCACTGGCAGTCTCCCCTGCTTCTGCCGGGCACTGGCGCACGTTCATGCCTGCTACATCTGCGCCTTGGCCGCCCCAAGTGTTAAGGGTGAATTAGTGTGGGCAAGTGTGTGGGGGAGGGCACGAGTGGATGTAAGTGAGTTTGAGTACAAGTGAGAGTGTGTGTATGGGTGAGCGTGGGTGGAGGGAGGTATGGGTGGGTGTGGATGACTGTGAGGGTGAGTGGGAGCGAGATTGAGCGGGAGTGGAAGTGGATGGGTCTGGTGTGGGAGTGCGAGTGTGGGATTGTGTGGGGGAGAGGGTGGGTGAGAGTTAGTGAGTGCATACGTGTGAGTGTGTGTGGGTGTGAGTGGGTGTGTGTGAGAGCATGAGGGTGTGAGTGCAAGGGAATAGATGCGTGTGCTGATTGGGGGGTGCTGGACTGAGGGGTTGGCACCTCCTGGCCGTGTGGGCTCCCTTGGCGCTCCTGTGCCTTGCTGCCACCTTCCTTGGGCATGGGGGCCTTGGAGGTCCCAGGGTGTGTGTTGGGGCCCTAAGGTGGGCGCGGGCCTGCTGTCGGGGTGTCTCCGGCCCTGGGGGGGGGGGGGGGCTGCTGGGGGATGGTGTTGCCCCTGCTGGGGGGGCAGGGGCTGGCCGATCCGGGGGCCGGGGGAGGGTGTCGGCTGCTTGGTGGCCCGGCCTCCCTTGGCCATCCCTCTTGGGGCAGATGCCTAGTTGTCCTGGCGCTTGCTGGCCTTGGGACATTTGTGCTCTGTGGAGGTTGGTGGTGCAGTCTTGCTTGCTCGGGTTTCCTGGGCGGGGGGGTGGGGGGGTTGCTGTGACCTGCCACTCTCTTTGTATGTTTCCTTGCAAACCACACACACACACTTAGCACGTGCTCTCATACATACGCACACACATGCACACACACGTCTCTCCTTTAACAGGTGCAGATACCAGACTTGTGATGAGACCTTTTAAATAGAAGAAACAGTTTGTCTTCTGTATGTTTCAGTTGTGTTTGTCTGTTTGTTTTCTCTGTTTATTCATCTCTATTCCCCCCCCCCCCCCGGTTGGGTCCTTCGCCGGTAAAATAATTTAAATAAAGTATTAAAAGTTATTACAAGAGGAGTTTATAAATAATATATAGTACATAGATATGTCCTGCTACTTTTGGCAAAGTAATCTGTTTAGCACAATAAGGGAAGCAGATTTCTGTTCTGCTCACCTAGCTGCTTGACAGGACAAGGAAATTGGATAACCAATGTAATCAAGCAGCTCACTGGCAGTAAGAAAAAGTAATTCTAATATCAACAGTATGATCCTATTTTCTGACATTCTATATACATCATATTTATACTGCATAACATTTTGAACTTAATAGGAGAAAGTCATGTAAAAATAACACAATAATGTTCCCTTGTACTCCTTTACTGGTTGCTGGTTGTCTTCTACACCGCCATCATCCAATCTGTCCTCTGCTTTTCCATCACTGTCTGGTTTGGATCTGCCACTAAACAGGACAAGACCAGACTGCAGCGGATCATTAAGTCTGCGGAGAGGATCATTGGTACTGACCTACCCTCCATTGAGAACTTATATCAGTCCATAACCAGGAAACGGGCGGGAAACATCTGTGCTGACCCATCACACCCCGGCCACAAACTGTTTGAACTTCTATCTTCTGGTCGTCGTTACAGATCACTGAAGGTCAAAACCACCCATCACAGGAACAGTTTCTTTCCTCAAGCCATTACTCTGATGAACTCCTAACATTCACCTAGTCCTACCTGTTGCTGTACTCATGACTTTTCATCCATTATTACATTGCACATAACTCTCACACTGCTTTTTACTTCATTCACATTATATCACTGAATCTGAGTTCACATTGAAATACTGTGTGACTGTATATTTTTTCATATATTTCTGCAAAGTGTGGTTAGTCTGAGTAAATAACTGCATATATTCCTGTATATATTTGCATCCTTTTATAGAAACGTGGACAGACTGTAATTTACTGTACATACTCTGTTGTCATTGAATCCTTATTTAAATCCTCCACCTGAACAATGAGAGCAAGTTTTTAGCCAAAGTCAAATTCCTTGTATGTGTTGTGCATACTTGGCAAATAAAGCTGATTCTGATTCTGATTCTGATTCTGATTTACATAGGGGTGGAGATCATTGAGAGATCATTGAGAAATCTGGCCAATTTTTGATCTATCAATAACCTTCAGTGATCTCCACTGTTCCACAGTTTTGACCCAGTCCAAAACACACAAGAATCTCACAAACAATCATAAAAATAAAAAATTTGCTCAATCTCTCAACAATCGCCATACTGTGTAAAGGGGCCTTACCTGCCCCTCTGGTCTGCAAATGGGTAAGACCATCCATAGGATGCTGTGAAGCACTGGGGACCCTGCACCAAAGCGAACCCTGAGACGATGAAACAATAGCCAGACCCCACCAGGCCAACCACAGCTGCCAACACTGACCCACACATCTGCAGAGCAGCAAAGACACACAAAGTTTTTAAGAACACAAGCATGTTTGTGCATTTGTTTGTCTCATAAAGCTGCCATACTTATTTATTTTAAACATAAGCTGCAGAGCCAGCTGCCACACACACGCACACACAGCTGTGTGTGTGTCTATGGTGTAGGCCAAGCTTCTTTTGTTGGGTATTACCTAACAATGGGACCCTTGTTGAGTTATTGGATAAGCATTAACATTCTGCTCATAAGACACAGTGCTGGTTTGCTTAAGGACAAGTGTATTAGCATTGTTCTCAAAGTGGTGAAGGAAAAATGTGGGAAATATTTACATTTGAGAAAAACAAACTAGCGGGTGAAAAAAAGGCAGAATCTACTGGAGCTTAAAGTTGTGAAAACAGTTTGTAGCATAGCTAAAAATCTGAGTATCATTTATAGCTGAATATTGTTCTTACCATTAAGTTTTCATTCCAGCAGCAGCTACATTTCCCCAGACTGATGAACACAATAGCTGGAACCAGCATCTGGAAGTGCAAATATTGTGTTAAATATAGATGCCTGTAGCATTTACTACCAACTTGTAGGCCTATATAAAAAAACAAAGCAAGTTAGAGATATACAGTGGATATAAAAAGTCTACACACCCCTGTTCAAATGCCAGGTTTTTTAGATGTAAAAAAATGAGACCAAGATAAATCATTTCAAAACTTTTTCCACCATTACGCTGCGTGTCCACCAAACACGTTGTTTGTCGCCTGACCGCCCTGAGCTTTTTTTTTTTTTTTCAGCGTTTGTGCTCGGTACTTTGGGGAAAAAAAAGTCTGTGCCCTGTATCCCAGCAACAGCTTGTCACTCTCAGCTCAGCACCTCCGCTTTTCCTATTGTCAGACTTTCTACTGATTTTTTTTTTAATAGCAGTCTCTAAATTACAATGGACAGGAAATGTTTTCTAGCAGCTCTGGATGTAAAATATGATGACACGGAAAGCAGGAGTCTGAGTACAGACTAGTACCGGCGTCCTATGTCCCGCCCACGCAGCAGTTCTGACTAGCTGCTTGGTCTGACATTGACGAGCTCAGCTGCAGTCTCTGAAAAGTTGAATTTTTTTCAGCTCTGAGCACCCTGAGCGCCGCGACAAAAAACGACCACCGCTGAAAGCATTTCTGCACCGAGGGCGCTCAGCGCTGTAAACGCTGGACTACATAGACAATAAATGGAAAATAGTCGCGCAGAGCGGAAAAAACGCGTTTGTTGGACACGCAGCCTTAAAGTGACCAATAACCTGTAGAACCCAAAAGAAAACCAAACCGAAATCTTTTAAAGGAAAAAAAAAACAAAAAAAAACCTTACACTAACCTGGTTGCATAAATATGCACACCCATAAACTAATATTTTGTTGCGGTACCTTTGGCTTTTATTACAGCACTTAGTCTTTTTGAGGAGGAGCCTATCAGCATGGCACATCTTGATGTGGCAATATTTGCCCATTCTTCTTTGCAAAAATGCTCCAGATCTGTCAGATTGCGAGGGCATTTCCTGTGCACAGCCCTCTTCCGATCACTCCACATATGTTCAATCAAATTCAGGGCTGGACTCTGCCTGGGCCATTCCAAAACCTTAATCTTTTTCTGGTGAAGCCATTCTTTTGTTCATTTGGATGTGTGCTTTGGGCCATTGTCGTACTGAAATATAAAGTTCCTCTTCATCTTCAGCTTTCTAGCAGAAGCCTGAAGATTTGGGGCCAACACTGACTGGTATTTGGAACTGCTCATCATTCCCTCTACCTTGACTAAGGCACCAGTTCCAGCTCAATAAAAACAGCCCCAAAGCATGATGCTGCCACCACCATGCTTCACTGTAGGTATGGTGTTCTTTTGGTGATGAGCAGTGTTGTGTTTGCACCAAATATACCTTTTGAAATTATGGCCAAAAAGTTCAACCTTTTATTTCATCGAACCATAACACACTTTCCCACATGTGTTTGGGAGATTCCAAATGTGCTTTTGCAAAATGTAGCTGGGCTTGGATGTTTTTATTAGTAAGATAAGGCTTCCGTCTTGCCACCCTACCTCATAGCCCAGATGTATGAAGAAGACAGGCGATTGTTGTCACATGTAGTAAACAGTGATAAATTCCTGCAACTCCTTCAGTGTTGCTGTCGGCCTCTTGGCAGCCTCCCTCCCCAGTTTTCTTCTCGTCTTTTCATCTGTTTTGGAGGGATGTCCAGTTCTTCTTAACGTCACTGTTGCGCCATATTTTCTCCACTTGATGATGTCTTCACTGTGTTCCATGGTATATTTGATGCCTTGGAAATTCTTTTGTATGCTTCTCCTGACTGATACCTTCAAACAATGAGACCCCTCTGATGCTTTGGAAGCTCTTTGCAGATCATGGCTTGTGCTGTAAGATGTGACTACAAAAATGTCAGGAAAAGCCTATTAGAACAACTGAACTTTATTTGGGGTTAATCAGAGGCACTTTAAATGGTGGTTGGTGTGTGCTGACTCCCATTTAACATGAGTTTGAATGTGACTGGTTAATTCTGAACATAGCCACATCCCCAGTTATAACAGGGTGTGCATATTTATGCAAACAGGTTATTGAAAGTTTTTTGTTTTTTATTTTTCCCCTTTAAAGATCTCAGTTTGTTTTTCAATTGGGTTGTACAAGTTGTAGGTCACATGGTGGAAAAAGTTTTGAAATGATTTACTGTGGTTTCACTTTTTTCATCACAAAAACCTGGCATTTGAACAGGGGTGTGTAAACTTCTTATATCCACTGTAGAAGTCTGAGGATAAAGAAAAATTCTCATGCTTCTCTCTGACAGCATAGTATAGAAATAAGTCAGTGTTGTGTTCCACTGTAGACATACAAGTAAAGCTATTGTATAGTGCTAATTAAACAACAAGAAAAACCCTCATATGTAAAGCATGTTGTTCATTACATCTATCTATAAATGCAGCGTCTCTCTGTCTGTGTGTCTGTTTGATACATATCTCTTGAACCGTCAGACTGATCTAAGGTTTTATACATGTTTTGCTGAAGTTATAAGGGTGTGCAGCCCCGAGTATGGAGTCGCTCAGTCAAAATATGTAATTTTTATGAATAAAAGTTTAGCCACCGCTCTGTGTCTCTTCATGCCCTGGCTTCAAGTAGTGTGGGCAGGGTTTCGGATTGACTCCATGCTGATTGGATAATACGCGGCATCACAACCATGCTGATTGGATAATACACAGCATCACGACCTGTCAGTCACCAGTGTTTCCTGGACAAAACAAGGAAGTGAAAAATGACAACTTTGACTAGAAAAAGAAAATACTGAAGATTTAATGCTTAGAAAAACATAAAGTTGCTGTGATTGTATAGGTCTAAAGGATAATTCGTCGTAAGTGGAGAACATGAGGTGTGTGAGCAGACTGGATGGAGCATCAGTGGGGACCAGGTCTGACAAATCAAAACAGAACATGCCGGGAGAAACAGCGGCCAGACACGACCTGACTTAAAGGCACGCTAACTGATGGCAATAAAAGTTATTTTCAATAAAGTGAAAAAAAAGATAATGCATGGAATGTGCTTTTACCCTAAGGCTGATTTATCATGGAAAACACCTGAGCTCTGTGGTTCGAGCGATCAGCTGATTGGATCCACCTCCTCCGGTGTTCTAACATTTTAGCATATCTATCAGAACAGCACTGGACAGCTGATGGTACAGACTGCAAAGGTAAAAACAAAACAAAAAAAAAACACGGGGGAAAGGCCCTACAACCTTTGCTCCATGAATGCTGGATATGTCGGCAAATTTTCAGCACAGGGCACATATTTTTTCCAGTTTATAAAATTTTTCAACGGGTCAGGTGTGTGTGTGAAAAAAATTGTGTTTTAATGTTTAGAGGGTCAAAATAATAATAATAATAATAATAATAATAATAATAATAATGAATAGTCTTCTCGCATCAATAAAAAACAAACCGCTTACAATAGAGCCGTGGCACTCACATTGTTAGTCTTTGCCAGTCACACCCTCAAGGTTCAGATCATTATTTGGCCTCAGTATTGCCCCAGCACGACGATATAAGCACCGCCTCAATCTTAGCATTAAAGTTTTAATAAACTTTTTAATAACAAAATATTCCTAAAATTATAAAATGATGTACTATAATGGGTCTCAAATATTTGTAAATGTGTCATGTTATAGTATTGCATGAGTTTACTGACGATACAAAGGAGGAATTCAATATTACACTGAACTCCATCACTAAACAGTGATCTAAACTAAAATAATTATAATGATGACTGAAGAACTCCCATTCCCCAAAGTGCAAGATACACTTATATCTTGAAAATAAGTGACAAAAGATCACACAACTAAGTAATCTGACAAACAAATAAACAAGGGATCTGACGTAGTTGCTAATATTGGATGTCCCATTCATTTTCAATATTTAGGTATTCAGTAATTAACATTCACACAAATAAATCTTAGTGCCATTTACTCCCTTTTATATATGTCAAAGTCTAACGTGATTGCCTACCTATACAGCCATGTGAAAAAATTAGGACACCCTGTATAAGCTTGTGTTTTTTTTAACATATTTGGACATATGGATATTTAATATCAATGTTAAAAATACTGGGAGATTCACATAATACCACTAAACAATTAAAAATGAATTAAAGATGTTTTTCAAATTTTCTGTAAAACATGATTCTAAATATAGTGAGGAATAAATTAGGACATCCTGACAACCCCACATTCATTAGGGCCCGAGCCACTGACAACATCAGTGGGCAAGAGCCCTACTGTAGCCGTTGCGTTTTGGGTTTTTTTTTTTTCTGTCTGAGCGATCACATTTTTGATCACATTTGATCAAAAATTATCACATTTTTAACCAAAATGCATTGTTTTTTTTTTTTTGGTACACATCTCAGACCTGCTGAAAAATCCAATAAACTGGAAAAAATATGTGCCCCGCCCCCCACCCCCATTTTTTGTGGGCGGGGCCAACCATACAAGGTCTATGGAGATCAGCAACCCTAAAGTTTGCCGTACAGACACCAAATTTGGGTGAGGTGTGCATTATCTCAAGACATGCAAAACAC
Organism: Pholidichthys leucotaenia; assembly: GCA_020510985.1. NCBI lineage: Eukaryota > Metazoa > Chordata > Actinopteri > Cichliformes > Pholidichthyidae > Pholidichthys > Pholidichthys leucotaenia. The sequence continues at coordinate 294,942,724 of CM035839.1, read as the reverse complement.
ATAATTGTGGCCCTTACCCACGGCCAACAGGAAATCCACCATATTGCCTCAAAACCACCCCTCGTATTTGAACAAACTCCCACTAGGGGCCTACTCCGATTGAGCTCATTTTTGCATGGCAGCATCTATAGGCATCTATAGGTATGCCATAAAAAGTTGTATAAATGTCACACAAAAGCTCAAAGGTGTGGCCACGGTGCCATGGTAAAGTTTGACTCCGCCCCTGACAGCATCAGACAGTTGTAACTCCAGCAAAACATGTCTAATTTCCACCAAAGTTTCTATGATGGATAATGATCCCACCCTGAATGTGTCTATATAAAAATACCTGACAAAAGATATATCGCCACCTTGTGGTTAAAGGAAGAATTGCTGAAAACAGTTTTATTTATTACTCACACGCCACTTGCCAAAATAATGTGAAATTTTCTGAGGTTTATCAGACCACATGGATGATCATAACTGCACATCAACTTTAGCATGGTGTCACTGCTGTTACCACGGACAGGCCTCTCTCCCCATTCAATCTGTGATCTTGTTAGGAGGGTTGGGAACAACCTGGTGTCATGAAATCTGGACCATAGGTTGAGGTGACTGTCATACGTAGTCCTATGTGGGTGGACAACACAAAACTGACAGCGAAGTGTTGCCATGGCGACATGGCGAAGGTTGACTCCTCGCCATGGAACATCGGAGAGTTGTAAGTTGGACAAACTTTGTCCGATTTTCACCACATTTTCTATGATGGATATTAGTCCCACCTTGAACACTCCAATATATATTTTTTTTAAAAGTTAGACCGCCGCCTAGTGGTTAGAACAAAGGGCACTTGTAACTTAAACAAACTGTCCGATTTTCACCAAATTTTCTACGATGGGTATTAGTCCCACCCTGCATGCTCCTCTATAAAAATACTTAACAAAAGTTGTAGCACCACCTAGTGATTAGACCAATGGCCACTTGTAACTTGGACAAACTTTGTCTGATTTTCACCAAATTTTCTATGATGGATAGTAGTTCGACCTTGCATGCTCCTATATAAAAAATTAAAAGTTATAGCACCACCTAGTGGTTAGATTGACACTTGTAACTTGGACAAACTTTGTCCGATTTTCACCAAATTTTCTACAATGGATATTAGTTCCACCCTGCATACTCCTATGTAAAAATAATTTACAAAAGTTATAGCACCACCTTGTGGGTAGAACAATGGGCACTTCTAACTTGGACAAACTTTGTCCAATTTTCACCAAATTTTCTATGATCAATATTAGTCCCACCCTGAATGCATCTGTATAAAAATAATTAACAAAAGTTACAGCACCACCTAGTGATTAAAGGAAGAATTGCTGAAAACTTTTTTTTCTCACCAGGTGCAAAAATGATGTGAAGGAATGACTAGGACTCATTGACAGTACATGTACATAGTACAGAACTATTTCCATGGTGACCGGCATGCTTCAATGGCTTCTTTGCCATGCAAAACATGAGAGTTATAGCTCAGACAATCCTTGTCTGATTTGGACAAAACTTTGCACAAATCATACTAATCCCACTCTGAACACGTCTGTATGTCAATATTCACAAAATTGTCACAGCACCACCTAGTGCTGACATGAGGTATTGCACAAAATTTATCAACTTTCACGCAAAGACCAGTAGTCAGAATGACATGACATTTTCAGAGGTTTCTCAGAGCGCATCCACCCTCAGTGGAAGTCACTTTTGTCCTGCGATCATCACAGTTGCCACGGAAACCTGCTCCTTGCCATTCAATACGTTTTTTACTTTGGAAGGTTGGGAAAGTCCAAGCATCATGAAATGTGGAACATAAGTCCAGGTGGCTCTCTTTTGTAGTCCTATATGAGTCTGCAACATGTACCTAACATGTAAGCACTGCCACAGCCACATGCCGAAGTGTCCCTCCTGGCAGCATGTCGGACAGCTGGAACTTGGACAAACTTTGTCCAATTTATCCCATAATTGCTATGATGGATCTTAGGCCCACCCTGCATACCCCTACATATAAATAATTGACAAAGGTTATAGCACCACCCACTGCTCACAAGAAAGTACTTCCCCAAACGGTTTTCTTTATTCTTCATGCAGCGTTTGCCGCGACGATGGGAAATTTGCAGAGTCTGGTGGGTGGCGGGGTATGCAGGCGCACGGGTGGCAAGGGCCTGTTTACAGCTGCTTGTAGCTTTAATTTCCACTTACAACAGCTAAAATAAATTTTTAAAAAAAGGCAAATAAAAACAAAACAAGGTTAGACATTGATACGTGAACATTTTTTAATAAAGAACTGAATATTTAAAGGGGTGTCCACATTTTTTCACATGACTGTATGCTACATCTCTTTGTACTCCACTTTTAAGCACAGCCTACATTTAGGCCTGTAAAGCCTGATTGGGATACCTGTTTCAGACAGGAATATTTGCATTCTATGGGCAATGCACTAATAATAAGAATGCACCACTAAATGGTCAGTGGGCACAGTCTTCAAAGTTTTACATTCATTGTCAGTGCTGTCAGTGTTTTGTCAACTATCTTTTGTGAAACTTTTATTTTCTATAAAGGTACAGCAGCACAATTTGCATATGGCACTAGATAACTAAATTCTCATGCTTGAATGTCACTTTTTTTTGATTGACAAAACTGATTAAGAGGTATCCTGAATCAAACTATTGAATTATGATCTGCTCTTCAGTCGTAACAATCATAATAATGATAAATATAGCCACAAGTGGCAGTCATTGGGTTCCAAGCACGTGTAGACTTCAAGGTCTCGTATTGTATTCAATGGCATTTAAATCCTAAGGCAGGGCTATTCAATTATAAAATCAGTTGGGCCACAATTTGAAATCAAGACATGTACGTGAGCAGCACATGTTCAGTGATCTGCTGAATATGACAAATTTCAAACCAAAGCAGATCAATATGATTGAAAAATATGCACTTTTTATTCATTGTATTGGTTTTAAATGTACACTTGGCACATGACAAAGGCACATCAAAAGTGCATAAAAACACAACAACAGTGCTGGGGTTGAGCAGAACTTGTAGTAATAGAAATATTTTTCCTCTTGAACAACAATTGAATATATATTTTAAGTCATTTATTTATATCTTTTTATCTACAAATGATAACAGCACACTAAACACAAAAAGGAAATGGGAAACCAAAATGTGTACAGAAATTCCACTGGACAGATGGGAAGAGATACGCAGTACAGCACATTCGGTTACAAGTTCAAATTCATGCAGGGAATTCAAATGGAAGGTAATAAATACATTCTTTAGAACACCAGAAATAGTGGCAAAAATTTGCTGAAGATATCAAAATGTCTGTTGGAGAGAATGTGGTCCGTATATCTGGAACCATACCCATATATTTTGGTCATGCCCAAAATTAGGTACATTCTGGAATGACGTCTTCAATGCCCTTCAGAAGATATTTAACCATAACTTGAATGAATCTTTATTTTGGATAGATTAGATTAAAAGATTAAAAGAAAGGAACAGAATAATATAACAAAGGGGAAAAAATCCAACAAGGTCAAATTAAACAATAACTCCTTGGATTATACAATTCAACATAAGTTATCCGAAATAGGTAATGGCTGAAGCCGCAGCTTATACGTATTGTCCACTCATGTTCCATCTAAGAATTCAAAAATAAAATAAAATAAAAGTGATTACAAATCAGAACTAGAAAAGCACTCGGAGAGCGCAGACCTCCGCCAAACGCCACAGTTCCCCCCCATACAGTGTTTGTGTGTACGTTTTCAGATTCCTTGACCATGAAAACATATGACTAGCAATTGGATTCACAATGATAGGATTAGTGGTTCAGTACTAAAAGCATTACCTCCTTGGCGGAGATAATAAACTGAAGTGTTGCTGTTGTGTCCCTCTCCTCCATCTGCAAACTCCCAGGCTGCGGGCGCTGCAATTCATCGCACAACCGCGTACAACCCACAGGCCAATGGGTTATGCAAGCGTTTTCATAGATCACTGAAAGCAGCACTCAGGGCTTCACTGACGGATGCAAATTGGGTAGACAGGTTGCCGTGGGTTTTATATTGGGGTTGCGCTCCGTGGCAAAAGAGGATTTGGAAGCTTCCCCGGCAGAGAGCTTGTTTTTGCGCAGCCCCTATGGCTGCCCGGGGAATTTCTGCCAAATAATCCCGCGCCAGACAGCTGCCCGTCTCAGCTTTTGCAGCGTAGCGCAAACACAGGCACGCTGCCGGGCCTGGCCCACCACCGTTTTCCACGTGCTTTTGTGCCTAAAACTTTGAAGAACGCAGAGTTCGTGTTTGTCAGACACGACGACCAGCGCCCTCCATTGCGCCTGCACACATGTTGAAAATGGCCGTATCTCACAATGTTAAAGAATCCTTTAAAAAATGCCTGTATCCAGACGGTGATCCAGATCATCCCCAAAATTTAATCAGTTCTTCCTTGTACTATTTCCAACAACGCCTGAAAGTTTCATCGAAATCCGTCCCAAACTTTTTGAGTTATCTTGCTAACCAACAGACAGACAAACAGACAAATGCTGGCAAAAACATAACCTCCTCGGCCTGCGGCCTGGCGGAGGTAACAAAGCTAAGACAAAATGTGACAAAAAAACTAAGCAACAGCACAACACAGACTGGATATTATAATCCTTATGTGATTTTACATGTTGTTTTGTATATATGTTTGGAGTATTTCTTCCTTTAGTTTTTGTTTATATCGTCCAAGCGTTGTACATGATTTTAATTCAGGTTCAAAAGCGTGCACTGAGACACAGTGTTGCTTGGTGGTAGTTCTCACTGAAGGTTTTTGAAATACACATGTTCCTCTGAAATGATATTGTTTCTCCCTTATTTGGAACAACTTTTGGATATTTGCGGGAAGTGATAGATTCTTCACTTTAAAGATCATTACTGCAGTTTTAAAATCAACCAGATCTTTCAACTTGAGAGCTTTTAATTTAAGAAAAAGTGGGTTTGTTGGTTCCCTGTAAGCAGCTTTGTTTATTATTCTAATAGCTCTCTTCTGAAGCATAAAGACTGGATATATGTTTGTTTTACATGTATTTCCCCATACTTCAGTACAATATGTCATGTATGGGAGTATTAATGAATGATGCAAAGTATATAGTGTGGGTTGATTCAGCAAATATTTCACTCTGTGTAGTATTGTGATTGATTTGGATATTTTACCTTTAATATAATTAATATGTGACTTCCAACACAGTTTATTATCAATTATTACTCCAAGAAATTTAATTTCAGATACCCTTTCAATTTCTACACCATTTACACTGAGTTTAGATACTGAATTGTTGTGATGGTTGTTAAAAATTATAAATTTTGTCTTACTTAAATTGAGCGTTAATTTGTTTGAATCAAACCACAGTTTAAGCTTTCCTAATTCCTTTCCGAGTGTATCCAAAAGTTGTTCCAAATTGCTTCCACTGCATAATAAATTAGTGTCATCTGCAAACAGTACTAAATCCATTTTTTCCAAAACTTCCCACATATTATTTATATACAGTGGGGTAAAAAAGTGTTTAGTCAGCCACCAATTGTGCAAGTTCTCCCACTTAAAAGATGAGAGAGGTCTCCAATTTTCATCATAGGTATACCTCAACTATGAGAGACAAAATGAGAAAAAAAAATCCAGAAAATCACATTGAAGGATTTTTAATGAATTAATTGGTAAATTCCTCGGTAAAATAAGTATTTGGTCAATAACAAAAGTTCATCTCAATACTTTGTTATATACCCTTTGTTGGCAATGACAGAGGTCAAATGTTTTCTGTAAGTTTTCACAAAGTTTTCACACACTGTTGCTGGTATTTTGGCCCATTCCTCCATGCAGATCTCCTCTAGAGCAGTGATGTTTTGGGGCTGTCACTGGGCAACATGGACTTTCAACTCCCTCCAAAGATTTTCTATGGGGTTGAGATCTGGAGACTGGCTAGGCCACTCCAGGACCTTGAAATGCTTTTTACGAAGTCACTCCTTCGTTGCCTGGGCGGTGTGTTTGGGATCATTGTCATGCTGAAAGACCCAGCCACGTTTCATCTTCAATGCCCTTGCTGGTGGAAGGAGGTTTTCACTCAAAATCTCACGATACATGGCCCCATTCATTCTTTCCTTTACACGGATCAGTCGTCCTGGTCCCTCTGCAGAAAAACAGCCCCAAAGTATGATGTTTCCACCCCCATGCTTCACAGTAGGTATGGTGTTTTTTCTCCTCCAAACACGACAAGTTGAGTTTTTACCAAAAAGTTCTATTTTGGTTTCATCTGACCATATGACATTCTCCCAGTCCTCTTCTGGATCATCCAAATGCTCTCTAGCAAACTTCAGATGGGCCTGGACATGTATTGGCTTAAGCAGGGGGACACGTCTGGCACTGCAGGATTTGAGTCCCTGGCGGCGTAGTGTGTTTCTGATGTAGCCTTTGTTACTTTGGTCCCAGCTCTCTGCAGGTCATTCACTAGGTCCCCCCATGTGGTTCTGGCATTTTTGCTCACCGTTCTCGTTATAATTTTGACCCCACGGGGTGAGATCTTGCGTGGAGCCCCAGATCGAGGGAGATTACCAGTGGTCTTGTATGTCTTCCATTTTCTAATAATTGCTCCCACAATTGATTTCTTCACACCAAGCTGCTTACCTATTGCAGATTCAGTTTTCCCAGCCTGGTGCAGGTCTACAATTTTGTTTCTGGTGTCCTTTGACAACTCTTTGGTCTTGGCCATAGTGGAGTTTGGAGTCTGACTGTTTGAGGTTGTGGACAGGTGTCTTTTATACTGATAACGAGTTCAAACAGGTGCCATTAATACAGGTAACGAGTGGAGGACAGAGGAGCCTCTTAAAGAAGAAGTTACAGGTCTGTGAGAGCCAGAAATCTTGCTTGTTTGTAGGTGACCAAATACTTATTTTCCACCATAATTTGCAAATAAATTCTTTAAAAATCAGACAATGTGATTTTCTGGATTTTTTTTTCTCATTTTGTCTCTCTGACATAACGTTCGGCTCAGGAGACGCACACACACAGGCTCAGAGTAGTTCAAACTGTTTATTAACAACAGGGATGTTTGGGTGCGTGTCTGCAGAATGTTAATGTGTTGGTGGGGGCGTCTGCTTCGGACCCAGAGGCAGGAGACCGTTCAGCCGGCAACCCTATGGGAGAAATCAGACACAGGGTGATGAGCACACACCAACACGGGAGGAGAATAGGCGAGGGAGAGAAGCTTACTTGTTTGGGCAGATGACTGGCGCTTCAAGGATGGAAGCCCGGGAGACAGCCACCTGCAGGGCTCGGTGCAGCAGCGAGGAGAGACGAGGGACGGGATTGTCCGCCGCCGAGGAATCCACCTGTGCACAGGGGAGCAGACTGGAGAGATGAGGTAAGTGAACTTCTTACCGGTAAAGAGGATGCTGAAGAGAATGTGGTAGAAGTCCATGCAAAGGAAACGAAGTCTACGGCTTCAGGCCGACGCTCAGGGCGAGGCGGCTTTTATCCTTCGCCGCTGACGAGTAGCAGGTGCATGAGCAGGTGGCGCCGCTGATGAATGGCGCGGCGTGACAGTACTCCCCCCTCTAGCAGCGCCTCCTGGCGATGGCTTATCCGGGTGCGCTCGGTGGAAGTCCGCGATGAGCGATGGGTCCAACACAAACGACGGGGGCACCCACTGTCGATGCTCGGGCCCATAGCCCTCCCAGTCCACCAAGTATTGCAACCCACGACCCCGGCGCCGGGAGTCCAGGATGGAGGAAGCGGACCAGGCCGGATGGCCACCAATCATCCGGGGCGCGGGTTGCGCTGCAGGAGGAGGGCAAAGGGGGTCAGAAACCGCCAGTTTCACCTTCGACACGTGGAAAGTAGGATGAATGCGGAGGGAGGGGGGAATAGCCACGCGCACAGCCACCGGGTTGATGATCCGGGTGATGGGGTAGGGACCCATGAAGCGCTGTGCCAGCTTTCTCCTCTCGCCTTTTAGAGTGACGTCCTGGGTGGAAATGTAAACAAGCTGCCCAACTCTGTACGCCGGGGCAGGTCTCCTACGCCGGTCCGCCACAGTCCTGTTGCGCTCCGCTGTGCGTAATAGCGCATGGCGCGCGGCAGCCCAGGTGGAGCGGAACTGCCTGAGATGGGCCCTAACTGACGGGACAGTTACCTCACTCTCCTGCTCCGGAAACAGCGGGGGGTCGTAACCCAGGGACGCTTTGAAGGGGGACATCCCTGTAGCAGAAGAGCGAGCGGTGTTGTGGGCATATTCAACCCAGGCAAGATGGTTGCTCCAGGACGCGGGTTTGGATCTGGACACACAGCGGAGCGCAGCCTCCAGCTCCTGGTTGGTCCTCTCACACTGCCCGTTGGATTGGGGGTGATGGCCGGAGGAGAGGCTCACCTTGGCTCCGATGGCGTTGCAGAATGACCTCCAAACCTCAGATGAAAACTGGGGGCCCCGGTCCGAGACCACGTCCACCGGAATCCCATGCAGCCTGACCACGTGTTGGACGAGGAGGTCCGCCGTCTCCAGGGCAGTAGGGAGGCCTCGCAGGGGGATGAAGTGCACGGCCTTGGAGAAGCGGTCCACGATGGTCAGGATGGTGTCATAGGAGTTGGAGATGGGGAGTCCGGTGACGAAATCCAGAGCGATGTGCGACCAGGGCCTGCCAGGGACGGGCAGGGGCTGGAGCAGACCCGCTGGAGGGGCATTTCCCGATTTGCAGGTGGCACAGATTGGGCAAGCCCGGGCGTAGTGGGCTGCATCCCTCCGCAGGCCTGGCCACCAAAAGGACCGTTGGAGGAGATCTATCATCCGGGAGGTGCCAGGGTGACAGGTGAGCTTGGAGGTGTGGAGCCAGTGGATGACCTCTCCTCGGACCGCGGATGGCACGAACAGCCTCCCCTCCGGTCCGCCGCCAGGGTCAGGTTCCACCTGCTGTGCCTTCCGGATCTTGCTCTCAATGTCCCACGAGATGGCTCCCACGACGCACGACCTGGGCAGGATGGAGTGGGGCGCCTCCTCCGACTCCACGGGGGCGAACTGCCTGGAGAGGGCGTCAGGCAGGACGTTCTTAGAGCCAGGCCTGAAGGTGATGGAAAATTGGAACCTGGCGAAGAACAGGGACCAGCGCGCCTGGCGGGCGTTCAGGCGCTTGGCAGATCGTAAGTATTCCAAGTTCTTGTGGTCCGTGAGGACCACAAACGGCAGGCTTGCCCCCTCCAACCAGTGGCGCCACTCCTGCAGGGCGAGCTTGATGGCCAAGAGCTCTCTGTCCCCCACATCGTAGTTTCTCTCCGCCGGGGACAAGCGCCGGGAGAAGAAGGCGCACGGTCGCTTGGCGCCATCGTCCGGTGACCGCTGGGACAGCACTGCTCCCACTCCCGTGTCCGAGGCGTCTACCTCTACAATGCACTGCAGCGCGGGGTCGACCTGGCGAAGGACCCGGGAGGAGGAGAATTCCGCCTTCAGCGCCTCAAAGGCGGCAGCGACCTCTTCGGTCCACCGGAACGGGACCTTCGGGGACGTGAGGCGGGTCAGTGGTCCCACGATGGCACTGAAGTTGGGGACAAAGCGGCGGTAGAAATTGGCGAAGCCAACAAATTGCTGCACCTGTTTCCGGGATGCAGGTGTGGGCCATTCCACCACCGCCTTTACCTTCTCTGGGTCGGGGAGCACCCTATCGTGGGCGATGATGAACCCCAGGAAGGACGTGCTCCTGGCGTAAAATTCACACTTTTCTGCCTTAACGTACAGACGGTTCTCCAGCAGCCTTTGGAGGACCCGCCTCACGTGGACCTGGTGCTCATCCCTGGACTTGGAGAAGATGAGAATATCGTCCAGGTAGACGAACACAAAAAGGCCAATGAAGTCCCGGAGGATGTCATTTATGAGGCGCTGGAAGACTGCAGGAGCGTTGGTCAACCCGAACGGCATCACCAGATATTCAAAGTGGCCGTTCGGGGTACGGAAGGCCGTTTTCCACTCATCTCCCTCCCGGATCCGGACGAGGTGGTAAGCGCTGCGTAGGTCCAGCTTGGTGAACCAGGTCGCCCCCTGGAGGGAGTGGAAAGCAGTGTCCATGAGAGGCAGGGTGTAACGGTCCTTCTCCGTGATATTATTGAGGGCCCGGTAGTCGATACAAGGGCGGAGGGACCCATCCTTTTTCCCCACGAAGAAGAACCCTGCCCCCACGGGTGACGATGATGGGCGGATAATCCCAGCACTTAAAGATTCCTTCAGGTAGGCGTTCATCGTCTCCTTCTCCGGCGCAGACAGGCTATAAAGGCGACCAGAAGGTAAGGGAGCCCCCTGGCGGAGGTTGATGGCGCAGTCATAGGGCCGATGAGGGGGAAGAGACATAGCTTTCGCTTTGCTGAACACCATACCCAGGTCGTGAAATTCTGGGGGCACCAGAGACAGGTCCGGGGGTGCAGCGTCCGTCGCAGGGGAAGGAGCGGACGGAGAGCAGGCAGCGGACTGAAGGCAGGTGCCCATACAGAACGTACTCCATGCCGAGATCCCAGCTGATTTCCAATCCAGGACCGGATTGTGAAGGCGGAGCCAGGGATACCCCAGGATGACGGGCGACACAGAGTTGGGAAGGACGTAAAAGGTCATTTCCTCCCGGTGGTTTCCCGAGATGATGACCGGTAGGGGAACAGTTTGATGTGTCACTCTCCCGAGGGTGGCACGGGAGAGGTGGATTAGGGAGATGGGAGTATTGAGTGCCTGGCAGCGGATGCCCAATCGGGTTGCCAGGCTTTGTGAAATGAAGCTGCCTTCTGCGCCCGAATCCACCAGTGCGTGGGTGAGGTGCCCAGTAGGGTTATGGCAGAAACGGATGGGCAGCTTCAATTGAGTCAGTGATCCTAACCGATTGACATCCGCGAGGCTTCCAACAGTGACTCGCGGACCCCACCGACTGGCTTTCCGTGGGCAACACTCCACGGTGTGTTGGTCGCCTCCGCAATACATGCAGAGGCCCAACTCACGGCGGCGTTGTTTCTCCACAGGGGAAAGTTTAGTCCAGCCCGTCACCATCGGCTCCGACTCCTCGGGGCGCGATGCTGGCGGCGCCGCCAGGGGGCGAGCTTGGAACAGGTGCGGCGAGGCTCCACGAGGGCGAGAAGAAGAAGACCTCCGCCCCGAGGAGCGCTCGCGCAGCCTGTTATCCAAACTTATCGCTAAGGACGTCAGCTCCGCTAGCGTCCCAGGGATATCCCGACCAGCCAGTTCATCCCTCAGATCACTATTGAGGCTGCGGAGGAACAGGCCACAGAGGGAGCGTTCCTCCCAGCCCAATTCCTCCGCCGCTACCCGGAAGTCGACCGCGTAGTCCGCTGCCGACCGGCTTCCCTGCTGGAGAGCGAGAAGCCGATCGACCTGGACCGTTTCGGTTTGTGAGTGGTCAAAGACCTCCAGAAAGCGCCTCACGAATTGGTCATAGGTGAGGGTGGCATAACTGGGCCTCGCCATTACGGCGTAGGTCCAAGTTAACGCACGCCCCTCCAGAAGATTCCCTATGTAACCAATTCGGCTGTGATCCGAGGGAAAATCTCCGGGCACACGGTGGAACACGGACTCACACTGCATAATAAACCCCCGCGCTCCGCCGAGCTTACCGCTAAAGCGGGCGGGGGTCGGAATCGGCGTGAGCCGAACCGGTGCCACTGGAGCCGGCTGGACGGCCGCTGGAACAGCAGGAGCCGCGCCACCCTGGCGAGTCGGGAGGAACGGCTGTTGGGGGTCCAAGCGGTTCAATCGGTTAGTCAGTTCTAATAATTGGTTAAGAACCACCTGTTGCTGATAAACAATCTGATCCACCCGAGCCTCGAGGATGGTAAACCGGTGTGCGAGCCCGCCGTCCGCCGAGCCGCTCTGCTGAAGCCGTACTGACATAACGTTCGGCTCAGGAGACGCACACACACAGGCTCAGAGTAGTTCAAACTGTTTATTAACAACAGGGATGTTTGGGTGCGTGTCTGCAGAATGTTAATGTGTTGGTGGGGGCGTCTGCTTCGGACCCAGAGGCAGGAGACCGTTCAGCCGGCAACCCTATGGGAGAAATCAGACACAGGGTGATGAGCACACACCAACACGGGAGGAGAATAGGCGAGGGAGAGAAGCTTACTTGTTTGGGCAGATGACTGGCGCTTCAAGGATGGAAGCCCGGGAGACAGCCACCTGCAGGGCTCGGTGCAGCAGCGAGGAGAGACGAGGGACGGGATTGTCCGCCGCCGAGGAATCCACCTGTGCACAGGGGAGCAGACTGGAGAGATGAGGTAAGTGAACTTCTTACCGGTAAAGAGGATGCTGAAGAGAATGTGGTAGAAGTCCATGCAAAGGAAACGAAGTCTACGGCTTCAGGCCGACGCTCAGGGCGAGGCGGCTTTTATCCTTCGCCGCTGACGAGTAGCAGGTGCGTGAGCAGGTGGCGCCGCTGATGAATGGCGCGGCGTGACACTCTCATAGTTGAGGTATACCTATGATGAAAATTGAAGACCTCTCTCATCTTTTAAGTGGGAGAACTTGCGCAATTGGTGGCTGACTAAATACTTTTTTGCCCCACTGTACATATTGAATAATAATGGCCCCAAAACTGAACCTTGTGGGACTCCACAAGTAACCTTCAGTAACTGAGTTTTTGCTACCAACACATACATACTGATATCTGTTCTTTAAGTAACTACATAACCAGGACAGTGATAACCCCCCCACCACCACCCATACCATAATTTTGTAGTTTCTTTAACAATAATTTATGGTCCACTGTATCAAATGCTTTTTTTAGATCCAGGAATACCCCAACTGAATACTCTTTATTTTCTACAGCAGTTGCTATTTTTTCTATAAATTCCATTAGAGCAAATGCAGTTGTTCTCTTGTGTCTGAACCCATATTGTTGCTCACACAATAAATTATTCTTCATTATAAAGTTGTCAATTCTCTCACAGAATATTTTTTCGAGTATCTTGGAAAATTGCGGCAATAATGAAATAGGCCTATAGTTTGAAAATTCCCCTCTGTCGCCCATCTTGTATATCAGAATTACTTTGGCTATTTTCATTGCATTGGGAAATATACCTGTTTGGAGAAACGGGTTACATATATACGTCAGTGGCTTCACTAAGCATTCAATGATAGTTTTGACTAAAAGCATGTCAATACCATCACAATCCGTAGATGTTTTACTTTTAAACAATTTAACAATTTCAATGACCTCTCTCTCATCTGTGTTCTTTATGAAGATGGAGTCTTTTATAGCAATGTTTTTGCTTATTGTATCACCTATAGATGCCGTAATGGATATTTCTCGTGCCAAATTAGGACCAATGTTAACAAAAAATGCATTAAATTCATCTGCAGCTGAGACTGCATTCACACTCTAAGTTATTGTTTTTTGGGGGTTTTTTTTGAAAGATTGGTTAGGTAGCTTGTATTTCTGTTTTTATTTCTAAGAATATTGTTAAGTATTGTCCATGTATTTTTAGTGCTATCTCTGTTTTTCTCCAGTTCTTTACTGTAATAGTCTCTTTTACTACATCTCATTATATATATTAACTTATTTTTGTATGTTTTATATCGCTGCTCTGCTTCTTTTGTCCTTTTCTTTAGAAAAGCTTTATATAGTGATTTTTTCTTTTTACATGCTTTTTGTAATCCTTTGGTTGACCATGGCTTATCAACAAATTTCTGTTTAAGCTTTTTCTTTACTAACGGACATTTTTTTTTCATAAAGAGCGGTTACAATGTTCATGAAAGTATTGTAGGCTTCATTTACATCTGATACATAGACTTTTGTCCAGTCTTGCTTCAGCAGGTCTTCTTTAAAAGAACTGATTGCATTTTGTGATTTGTGATTTGTGATTTGAGTCTGAATTTCCTCTCTCGGTGTCAAATGACTTCCTCCAGTTGGGGATGATTGATGTCTACTAAAGTCAGTCATGAAGTTTTTTGTTTTGTTTTGATTTTTAAAGTACATTATCATGTTATGTCACAAAAGAACTGTTCTTGCCATGTGTGGATATGGATTATCGTAGTATCTTAATTTTCTTAATCAGTGTTCATCTACACTACCGTTCAAAAGTTTGGGGTCACTTAGAAATGTCCTTATTTTTGAAAGAAAAGCACTTTTTTTCAATGAAGATAACTTTAAACTAATTAGAAATCCACTCTATACATTGCTAATGTGGTAAATGACTATTCTAGCTGCAAATGTCTGGTTTTTGGTGCAATATCTACATAGGTGTATAGAGGCCCATTTCCAGCAACTATCACTCCACTGTTCTAATGGTACAATGTGTTTGCTCATTGTGTCAGAAGGCTAATGGATGATTAGAAAACCCTTGTGCAATCATGTTAGGTCTGCAATGTTGTAATTGCTGCAAATGGAGGATTCTTTGACGAAAGCAAAGTTTGAAAGAAAAAATTATTATTTCAAATACAAATCATTATTTCTGACCTTGTCAATGTCTTGACTATATTTTCTATTCATTTTACAACGCATGGTGGTAAATAAGTGTGACTTTTCATGGAAAACACAAAATAATTGTCTGGGTGACCCCAAACTTTTGAACGGTAGTGTATATTTATTTAAGTCAGTGAGATCTCTTATTATTATGGCCTTTGCTTCTTCAGGTGTTTCATTTAGTTAAATCCAGACTCTACAGTTTCTTGTCCATGTTGCCTGTATCTTGTTTTGCCTTTTCAACATCCATGCTTACTATGCTATTTCAGCATTAGTCTTTGTTAAATGTTCATTTATGTAAACTTCTATTGCCCGCAGCTTTCTGGCCTGCCTCAGTATGCCATTTTTTACCCTTCTGTTCACAAAGCACATCACAATTGATTTCTTTGTTTTAATATCCTTTCTGGGTATAGTATGGCAGGCTGAAATTGCATTTACAGTGGGGCAAAAAAGTCTTTAGTCAGCCACCAATTGTGCAAGTTCTACCACTTAAAAGATGAGAGAGGTCTCCAATTTTCATCATAGGTATACCTCAACTATGAGAGACAAAATGAGAAAAAAAAATCCAGAAAATCACATTGAAGGATTTTTAATGAATTAATTGGTAAATTCCTCGGTAAAATAAGTATTTGGTCAATAACAAAAGTTCATCTCAGTACTTTGTTATATACCCTTTGTTGGCAATGACAGAGGTCAAATGTTTTCTGTAAGTCTTCACAAGGTTTTCACACACTGTTGCTGGTATTTTGGCCCATTCCTCCATGCAGATCTCCTCTAGAGCAGTGATGTTTTGGGGCTGTCACTGGGCAACATGGACTTTCAACTCCCTCCAAAGATTTTCTATGGGGTTGAGATCTGGAGACTGGCTAGGCCACTCCAGGACCTTGAAATGCTTCTTACGAAGCCACTCCTGTGTTGCCTGGGCGGTGTGTTTAGGATCATTGTCATGCTGAAAGACCCAGCCACGTTTCATCTTCAATGCCCTTGCTGATGGAAGGAGGTTTTCACTCAAAATCTCATGATACATGGCCCCATTCATTCTTTCCTTTACACGGATCAGTCGTTCTGGTCCCGTTGCAGAAAAACAGCCCCAAAGTATGATGTTTCCACCCCCATGCTTCACAGTAGGTATGGTGTTCTTTTTCCTCCAAACACAACAAGTTGAGTTTTTACCAAAAAGTTCTATTTTGGTTTCATCTGACCATAAGACATTCTCCCAGTCCTCTTCTGGATCATCCAAATGCTCTCTAGCAAACTTCAGACAGGCCTGGACATGTACTGGCTTAAGCAGGGGGACACGTCTGGCACTGCAGGATTTGAGTCCCTGGCGGCGTAGTGCGTTACTGATGTAGCCTTTGTTACTTTGGTCCCAGCTCTCTGCAGGTCATTCACTAGGTCCCCCCATGTGGTTCTGGGATTTTTGCTCACCGTTCTCGTGATCATTTTGACCCCACGGGGTGAGATCTTGCATGGAGCTCCAGATCGAGAGAGATTATCAGTGGTTTTGTATGTCTTCCATTTTCTAATAATTGCTCCCACAGTTGATTTCTTCACACCAAGCTGCTTACATATTGCAGATTCAGTCTTCCCAGCCTGGTGCGGGTCTACAATTTTGTTTCTGGTGTCCTTTGACAGCTCTTTGGTCTTGGCCATAGTGGAGTTTGGAGTCTGACTGTTTGAGGTTGTGGACAGGTGTCTTTTATACTGATAACGAGTTCAAACAGGTGCCATTATACAGGTAATGAGTGGAGGACAGAGGACCCTCTTAAAGAAGAAGTTACAGGTCTTTGAGAGCCAGAAATCTTGCTTGTTTGTAGGTGACCAAATACTTATTTTACTGAGGAATTTACCAATTAATTCATTAAAAATCCTTCAATGTGATTTTCTGGATTTTTTTTTCCTCATTTTGTCTCTCATAGTTGAGGTATACCTATGATGAAAATTGGAGACCTCTCTCATCTTTTAAGTGGTAGAACTTGCACAATTGGTGGCTGACTAAATACTTTTTTGCCCCACTGTATATCAACCTTTATGTGTCTGCTTTCAAGGAATTGAAGCACCTGGTTTTCCAAGGAGACTGATTCACTTGGGGGAGCCTCCTCACCTCTCATTCCTGCTTTAGCATGAGCATATGATTGATAGCTAATGTCTCGTCCACTAATGATTAAATCATCCATACGAGTATATTGTTCAAGATCCTCGATGCGTCGCTCCAAGTCTGCAATTTTTTCGTCTCTTTCCTTAATTGTTACTTTCAGCTCTCGCACTTCCTCCATTAGCCCTGATAATTTGGACTGTTGATTGGCCACTTTGGTAAGTTCTTCTAACATGAAGTTCAGAGATTTTTTTTTAATCTCTTCCATTTCCTCTTTCTTTGGTGGCATTTTTTTCTGACCTGATGATATAGAATGAAAAAATAAAATTCTGTAAATTGTGGTGACACCAGCACATGGAGGATGGACATCATCTCTTACCCAGAAGCAGACAGAGGGGCTGAACAATTGACTGAGGGGGGTAGCACCCCACAGGAGTAATTACACCAGACTTTAAGGCACCTTCGCCTCCTGCTGCTCTAAACTACAGCACAGGGAGGCAACTGTATTGTAGGAAGGCAACATGTGTTATGTTAATCGTGCCACACAGTGCTTTTGTAATGTAACGTGTTATTATAATCTTGCCACTCATGGCATTTGTCAGACCTCATTTAATATGTGCCAGCCTCAGTTTCTATGTGCAGGTCAATAAAGCTTTATAAGAGAGCACAGTGAAACTGAGGCAGGCCTTTCCAGACTAGGCTCTTCAAGGCCCCAGTGTCCACACTGGGATCACAGGCTATACATATGATAGAGGGTTCAATAAAGAATCTGTGTCGACCTACGCTCGTGCCTCGCCTCCACATACTTCCCTCCTCCACACTGGTGACCTGACGAGAGAGAATGACCGTCTACACCCTTTCACCGCACTGTGGACTCCGTAGCACCAGGGATCACCGGCATCTTCTTCATCCACACTGTAGCGCGCATGCCTGTGACTCTCTCCACAATGGCGATCTCAACGGCCAGAGAGAGAGTGCGGCGTGGGGACCGAGACACACAAGGATCAGCAAGATGAGCACTGCACAGAAACAGCTTGAACGGGGAAGATCTGCATGTTGTGCGTTGATTCCTACAAAGCTCCAACCCTGACTTAACCTCCAGACAGCGGAGTTTCCGTGCACAGAAGCCCCGCGCACACACCGCAGGATTATGAGGACAGCGCAACTTCCAGCTATATGGTCACTGTGCCAGAGCGCGCCACGCACCAGGGACAAACCAGCTCCACAGACTAACACATCAGCCTCCACCGCTGCACATGCCTGGGGAATATGGCTGATTGCCATCCTTGGAACCTTTAGGATTGCTCTTGTACCTAAAGCAGACGTGCAGCCTCGCACGCAGGACGTGTGTTTGCTTCTCAGCCACTGCGCACAATGGGAATTTGACCGATTGCTTTCCCAATGCCTTTAGGGCTGCTCCTGCACCTAAAGCAAGATTACCACGTTTCCTGACACAGCTACAGTTTTTTTCACAGCCGCTATGCATCCTCGGGGAATTGGGCCGATCGTCTACCCCAGATCCTCGCTGGACCAGACCCGCACGCACAAGGAGGAGTCAGAGACTTCAATTTTTTTCACAGCCACTGCGGATCACCATAAGGTTTACTGGGAAAGTCTATCACCCATGGCTGATCCGCACGCAATTTTTGCACGGCCCAGACACTTTTGACGTCCCGGGCCAGAACTCAATTGTTTCCGCTCACCTCCCCCTCATCCTCCACACCATGTTTCCCGCACCTCTGTCCCAGAGACCTGCTGATTGCCAGCTTTGTTCCTTCAGCGCGACGCGCACCGGCCCCGTGCGCCCACACTCCACAGCCGGTCAACATGTTGCAACTTGGAGCAGAGCAGACTGTGTTTTTCACCCCTCCCCCATTCCCCCCACGGACTGACATGCCCTCCGACACTCCCCTACAGCAGGACAGCTCTACCGGAGCGGCAACCCCCGCTGCAGCCTCCACGGGCGCCGACTTCAGCCCAAACGACCGGGGAGGTCACAGCTCCTTCTGGGTGTTCGGGTGGGGGGGGGGGCTGTGTGGTGACACCAGCACACAGCGGATGGACATTATCTCACACCCAGAAGCAAACAGAGGGGCTGAACAATGGACTGAGGAGGGTAGCACCCCACAGGAGTAATTACACCAGACTTTGGGGCGCCTTGGCATCCTGCTGCTCTAAACTACAGCACAGGGAGGCGACTGTATTGTAGGAGTAGTGTGTTATGTTAATTGTGCCACACAGTGCTTTTGTAATGTAACATGTTATTATAATCTTGCCACTTATGGCCTTTGTCAGACCTCATTTAATATGTGCCAGCCTCAGTTTCTACGTGCAGGTCAATAAAGCTTTATAAGAGAGCGCAGAGAAAATGAGGCAGGCCTTTCCAGATTAGGCTCTTCACAGCCCCAGCGTCCACGCTGGGGTCACAGGTTGTACATATGATAGAGGGTTCAATAAAGAATCTGTGTCGACCTATGCTTGTGCCTCGCCTCCACATCCTTTCCCTTTTACCCTCTACAAAATAACCATTTTGGTCACATCTTACTCAGGCATATTTCAAAGTGCATAAAAACTCAATGTGCACTGTCAGTAGCATTAACATTTGTATCCCTTTTGAAATAAAATATACCACATCCTGGTCATAACTGACCTTGGCACATCACAAAGTGCATTTAGCTGAATAAAAAATGAACTGTCAAATACTTCAGTACACAAACCCCCCAAGAAAAGATTGGTAACATTAACAAACATTGCACATCCACTAATGTGGTTTGTTTTGTTTTAAATCACCATGTGTGAGTAGGAACCTCTTTTTATAACTACACATTCCAATATACACACATATCAGTCCAGGCAGGGCTAAAACGATGATATTCATCTTCAATTTTACACTTCAGAGATGTTTTAAGGTGCCTTCACACCAAACGTGAATGTGCGAATTTTTCGCATGGCACAATTACATTACAACTCAATGTAAACATGCAAAGAGACAGGAATTCACCATCTGAGTGAGATGCAAATAGGCGAAGTTGCCTTATAGCTTCTGCAGCTGTGTTTAACCTTTTGTTGAAATCCCCAAAACAACATCATGCTTAGGTTTACATTATCCAACGGGGGGCTCACCTGAAAAAGTTGTCCCTGCCTCCAAAACTTCACAAGATGATAGGTGTTTCTGTTGCTAGCTTGCTAGCCTTGTTAGCACGTCCGTGGCAGGAATCCATGGGTAAATAACTCCAACATCCCGATTCAGCTGAAGAGCTCCCGGTCCTTCTGTCTCCAGGTGAGTATCAGTCTCATTTTCAAACTAGTTTATTCTCCATTGTTGATACTTTTACTCGGATGATGGCAGAATCTCAAAGCTAGTGCTATCCCTCGGATGTGAACATGCAAATGCGCGATTTCATGTGTGCTCGCCTCTTTCCATTAACTTTGCATGCATTTGCCGCCGCCCAGTCGCACTTGGTGTGAAGGCACCTTAATTAGGCTTGGTTTCTTGCTACTAACACCGTTAGCCACAGTCATGGAGCCTACACTTCAAAACAAATGCACTGCATTGTGGATTGGTGGACTGGTTGCTAGGTCACGCGGAATGTTGCATTTATGGTCTGTAGTAATTAATGGATTTCTGCAATTATGTGAAAGGTGTTGGCCTTTGCTTCTCTAGCTGGACCACAGACTGGGCCTGAGCCACTCGGAGGTTGGTTCTGGGCCGCATCTGGCTCATGGGCTGCCAATTAAATAGGCCTGACCTAAGGTGTAGGTACTGTACATTAGTTTAGGCCGCAACCATGGTGACCACAACCCCAGTCCCAACAGCCAACCACAGGGCTTTTTGTTATTGGTGGCTAAAGTCGTGCCCTGTGATTCACTGCTGGGTCTGAGGCCACAGCCTCCCACCCAAAACTTAGCTGTTGCGGGCAATGTTTGCCTATTCAGACTGTGGTGGAAATGACATTCAGTCATTGGTACACAATCAAAATATCATTAACAAAATTATTTGTGACAAAAACCTTGCATAGTGTTGCTTTAAAATGCACAGGAGAGGCACGCTGTCCTTCAGTTGTTGTTCAGAAGAATCAGGGCTCCCTGGCAAGATTCAAACTTGGGACTTCCTGCATACCAAGATATCATCTTAACCACAACACCACACAGCTGCTTCAGCTCACACTCTAACTTTCTCAAATGATAAATGTTCAATTGAAAGGATTCCAGGCAGCAGCAGAACAGTATTCAAAATTTTATGTGTACTACACATTGTTTTCAAATAAAATGGTAAATGGCGTTTACTCATATAGTGCTTTGTCTCATCTCTGGATGACCAAAGTGCTTTACAGATCCTGCTATCCACCCATTCATGCACACATTCACACACTGATGGTGGCAGAGCTGCCATGCACACACAGGCGCTAGCCCGGCCACCAGGAGGAACTGGGGGTTCGACTCAAGGACACTTCGACATGCAGACTGCAGACAGAGCGGGAATTGAACCCATGACCCTCTGATCAGTAGTCGGTCACACTACACTTGTGACACAGTCGCCCCTGACTGTGGAGCAGGTGTAGTGTAGAAATACATAGAAGAGGTACGTTGTATTTCAGAAGAATGACACTTTGCCAGGACGATTTGAATTCTTAACCCCTACACCACATGATTGCTTTGGGTGACACACTGAATTTGTCACACACTAACAAAATTTTCCAGTGACAAGACACAAAGGCTGAAAGACATTTAAGAAACATGATTTTTGGAACATGAACAGAATTACATGAAATCTAGTGTTTTGCTAAAGAATACTGTAATGATTGTGAGTGTGAAGTTTCATCAAGTTTGGATCGCTACATCAGAAGTTAAATCCATAAATACGTACATGCCAAAACCAAAGAGAAACTCCATGACTTGATCGGCCTATTAAATCAAAATGGACTGACCTTTTTGGAAAATTTTAACAAATTTTCATTATCAATGTCTGTAGATAAGCTCTGCTTAATTTCAATCAATTTGGATGAGTGGGCTTAGAGGAATTCATTTTGACTTCACTTGCACATTGTTGAAAATATGGTCCAGAAAACTTCATTTTTAGAGCATAAGACCAGTGGAGAAAAGTTGAAGATTTCATAAATTAGAATCATGAAAGAATTTTCATGCAGCTTGGGTGGTTGCTGAAGCAAAAACTCGGGTATGGGAGGAGTTCGGTGAGGCCATGGAACAAGACTTTCGTCGGCCTTGAAGAGATTCTGGCAAACTGTCCGGCGGCTCAGGGGAGGAAGCAGCTCCCTGTCCACACTGTATATGGTGCGGATGGGACACTGCTGACTTCGACTGGGGATATCGTCAGGCGGTGGAAGGAATACTTCGAGGATCTTCTCAATCCCACTGACACGGAGGAAGCAGTGGGCGAGGGGGAAGACTCGCCTATCACAGGGGCTGAGGTCGCCAAGGTGGTTAAAAATCTCTTTGGTGGCCGGGCCCCAGGGGTGGACGAGATTTGCCCTGAGTACCTCAAGGCCCTGGATGTTGCAGGGCTGCCATGGTTGACAACGCCTCTGCAACATTACATGGAGGTCGGGGGCAGTGCCTTTGGCATGACAAACCACAGTGGTGGTTCCTCTCTTCAAAAAAGGGGACCAGAGGGTGTGCTCCAACTTTAGAGGGATCACACTCCTCAGCCTCCCTGGGAAGGTCTATGCCAAGGTACTGGAGAGGAGAGTCTGGTCATTGGTCGAACCTCGAAATCAGGAGGAACAATGTGGTTTTCATCCTGGCCGTGGCACATCGGACCAGCTCTTTACCTTCTCGAGAATCTCCGAGGGTTCACGGGAGTTTGCTCAACCAGTACACATGTGTTTTGTGGACTTGGAGAAGACATTCAACCATGTCCCTTGTGGCTTTTTGTGGGTGGTGCTTTGGGAGTATGAGGTATCAGGCTCGTTGTTACGAGCGATTCGGTCTCTGTATGACCGTTGTGAGAGTTTGGTTCATATTGCCACCACTGGCTCGGACTCATTCCCAGTGAGAGTTGGACTCTGCCAGGGCTGCCCTTTGTCACAGATACTGTTCATAATTTTTATGGACAGGATTTCTAGGCACAGCAAGGGAATGGAGGGTGTCATGCTTGGTGACCACAGGATCTCATCTCTGTTGTTTGCAGATGATGTTGTCCTGATGGCTTCATCCAGCAATGACCTACAGGTCTTACTGGGGTGGTTACTGGGGTCGCTGAGTGTGAAGCGACTGGGATGAGAATCAGTACCTCCAAGTCCGAGTCCATGGTCCTCAGGTGGAAAAAGATGTATTGTCCTCTCCGGGTTGGGGACAAGCTCCTGCCCCAAGTGGAGGAGTTCAAGTATCTTGGGGTCTTATTCACGAGTGAGGGGGGGAATGGAGCAAGAGATTGACAGATGGGTTGGAGCAGCATCTGCAGTGATGCGGATGTTATACCGGTCTGTTGTGGTGAGGAGGGAGCTAAGCTCTAAGGCAGAGCTATTGATTTACCAGTCAATCTACGTTCCTACTCTCACCTATGCTCATGAGCTTTGGGTAATGACCGAAAGAATGAGATCATGGATACAAGCGGTATCAGAGATAGGGTGAGGAGCTCAGTCATCCAGGAGAGGCTCAGAGTAGAACCGCTGCTCCTCCACATTGAAAGGAGCCAGTTGAGGTGGTATGGGCATCTGATCAGGATGCCTCCTTGACATCTTCCACTTGAGGTGTTTCGGGCACGTCCCTCTGGGAGGAGACCCCGGGGCAGACCCAGGACTCGCTAGAGAGACTATGTTTGGTATCCTCTCTGAAGAGCTGGAGCAGGTGACTGGGGAGAGGGAAGTCTGGGCTTCTCTGCTCGAACTGCTGCCTCTGCGACCCGGACCTCTGGAAAAGTGGTAGAAGATGGATGGATGGATGGAAAGAATTTTTAGTCTAGGCCCAGCCGTTCTCAAGATATTTGCAAAAACATAAAACTATTTAATATAGGGCCACCTACCTATGCAATGCCTTGATTTTTGGTCTCAGTAGTGGGGAGAATTTCTGATCCGATGCTAAAATTTCATGTTTCTACATATTACCATTTATGCTCCCCCGTTCACTTTTAGCGGAGAAAAACAACAATAATAATAATCAGACAAAGAAGAATCAGAACAATAGCAAAAGGTTTCCACCAGCACAGCGTCTTGGAACCCAAATAAATGAACAGATTTAATGAGAGTGACAGAGATGCTCTCTCAAAGTGCTGTTCTATAGAGACATATGACAGTTTGCATAGTTGATTGGTACTAAGCAACTGAAGGTCTACAAACACGCAAAAAAAGCAAACCAACTCCCAAATCACTTTTGGCAGAAATCCTAATCTTATTTTTTTTTCCTCTGTCCCTTTTCCTCTCCCAATCATTCTAGCGCTGTTCTCTCTCCCTTCCGCTGTCAAAGATTTTTAATCACATCCTTATAAAGGGCAAGAAATTCCCAAGGTTTTACGCACAAACATACACACAGAGACAGAGTACAGATACACATCCTGGATGTTTCCCTAAAGCACTGCCCTTTAACAGAGGCGGACAAAATAGAGGGGAGGCCAGGGCACAGAGAAAGGAAGAGAGGAGGAAAAGGAAGAGAGCAAGCTAAATTTAGTGTTTTCATATCTGTTTTATTTGGTTCTTGACTTCATGGACATTCTGTTATTTCACAAAAAAGGTGACGTTCACAGAGGCAATCACTGACAATATGTATTATCTTGCAAAAAGAAACCAATAACTTACGAAGTAAGAACACATTAGTATTTATCAAAACACAAATTAAATACTAGAAGTTCCAAGATAGACAGCAGGCAAAAAGATGGTCATTATTATGTGACTTGTCTTTAAAGGGAGTCCCTTATTTCATAATCTATCAGTTTTAAAAAGTTGATTTTAATTTATCTTAAGTTTTTTACACTTCCAATAGTCCCCCCCCCCCCCCAGCAGGAGAACAATTTTTGCATTTTTTTAAATTTGTGGGTTACTTTTCCATTTTCATTTGTTTAACAATTTCATTTCACTTAATTTAATTTTAAATATGATATATGCTTGTGCTTCTTTTATCAGTTTCATGGTATACCTTTCAAAGAAATGACAATCATATTAAATCATATTATTAACCGACAGCCTATGAAAATTTTAATATAACTTTATCTATTATGCTAAGATTTTAATTTCCAATGATGCTCATGTCTCTTTCACAAACTACAAAACTCTAAATATTTAGCCAACTCTGCTAATCAACATGGTTAATCAAGTCTGGGAAAAAATACAATCTCCCCTCTGTGCCTGCAGAAAACTAAAAGAACAGTTCCTTTCTGCTATGCAAGTGCATAAACCCATCAGATCAGCAGCATGCAGAGCAGCCGGATTAACTGTGGATTCACACAACCCTCCATTGTTCCTAATGAACAACTGCAGCTACTCAGTCTGAACAGAGCTGAAGGAGAAACAACTGGTATTTGATACAGTTTTGGTGCAAAAATTGAGTTTATGCATCACAGATCTTCCTTCATTTTACAAATAATATAAACAAGCAGAACAGAAGAATTAATCATAAAAAGTGGCAAATAAATATTTTTTTGCCAAGTCAGTAAAAAATCAACTCAAACAGAGAAAGTGAAAAGCGTCAGTTTGCATACTGTCACTGCTAAATCGATGTTTGTCAGCATCTACTGAATATTTGATGAAAGAATGTAACACATGCTTTCATCAGTCCTGAAGTTCTGTGAGACAACCGCAGGGCTAAGATCATGTTTTTTTGTTTTTTTTGGGATCATGTGCTTTAAAACTATCTCATTTATTATCTACCAAATGAGGACAATAGTGTTACACACTAGAAATCACTTAGTTAAGCTTCAGAGAAAAAGTGCTTAGCTAAATCTAAAAGTGATGTATTTATCCACATGACACAATTAAAACTATTTTGACTAAATAATTTAATGTTTGTTTGGAAAATTCATGCCAGCCTGATTTTCTACCAACTGAAACAGTGTGGACTAAGAATCTCTTTAGAACCCTTTTCACTTCTTATTTTCAAACTACTCACAAAAGAGTTCCAATACAATAGAAACTATTTGCCAGAATGCTACACTATTCCTATGAAAATGACATATAAATCTTTGTGTAAGCCAGGAAAATAAAGACCCAAACCCTTACACTGTGTCAAAATTTAACACTATAACATTATATTATCTTTAGGACTCCTAGTGAGTATCCCAAGGGGCATTGTTACATCTGCAGCGTGTAACTGTTCAAAAGGCCTATTGTGGTTACATTTATTGGTATTGTTGGAAACATCTATTTTTTTTAAATCTCATATCATACAAACAAAGAGATATAATAAATATATTTTGACATACAAATAATACCTAGATACCAACAGTCGGATGCTGCAGCTTCAAGAAATTTGACCAAATCTCAATAATCTGATTTTACCAAAAACCAAAAGTATAATCCTACAGCAGGATGTGAAGAAGTAGTTTACAATTGTCCAATTAAAACTTTATTGTTCTTTTTCACTCACCAACAGTCCCCCACCTCCAAGTCCACCAAAGTACCAGATGTAGCTGGCCAGGCGGTCGTGCTGGATGTAGGTGATTTCTCCCATAGGAAACAGCAGCAGCAGGTTGGCCACAATACAGCAGAGGGCCAGGGGCAACAGAGCCAGGCCCAGAGATCTGGCAAAGCCCACCGAACAACACATCGCTCAGCCAAAAAACACACACACAGCTGCAAGGAGGAGAAAAGAGAGATGGAATGGGCTGAGAAGGGCTGATGCCGAGTGAATGAGGGGAGGGAAGGGTCAGAGCAGCTGGGGAGCCAGGAAACAAAAACAAATGACGAGAGCCTGTGTGTGAGATTGTTAGTGTGAGAGGTGCACAAATTCTCCTTCCCTTACACAAAGGCGTTCTGCCATGACACATGCACTAGGAAACGTACACTCACAGGAAGAATGAGTCACAACTGAACAGAACTGAGTTGGAAAAAAGAAAATATGGTGGGTCTGGTTCACACAGCCTCTTATATAGTACACAATTTATGCTTTTTCTTTCTATTCTTTATGTCAAAAGGATGTACACATATTTTCAGAACAGGTACTCTATGTGAGAATGGGGTTTACTCCGGGTGCCCCGGTTTGCTTCCATTCTAAAGACTCTAAAGTGGCCCTAGGTGTGAATGTGTGTGAATAATGAAGGGATTGGCACCACACCATGGCTGCCTCATCCAGGTGGATGCCCTTGAATTGAGAACTAGGAATCAAAACCATCTGATCAGAATGCCTCCTGGACGCCTCCCACTTGAGGTGTTTCGGGCACGTCCCACTGGGAAGAGACCCTGGGTCAGACCCAGGACTTGCTGGAGATATTATGTCTGCCAGCTAGTCTGGCAATGCCTTGGTATTCTCTCTGAAGGGCTGGAGCAGGTGGCTGGGGGAGAGGGAAGTCTGGGCTTCTCTGCTTGAACTGCTGCCTCCGTGACCCAGACCTCCAGAAAAATGGTAGAAGATGGATGGATGGGTGGATGAATCAAAACCAAGGATTACAAAACATATACTCTGGAAAAAAAAAAAAAAACAAGAATCAAGTTATACAAAACTAAATCAGAACAAAACTGAAAATACTTTCACAATAAGATTGAAATCAAACAAGAGCAAATCACAGAAAACAGTCAGAGATGAGACATGATCAGCCCACCACTGATCATGTCCCATCATAACAGAGTCCCCCCACCTCAAGAGGCGGATTTCAGATGCCCCAAAACAAAGAAAAAGTTGGACTGGTAGCCAGCTGAAGGAGAGGGTCTAGTGGGTGGCACCAGGGAAAAGAGTTCCTCGGTTGCTGAAGACGAGGGTTCAGTGGATGATGCTTGGGCTGCTGGAGAAGAGGAGGCCGATGACAAAAGCTCAGCGGGGGCTGATGAAAAAGCAGAGGAGGTCGACAATGGAGAAGAGGAGATCAGAGACGGTGGAGTTGAGGAGGTCAGCGGTGAACCAGCCAAAGGTGCAGCAGAGGTCGCCAATGAACCAGTCGAAGATGCAGCAGAAGTCATTGACAAAGGCCCAGCAGGGGTCGTCATCACAGCAGAGAAGGTTGATGAAGAAGCAGAGGAGGTCACTGACGAAAGTTGAGTACAGACTAGCGGTAAGGAACCAGAAGTAGCAACAACAGCGATGGCAGGTGGCGATGAATCAAAAGCAGCTGGTGGAAAAGCCCTGGGGATGGAAGGGCGCTGGCTTAGACGCCAAGCTGGATGGCACCGGCCTGGCGCTCACCTTCCAGCGGGCCCTCCAAAGGCCAGACGAGTTCTGTTAAACCAAGATTCATATTGAGGTGTGAGCCAGGGTTTAAAGTAACCAGTGTCAGTTAAATTTCAAGATTCAAAGATTTTATTTGTCAGTACTACTATATGTACAGGACATACAGGAGAATTGAAATGCTGTTTCTCTATTGTCCATGTATTTTTAGTGCTATCTCTGTTTTTCTCCAGTTCTTTACTGTAATAGTCTCTTTTACTACATCTCATTATATATATTAACTTATTTTTGTATGTTTTATATCGCTGCTCTGCTTCTTTTGTCCTTTTCTTTAGAAAAGCTTTATATCGTGATTTTTTCATTTTACACGCTTTTTGTAATCCTTTGGTTAACCATGGCTTATCAACAAATTTCTGTTTAAGCTTTTTCTTTACTAATGGACATTTTTTTTTTTCATAAAGAGCGGTTACAATGTTCATGAAAGTATTGTAGGTGTGGCCGACACACATTGTGGGCTCACGCTGCCACAGAGACAGAACTGAATGTGTATTGTGGAGTGTCACGTCTGCAAGGACTGAGGACTCAAATCTACAGGAGGTAACAAGGAAGTGTGAGATTTGTCTCTTTGTCCCACAGAAGACGCCCCGGAGGGTATTCCGGTTCATCAAGAAATGAGAGACAATGGTGAAGCTTCAAAGGGATGCTTTGTAACTGTATGTTGACTGAAGACACCATGTGACTTGAATTCTGATGCTGGAAATGTATAAAAGGGGGTTGAAGTATGATTCTTTCTCTTTCCTGCTTTGAGAATGCTAGGAGCTTGTGTTCTGTCAAATAAAGCTGGTTTATGACTAAAACTCAGCCTCGTTATTTGAGCATGCTCCTACACTGGTGACCTACGACGGAGAATGAGCAATGAGAATTCTTCCGAACCGGGCTCGGTGGAAGCCAGCCTGATGGCCGCCTCCACGCTCCGGCTGCCCGATTTCTGGCAGCACAGCCCGCGCTCATGGTTTAGCGCAATCGAGGCGCAGTTCAACCTCCGGAGAATCTCCAACGACGACACAAGATTCTACCACGTGGTAGCGAAACTGGACAGCGACACGGTCCAGAGAGTGGAGGATTTGGTTAATCATCCACCAGACAGCGACAAGTACAGCGCATTGAAAGATGCGCTGATCAGCCATTTCACCCCCTCAGTCCAACAAAGAGCAGAGGGGCTCCTGGCGCTGACGGAGGCAGAAAACGATAGACCTGCGGACCTGATGGTGAAGATGCTGCAGCTCAAAGCCTCCGAGGATGGCGAATTCATTTTCGCCCACCTATTCCTTCGAACCCTGCCACCAGCAGTGAGAGTGGCCCTGGCAGAGTCACCCCAATTGGCCAAGCGAGACTACCATGGGTTGAGCAAGGAGGCGCAGAAGTTGGTCGACGCCCACAAGCAGAACGCGGTTTCGGCCGCGGTGGCTAGTTCGGGAACGGCGTCCGGAGACAGCTTGGGTCCAGCGGCACCAGACGCACCAACAACGGCGGCGACCGGAGCCAGACGACGCGGAGCGGAGAACGGCTCGTGCTTCTACCACCGCCGTTTTGCAGAGAGAGCGCACAGGTGCGTCCCACCGTGCAATTTTAAACGCCAGGACCGAGGGCCGGTAGCAGCCGCGACTCTCGGCAATGAGAACAGGCTGCTTTACCTGACGGATGCACGCTCGGGGAAACAGTTCCTCGTGGACACGGGCTCGCAGCTGAGCTTCGTCACGCCCACCTACGCGGAACGGCTGTCGCCTTCTAAAGCCCCCTGGGTGTCAGTGTCAGCAGCGAACGGCTCCACAATTAAAACGTTTGGTGAGAGGACCATGCTTCTGTCCTTACAAGGCCGTTCATTTGAGTGGACATTTATTGTAGCAGCAGTCAGTTTCAACATGTTAGGGGCTGATTTTTTGTGCTCACATGGTTTATTGGTTGATCTTGCTAATAGACGTCTGATTAATGCACTGTCTTTTCATTCTATTCCCTGCAAAGCTCGGGTGGCCCCGCCAACTGCACATGCCAGCGTCTCAGCCGCGGGTGGTAAGTTTCACACTCTGCTTGCTCAGTTTCCAGCACTCACAGTCCCCACTTTTTCAGCAACGGTGGCCAAACATGGGGTAGAACATTTCATAACAACCACAGGCCCTCCCGTTTTTGCAAAGGCTCGGCGTTTGGACCCAGCTAAACTGGCCATCGCGCGCGAGGAGTTCACTAATCTGGAAAAACTAGGCATCGTTAGACGCTCCAAGAGCGCTTGAGCTTCGCCGTTACACATGGTCCCAAAGGCTGACGGCTCGTGGCGGCCTTGCGGCGATTTCCGCAGGTTGAACAACGTTTCAGCTCATGACCGCTACCCGATTCCGCACATTCAGGATTTTTCTGTTCATTTGGCGGGGGCGCGCATTTTTTCTAAAATAGACTTGGTGCGCGGCTATCACCAGGTTCCAGTGCGCGCGCACGATGTACCCAAAACAGCGGTCATAACTCCTTTCGGCCTTTTTGAGTTCTTGCGCATGCCTTTTGGCCTCAAGGGGGCCGCGCAGACTTTCCAACGCATGATGGATGCAGTTTTACGCGACCTGCCTTTCGTGTTCGTTTATTTGGACGATATTTTGGTAGCCAGCACGTCCGAAGGCGAACATGAAAAACACCTCACAGCAGTTTTCCAGAGGTTGGCAGAGCACGGGTTAATAGTGAACCCAGCGAAATGCCAGTTTGGGGTGGCGCAGATTGATTTTTTGGGACATCGCGTTTCGGCAGAGGGAGCAGTTCCCCTTCCAAATAAAGTGCGTGCCATAACAGATTTTCCGCAACCTCAAACGGTTAAGGCGCTTCAGGAGTTTCTAGGGATGGTTAATTTTTACAACCGTTTCCTCCCAAGCGCAGCACGACTCATGCAGCCATTGTACACCGCGTTAAAAAAACAAAAGCCCGCAAATAAAGTCGAATGGTCTCCGGAGCGGGAGCGCGCTTTTGCCTAGGTCAAATCAGCCCTGGCAAATGCAGTTTTGTTAGCGCACCCAGTTCCAACGGCCCGCATGGCGCTCACCACTGACGCTTCCGATGTAGCGGTGGGGGCGGTAGTTGAACAGTTTGTGGCAGGTACCTGGCAACCCCTCGCGTTTTTCAGCAGGACCTTGCGCGATAGTGAACGGAAATACAGCACGTTTGACAGGGAGCTTTTGGCCCTACACTTGGCCATCCGTCATTTTCAGTTCTGGTTAGAGGGGCGACGTTTCACCGCTTTTGTGGATCATAAACCGCTAACGTTTGCGATGGCCAAAATTTCAGAACCCTGGTCAGGCCGGCAACAAAGGCAACTAGCCGCAATATCGGAGTTTACTACTGATATTCAGCATGTCGCGGGTAAACACAATGTTGTAGCAGACTGCCTCTCGCGTGCAATAGCACCACCAAGCCCTATAGGGGCAGACTCTGTAGCCATGGCCGCGGGCCCGGGCAGCGACGCGGGAGCGCGCGCAGCCCCGGTCTGTGTTGGGTTAGATTATGCAGCCATGGCTGCGGAGCAGGTTAACGACGCGGATGTGCGCGCGCTCCAGTCTGGACCAACAGGGTTAAGGCTGGAGCACAGGGTGCAACAAAACGGTATGCCCCCGCTAATCTGCGATGTCTCCACGGGACGGCCCCGCCCTGTGGTGCCAACCGCGTGGCGTCGCCGTGTTTTTGACTTGGTCCATTCTATCGCGCACCCCCCGGGTGCGCGCATCGATCAAATTGGTGGGGGAGAAATTTGTTTGGCCCGGGTTGCGCAAACAGGTCAAGGAATGGGCAGCAGCCTGCGTAGCGTGTCAGCGAGCTAAAATACACAGACACACTAAGGCCCCGTTAGAACCTTTCCACATCCCCGCTAAGCGTTTTGATCATGTGCATATTGACCTGGTCGGCCCGCTTCCGTTATCACACGGGCACACACATCTTTTGACAATGGTAGACCGCACCACGCGCTGGCCAGAGGCGATTCCTCTGACATCAACCACAGCGGAAGAAGTTGCGCGAGCATTTTTAACAGCATGGGTTGCGCGTTTTGGTGTACCGTCGGACATAACGTCCGACAGGGGTCCCCAATTTATTTCCGAGCTATGGTCATCGATGGCCCGCAGCTTGGGGGTGAAGATTCATCGCACCACCGCGTATAACCCCCAGGCCAATGGTTTATGCGAACGCTTTCACAGGTCATTGAAAGCAGCCCTCAGAGCATCGCTAACGGATACAAATTGGGTAGACAAACTTCCATGGGTGTTATTAGGGTTGCGTTCTGCACCTAAGGAAGATTTGCATGCTTCCCCGGCTGAATTAGTTTTCGCTCAGCCGCTCCGTTTGCCCGGGGAATTTCTTCCTGATAATCCCGCACCTAATGGCCCCCCCGCTCAGCCGTGGCAGAGCGGCTCAGGAACAAACACGCTTCCTGGCCCGGTCCATCACAGTTTCCCACACGTTTTTGTGCCCAAGGCTTTAAAAAATGCAGAGTTTGTTTTTGTTAAACATGACGCCCAGCGTCCAAGTTTGCGGCCGTTTTACGACGGACCGTTTCGAGTGCTGGAGACCGGGCAGAAGCATTTTCTGCTAGATTTAGGGGGCAGAAGGGAGCTGATTTGCATTAACAGGCTCAAACCCGCTTTTGTTCTGGCTGAGGAGGAGGTGCAGCTCGCGAGGCCCCCCCGCCGGGGCAGGCCGCCGAGAAGACATTCTCCAAAGTCTTCACAGAGAGGTGCTAACAGCTTTAATCCACAGGTGCAGAGAGATGTTGCAGAGGCAGCCAAGCCGAGTTGCAGCAGATTCGGCAGAAGATTAAAACCCAGGCAGTTGGTGGATTGATTAGCGATGTATGGAGTGTTTTGTGTTTCTCTTTTTGTTATGCCATGCAGATTTTGCCTTACTCGACGTTTGGGGGGGGGGGTAGTGTGGCCGACACACATTGTGGGCTCACGCTGCCACAGAGACAGAACTGAATGTGTATTGTGGAGTGTCACGTCTGCAAGGACTGAGGACTCAAATCTACAGGAGGTAACAAGGAAGTGTGAGATTTGTCTCTTTGTCCCACAGAAGACGCCCCGGAGGGTATTCCGGTTCATCAAGAAATGAGAGACAATGGTGAAGCTTCAAAGTGATGCTTTGTAACTGTATGTTGACTGAAGACACCATGTGACTTGAATTCTGATGCTGGAAATGTATAAAAGGGGGTTGAAGTATGATTCTTTCTCTTTCCTGCTTTGAGAATGCTAGGAGCTTGTGTTCTGTCAAATAAAGCTGGTTTATGACTAAAACTCAGCCTCGTTATTTGAGCATGCTCCTACAGTAGGCTTCATTTACATCTGATACATAGACTTTTGTCCAGTCTTGCTTCAGCAGGTCTTCTTTAAAAGAACTGATTGCATTTTGTGATTTGTATCTGAAATATTTTAAAGTTTTTTTTCTGTATTGGCCCCCATGTGGCCATGGATAAGTGCAAAGACTGGCAGATGGTCACTTATGTCATTTATCAATAATCCACTTTCTATTTTCTTATCAATAATATTAACAAACAGGTTGTCAATAAGTGTAGCAGTGTGGACTGTGATTCTACTGGGATGTGTTATGGTGGGATATAGACTCATACTGTACATAGAATTCATGAACTCTGTAATTACATTTTGTTGAAATGGATTTAGTAAATCAATATTGAAGTCTCCACAGATTACAACCATTTTCTTATTAGTTATATTATTGTACAGCTCGACTAACTTATCTCTGAATGCCTCAATGCAAGTTCCCGGCATTCCTTATATACAACTTATAATTAGATTTTTTGTTTTATCTTGGTCAATCTCAACAGTAACACATTCCAGAACCCCTGGTAGTGCAAAGGACATTCCATTTACAAGTTTACACCTATACAGTTCATTAATATACAATGCAACACCACCACCCTTTTTTGAGATCTGTTAATATGAAACATCTGATACCCCTCTATTGCCATCAAAGAAGCCTGATCTTCATTGAGCCAAGTTTCAGAGACTGCGATAGCTGTAAATTTTCTATCTAGCTACTTTAAATAGTCCTGAATCTGTGGAAAGTTTTTGTTAAGACTTCTGCTGTTAAAGTGTATTATTGATAGTTTACCATCTACTTGCACCTGACTTTGGAATTGCTTTTCAGTGTAATATTCACAATGATTATGAATATTATTGAAGAAGTGGTTGTCAGGATCAATATCATTGTCCATCTCTTGTAGTTTATGTTCAGCATAATGAGTTATTTTCAGAGTCTGAATTTCCTCTCTCAGTGTCAAATGACTTCCTCCAATTGGGGATGATTGATGTCTAATAAAGTCAGTCATGAAGTTTTTTTTGTTTTGTTTTGTTTTTTAAAGTACATTATCATGTTATGTCACAAAAGAACTGTTCTTGCCGTGTGTGGATATGGATTATCGTAGTATCTTAATTTTCTTAATCAGTGTTCATCTACAGTATATTTATTTAAGTCAGTGAGATCTCTTATTATTGTGGCCTTTGCTTCTTCAGGTGTTTCATTTAGTTTAATCCAGACTCTACAGTTTCTTGTCCATGTTGCCTGTATCTTGTTTTGCCTTTTCAACATCCGTGCTTACCATGCTATTTCAGCATTAGTCTTTATTAAATGTTCATTTATGTAAACTTCTATTCCCCGCAGCTTTCTGGCCTGCCTCAGTATGCCATTTTTTACCCTTCTGTTCACAAAGCATATCACAATTGATTTTTTTGTTTTAATATCCTTTCTGGGTATAGTATGGCAGGCTGAAATTGCATTTATATCAACCTTTATGTGTCTGCTTTCAAGGAATTGAAGCACCTGGTTTTCCAAGGAGACTGATTCACTTGGGGGAGCCTCCTCACCTCTCATTCCTGCTGTAGCATGAGCATATGATTGATAGCTAATGTCTCGTCCACTAATGATTAAATCATCCATACGAGTATATTGTTCAAGATCCTCGATGCGTCGCTCCAAGTCTGCAATTTTTTCGTCTCTTTCCTTAATTGTTACTTTCAGCTCTCGCACTTCCTCCATTAGCCCTAATAATTTGGACTGTTGATTGGCCACTTTGGTAAGTTCTTCTGACATGAAGTTCAGAGATTTTTTTTTTTAATCTCTTCCGTTTCCTCTTTCTTTCGTGGCATTTTTTACTGACCTGATGATATAGAATGAAAAAATAAAATTCTGTAAATTATGGTGACACCAGCACATGGAGGATGGACATTATCTCTTACCCAGAAGCAGACAGAGGGGCTGAACAATTGACTGAGGGGGGTAGCACCCCACAGGAGTAATTACACCGGACTTTGGGGCGCCTTGGCATCCTGCTGCTCTAAACTACAGCACAGGGAGGCAACTGTATTGTAGGAAGGTAACATGTGTTATGTTAATCGTGCCACACAATGCTTTTGTAATGTAACATGTGTTATTATAATCTTGCCACTCATGGCATTTGTCAGACCTCATTTAATATGTGCCAGCCTCAGTTTCTATGTGCAGGTCAATAAAGCTTTATAAGAGAGCGCAGTGGAACTGAGGCAGGCCTTTCCAGACTAGGCTCTTCACGGCCCCAGTGTCCACAGTGGGATCACAGGCTATACATATGATAGAGGGTTCAATAAAGAATCTGTGTCGACCTACGCTCGTGCCTCGCCTCCACATACTTCCCTCCTCCACACTGGTGACCTGATGAGAGAGAATGACCGTCTACACCCTTTCACCGCGCTGTGGACTCCGGAGCACCAGGGACCACCGGCATCTTCTTCATCCACACTGTAGCGCGCACGCCTGTGACTCTCTCCACAATGGCGATCTCAACGGCCAGAGAGAGAGTGCGGCGTGGGGACCGAGACACACGAGGATCAGCAAGATGAGCACCGCACAGAAACAGCTTGAACGGATAAGATCGGCATGTTGTGCGTTGATTCCTACAAAGCTCCAACCCTGATTTAACCTCCAGACAGCGGAGTTTCCGCGCACAGAAGCCCCGCGCACACACCGCAGGATTATGAGGACAGCGCAACTTCCAGCTATATGGTCACTGTGCCAGAGCGCGCCACGCACCAGGGACAAACCAGCTCCACAGACTTACACATCATCCTCCACCGCTGCACATGCCTGGGGAATATGGCTGATTGCCATCCTTGGAACCTTTAGGGTTGCTCTTGTACCTAAAGCAGACGTGCAGCCTCACACGCAGGACATGTGTTTGTTTCTCAGCCACTGCGCACAATGGGAATTTGACCGATTGCTTTCCCCGATGCCTTTAGGGCTGCTCCTGCACCTAAAGCAAGATTACCACATTTCCTGACACAGCTACAGTTTTTTTCACAGCCACTACGCATCCTTGGGGAATTGGGCCGATCGTCTACCCCAGATCCTCGCTGGATCGGACCCGCACAAGGAGTCAGAGACTTCAATTTTTTTCACAGCCACTGCGGATCACCATAAGGTTTACTGGGAAAGTCCATCACCCATGGCTGATCCGCACGCAATTTTTGCACGGCCCAGACACTTTTGACGTCCCGGGTCAGCACTCAATTGTTTCCGCCCACCTCCCCCTCATCCTCCACACCATGTTTCCCGCACCTCTGTCCCAGAGACCTGCTGATTGCCAGCTTTGTTCCTTCAGCGTGACGCGCACTGGCCCCGTGCGCCCACACTCCACAGTCGGTCAACATGTTGCAACTCGGAGCAGAGCAGACTGTGTTTTTCACCCCTCCCCCATTCCCCCCACGGACTGACATGCCCTCCGACACTCCCCTACAGCAGGACAGCTCTACCGGAGCGGCTAATCCCCGCTGCAGCCTCCACGGGCGCCGACTTCAGCCCAAACGACCGGGGAGGTCACAGCCCCTTCTGGGTGTTCGGGTGGGGGGGGGGCTGTGTGGTGACACCAGCACACAGCGGATGGACATTATCTCACACCCAGAAGCAGACAGAGGGGCTGAACAATGGACTGAGGGAGGTAGCACCCCACAGGAGTAATTACACCAGACTTTGGGGCGCCTTGGCATCCTGCTGCTCTAAACTACAGCACAGGGAGGCAACTGTATTGTAGGAAGGTAACATGTTTTATGTTAATTGTGCCACACAGTGCTTTTGTAATGTAACATGTTATTATAATCTTGCCACTTATGGCCTTTGTCAGACCTCATTTAATATGTGCCAGCCTCAGTTTCTACGTGCAGGTCAATAAAGCTTTATAAGAGAGCGCAGAGAAACTGAGGCAGGCCTTTCCAGACTAGGCTCTTCACAGCCCCAGCGTCCACGCTGGGGTCACAGGTTGTACATATGATAGAGAGTTCAATAAAGAATCTGTGTCGACCTATGCTCGTGCCTCGCTTCCACATCCTTTCCCTTTTACCCTCTACAAAATAACCATTTTGGTCACATCTTACTCAGACATATTTCAGAGTGCATAAAAACTCAATGTGCACTGTCAGTAGCATTAACATTTGTATCCCTTTTGAAATAAAATATACCACATCCTGGTCATAACTGACCTTGGCACATCACAAAGTGCATTTAGCTGAATAAAAAATGAACTGTCAAATACTTCAGTACACAAACCCCCCAAGAAAAGATTGGTAACATTAACAAACATTGCACATCCACTAATGTGGTTTGTTTTGTTTTAAATCACCATGTGTGAGTAGGAACCTCTTTTTATAACTACACATTCCATTATACACACATATCAGTCCAGGCAGGGCTAAAACGATGATATTCATCTTCAATTTTACACTTCAGAGATGTTTTAAGGTGCCTTCACACCAAACGTGAATGTGCGAATTTTTCGCATGGCATAATTGCATTACAACTCAATGTAAACATGCAAAGAGACAGGAATTCATAGCTTCTGCAGCTGTGTTTAAAGGCCAAATGTCACGTAACAGGGTCCTTAAAATGTCTTGAAACTAGATATAAAAGGGAACCGATCCGTTCGGGTCTTAGTGCATATGCTTCAGTAACGTCGGAATATTCGTTAATTTAAAACTGCCGCGCTTGGCCTAACGTTCCTACTCACGGCCCCCGGAATCGCCTGGGGAAGAAGGCGGAAGTGACGAAATAGATTGTACCTTAGTTTGATGCTTGGGGTATCCCGATTGATTGTTTATATGGAGACTGGAAGAGGCACCGCATATTTTTAATACTTAGACATTTTTTTTCCTTTGTTTGTGGAAGGCAATCACTATTTTTGTTCTTAGTTACCCCTCGTTACCAACGTAATAACGACCAACAATTTTATCCTTAGAAATAAATCATGTATCGTATTGCTGGATGGCACCGTAAAACGGGGCTATAAGGGACGGCTGTGTAATAAGGGACACTTTTCTGGGAAATGTTTTAAATGTAATTCGTGTTGTTATTGTCAAATATTTTAAGGATTCATGGATATTTGACAATAACAACACAACTCAGCGTCCTGCTCAAAATAAAAAAAGCAGAATTCTGGATTTGGAAGGCGATTCCTCTCTGTTCCGGAGCCGCAAGACAGTAGAAAGTGTGAGGCCATCAGCCTAATGATTGAGTCCACACTTCGCGTGATAATAGCTCACGCTGAGCGCTCTGCCAGCCCCCTAGCTGTGGGAGATCACACACACGACGTGTTCCTCAACACACTCAATAATTTTTTTCCCGTATATTTTTCTTTTGGGCGTACAGAAATGGCAATATGCCCGTATTTGCTAAAATTGCATTTTCCCCGTATTAAAATACGGCGAAAACGTATCACTTGACAGGTATGCGCCTCCATTCTCATTCTGATCTGATCAATTTCTTGACAGCAGCAGCTATCCTCCACTGTTGGCATTGCTTGGCAACACTCACAGGTGCACCTATTGAAAAATTCAAGTACAAGAATTTGCAAATATTTTCTGAATGCATGTATACATAAATATGCTTGTTTGTTGATATTGTAAGCACAGGTTTGTTGATATTGCAATTGTGAGCTTTTATAAATTTTGTAACAATATAATATATATAATATTCAATAATGTGTTCACATCCTGTCCATATTATTTACACCATATCCACCACATAAATGCCTTGTAGAACTCATGTAAAATAAAGTGAAAAGATCCATTGCATTATTCATGTTGTCTTTGTTTATTAATAGAACTTTCAAGCCCTCCCCATGAAGTGCCATGTGCGAGAGACATAGTTTTTTCCCAATTATTTCTAGTTATCAAACCTTGAAGCTGGCGTACAAAACAGCAAGCTAGATTTCTAATTCGTCTACAGTGAGAAAGGAACATTCCTGGTTATGGCCCTATACACACGATCCTGGGGATTTTAATACAAGTCATTTTCCACAATTACTTCCATTTCATCCTTGATTTTGTTGCTACAACTGAATGAGGAAAGAAAGGGTTCTACTGTAAGCTAGCGCCCCACTGTATCGTCATAACAATGGCTTCCGAAAAATCAATATTTATGGGGCGCCCTCGACAGACCCCCTTCGGCTTCCCAATTCTGGAGGCGATTAATGTCCAATTCAATGACATTTTCCACTGGTTCTGCTCTCTGGTCATCGTCAGAACTGTTGTCATCAGACAAAGCATCTGATTCCGTCTCGGACGGCTCGAACCTGTAAGGTTCTATGCCTCTGTCACTGTCTGAACCACTGTCATCAGTATCTGGGGTGTCGTCTTCCCTGAATTCCAAGTCCGATTCACCAGAGGACAAAACTAAACTAATTTGTTCACAATCGCTGTCACTTTCCGTCATGATTGTCCAATGTTGATAAGTGTGAATGTGGATAGGGAGGGCAGCCAGGGTGAAATTTGTGACGTCAAAATCATGGCCGCGGTCTGGATTGGCTGTCACAAGCCAGCGAGCAAGGCGGGGCCTTCGCCTGGTGTATTTTGTGCAATTATGTAAATACGGGTGGGTGATATGGTCTCCAGTATGAATATTTGGTTTAACCTATGTGTATTTTATCAAAATTCGTTGTCATTTAGAAAAAAAAAAATTACGTGACATTTGGCCTTTAACCTTTTGTTGAAATCCCCAAAATAACATCATGCTTAGGTTTACATTATCCAATGGGGGGCTCACCTGAAAAAGTTGTCCCTGCCTCCAAAACTTCACAAGGTGATAGGTGTTTCTGTTGCTAGCTTGCTAGCCTTGTTAGCACATCCGTGGCAGGAATCCATGGGTAAATAACTCCGACATCCCGATTCAGCTGAAGAGCTCCCGGTCCTTCTGTCTCCAGGTGAGTATCAGTCTCATTTTCAAACTAGTTTATTCTCCATTGTTGATACTTTTACTCCTATGATGGCAGAATCTCAAAGCTAGTGCTATCCCTCGGATGTGAACATGCAAATGCGCGATTTCATGTGTGCTCGCCTCTTTCCATTAACTTTGCATGCATTTACCGCCGCCCAGTCGCGCTTGGTGTGAAGGCACCTTAATTAGGCTTGGTTTCTTACTACTAACACCGTTAGCCACAGTCATGGAGCCTACACTTCAAAACAAATGCACTGCATTGTGGATTGGTGGACTAGTTGCTAGGCTACGCGGAATGTTGCATTTATGGTCTGTAGTAATTAACCTCTTGCACTCCGTTGTACCACGGGCAGGCAAGTCTCTGTGTCCTAGAGCACACGAGGGCGCTCCCGTGTGCCCTCGTGTGCTCTAGGACGCATGGTGGAGATGCTGATGATGGAGATGGTGATGGCGTCCAAGCGCGCACTGAAAATAAAAGCTGCAGACACAGCCACGAGCAGATTAGTTCATCTGATTGACCTCTCATTCGACTAATAAGAGCCTTGAATTGGGTTTCTGAAACCTTGAAGAACCAATGACTGAAAACCTAGCAAGAAGGACCCGCCTACCAAGGCTGTGAATGCAGTGAGCCAATTGAAACAGAGAAGTTTGCAAGCTGTTTTTTTTAAGGCTGGGTGAAGAGAGACTGCTGGAGCAGATCAAAAAAGGACCCGCAGGAAGAACCCCACAGACCCAGCAGCACGGAGACCACCCACAAATGCAACCTGTGTGACAGCATTCGTGCATCGGCATGTTCGGCCACAGGCGGTGCTTATTTTGTTTTTGTTCCAGCAGAGCAGACGTTATGATTTCTTCCATGGTCATCGTAGACCGACGGAGGCTGACGACGGAGGCTGAGTGACACACACGCGTTCGCCAGTCTTTTTTTAATTACTACTGTTATTTGTTTTGAAAAATCGTTCGCCAAAAACCGCAATCATGGAAGCACAAAACCGCAATAATGGAATTATGTTTTGATCGGGTCGCGAGACCAGAACCACGAGCGGACCAGCGTCGCGTTCGTCTGACAGTGAGGAAGAGAAGTTCGCCAGGACACTGCTGTGAAGAGGTAAGGTGTTATAAGCTATATTATTCTTTATCCCTGAAAATTGTAATCCAAAATGACTTTTGACCGATCGGTAAATTACAACTGTGCAGCGCACGAAGTCTGAAGTTCGTGCGCCGCGGTACAAGGGGTTGTTCGCCGCTTCCAGACCGTGAACGCCGCCCCCCCCCGCTATTCTTCTGTAGCGATGGGGGGGGGGGGCGCGGTGACTGCGCTGCTGTCCCACATCGCCACATGAGGCTAATCTGTCATGTAGCGATGGCCGATGTCGATCCTCTGTAGCGAGGGGCGGGGACAACCCCCCCACACACACACACACAGACACAGCCCTGAGTGTGACCTTTCATTAGAGCCCAAAATGAAGCTTCTACATTGAAGCATTCAAAAGTTACAGACATTTTTCCAAACTGTGCCATTTGCCACAATTTGGCACAGTTCCAAAACGCTTGGGAACTACCTGAGGAAAAAGCTGTGTAATATATTCATTTTTTGTGGTATTGTTACAAAATTTGGACCTCAGCTGGATAATACTTGGTTCTACATTTCTGTTGCATTTTCCAGCCCGGATCTGAAGCTGTGTGTTATTTGCAAGCATTTGTATCCAAAAAAACACCCAGGCCAAATTTATTTTCTTCAAGTTCACTATGTTTAGATGACTGTAACTCAGTGGCCAGAGCACGTAGAGAGATTATGACTGTTTTGCCAAAAAATTCAAAGTGTTTTCTTTTAAATGAGACCAACTCCATGAAGATGCTGCAAAGGGTTGAAGAACAGCTTTTGATTTAATTTGGGCATGTTATTTTTTGGTGTTTTTAGGGAAATTGACCGGAGTCCAAGGGGTTAATGGATTTCTGCAATTATGTGAAAGGTGTTGGTCTTTGCTTCTCTAGCTGGACCACAGACTGGGCCTGAGCCACTCGGAGGTTGGTTCTGGGCCGCATCTGGCTCATGGACCGCCAATTAAATAGGCCTGACCTAAGGTGTACTGTACATTAGTTTAGGCCGCAACCATGGTGACCACAACCCCAGTCCCAACAGCCAACCACAGGGCTTTTTGTTATTGGTGGCTAAAGTCGTGCCCTGTGATTCACTGCTGGGTCTGAGGCCACAGCCTCCCACCCAAAACTTAGCTGTTGCGGGCAATGTTCGCCTATTCAGACTGTGGTGGAAATGACATTCAGTCATTGGTATATAATCAAAATATCATTAACAAAATTATTTGTGACAAAAACCTTGCATAGCGTTGCTTTAAAATGCACAGGAGAGGCACGCTGTCCTTCAGTTGTTGTTCAGAAGAATCAGGGCTCCCTGGCAAGATTCAAACTTGGGACCTCCTGCATACCAAGATATCATCTTAACCACAACACCACACAGCTGCTTCAGCTCACACTCTAACTTTCTCAAATGATAAATGTTCAATTGAAAGGATTCCAGGCAGCAGCAGAACAGTATTCAAAATTTTATGTGTACTACACATTGTTTTCAAATAAAATGGTAAATGGCGTTCAATCATATAGTGCTTTGTCTCATCTCTGGATAATAGTAATTCTCTTCTGGATCATCCAAATGCTCTCTAGCAAACTTCAGACGGGCATTAGAGGGCAATCACACCAAATCCTGCAGTGCCAGACATGTCCCCCTGCTTAAGCCAGTACATGTCTAGGCCTGTCTGAAGTTTCCTAGAGAGCATTTAGATGATCCAGAAGAGGATTGGGAGAATGTCATATGGTCAGATGAAACCAAAATAGAACTTTCTGGTAAAAACTCAACTTGTCGTATTTGGA
This sequence comes from Pholidichthys leucotaenia, assembly GCA_020510985.1. Taxonomy (NCBI): domain Eukaryota; kingdom Metazoa; phylum Chordata; class Actinopteri; order Cichliformes; family Pholidichthyidae; genus Pholidichthys; species Pholidichthys leucotaenia. The sequence goes on along the minus strand of CM035839.1, from coordinate 294,899,716 downwards.
GGAGAAAGAACACCATACCTACTGTGAAACATGGGGGTGAAAACATCATGCTTTGGGGCTGTTTTTCTGCAAAGGGACCAGGACGACTGATCCGTGTAAAGGAAAGAATGAATGGGGCCATGTATCGTGAGATTTTGAGTGAAAACCTCCTTCCATCAGCAAGGGCATTGAAGATGAAACGTGGCTGGATTTTTTAGCATGACAATGATCCCAAACACACCGCCCGGGCAACGAAGGAGTGGCTTCGTAAGAAGCATTTCAAGGTCCTGGAGTGGCCTAGCCAGTCTCCAGATCTCAACCCCATAGAAAATCTTTGGAGGGAGTTGAAAGTCCGTGTTGCCCAGCAACAGCCCCAAAACATCACTGCTCTAGAGGAGATCTGCATGGAGGAATGGGCCAAAATACCAGCAACAGTGTGTGGAAACCTTGTGAAGACTTACAGAAAACGTTTGACCTCTGTCATTGCCAACGAAGGGTACATAACAAAGTACTGAGATGAACTTTTGTTATTGACCAAATACTTATTTTACCGAGAAATTTACCAATTAATTCATTAAAAATCATTCAATGTGATTTTCTGGATTTTTTTTTTCTCATTTTGTCTCTCATAGTTGAGGTATACCTATGATGAAAACTGGAGACCTCTCTCATCTTTTAAGTGGGAGAACTTGCCCAGTTGGTGGCTGACTAAATACTTTTTTGCCCCACTGTATGTAATGTGTGTGTTAGAATAATTTTCAGTATAATTAATCTGAGTCAAAAATCAGGCAGAAAATTTAGATATACACTACCGTTCAAAAGTTTGGGGTCACTTAGAAATTTCCTTATTTTTGAAAGAAAAGCACTTTTTTTCAATGAAGATAACTTTAAACTAGTCAGAAATACACTCTATACATTGCTAATGTGGTAAATGACTATTCTAGCTGCAGATGTCTGGTTTTTGGTGCAATATCTACATAGGTGTATTGAGGCCCATTTCCAGCAACTATCACTCCAGTGTTCTAATGGTACAATGTGTTTGCTCATTGCGTCAGAAGGCTAATGGATGATTAGAAAACCCTTGTGCAATCATGTTAGGTCTGCAATGCTGTAATTGCTGCAAATGGAGGATTCTTTGACGAAAGCAAAGTTTGAAGGAAAAAATTATTATTTCAAATACAAATCATTATTTCTAACCTTGTCAATGTCTTGACTATATTTTCTATACATTTTACAACTCATGGTGGTAAATAAGTGTGACTTTTCATGGAAAACACAAAATAATTGTCTGGGTGACCCCAGACTTTTGAACGGTAGTGTACGTAAGTACATTTATTCTTCATGAGGGAGAAATACAGAGGCAGCCCCAAGTGTGACCATCCATACCTCTGAATCAGCCATTCACTGTTCTAGCTTTTAAAGCTGTGTTATCCATGGGAAGACGGAGAAACTGTCCTTGAGTACATCTGGCAAGACAGGGGGTAACAGTTCTTATCTTTGCTCCCAGGAAACAAGGAGCCAGTACCTTCTCGGTCACATAGGACTAGACATCCAAAAATGTATCAGTACAGCTGGTGATTAAAATTACTAACTCAGGCACACTCACACGCAGACTGGGGCTGTTCAAGGCCATACATGAATCACAAGTCATATAATATGAAATATAATATGGAAGAATAATATAAAGGAATGTTTGAACTTATCCTGCATGGAATGCACATATAAACATCAAACATGAAATAGGAAAGGCATGGTACATCTTAATTATAATAATACATTATTAATAACAATAATAATGTGGATAATATGGAATTTTTCTATCAGTGTGTTTGGGTGTATGCATGTGTATGTGAATATAGCAGCCGGGGTGAGCAGACCACCGTACAGCCTGGCAACCCTATGGAGAAGCAGAGACAGGGGAATTAGTAACCACAACCTGGTGGAACTGTGCTGTATTGTTAGTCTTACTGCTGGCGAGTTGGTGATCAGCTCAGGTTTAGTCCCAAAGGCTCCGGCCAGAAAGACAGTGTCTTCAGCCCCTGTTGCAAGGGGAAAGGTTGATGGAGTGAAGAGGTGCAAGGAGTATTCGGTCCACCGCCACGGATTTCCACCTGTGCACAGGGGAACGAGAGTGGAGAGATGAAAGCGATGATAGTGGCTTACTTGGCGTCGGGGAGTGGAACTCCCAGGAGCATGACGAGGAGAAGGTGGTTCTCTAGGAAGGCGAGGTAGGAGAGGAGTAGCCTCTGGAGAACGGTGAGGTTGAGAATAATCTCAGCGAGTGATGAAGCGTAGAGGCGGTCTCATCAGACCGCATCTACAGAGAGTGACTGTCTTAATAAGGCATTCAATTCAATTTTAGACTCAATGGGGTTTTCCCAGAAAGTAAAAAATTCTACCCATCATTTCCACCATACATTGGACCTTGTTTTGACTTATGTTATAGATATCGAAAATCTGGTAGTGTCTCCTCATAATCCTGTACTGCCTGACCATTGTCTTGTTAATTTTTTGATTTCATTATCTCTGATCACTTGTTTCCTAAAGAAAAATACCACTACATCAGATATCTTTCTGATGACGTTGTTGCCAAGTTTTTGCAGATTGTCTCCTCTATGTCATGGGTCAACACAACAGAAACAACAGAAATAAAAGATGGAGAGTCTGCTCCATTCGTGATTGATAGCATGGTTGATAGTGTTACAGCCTCTCTGCATTGGACTCTAGATTTGGTAGCCCCTTTAAAAAAGAAAAAGTCTAACCAGAGATTTCTAACCCCTTGGTTTAACTCAGAAACTCGTGGCTTAAAACAGAAAACTCATCAATTGGAAAGGAAATGGCGTTCAACTAATTCAGATGAATTCTACTTAGCGTGGAGAAATCATTTCTTAATCTATAAAAAATCTCTTAGAAAAGCTAGATCAAACTATTATTCTGCATTAATAGAAGCGAACAAGAATAACCCCAGGTTTCTCTTCAACACTACAGCCAGGCTTACAAAGAGCCAGGACTCGGTCAATCCTCGCATCCCCCCTGAGTTTTCTAGTCAGGACTTTCTGAACTTTTTCAATCTTAAAATTTTATCTATTAGAGATGAAATCAGTCAGATTCTTCCTACCGTAAACTCAAGTACATTAACTACTACAACTCCCTCAATTGATATCTGCTTAGATAAGTTTACTCCAGTCGACCTCTTAGAGTTGGATAAAATAATTTCCTCATCTAAGTCTTCATCTTGCCTTTTGGACCCTATTCCTTCCAGGTTATTTAAAATTATCTTCCCAATTATTGGTAGCCGTATTCTTCTTATAATTAATTCTTCTTTAACTCTGGGTTATGTACCACTGGCTTTTAAAACTGCTGTAATTAAACCCTTACTCAAAAAACTGACGCTCGATCCAGGAGTTTTGGCCAATTATCAACCAATCTCTAATTTTCCTTTCATTTCAAAAATCTTGGAAAAAGCTGTTTCTGCACAATAATTTGACCATTTGCAGGGAGTTGGTTTGTTTGAGGTGTTTCAATCTGGGTTCAGAGCTCATCACAGCACTGAAACTCCCTTAGTGAAGGTCACTAATGACCTCCTGATCGCATCTGATAATGGACTTGTCTCTGTTCTTGTTCTTTTAGATCTCAGTGCAGCCTTTGACACTATCGATCATGCCATTCTACTTGATAGATTAGAACACTTTGTTGGACTAAATGGAACTCCGTTGCAGTAGTACAGATCTTATTTGTCCAATAGATTTCAGTTTGTTCACATCAATGATGAATTTTCTTCCAACTCTAAGCTCAGTCATGGGGTTCCACAGGGATCTGTGTTAGGCCCTACTCTTTTTAGTCTATATATGCTCCTGTTAGGCAATATCATCAGAAAGAACTGTATACATTTTCACTGTTACACAGACGACACACAACTACACCTGTCAATGAAGCTCGATGATTGTAATCAATTAGCCAAGTCAGATGCCTGTCTTAAGGACATCAAAGCTTGGATGACTTGTAATTTTCTACTATTAAACTCATAAGACTGAAGTCATTCTTGTTAGCCCAAAACATCTTAGAAATTCCTTCTCAAATTATGCCCTTAATTTAGATGCCACCACTCTCACTCTGAATAGTTCTGTGAAGAACCTTGGAGTTATTTTTGATCAAGATTTGTCCTTTAATTCACATATTAAATTTGTTTCTAAGACTGCCTTCTATCATCTGCGCAATATTGCCAAGAGCAGGAGCATCTTGTCTCTGAATGATGCTGAGAAACTGATTCACGCCTTCGTCAGCTCTCGATTAGATTATTGTAATTCGTTATTATCTGGTTGTCCTAAAGTATCCTTAAAAAATCTTCAGTTGATTCAAAATGCTGCTGCTAGAGTTTTAACTGGTTCTAGAAAAGAGATCATATCTCCCCAGTTCTGTCCTCCTTTCACTGGCTTCCCATAGAATTTAGAATCAAGTTTAAAATCCTTCTTCTTACTTTCAAAACTCTTAATAATCAGGCCCCCCTATATATAAAAGATCTCATATTACTGTACCATCCTAATAGAGCATTACACTCCCAAAATGCTGGATTACTTGTGGTGTCCAAAATCTAAAAGTACAGTGGGAGGCAGAGCCTTCTGCTACCAAGCTCCTTCTCTCTGGAATCAGTTACCACTCTGGGTCCGGGAGTCAGACTCGGTCTCTGTTTTTAAGAACAGGGTAAAATCCTTCCTTTTTAATATAGCTTACGTTTAAGGAGGGATTTTGTGTCTCTTAACCCCACTTTTGTTCTGTTGTTATTTGATCCATACTGCTGGTTGACCTCCAATAATGTACTTGGCATCTTACTGTTATGTTCTTTATGTCTGTCCTCTCCATCCTCCCTATCCCCTCACCCCCAGCCAGTCGCAGCAGATGACTGTCCCTCCCTGAGCCTGGTTCTGCTAGAGGTTTCTTCCTGCCAAATGAGAGTTTTTCCTCTCCACCGTCGCTAAGTGCTTGCTCACAGGGGATCGTCTGATTGCTGGGTTCTTCTGAGACTGTGTTTTGTTTTGTTTTTTCTGCACTGTGGTGCCACGAGACTGCTTCTGTTGTGAAATAAAGCTGAATTGAATTGAAATGAACCAGGGAGAAAGACGACGCTGTGCAGACCCGAGGGCAGCAGAGCTTAAATAGTCCAGCTGATGATGACAGCAGGTGTGCGCGCAGCTGTGGAGAATCAGTCAACAGGCAGGCAGAGCGAATCACCACAGTGTTACTTTAACGCCGGATGTAATGGGACACACACCTTCCAAAAAGTTATTTTTTCTCATCAGTCCACAGAGTATTTTCCCAAAAGTCTCGGGGATCAAGATGTTTTCTGGCAAAACTGAGACAAGCCTTTATCTTCTTTTTGCTCAGCAGTGGTTTTCATCTTGGAACTCTGCCATGCAGGCCATTTTTACCCAGTCTCTTTCTTATGGTTGAGTCATGAACACTGACTTTAACTGAGGCAAGTGAGGTCTGCAGTTCTTTGGATGTTGTTGTGGGGTCTTTTGTGACCGCTTGGATGAATCGTTGCTGTGCTCTTGGGGTAATTTTGGTTGGCCAGCTACTCCTGGGAAGGTTCACCACTGTTCCATGTTTTTGCCATTTGTGGATAATGGCTCTCACTGTGGTTTGCTTAAGTCCGAAAGCTTTAGAAATTGCTTTATAACCTTTTCCAGACTGATAGATCTCAATTACTTTGCTTCCCATTTGTTCCTGAATTTTGTTGGATCATAGCATGATGTGTAGCTTTTGAGGATCTTTTGGTCTATTTCACTTTGTCAGGCAGGTCCTATTTAAGTGATTTCTTGATTGAGAACAGGTGTGGCAGTAATCAGGCCTGGGTGTGGCTAGAGAAATTGAACTCAGCTTTCCAATGGTGTGGTAACCACAGTTAATTTATGTTTTAACAGGGGGGCAATCACTTTTTCACACAGTGCCATGTAGGTTTGGATTTATTTATTTTTTACCCTTAATAATAAACACTTTCATTTAAAAACTGCATCTTGGGTTTACTTGTGTTATCTTTGTCTAATATTTAAATTAGTTTAATGATCTGAAACATTTAAGTGTGACAAAATTACAAAAAAATGAGAAATCAGGAAGGGGGCAAACACTTTTTCACACCACATATAGATTCATTACACACAGAGTGATATATTTCAAGTGTTTATTTCTTTTAATTTTGATGGTTATGGCTTATAGCTCATGAAAACCCCGAATTCAGTTTCTCAAAAAATTTGAATATTACATACATTAATTTTTTTTATTTTTAAAAAAAGGATTTTTAATAGAAATGTTGGCCGACTGAAAAGTATGTCCATGTACACACTCAATACTTGGTTGGGGCTCCTTTTGCATAATTACTGCATCAGTGCAGCATGGCATGGAGGCGATCAGCCTGTGTTACTGCTGAGGTGTTATGGAAGCCCAGGTTGCTTTGATAGCGGCCTTCAGCTTGTCTGCATTGTTGGAACAGGTGTATTTCACCTTCCTCTTGACAATACACCATAGATTCTCTATGGGATTTAGGTCAGGATAATCAAGCACAGTGATACCATGGTCATTAAACCAGGTTTTTGTACTTTTGGCAGTGTGGGGTGGGGGGGGTGCCATGTCCTGCTGGAAAATGAAATCAGCATCTCCATAAAGCTTGTCAGCAGAGGGAAGCATGCAGTGCTCTAAAATTTCCTGTTAGATGGCTGCACTGACATTGTACTTGGTTAAACACAGTGGAAAAACACCAGCAGATGGCATGGCTCCACATATCATCACTGACTGTGGAAACTTCACACTGGACCTCAAGCAATTTGGATTCTGTGCCTGTTCACTCTTCCTCCAGACTCTGGGACCTTGATTTCCAAGTGACAGGACTTGGCACGTGATTTGGGGAACCATGTCATCAGCTGGTGTTAGTCCACTGTGTTTTATCAAGTCCAAAGTTAATGCAGCTGTCTACCAGGACATTTTAGAGCACGTCATGCCTCCCTCTGCTGAGAAGGTTTATGGAGATGCTGATTTCATTTTCCAGCAGGACTTGGTACCTGCTCACACTGCTGCCAAAAGTATCAAAGCCTGGTTTAATGACCATGGTATCACCATATTTTACTGGCCAGCAAACTCTCCTAACGTAAACCCCATACAGAATCTATGAAGTATCGTCAACAGGGAGATGAGAGACACCAGACCCAACAATGCAGATGAGCTGAAGGCCGCTATCAAAGCAACCTGGGCCTTCGTAACACCTCAGCAGTTTCACAGGCTGATCACCTTCATGCCACGCCACAGTGATGCAGTATTAATTCATGCAAAAGGAGACATGACCAAGTATTGAGTGTGTGCATGGAAATACTTTTAGTCAGCCAACATTTCTATTAGAAAAACATTTTTTTTAAATTGATCTTATGTAATATTCTAATTTTTTGAGAAATGAGGGCAGCAATAATTGTTTTTTGGGAAATGGGGACTTATTTTGTATAAAGCTTAATTGTTTATTAAAATTTAAATCTACACAAGTAATTAAAGAGATTAAAACAATCATTACAGTTGCATTTGAAGTTATTCAACCCACAATGCAAAAAATCATCTTCGTTTTAAAAATTTGCTTTCAGTATTTATAAACTGTAAATGTCGAAAATGAACATAATTTGCAATGTGGGTTGAATAATTTCACATGCAATTTAAACACAGTTAAGAAAAAGACACCTTCGGGATGAATACAGCATCCAGAGTTGATTTAATTATTTTTAGATTTAAAATAAATCAGACCTAAAGCGGTCTGATTTATTTTTATTTATTTATTTTATAGGTCAGGTAGCTGATGCATGAACAATATATATTTACCGTGTTTTTCCTTTGTATTACAAAATACATTCAGCAAATGTACAATAAATGAAAAAATACAGAAGTTATATGTAATGAAAACTGATGTAAATACAAGACGAAGCAAGGACTGTTTTTTTTTCCTTTTTTGGTATATAAAGTGACATTAAAAAAATCTCCAGAGGACAATTCAGGTAAATTTAAACAGAGGACACCATACGGGAAAGGAACCCATGACCTAAAAGGGGAACAATGTTTGGAATTATCCTCTGATACAGGTACAGAATATCACAGTCAAGCCTTTGGCCCACATTTCATCAGAAGGTTTTTCTTCTCAAATATTGCTTTAATTATGACCACTGATCACAACCATAATATGAAGGGGGCAAGAGATGAGAAGGGTGTCTAGTATCCTTGAGCACATCCATCTGCTCTGGGGTCTGAGCCCGCCCACAGCACCCTGGAAGAACGATCTGTGTGAGTGACAGATGGATTCCACCAATCCCCCACTGTGATGATTTGTCCTCGCCCAAACTGAGATCTCTTGTGGCCTATAAGTATGAATAAAAAGTTAAAAATCCAATGAGTATTTTAAATAGTCTTAGACCATAATTAATCATGTACTAACATATGCAGTATGCAAATAGAATGAGACAAAAGTTTTTAGTCTGATGGAGTCCAGCAATATACAATTAGTCTCTGAAAATTGAAAATAACTACAGGTATGAAGCAAAAAGACAGTTTTTTGACTTAAGATAAGATAAGCCTTTATTAGTCCCACAATGGGGAAATTCCAGGATTGCAACAGCGCAGGGATAGCAACACTCAGAGCAACAATCAGAAGACAAGAAAAATCAAGAGCAGCGAGTATACATATGTACATATAAATACAGTACATAAATATATAAACACACAGTGCGGAGCATTGTAGCTAGATGGAATGACAGCATAACCGTCTACTTAGTTATCCTACATGGTATGATTATGTACCCATACATACTGTCACCCTCTGTAGCGACCGGTATTTTCCTAGTTGTATACCGGAGGGGACCATTGTGTAAGTCTATTGCGTCTTTTGTATTCAATACTATTAGGTTGTCATGTTTTTTTGCTATCTCTGCGAGCAGCCCTGCTTAGATTATACAGTCTAACAGCCGTAGGTAGGAAGGACCTGCGAAACCTCTCGGTTGTGCACCTAGGATGATGTAGTCTGCTGCTAAATGAGCTCCTCAGTGCATTCAGTATGTCCTGCATAGGGTGGGACTCAGACTCCAGCAGAAATGACAGTTTAGCCACCATCCTTCTCTCTCCCATCTCCTCCACTGGGTCAAGGTGCTGCCCCAGGACAGAGCTAGCTTTCTTGATCAGTTTTTTCAGTCTCTTCCTATCGGCTGCTGTAATGCCACTGCCCCAGCAGACCACTCCAAAAGTGATGGCTGATGCCACCACCGTGTCGTAGAATGTCTTCAGCAGCACCCCTTGTACACTAAAAGACCTGAGTCTCCTCAGTAGGAACAGCCTGCGCTGTCCCTTCTTGTAGAGTGCGTCAGTATTGTGTGACCAGTCTAGTTTATTGTTCAGATGAACACCCAGGTACTTGTAGGATGTCACCATCTCGATGTCAGTTCCCTGTATATTTACTGGTGCTGTGAGGGGTTGTCCTTGCCTGCGGCACTCCACCACCAGCTCCTTAGTTTTCCTCGCATTGATCTGGAGGCAGTCCCGATTGCACCAGTCCACGAAGTCCTGGATAAGTCTTACTTTACTTTACTTTACTTGTGGGTAAATGATTGCCAAAACCTACAACTAGGATCAAAGCAATTTAAAACTGACATAAGACTCTGAGGGCTGTATTTTGACAGTCGTCAGCGGACTTTTCTGTCAGACTTTATGCCGTACGTCAGTGTTTTTTGTTAGTGTCTGTTAGTGGATTGTCTGTTTTTTTACACTTTGCGTCATGACATCTAATTACCAGCAGACAGTGCACTTGCTATGCGCTGGGAAGAAGAGGCTCATTTTAAAGAGGTGTGGCAGCACGCAATCTCAGGCGCATCACTATTATGGTGCATGTTACTCCAATGCACTTTTGATCAGGAAAAAGGTGGTCTGTCGTCAGAAGCGCATTGTTTAATGCTATTTCAGTGGCATATTTTGAAATTGCGCAGCTCCAGAGCTCATGAGGAAACAGCATGCACTGGGTTTCTGTTATTTTAATGGAGAAGGCTGTAACAGTCATAATATAATTGCCCATCATTTTAATTACAATATGATCACACACTATTTTTTTTTATTCCAGCTACTCTGACAACAGACACATTATAAAGTATGCTGATGACTCAGTCATTGTCAGTCTCCTCCAGGATGGTGAGAGTGGCCATGGCCCAGTAGTTGATGACTTTGTTCACTGGTGTGAGGATTCCTACCTGCAGCTGAATACAACAAAAACGAAAGATATGATTATTGACTTTAGGAGGAAAACTCCCAGGCACAAAGTCACCATACTAAAAGGCCAGACCACCGAATGTGTACAATCGTACAAATATCTTGGGACGATTATTGATAGTGGATTGAACTTTGAGGTGAACTGTGAAAGGGTGTGCAAAAAGGGTCAGCAAAATTTGCATTGTTTGAGGAAACTTGCACGCTTCCAAATTGACCGAACCATAATGACTATGTTCTATCGGGCTTTTATTGAATCTGTTTTATCCTTTTCTTTAATGTCATGGTTTGGTCAGATAAAACTGAAACAGAGGAAATCCTTGGATCAGGTAGTCAGATGGTCCAGTCGTTTGCTTGGTGAGTCACAGCTGAGCCTGACATCCCTGTACACCAGACAAGTACAGAGGATGGCCGACTCGATTTTAAATGATGACTCCCACCCTTTGCACTGCAACTTTCAGCTTCTTCCCTCCAGACGGAGGTTTGCTGTCCCAAAAAGTAGAACCCAGCGCTACAAAAACAGCTTTGTCCCTGCTGCTGTCAAAGAGTTGAACAAGCTATAAAAATTATATTGTACATATTTTATATTTACCTGTTTTGTAAGATGTGTGCCTGTGTTTGTGTCTATGTTGAATGTAATTGTGGCTTGTAAATATGGATGTCACCAACTGCAAAACAAATCTACCTACGGGTACAAATAAAGTAACCTGAACCTGAACCTGAACCTGAACCTACTCTCTCATTTTAATTGCAGACTTACCATTGGAGTCTATAGATTAGGCATTAATGTATGAATTTTGAACGGGAATGATTGAACGGACAGTGAGTGTGTGTGTGCACAGGGGATTGGTCGGCGCACAGGGGATTGGTTATTATCAGTCTGAAGATTTTAAACTACAGACCTCCATCCATCCATGCATCTTCTACCGCTTTTCCGGAGGTCCGGGTCGCAGAGGCAGCAGTTAAAGCAGAGAAGCCCAGACTTCCCTCTCCCTGGCCATGTGCATCAGCTCTTAGAGGATACCAAGGCATTCCCAGAGCAGCTGGGAAACACAGTCTGTCCAGCGAGTCCTGGGTCTGCCCCAAAGTCTCCTCCCAGTAGGACGTGCCCAAAACACCTCAAGTGGAAGGTGTCCAGGAGGCATCCTGATCAGATGCCCAAACCACCTCAACTTGCTCCTTTCGATGTGGAGGAGCAGCGGTTCTACTCTGAGCCTGAGGGTGAGTCCAGCAATCCTACGCAGAAAGCTCATTTCAGCCACTTGTATCAACAATCTCATTCTTTCAGTCATTACCCAAAGCTCATGACCATAGGTGAGGGTAGGAACGTAGACTGACCGGTAAATCAACAGCTCTGCCTTAGAGCTCAGCTCCCTCTTTACCACAACAGACCGGTAAAACGTTTGCATCAAAGCAGATGCTGCTCCGATCCGTCTGTCAATCTCTTGCTCCATTCTCACCTCACTAATGAATAAGACCCCAAGATACTTAAACTCCTTCACTTAGGCCGGAGCTTGTCCCCAATCTGGAGAGGCCAATCCACCTTTTTTCCAGCTGAGGACCATGGACTCGGACTTGGAGGTACTGATTCTCATCTCAGCCACTTCATACTCAGCAGCAAACCGTCCCAGTAAGACCTGTAGGTCATTGCTGGATGAAGCCAACAGGACAACATCATCTGCAAACAGCAGAGATGAGATCCTGTGGTCACCGAGCATGACACTCTCTGTTCCTTGGCTGCCCCTAGAAATCCTGTCCATAAAGCTTATGAACAGGATTGGTGACAAAAGGCAGCCCTGGCGGAGTCCAACTCTCACTGGGAATGAATCCGACCGAGTGTTGGCAATATGAACCAAACTCTCACAACAGTCATATAGTGACCACATAGCTCGTAACAACAAGCCCAATACACCATAGTCCTGAAGCACCCCCCATAAAAAAAACCATAAGGGACATGGTCGAAGTCCACAAAACACTGATTGGGCAATCTCCCACGAACCCTTGAGGATTCTCGAGAAGGTAAAGACCTGGCCTGATGTGCCATGGCCAGGCTGAAAACCACATTTCTCCTCCTGAATCCGAGGTTTGACCAATGGCCGGACTCTCCTCTCCAGTATCTTGGCATAGACCTTCCCAGGGAGGCTGAGGAGTGTGATCCCTCTAAAGTTGGAACCCACCCTCCAGTCACCCTTCTTGAAGAGGAACCACCACCCCGGTTTATCATGCCAAAGGCAATGTACCCTACCTCCATGCAATGTTCCACAGAGGAAGCAGGGCTTGTGGACGAAGGGGACGACTCCCTCATCACAGGGGGCTGAGGTTGCCAAAGTGGTTAAAAAACTCTTTGGTGGCCGGACCCTGGGGGTGGACGAGTTTCGCCTTGAGTACCTCAACGCCCTGGATGTTGTAGGACAACTACAGACCTCTTCTCTGAAAATGTTTTGCCCACTAAATTATTGTGTGTTGAGTCATCATATCATCCAGCTGGCCCGCTGCATCCGCGGAGAGAGAGCTTAGACTTTCTGCTGCACATTCACCAACCACAATGCTCCGCACTGTCTATACATATATATATATATATATATATATATATATATATATATATTTATAGTAATATGTACATATGTATACTAGCTGTTCTTGTTTTTTCTTGCCTTCTGATTGTTGCTCTGAGTGTTGCTATCCCTGTGCTGTTGCAATCCTGGAATTTCCCCATTGTGGGACTAATAAAGGCTTATCTTATCTTATCTTATCACATCATCATATCTCATGTCCGTTTGTGCATGCGTGTCCCAATTAATGAAAAAACACACTCAGCCAGTGTTTTCTGTTAAATGAGGACAGTTAAGTACAAACTATTTGAAGACACAACAGGGTTTTTCACTACACAGAGGAAAAAAAAAACGTTACGTGGGTTTATGATTCAGTTCTCTACCGGACTGCAGCTGGACCAGTCTGTCCTATCGGGAAAACAGCTGTCACGATGACCCAGATATGTGCGCACAAACCCAATATTCATTATCTAATGATGACAGTTTTTACAATGTTAACCTCATTCACAATCATTCTTTTAAAAGAACGATTCAAAATAAAAATATCCCAACAATTGCTTTGAATTAATTCTACAATTTTGCATTCACCAGAGCAGAATAATACAGCTCAGGCCGCGATGAGTGGCTCCTCTTTCTTGATTTAAAAGAGACGCTCTGATGAACGATAATACTTTTTTTTGTGAGATCGAGTTTATGATACTATAACTGAAGGAAACTGTCAAACTCATGGACAAAGAGAAAGACTGGCATCATCTCTGAATTGTAGCTGACAGCTCTCATCCATGGTCAAGCAAGGCTGTGGAGTTAAAGAGCTCCTTGCTTTTAAATGCATTTTCACTTTGTAAATGAGCCCGCATTGTCCTCAGCGCTAAACGCCATTGTCCTCTCATTTAAACCTCCTTCGTGTTAGCATCCTGTCTTTTATCTTGTGCCCCGTTTATTAAAGGGAAAGGGAACAAAGGCAATGATTGATTTCACATTACGCCCCAAACAAACCTCTGAATAATTAAGAGCGTTAGGACAACCCTTTTTGACTTTGCATCCGGTGGAAAATTCATTTCTGTGCTGCTGTGATAAGGAAATAAACTTGGAAACAGCCATAAACGCTTCTGCGTCAGTGACAACTGACTGACCGACCAGGTGCTTGTAATACGGCCCTTAGTGTTTAATTCACACAAATGCTGGAAATATGTCTGTAGGCAGGCAAAAACCAAAAGAAAATTGGTAAAGATGCATATAGTGAGATTAGTTTGAACTGTTGAATGTTAGCATCATGTTATTTATTAGAGCTTAAAAAAATCTACACATAATTAAAGAACTGCGATTGAAACATTACAGAAATGTGAATGTATTCCAGGATGAATAAGGCTGCGTAGTTTACAGAGAAAGGCTAATGGAAATATTATGAAAAGTACATCACAATAAATTACACACAGAGTGATATATTTCAAGAGTTTATTTCTTTTAATTTTGATGATCACGACTTACAGTTAATGAAAACCCAAAATTGAGTTTTTCAAAAGATTTGGATATTACACAAGATCAATTTTAAAAAGTGGATTTTTAATAAAAATGTTGGCAGACTGAAAAGTATGTCCATGTACACAGTCAATACTTGGCTGGGGCTCTTTTTGCTTGAATTACTGCATTAATGAGGTGTGACATGGAGGCGATCAGCCTGTGGTACTGCTGAGATGTCATGGAAGTCCAGGTCGCTTTGATAGCGGCCTTCAGCTCGTCTGTATTGTTGGATCTGGTGTCTTTCATCTTCCTCTTGACAATACTCCATAGATTCTCTGTGGGGTTTAGATCAAACAAGTTTGCTGAATCAGAATCAGAATCAGAATCAGATTTATTGCCATTGTTCATGTAGTACACAAACTAGGAATTTGTCTTGGTCCAATGCTGCAACTTTCAACATGGAGTAGCACTAAAGATAAAAATAAAAAAAAAAAACTATAAATGCAATAAAATGTAGAATATGAATGAGTAATACTAATCTATGCAATTTTAAATATATTAACAAGCAGCAGATATTGTGGAGTTCCACATAGTGCAGTCGGTAGTGCAAAAGAAAACAGTGATAATTATCATGAGTCCGGTTGAGCTGCTGTACGTAGTGCACGAGAGTCTAATAAGTCACTTAGTGTTCAGCAGTCTAATGGCAGAGGGGAAGAAGCTATTCATGTAGCGGGAGGTTTTAGTCTGAATGGACCGAAGTCTTCTGCCTGAGGGGAGGGGGGCAAACAGTGCATGTCCAGGGTGTGAAGGGTCGGCTATGATCCGACCTGCACGCCTCCGGGTCCTGGAGATGTACAGGTCCTGGAGGGATGGGAGCTTGCAGCCGATCACCTTCTCAGCAGCACGCACAATGCGCTGCAGTCTTAGTCTGTCCCTGGCGGTGGCTCCTGCGTACCACACGGTGATGGAGGTGGTGAGGATGGACTCGATGATGGCCGTGTAGAACTGTACCAACATCTTGGTGGGTAGTTTGAGCTTCCTCAGCTGCCGCAGGAAGAACATCCTCTGCTGGGCCTTTTTGATGAGGGCGCTGATGGTCAGCTCCCACTTGAGGTCCCGGGTGATGGTGGTGCCCAGGAAGCAGAAGGAGTCCGCAGTGGTGATGGGAGAGTCTGTGAGGGTAAGAGGGGGCAGAGGGGCTGTGACTTTTCTGAAGTCCACGATCATCTCCACTGTCTTCAGAGCGTTCAGCTGCAGGTTTTTGTGGCTGCACCAGGACGCCAGCTGGGCCACCTCTCTCCTGTAGACGGACTTGTCGCCGTTGGAGATGAGCCCGATGAGGGTGGTGTCGTCCGCAAACTTGATCAGCTTGACAGACTGGTGGCTGGAGGTGCAGGAGTTGGTGTACAGGGAGAAGAGCAGGGGGGAAAGTACACAGCCCTGGGGTGATCCGGTGCTGATGCTAACAGAGTCTGAGACAGTCTTTCCCAGCCGCACATGCTGCCTCCGGTCCGTCAGGAAGTCGGTGATCCACCTGCAGAGGGAATCAGGCACGTTGAGCAGGGACAGCTTGTCCTGGAGCAGAGTGGGGCGGATGGTATTGAATGCAGAGCTGAAGTCCACAAACAGGATCCTGGCGTAGGTTCCTGGGGAGTCCAGGTGCTGCAGGATGGAGTGGAGGGCCAGGTTGACTGCGTTGTCCACAGACCTGTTGGCTCTGTAGGCAAACTGCAGCGGGTCCAGGAGGGGAGTGGTGATGGTCTTGAGGTGGGGCAGGACCAGGTGCTCAAAGGACTTCATGACTACAGAGGTGAGCGCTACAGGTCTGTAGTCATTAAGTCCAGTGATCCGTGGCTTCTTGCTGGCCAGTCAAACAGTGATACCATGGTCATGAAACCAGGTATTGGTTCTTCTGGCACTGTGGGCAGGCGCCAAGTCCTGCTGGAAAATGAAATCAGCATCTTCATAAAGCTTGTCAGCAGAGGAAAGCATGATGTGCTCTAAAATTTGCTGGTAGACGGCTGCAATTGTCATGAGCCGAGCTGGCTTGGCTTTTCCAGGCTTGGCCCTCTCCGTGTGCTATGGCAGAGCGCACAGAGAGTTTATGACAGAATGACCCAGCCCAAAAAAAGGATTTAGCGGGTTCACCTACACATCCCTTTTTCCTTTTTTTTTGTGTCATTTTCTGAACTGTTTTTTCATCCACCGTTTTTTTTTTTGTCCCACTATGCCTTCGGAGCGCCGCTCCCATGCTGGCCGGAGGAAATTAGCGGTGAGGCATCCCACGGTGGAGGAAGAATGGGCGGTGACCTTCATCCAGGACTTTATGGATGAGGCCCATAAAGCCCGCGGACCCAAGGCGAAGTGGAGCATCCTGAACGCAGCGGAAGGAATTCTGGAAGCGCATCCTGGTCTCTGGGATTACCCTCAGTACGCAGATCTGATCGTTTCGATCTACGCACTCCAGCGCATGTTTCCTGGTGTGGGGAGAGTGGCGTTCCTCACGGAGCCCACGCGGGAATGTGCTCCACAGTCTGCAGCCGTTCTCTCCCCCGCTTCGCCATCAGGGTCAGCTGCCCATAGGCAGCGTCATCCCGCGAGGAGACGCCGGGAGAACCCCTCCTCTTCAGCAGCAGCCATCGTCCTTTCAGCCGCCGAGAGGTCCGCTGGATTCACCCTGGCCCCGCCTACCTCCGTCGTCAAGGAGACGGCTCCTCCAATAGTCTGCGGAGGGGTCCACGTCATCGCTGGCACGGAGAGGGTTGAGTTTCTGCCCTTTGCAGCTGTACAGGTCATCAACTGGGATGGCAGGCAAGTATTTTTTCATTCTAAATCCTTCATTAACACTGAACCTTGCCTGTCTCCCGAGGGGGAGGTCCAGTATCAGCAGTCCACTGGGTCCTCTCTTCCAGTTGCATTTAATGATTGTTTCCTTCCCCTCTCCGTGTCTCCTCCTTTAATTTCTGAGGATCTGCCGGTCCAAGAACCGGGCCCCCTGACGATGGAGGAGGTTGAGGCCCTGGATGATCCTGCGCAGGAGCCAGCATGAAGCTGTTTCCCCGCAGTCACACCGGTGGACGAGGAGTGGGTGAATCTGCTCGCCTTCGTCAACCACCGGGTCAAGGAGGAGCACCGTGAGAGGGAGGTCCAAGGACGCACTTCCCTGGCTGTGAGGGTTCCACCTCCTATGCCTGATCAAGCCCACGGATTCACCTTCAGACGAGGAGTGGGCTAATCTGCTCGCTGTAGTCAATGGCCGGGTCAAGGAGGAGCGGAGGACCAGGACTGCAACCACCATCACGCCTGCTGTGGGGACCGCCGCAGCAGAGTCATCCCCTGGACCAGACCCCCAGCCGACAGGATCCAGACCATCACCGTCAACAGCGCTGGAGTCCTGGACGGCGGTAGAGCTTGAGCACAGGGAAGTTATCTCTCCCGCAGTCCAACTGCCTATGATCGAGAGATCTTTTCTGGCTCTTGGGGAGGAGAGTCGGGTGCGGCTCTTGGCCGCACCTGGGCTGCCCTCGCTAGGCTCTGCCACTGCCGGTGACCCTAACCCCTCCTTCTCTCCCTTGCCTGTCGAGCCCCTCAATAGGATCGCTGGAGAGGAGCTACCATCATCGGGGTTGCCTACTGATGACGACGGGACGTTGGCAGCCCCAGAGGAGGTCGACAGGGGCACAGCACCGGGCGCGATGATGGAGGCTACGCACCCCAAATCGCTGGAGTCCTGGACGGCGGTGGAGCCCGAGTTCAGGCAAGTGTGCTCCATTATGTCAAGACCTCCTATGTCAATGTCACACTGCCTGGCTCATGGCGAGGAGGGCCCGGGGCAGCTCATAGTAGCCCTCAGGGCCACCTCACCGGGCTCTGCCGCTGCCGGCAACCCTGACCCGGTCTCTTTTTCTCTCCATTCGGGGTCGGAGCCCCCTGCTAGGGTCGCCGGAGAGCAGCTGACTTCGCTGGAGGCCGCCAAGGAACGGGATCCTGCACCAGGTGGCATTAGGAGCACCACCTCCCTCGCTGGGGAGGCCACCACGGGAGCGCCACGGGCTGCACAGTGGCGCAGTGGTTAGCACCGCGGCAGCACAATTTTACCCTCGGCCGGGGGATCGCGGGGATCATGAGATCGTGGGTTCGATCCCTGCCCCCGGCCAACAGTGTTCTGTGTGGAGTTTGCATGTTCTCCCCGTGTTTGCGTGGGTTTACTCCGGGATTTCTCCGGTTTCCTCCCACATGCCAAAACATGCAGGTTAGGGAGTTAAGGGGCGCTTGCACACGCAGTGACCGGCAGCTGTTGGCTTGTCACCGGACTGCAGAACAAATCTACCTACGGGTACAAAATAAGTCCAAAAAAAAAAAAAAAAATGAGGCCCCCGATGGAGGTCACCGCTGGTGCAATGGTGCTCCAACCACAGCCCGTCATGGGTGCAGCCACGTCTCAGACTGGGACCATCGTGGGTGCAACTAAGCCTCAGCTGGAATTCACCGGAGGTGCTGCAGAGTCGTTGCTGGAGGTTGCCAAGGGTCTGGCCCTGCCGAGGGAGGACGTCGCTGCCTCAGCCCCTCCTGCCAAGGTCATCAGGGCTCCACTGCCCGGTCTTGGTCCACCGTGGGTGCAGTTGCTGACCACCCTGAGGACACCGTGGTCCCCTTATTCCTACCCTATGCCGTGGAGGTCCCTTTCTCCAGTCCTGTTACCCACCAGTGAGCCTTCCGGTGGACAGGCCGCCTCCTGCTTCACCTCTTTGGTCCTGGTGGCTAATCAACGCGGGCCGGCCGCCAGAAGAATTGACTCCCCAGGTCAGGTGGCTCATGTTTTTTGGCAGACCGCCGGATTCGGTTCACCGGACCTTCTGCTGGACCTGGGACGCTGGGTGGCCTCCGGAGCCCCAACACCCGTGGACTTGGGGGGGTTAATCGTGGGCCCTGGGCGGGGCATTGTGTTCCCTCCTTCCTGTTCCCCCTACCGCCCACCCCGGTTCGTGTTGTTTGTTGTTGTTGCTCCTGTTGGGGGGGGGGGGGGTCTTCTTGATGTTACCTTGGGTGTCTGGGAATCCACCCCTTAGAGGGAGGGCTCTGTCATGAGCCGAGCCGGCTTGGCTTTCCCCGGCTTGGCCCTGAACTTTCTGTGGGTTTTGGTTCTGTTGTATATGTGCATTATGTGTAGATTGTACTTATTTCCATCTCCATTGCCACTGCCTGACCGGCATCTGTCAGTCAACTTCTGTGATCTTTTTCCCACGCTGCTGACAGTCTGTCGGTCCAACCACGCCCCCTCGCTCTCCTTAATTCCACCAGCTGTTCCCAGTCCCGGTAATAATCTTTCCCGCGCCTTGCTCAGTGTGTGGGCAGCGGTGTTTGTATTTAAGCGGCTCTTCGCTAGACAAATGCCGCTGGGTCACTGTACGAGTCAGACGGTTGTTCTCCGCTGTTTGATCGTCACGTCCTGAAGGATTATCTGTGTGTGTGCTCGTGGTCAGATTTGGACGACTCGGACAGTTCCTGCACGGTGAGTAAGCGCTTTCCTACGTTTCTGTTTGCAGTTGTGCTGCTACGCTTGTCTGTAGCATTTCCCCCCTTGCAGCACAACTACTACGCTTGGGCACTGCTGCCCTGCTCTTCTCCCGTGCCAGTCGAGCGTCCTTAACTCTAAGTTTACCCAAGCATTTTGTCCTGTTAGTTTTTGTGGCCACGGTGCACACTGGTCTGCCTGCTGCACGCTATTAGTGTGAATCATTAAGTGCACAACTGTTACATTCCTGTAAGTCTTTATTTTTGAACTGTTTGTCAATAAATGTGTGTTTGGTGAAACCCTGCGCTTAAATCTGTCCATCCTTCTCCTTCTCCATGCGTTATGGCAGCACTATCTTTAGACTTGATAAAACACAATGAACCAACACTAGCAGATGACATGGTTCCCAAATCAGGCGCCAGTTCCAGTCATTTCGAAATCAAGGTCCCAGAATCTGGGGGAAGAGGGAAGAGGCACAAAATCCAAGTTGACTGTGGTCCAGTGTGAAGTTTCCACAGTCTGTGATGATTTGGGGAGCCAGATCATCTGTTGGTGTTGGTCCACTGTGTTTTATCTAGTCTAAAGTCAGTGCAGCCATGTACCAGAAAATTTTAGAGCACTTCAAGCTTTCACTCTGTTTACAAGCTTTATAGAGATGCTGATTTCATTTTCCACTGCAGGACTTGGCACCTGTCCACACTGCCAAAAGTACGGTTTGCTGAACATGGTATCACTGTGCTTGACTGTCCAGCAAATTGTCAATAGGAAGATGAAAGACACCAGATCCAACAATGCAGACGAGCTGCAGGCCACTATCAAAGCAAGGTGGCCTTCATAGCACCTCAGTAGCACCACAGGCTGATCACTTCCTTGCCATGCCACATTGATACAGTAATTCATACAAACGGAGCCCTGACAAAGCACTGAGTGTTTACATGGACATAATTTTCAGTAGGAAAATACTTCTATTAAATATCCACTTTTTTAAAATTGATCTTATGCAATATTCTAATTTTTTGAACAACTGAATTTTGGATTTTCATTAGCTGTAAGCCATAATAATAAAAATGAAAAGAAAAAAAAAACCCACTTGAAATAAAGCACTCTATGTGTAGTGAATTTGTACGTGAGTTTCAATTTTTGAATAGAATTATTGAAATAAATCAACTTTTCAATAATATTCTAATTTACTGAGATGCACCTGTTGATTAAAATGAAAAGTCAGACAGCAAGCCATCTCAGGAAAGAGAAGAGGAACAAATTTAAACATCCTGTTTGTAACAGGAAACAATAGCATTTATGGCAACTGGACCAATGTTGTTACTGTGCTGTACATCAATATAATAATTAATGTTACATATTAACTACCCAGTGCAATAAGAGTGTTGTAAAATATGGAGTTACTGAGTTAAAAAATATCACCTTTACTTTGTGCATATGCTTTCAAATGTTTCATTGACAGCATACATATATCGGTGTTTTTTCTTCATTTTTAGATATTGATCTTATTTATTTATTGAGAGAGGAGAGAGAGAGAATATTCTCTGAAACTAGAGATAGTTGCCAACACTAAACAAACATTGCAGTTACCCTGCTGATTGTGTACACAGACCAGGTACCTGTGACTGGCCAGTTGACTTTATGGCCCTTTCTTCTCAGTTCCTCTGCTACCTTCTCATTAACTCCCTCCTCCAAATTAATCAACCAATGATCACCTGGGAGAACACATGACTAATCAGAACACTAACATTTTCGTTTAAAACAAAAAGTGCCACATTAAAAAAGTTATAATACACAAGTTATTAACAACTTATTTTGCATGTCTAAATTCTACTGGGATCAGGCTATTAACTGCAACTATAAACCTCTGAATTACTGTACTGACAGCAAATAAGCAAGCTGCTAGATAAATTATGATATTAATTCAGAACTAAATGGTTTCACATTACTAACTACTACTGAGTTAATTAAAAATGAGCCTTTCTGACTCAGAATAGGGGATATTCTTAATATATAATAATAATAATAATAATAATAATAATAATAATAATAATAATAATAATAATAATAATAATAATAATATCCATCCATCTTCTTCCGCTTAATCCTTTTCGGGTCGTGGGGGGGCTGGAGCCTATCCCAGCATCTTTGGGCGAGAGGCAGGGTACACCCTGGACAGATCGCCATTCCATCGCAGGGCCAACACAGAGAGACAGACAACCATTCACTCTCACAGTCATACCAAAGGACAATTTAGAATCCCCAGTTTGAGGCCAATTAACCTAACTTGCATGCTTTTGGCATGTGGGAGGAAACCGGAGAAATCCCAGAGTAAACCCACGCAGACACGGGGTAATAATAATAATAATAATATCATATTCTTAATAAGAAATGCTTGTTTATAATCAATTCATAAGCAGTTAGATACTTATTAATGTAAACCCACTTAGTCCTGAATTAATATCATAATTTATTAAGTTGGAGTTAATTTGTAAATTATTAATGCTTGAATTGTGTTTTGTTCGACTTCTCTGTTACCACCACCTAATAAGGCTGTTACTGAGCAAAGTCAATTAATGTCTAAACGTATATTTAACAGCTTTTTACTATCAATAAGTAGTAATTAAGTTTTTGAGGAAAAAGCTGTAGTTGATAGCATAAGGCTGGTAGGACAAGGTCCTGCAGACTAAACTGTTAAATGCTTTATAATAAATAACTTCTAACTGTAGAAGTTAGTTTGCTTAAAAGCATTACTTAATTATAGCATTAAATAATGCTTTTAAGCAAACTAACTTCTACATATTTAACATGGAAGAGGTAGTTCTGACTTCATATATCATAAACACAATGTAAAGCATAATGCATAAAGCAAAATAAAATTGGACTGTAAGAATGTATATTCTCATGACTAAACAAACATTAATCAGGGCATGGTGCTGTAGGTTAAAGATTTAAATTATGACAATGCTTGTTGGAATTGTGTGTGTGCATGTCAGGGATATCTGGCATACGTTTTTGGTCATAATGTACATAGACTCTTGGTGCATCAAGAGCTTGCTGAGGGTTCATCCCAAACTCCAGCATATTCAACAACACCTAAAAAAGAACAAAACAGAATAGGGTTGAAACTCAAAACTGCCTACTTACAGTAGTCTCAGCTGAAAACCTAAAAGAATTAAAATTGCAAGTTAGAGATCTTAGATATGTATGCATTTATATA
Source organism: Pholidichthys leucotaenia (assembly GCA_020510985.1). Lineage (NCBI taxonomy): Eukaryota > Metazoa > Chordata > Actinopteri > Cichliformes > Pholidichthyidae > Pholidichthys > Pholidichthys leucotaenia. Next base: position 294,876,720 of record CM035839.1, on the reverse strand, counting down.
CATTGTGTTATATACACAGCATGTCTTCCTTAACCATACCTGAATGTGTCCCTGTGGTTGCATAAAAGCCCCCATTACACCAAGTGCCGCAAGGAGTTGTGGTTTTTGTGATTTGGCTGGTGAGTTGGTGAGAAGTGCAGGTATGATGGTGTGATATGGCCGCTTCCCTCCCGCAATACAGTTAATATGGTTACGACAGAGAGAAAAGTTGGCACCACGATTCTGTGAAGAGGAAAAGATCACACCAGATACCAATGTCTCATTTATTCTAAGGCTTTTCTGTTGCACTGTATGGTGAAAACAGTCTGAAAGTTTCTTGCAGATTTGATATAATGATCTTCACTACATGCCATGTAACCACTGGCTTTATAGCCTCAAAAACAAAGCACAAGGAAGTTATTCCCTCTTGGTCTTGTAAGGTAATACCATCAAACAAAATAGGATACTAAAACATGGAAATTTACAACTTGGTTATCCATGCTTTGCTTTATAATACATGTCCTTTTTTGCTCTACATTAGCATAATATTGCAAGCATAAAGTTGTAAATGTTTCCACACTTTCCATTCTGCTGTATAACTGGACATTTTCATGGTGAATATACTAAGTAAAGCTATTTTTAAATACAGAATTGTAAAGAAGGGTGTGGTTAACCGTGAAACCTTGAGGGGTGTGATTGGGAGGAACAGCCTGCCCCATCTGAACCAGAATGGTGTTCAACTGTTGTACTTCTGCACTAATCACAGCTTGTCCATAACAAACACCATGTTCAAGCATAAGGATGTCCATATGCGTACTTGGCACCAGGACACCCTAGGTCACAGGTCAATGATCGATTTTGTTATTGTGTCATTAAGCCTGTGACCGTGTATCTTGGACATTCAGGTAAAGAGAGGTGCAGAGCTGTCAACTGATCACCACCTGGTGGTGCGTTGGATCAGATGACAGGGGGGGGGGGGGGATGCCATTCAGACCCAGCAGACCCAAACATATAGTGAGGGTGTGCTGGGAATGTCTGGCTGAGGCCCCTATGCCAGAGGTTTTCAATTCCCATGTCTGAAAGAACTTTGACTACATTCTGAAGAAGACTGAAGACATGGAGTCTGAATGGGCCATGTTTGCCATCTCCATTGTTAAAGCAGCTGTCCAGAGCTGTGGCCGCTAGGTCGTTTGCGCCTCTCATGGGGGCAACTCCGAACCAAATGGTGGATGCCAGAGGTGAGGGGAGCCATCAAGCTGAAGAAGGAATCCTTTCAAGCTTGGTTGGCTTGTGGGACTCCTGGAGCAGCTGAGATGTACCGACAGTCCAAGCGGAGTGCAGCTCAGGCAGTTGCTGAAGCAAAATTCGGGTGTGGGAAGAGTTCAGTGAGGCCATGGAAGAAGACTTTCATTTGGCCTCGAAGAGATTCTGGCAAACTGTCTGGCGACTCAGGAGGGAAACAGCTCCCTGTCCATACTGTGTATGGTGTGGATGGGGCACTGCTGACTTCGACTGGGGATATTGTTGGGCAGTGGAAGGAATACTTCAAGGACCTCCTCAATCCCACTGACAACTCTTCCATAAAGGAAGCAGAGCCTGAGGACAAGGGGGATTAGTAGCCCATGACTGGGGCTGAGGTTGCTGAAGTTGTCATAAAAGTCTTCAGTGGCAAGGCCCCGGGGGTGGATGAGATTTACCTCGAGTACCTCAAGTCTCTGGATGTTGTGGGGCTGTCATGGTTAACACGCCTCTGCAGCAATGCATAGAGGATGGGGACAGTGGTGGTTTCATCAAGCAATGACCTACAGGTCTTACTGGAGCAGTTTGCTACTGAATGTGAGGTGGCCAGGGTGAGAATCAACACCTCTAAGTGTGAGTCCATGGTCTTCAGGTGGAAAAGGGTGGATTGTCCTCTTTGGGTCAGGGACGAGTTCCTGCTTCAAGTGAAGGAGTTCAAGTATCTTGGGGTCTTGTTCAAGAGTAAAAGGAGAATGGAATGGGAGAGTGACAGGTGGATCGCAGCAGCATCTGCAGTGATGCAGATATTGTACCAATCTGCTGTGGTGAAGCAGGAGCTGAGATCTAAAGTAAAGCTGTCAATTTAGCAGTCAATCTACTGTATGTTCCTGCCCAGTGCATAACCCCTGTGAAAATAAAAAAAAATAAATAACATAATACCAACACAAAAATAAGTAAACACACAACGAAAACCATTTAAAAAAATGGGTAGCCTAAGTGCTACACTTTCCAACTAACAACACTGTTTTAAAAAACAGAGCAAAATGCAACTCAAAATCAGCAGGAAGAGATCCATAACAGCTGTTCACAGGTTGCAGCTTTTCATTACTTCCATATTTTCCTTTCAGCCCGATTTGTGCTGTGGGGAAAATTAGGAAGGAATGAAAACAAACAGGCCAAATGAATGCCTCCATCCAGTTTCATCACTGCTGACCAACACCCCACACACACACACACACACTACAAACACACTCAAGTTTGTGGTGTTTACTGTAACTGTACGCCACAATATGTACACACACACACAAGCATATGTGGCATTAATTATAACCAGCCTCAAAATAATAATCAACAAAGACAGCAGAGGAAAAAAAGTAAAAATGTCATCTTATCATGCTTCCATATCCCCCTATAAAGTATATCCACAGAGCCCTTAGTTTATCCTGCTTGTCTGTTTAACTATCTTCGTGTTTATAACATACAGTGCATCCGGGAAGTATTCACAGTGCTTCACTTTTTCCACATTTCGTTATGTTACAGTCTTATTCCAAAATAGATTAAATTCATTTTTTCCCACAAAATTCTACACACAATACCCCATAATGACGTCAAAAAAGTTTTTTTGAGATTTTTGCAAATTTATTAAAAATTAAAAACTAAGAAACCAAATGTACATAAGCATTCACAGCCTTTCCCCATGAAGCTCAAAACTGAGCTCAGGTGCATCCTGTTTCCACTGATCAGTCTTGAGATGTTTCTACAGCTTCATTGGAGTCCACCTGTGGTAAATTCAACTGATTAGACATGATTTGGAAAGGCACACACCTGTCTATACAAGGTCCTACAGTTGACAGTGCATGTCAGAGCACAAACCAAGCATGAAGTCAAAGGAATTGTCTGTAGACCTCCGAGCCAGGATTGTCTCTGTGGTGATTCGCTCTGCCTGCCTGTTGCCCTATCCTCCACAGCTGCGCGCACACCTGCTCTCCTCATCAGCTGAACTATTTAACTATTTAAGCCGTGCTGCCCTCTGGTCTCCACGGAGCCGTCTAACTCCCTGGTCTGATGAGACCGCTACACCACTTCATCATTTTCCAGAGATTCCTTCTCTTCGTCGTCGTTCTCCAGAGAATCCCTCTCTACCTCGTCACTCTCCAGAGAATCCTTCCCTACTTCGTTGCTCACCTGGGAGTTCCTACTCCCCAACGTCAAGTAAGCCATCTTTATCCTTTTCACCACTCTACACTCTGCTCCCCTGTGCACAGGTGGAAATCCGTGGCGGCAGACCTCTTCCTCCTGGCGGCGGACTGAGCACAACCTGCACCTCAACAACTTCTCCCTTCATTCCCGCTACAACCGGGCCTGAAGACACTGTTTCCCTGGCCAGAGCCTTCAGGGCCAAGCCTGAGCTGTTCACCAACTCATCAACAGTAAGACCAAACATAATCAGAATCAGAATCAGAATCAGCTTTATTGGCCAAGTATGCACAACACATACAAGGAATTTGACTTTGGCTAAAAACTTGCTCTCGTTGTTCAGGTGGAGGATTTAAATAAGGATTCAATGACAACAGAGTATGTACAGTAAATTACAGTCTGTCCACATTTCTATAAAAGGATGCAAATATATACAGGAATATATGCAGTTATTTACTCAGACTAACCACACTTTGCAGAAATATATGAAAAAATATACAGTCACACAGTATTTCAATGTGAACTCAGATTCAGTGATATAATGTGAATGAAGTAAAAAGCAGTGTGAGAGTTATGTGCAATGTAATAATGGATGAAAAGTCATGAGTACAGCAACAGGTAGGACTAGGTGAATGTTAGGAGTTCATCAGAGTGATGGCTTGAGGAAAGAAACTGTTCCTGTGACGGGAGGTTTTGACCTTCAGTGATCTGTAACGACGACCAGAAGATAGAAGTTCAAACAGTTTGTGGCTGGGGTGTGATGGGTCAGCACAGATGTTTCCCGCCCGTTTCCTGGTTATGGACCGATATAAGTTCTCAATGGAGGGTAGGTCGGTACCAATGATCCTCTCCGCAGACTTAACGATCCGCTGCAGTCTGGTCTTGTCCTGTTTAGTGGCAGATCCAAACCAGACAGTGATGGAAAAGCAGAGGACAGATTGGATGACGGCGGTGTAGAAGACAACCAGCAGCTCCTGAGGCAAATCAAACTTCTTGAGCTGACGCAGAAAAAACAACCTCTGCTGGGCCTTTTTCCAGACAGTGTCTATATGGGAGGACCACTTCAGGTTCCGGGAGATTGTGGTACCCAGAAACTTGAAGGAGTCCACAGTGGACACTGTGCTGTTGAGGATGGTGAGTGGGGGGAATGAAGGGGGGTGTCGCCTGAAATCCACAGTCATCTCCACCGTTTTGGCTGGATTAAGTTCAAGATGGTTCTGGCTGCACCAGAGGATCAGCTGCTCCACCTCCCGCCTGTATGCAGACTCATCATCATCCCGGATCAAACCGATGACTGTGGTGTCGTCCGCAAACTTCAGGAGCTTCACCGAAGGGTCCTCTGAGGTGCAGTCGTTGGAGTAGAGGGAGAAGAGCAGTGGGGAAAGGATACATCCTTGGGGGGCGCCAGTACTAATTTTTCGGGAGCTGGATGTAAATCTCCTTAGCTTCACCTGTTGCCACCTGTCAGTCAGAAAGCTGGAGATCCACTGGCAGGTGGAGGGGGGGCACCTTGAGCTGGAGGAGTTTCTGATGAAGAATGCCTGGGATGATGGTGTTGAACGCTGAGCTGAAGTCGACAAACAGGATCCTGGCGTACGTCCCTGGGGAGTCAAGGTGTTGCAGGATGTAGTGTAGTCCCATATTCACTGCATCATCCACTGACCTGTTTGACCGGTAGGCAAACTGCAGTGGGTCCATCAGGGGGCCTGTGATGACCTTCAGGTGGTTCAGCACCAATCTCTCCAAGGATTTCATGACCACAGAGGTCAGGGCAACAGGTCTGTAGTCGTTTAATCCTGTAACAGAGGGTTTCTTGGGAACTGGAATGATGATGGAGCGTTTGAAGCAGGAAGGCACTTCACGCAGCTCCAGTGATATGTTAAAGATCCGGGTGGAGATGGGGGCCAACTCCTTGGAGCAGACTCTCAGGCAGGACGGAGACACACCATCAGGTCCTGCAGCCTTCTTGATCTTTTGTCTCTGAAAGACTCGGCGCACCTCCTCTTCACAGATCGTTAGTGCTGGTGGGAGGTCAGAGTGGAGGAGGGATGGAGTTCCTGGGGTTGCAGATAATCCTTTTGTGTGGGTGGGAGGTGAGAACTGTAGGTTCTTTTCAAACCTGCAGTAAAAGCTGTTTAGGTCGTTAGCCAGCTGGAGGTTTTCCACAGGGTGGGGGGATGGTCTCCTGTAGTTGGTGATATTCCGTAGGCCTCTCCAGACAGAAGCAGAGTTGTTGGCTGAGAAGTTTTTTTGTAACTTCACACTGTAGCTCCTCTTAGCAAGCCTGATCTCCTTCGTCAGCATGTTTCTGGCCCGCTTGTACAGAGTCCAGTCACCAGTCCTGTAGGCCTCCTCCTTGGTCTGACGTAGCTGCTTCAGTTTAGGAATGAACCAGGGTTTATTGTTGTTGTATGTGCAGAATGTCTTGGTCTGCACACACATGTCCTCGCAGAAACAGATGTATGACGTCACAGTGTCAGTGAGTTCATTTAGGTTAATGGCTGCAGCTTCAAAAACACTCCAATCTGTACAGTCAAAGCAGGTTTGTAACTCCAGCTTTGATTCCTCAGTCCATTTCTTCACAGTCCTTACAACAGACTTGGAAGTTTGTATGTCTGTATGTTGGAATAAGATGGAGCAGACAGTGGTCAGAAAAACCCAGAGCTGCACGGGGGACGGCATGATAGGCGTTTCTTTAAACTGTGTAACAGTGGTCAAGTGTATTTGTGTCCCTGGTGGGACATTTAATATGCTGTCTGTATTTAGGAAGCTCATTTGTGAGATTAGCTCTATTGAAATCACCCAGAATGATAAGCAGAGAGTCTGGATGTTTTTCCTCCACGTCTACTATCTGGTCAGCGAGGTGCTGCAGTGCCTCTGTTGTACAAGTAGCAGGCGGGATATAAATTCCGACCAGAATAAACGAGGAGAACTCTCGCGGTGAATAAAAGGGTTTACAGTTTATGAACAGTGACTCTAGGTTAGGGCTACAAAACTTCTTCAACACTGTGACATCAGTACACCAACCTTCGTTTATGTAGAAGCAGATTCCACCACCCTTAGTCTTTCCAGAGAATTCTCGGCTGCGATCAGCGCGAAACAGCTGGAATCCATCCAGGCGCACCGCGCTGTCTGGGATGTGTTCACTCAGCCAGGACTCCGTGAAACAAAGGGCGGCAGATCTGCTAAAATCCCGGTTTTTGTGAGTCAGGAGCAGCAGTTCATCCATTTTGTTCGCCAAAGAGCGGATATTTGCCAGATGGATCGATGGGAGCGGCGTGCAAAATCCTCGTTTCTTCAGCCTGACTAGCGCACCGGCACGTTTACCACGCCGCCTTCGTTTCCGGCTGGCGCCAATAGCCGCTGCTCCCACAGCTAAGATCGACTGAAAAAACTTCAGATCAGCAGCAGAAACTGGCGGAGAAGTTGCATTGGGAGGTAGTCTGAGTGAAAGTAGTTCCTCCCTTGAATAGGTGACTCGGACAGAAGAGCAGAAGTCCAAAAAAACACACAAAATTATCAAAAACATCAGAGAGCAGAAGCCAGTGGATGCCATCTGCGGCGCCATCTTGGATTTTTTAACTGAACCATCTCTCCAGAGTGCTGGCACTAATCACCTCTGTCTCTGCTCTTCCATAGGGTTGCCATGCTGTACGGTGTTCTACTCACCCCGGCTGCTACATTTACACATACACGTACGCACTCACACACTCACTACACAATAAAGATAACTGAGTTTATTTCTGAGTCTGTGTCTGCTTACTGGGTCTTGAATCATGTCAGTATGACTCCGTCAAAACGACCCAGCAGAGAGTGCACTAGCACACACTTAGAGGCTCGAGTAGACCAATTATCACACCAACAACAGGTCATACTTACTCAGCTGGTCCAGATTAACTCCCGCTTGGATCATCTGTCAGGTTCTCAGCCCTTCCCTCCGGCATCGGGTAGCACAGCCGCTCTCGCTAGCTCCATCCCTGCTCCGTCTCCACCATCCCGGCTGACACCAGTCCCCACGCCCACACGCTTCAATGGTAAGCTAGGGGAGGCTAGGGGATTCCTGTTGCAATGTGGGATAGTCTTCCAGCGGGTACCATGGGATTTTTCTACCAGTCACAGCCACATAGGCTATGTAGTTAATCTTCTGGAGGGGCAGGGCGTTAGCCTGGGCTTACGCGGTTATGGCTAGGGCTGATTATGCGACATTAACTTATGACCAGTTTGTGAGTGAGTTTAAAGAGGTGTTTGACTACTCCAACCATGATAGCATGCTTACCTCCCGGCTACTCAACTTAAGGCAAGGAAGCAAATCAGTAGCCGACTACGCAGTAGACTTCCGGGTGGCAGCCACGGAGGTGGGGTGGGAGGACGTCTCCCTTTGCAGCATATTCGTCCGTAGCCTTAGCCCTAGCCTGAGGGATGAGCTAGCCTGTCTGCAAAAACCCAGTAAGTTAACCAAGCTCATTCCTCTGGCCATTAGCTTGGACAATCGGTTAAGGGAACGGGCCAACGAGCGTAAAACTTCCGGTCGCTCAGGCACTCAGTTTCGCTGCTCCCCACAGCTCCCCCTGCTGGCCCTACCTCCCTCTGATTCATTAGACTCCCCTGAGCCAATGGTAGTAGGACAGTCTAAGTTACCACCAGCGGAGAAGCAGTGTCGCCGGGAGTTGGGACTATGTCTTCATTGTGGCAGTGAGGAGCATGAGCTCGCTACTTGTCCCATATGGCCAAAAGAGGGAGTCCGTGTGTCGCAGTACGGGGACTCACAGACTCACTCCAAAACAATCCCCTCACTAAATTCCTCTTACCAATCTGTTTTGTTCATAATCAGGTTGAAATAGCCACACATGCACTTATTGATTCAGGGGCTGAGCAGAGCTTCATCTCTGGGGAACTGGCAACCCGATTGGGGCTCCCCTGCCACCAGTTGAGGACACCTCTTAAACTCAATCGCTCTGTCCAAGGCCCCACTGGCCGTGGTGTCAAAACAAACTGCCCCGGTATCAGTCATTGTGTCTGGAAATCACCGTGAGCAGCTCAGGTTGTCTGTGCTTCCAGTTTCCACCTCTCTGGTCATTTTAGGTTATCCCTGGCTCTGGTTGCACAATCCCACCAATGACTGGCGCTCTGGGAACTTAGTCTCTTGGAGTTCGTTTTATCTCAGTGCTTGTCTTCAGTCCACTGTTTGCTCGCCATCTGTGCCTCTCTGTGTCCCTGACACACCTCCGCCTGACCTGTCCAAGGTTCCCCCAGAATACCACGACCTGGGGACCGCCTTTAGTAAGTCCCAAGCCCTATCTCTTCCCCCCACCGCCCATACGATTGTGCCATTGACCTCCGGTCTGGAGTGCCATTACCATCTAGTCGGCTATACAGTCTGTCAGCTCCGGAGCGGGAGGTCATGGAGACGTATATCAAGGAGTCCTTGAACTCGGGAATAATTGGTCCATCGTCCTCGGTGGTGGGGGCAGGATTCTTCTTCGTGGGTAAAAAAGGCAGCTCGCTGAGACTGTGCATCAATTTCAGGGAGCTTAATAACATCACCATCAAGGATAAATACACACTCCCACTCATCAACACGGCGTTTGACTCCCTCCGCGGGGCCTCCTGGTTCACCAAACTAGACCTCCGCAATGCCTACCACCTGGTGCAGATTCGAGAGGGAGATGAATGGAAGACGGGGTTCCGGACCCCTAGCGGTCATTTTGAGTACCTTGTCATGTTTGGGCTGACCAATGTTCCCACTGTATTCCAACAGCTTATTAACGACGTGTTGAGGTACTTTCTCGGCTCATTTGTCTTTGTTTGCCTTGATGATATCCTGATTTTTTTCTCAGTCCCTCGATGAACACCAGGTGCACATGAGGTGAGTGTTGCAGCGGCTGCTGGAGAACAAGCTGTTTGTGAAGGCAGAAAAATGTGAGTTCCACACTTCAGCCATGTTATTTCTGGGCTTCATCATCTTGCACAATGAAATCATCGCGGATCCAGCCAAGGTAAAAGCGGTGGTAGAGTGGCCGACTCCCTCCTCCCGGAAGCAGCTATAGCGGTTTCTGGGATTCGCCAACTTCTACCACCGCTTCATTAAGAACTACAGCCTTATTGCTCTTCCTCTTACTCGCCTCACCTCCTCCAAGGTGCCCTTCTAGTGGACGGAGGAGGCTAAGGCGGCCTTTGTGGACCTAAAATCTCAATTCTCCTCTCCTCCGATCTTGGCGCAGGCGGACCCCGCTCTGCAGTGCCTGGTTGAAGTGGACGCTTCGGATTCTGGCGTTGGAGCCGTGCTGTCTCAACGCTCCCTGGTGGACGACAAGATTCACCCTTGCGCATTCTTCTCCCACCGTCTCTCCCCAGCGGAGAGGAGCTATGATATCAGGGACAGGGAGCTCCTGGCGGTCAAGTTCACACTGGAGGAGTGGTGCCATTGGTTGGAGGGGGCCTCCCAGCCATTCGTCGTCTGGACAGACCATAAGAACTTGGAATACCTCAGGACGGCTAAACGACTGAACGCGCGCCAGGCCCATTGGTCCCTGTTTTTTGGTTGATTTGACTTTACCATCAACTACCGCCCCGGGTCCAAGAACACCAAGCCTGACGCCTTATCTAGGCAATTTGCCTTGGATGTTGCAGAGGTTCCAGCGCACCCCATCATTCCCCCATCGTGCATTGTTGACACCCTCTCTTGGGGTATTAAGGAGAGGGTTTTGAGAACACAGGAGACCGAGGCGGACCCGGGCGGGGGACCAGTGGGGAGGTTGTATGTGCCATCTGCCGTCCGGGGCGAGGTGATTATTGACCCCACTCCTCCAAGCTTTTGTGCCATCTGGGGATGGCACGCACAGTGACTCTTCTTCAGAGGAGCTTTTGGTGGTCATCGCTCCGGAAGGATATCGGGGAGTATATCCAGGCCTGTCCCGAGTGTGCCACTGGCAAGATGTCCTCCTCTCCTCTGGCTTCATCCTCTCCCCATCCCTGGCAAGCCCTGGTCCCACATGGCCTTGGATTTCATCACCGGCCTCCCATCCTCTGCCAACAACACCGTCATCCTCACCATTGTGGACAGATTCTCTAAGGCAGCCCACTTCGTCCCCCTGCAGGGTCTGCCCACGGCAAAGGAGACAGCTGATCTGCTCGTCCTCCATGTGGTGAGGCTGCACGGTATCCCTCTAGACATTGTGTCCAACCGGGGGCCCCAGTTCGTCTCACAGGTGTGGAAGGCCTTTTGCAATGCCATTGGGGCTACGGTGAGCCTGTCGTCGGGGTATCACCCTCAGAGCAACAGCCAATGCGAGCGTGCCAATCAGGAGCTGGAGGCAGCACTACAGTGCATCACCACCGCCAACCCAGCATCCCGGAGCACCTACCTGCCATGGGTTGAGCACGCTCATAACACCACCATGTCGTCTGCCATAGGCATGTCTCCTTTTGAGGCCTCACTGAGCTACAATCCCCCGCTGTTTCCCAAGGAGGAGGGAGACATTGCCATACCTTCAGTACATGCCCACCTGAGACGCTGCCGCTGGCTGTGGAAGGCTACTCAGGTTGCGCTGCGGTGCATGGCAGACCGTTGCAGGACCTCAGCTCCACCCTACCGGGTTGGGCAACAGGTATGGCTGTCTCCAAAAAATATCAACCTCATGGCTGAGTATAGAAAGCTCTCTCAGCGCTTTATTGGGCCATTTGCTATCACCCATATTGTTAATCCTGTGGCTGTGCGTCTAGCTTTCCCCCCCTCCCTCCGCATCTGTCCCACCTTTCACGTCTCCCAGGTGAACACAGTATATCATAAGTGGCCTAACACATTCTCACCAAAATGACTAAAACTAGTGGGGATGGGTGGACTGCCGTCCCACCCCACACGGCTAGGCGGATTATTCTGCCAGAGGTACTAAATAAAAAAGCAGTCCATTTATAAACTAAATTAACTGCCGTGTTCCTAAACTAAAATAAAATACAAAAAATAATCCCAAACTATATACACAATAACACACCAAACACATGCACAATAATTAAACTATATACACACGGCTGAAGGATAAATAAGCCCGTGGGCCCCCCTTGGACCGTCCTTTCATCAGTCTGCCCCTGGAAATTGACTGCCTTCTGGGCCGCAGCAAGTTGCCTCGGCACCGATGCGCCTCCTCTTCTTCACCATTGGATGTCTCACTCGTCCAAGCCCACCACTCACAGTTTCCTCCCGGGCACGTCACAGCTCATTCGGGTGCCCCCACAAACCGTCCAACAGCTGGAGAGAAGCGTCCTCCTGTCTGGCCACAACATGCAGCCATCCCTGGTGCTTCTTCATGTGCCGTTTGGTCCTGAGCTGCCGTGATTTCACCACCCCCCGAGCCCGAATCCAGTCCGCGGCTCCCAGAGGGGTTTTGTTCTGCTCACAGTGTTTCTGCCTTGCACATCGTTCTACCATGCCAGCCTGTCCTGCCCCAACCTCTTTTAACTTTACCGCCACCATCACCGTTGTGACCCCTTGTTCACCGGTACCTTCCAAGTGAAATCCGGGAACAGATGGAGTCAGCCTCTCGGCACCACCCACCATCACAGGCATCCCGCCGTGCTGTCCAGTTCTCTCGTCCAGGGCTACATGGGCTCTGGCACAGGAATCTTCCTGTGGTGGCCCTGGATGATATTGGTCTTGCTCGCTCTCCAGGGTGCCAGTCAGTTCCTCATCTCGCATCACACCATCTACCACTCTCAGGGTCAGACAGTCCCACGTCTCGGCCAATTTGCATCGAGCCGTCGGTTCCAACATTCCCACTGTGGCCAGTCGTCCTCCTCCACAACCACAAAGTGGTGCCAGGTCACTGTCAATCCTGACGTGCAGGCAAAAACATCTCAAGGTCGTCTAATCCAGCATGGAGCCCACCGCTCCCGTGTCAATCCACAACAACACTTCCATCCCATCCAACTCTATCATACTGTATGAGTGACCGTCGGTGCTCGGAGACACAGCATGAACAACTGTGAAGATGCGAGAGTCCTCCTTGTGCCATGGACCTCCTCGCTTGGATCTGTGGCATCCCCTGGTGACATGAAGCAAGCGGCCACACGTGCTGCAGCGCTCAGCTCTTGCCGAACAATCTACGTCTCTGAAACGGTCCTTCGTGGACCCACAGCGCTAGCATCATCCTCCACGCTTTTCACGCTGACCGGGTCCACTGCATGAACAGTCAGCAGTGATCCCTGATGTCAGTGTGATAAACACTCACTCAGCTCCCGTGGCAGTTTATCCGCAGCTTCCAGCTGTTGAGCCAACTCGATGGCTGTGGACTGCGTCAGTTCGCCCCAAAACACAAGCAGCTTCGACCCTATCACAGCGCTGTTGGTATACTCCGCCAACTGGTCGCAAATCATCCCCTTCTCCAATAGTCCAAGCTGGCACCCGCTGACCAACAGCTCCAAGTCTGTCATGAACTGCTGAATAGACTCACCTACCCGTTGGTGGTGCTGTCAAAACCAAATCTTGCAAACCATGATGTTTTCCAGGGTGCAAAAATAGCACGCCATTAGGTCAACCACTGCAGCCAAGCTATCACAGTCACTCATTGTGCTCAGAACACGCTGTTCCTCCATTCCAGGATTGTGCACCAACAACTCACGTGCACACAACTTCTTGAGCCTCCCAAGGTCCAGTGCCACTATGTATGTCCGGAAAATGACACACCACCTCGGCCAGAAGACCAGTGGCTTGCCGGAGAGTTCCAAAAACGGCTGAATTTCAAACCCACACACTTCCGTACCTTGATTTAATCCACTTTTATCCTCGTTGCCCAATGTTATGCCTATATATAGAGCCAAGGACGAGGCCAGGTGTCGAACTGAACACACGTTTGTTAGGGAGGCACTATACAGTACAGGCACAAGTGTCAGGCAGAAGAGGTGGCAAAGAGACTGCCCCTCCTGTCCAGTGCCCTCTTATAGGCATGGGTGGTGGTGGAACTGGAAGGTGGAGCCGCCACCTATACCTCACAAATAAGAGTCTAAACTATACACAACACAACCATGAAAACATTTTTGAAAAACTGATCAGATGTGAGGTCCTAAAGCAGACTGAGCATGCATTGGATCCTCTGCAGTTTGCCTATAGGCCTCACAGAGGAGTGGAGGATGCCACTGTCACTCTGTTTAACATGCTTTTTAAACATCTGGATTTTAATGGGACACACGCCAGGCTTTTATTTGTGGACTTTTCCTCCACCTTTAATACAATCCAACCTCATATCTTAGCTGAAAGGCTCCTGCAACAATTTGATTTGAGCAATAATCTGGTGGGTTGGATTCTGGATTTCTTAACCAACAGGACGCAGAGAGTAAGGGTCAATGGTACATTGCCTGACCTAAAGTGCTCTTCTACTGGCTCTCCTCAGGGGTGTGTGTTGTCACCACTACTCTAAATCCTGTACACAAACATGTGTCGGAGCAGACATGACAACAGACATATCATAAAGTATGCTGATGATTCAGTTATTGTCAGTCTCCTCCAGGATGGTCAGAGTGGCCACGGCCCAGTAGTTGATGATTTTGTTCACTGGTGTGAGGATTCCTACCTGCAGCTGAATACGACAAAAACTAAAGACATGATTATTGACTTTAGGAGGAAAACTCCCAGGCACAAAGTCACTGTACTAAAAGGCCAGACCACCGAATGTGTACAATCCTACAAATATCTTGGGACGATTATTGATAGTAATTTAAAGTTTGAGGAGAACTGTGAAAGGGTGTGCAAAAAGGGTCAGCAACATTTGCATTGCTTGAGAAAACAAACTCATGGTTTGGTCAGATAAAACTGAAACAGAGGAAATCCTTGGATCAGGTAGTTAGATGGTCCAGTTGTTTGCTTGGTGAGTCACAGCTGAGCCTGACATCCCTGTACACCAGACAAGTACAGAGGATGGCTACCTCCATTTTAAATGATGACTCCCACCCTTTGCACTGCAACTTTCAGCTTCTTCCCTCAAGACGGAGGTTTGCTGTCCCAAAAAGTAAAACCCAGCGCTACAAAAACAGCTTTATTCCTGCTGCTGTCAAAGAGTTGAACAAGCTGTAACAATATATTGCACATAATTTAGGTACCTATTTATTAACTCCATTTTATATTTACTTATTTTTGTAGGATGTTACTTGGGTTCTAAATATTTTATTGAGTTTTAGACCTTTGAGTTTTTAACCTCTTTGACTAGTTTTTAACTTTTAATATGACTCTTCTCGCTTACCTCTGGTTTTTCTTTCATCTCTTTGTCTTTTTATACCCTGATTGATGGAGCCTTGAGTATTTTTATCATGTTCATAGTCAATTTCATGTGTGCCTGTGTTTGTGTCTATGTTGAATGTAATTTGTGGCTTGTAAATATGGATATCACCAGACTGCAAACAAATCTACCTACGGGTACAAATAAAGTAACCTGAACCTGAACCTGAACAACACAACCATCTTTGCGGCAATCCACCAATCAGGCCTGTATGGTAGAGTGACCAGATGGAAGCCACTCCTTCGAAAAAGGCACATGGCAGCCCACCTGGAGTTTGCCAAAAGGCACCTGAAGGACTCTCAGACCATGAGAAATAAAATTCTCTGGTCTGATGAGACAAAGATTGAACTCTATGGCATGAATGCCAGGTGTCATGTTTGGAGGAAACCAGGCACCGCTCATAACCATGCCAATGTTGGTAGCAGCATCATGCTGTGGGGATGTTTTTCAGCGGCAGGAATTGGGAGACTAGTCAGGATAGAGGGAAAGATGAATGCAACAATGTACAGAGACATCCTGGATGAAAACCTGCTCCAGAGCGCTCTTGACCGCAGACTGGGGTGACAGTTCATCTTTCAGCAGGACGCTGACCTCAAGCACACAGCGAAGATATCAAAGGAGTGGCTTCAGGACAACTCTGTGAATGTCCTTGAGTGGCCCAGCCAGAGCCCAGACTTGAATCCAATTGAACATCTCTGGAGAGATCTGAAAATGGCTGTGCACTGACGCTTCCCATCCAACCTGATGGAGCTTGAGAGGTGCTGCAAAGAGGACTGGGCAAAACTGCCCAAAGATAGGTGTGCCAAGCTTGTGACATCATATTCAAAAAGACCTGAGGCTGTAATTGCTGCCAAAGGTGCAACGACAACAAGGCTGTGAATACTTATGTACATGTGATTTCTTTGTTTTTTATTTTTAATAAATTTACAAAAAATTCAGAAAAAATTTTAACTTTTTTTTCACGTTGCCATTATGGGTTATTGTGTGTAGAATTTTGTGGAAAAAAATGAATTTAATCCCTTTTGGAATAAGGCTGTAACATAACAAAATGTGGAAAAAGTGAAGCGCTGTGAATACTTTCCGGATGCACTGTAGTCTATAGTCTTTGGTAGCTTTTATAATCTGTGGCTTCAGGGCCAGGAGGCTGACAAAAGAGTCTGCCTACTGATATTCTTGGCTAGCAACAGGTCAATTTAGGCTAACATCACTTCTACCTCCACACTGCTACCTGTCCTGTCTCCAGAGTTGTCCACATCCAAAATGTTTTCACCCCTTTGAGTGCGACTGTTCCGCCATTTTAAAGAAATTCAATTAAGTTGAATGACTTTTGGCAATTCAGTTTACTGCTTGATGCTGAGAGCTAATTCAGCCTGAGCACTGTTACTTGAAGATCCCCACAGACTATGAGTCCCCCACGCCCCCCCACGCCCAATTAAAATCAAATTAAAAATCCAGATAAAAGGAAAACAAGGGATTTGTACAACAAATAAAGACTAACAACACAAATAACATTAAATAATACACAAAAAATATTTACATATTTTCAGAGTGAAACGAAGTGTTGGATGCCACTAAAGAGGTTTTGGTCCCATCCTGGGTGGCGCCAGATCTTGTTCTGGCAGGATCTGGCACAAATTAAGCCACCTATGATCATGAACTTTGGGTAATGACTGAAAGAATGAGCTCATGGACACAAGCAGCTGAAATGAGCTTTCTTCATAGGGTTGCTGGAGTCACCCTTACCCCCATATCACACGGAGCAGCAAATGCTGACAAATGTTGCAGTTTTGGGGTTTTGTCAGGGTTTGTAAAAGGTTGCCAAACAGTTGGCCAACAGATTTTAAAGTCGGCAATTCTGGACATGTTCAAAATTTTTTTGTGAATGTATTTTTCTGTAAATAGTTGCAAAATACTTGTAAGCGTTTGCAAACTGTTGCAATGCATGTTGCTAAAGTTCTTTTTGGTTCACCTAATGGTAAACACTAGCACTTGTTTAAGACCCTTTAAGACTGTAATTTCTCCATTGTGGGACGAATAAAGGTTTACAGAGGCAAAAATAAGTATTGAACACATCAACATTTTCTCAAACATATTTCTGATGGAGCCATTGATCTGAAATTTTCACCAGATATCAGTAACAACGCAAGTAATCCATACATACAAAGAAATCAAGGCAACTGTGTTCACAAAACAAGTTATATTTAAAAAAAGTGGAATGACACAGGGAATAAGTACTGAACACACTTGTTGAAACTCATTTAATATTTAGTAGAAAAGCCTTTGTTGGTAATAACAGCTTCCAGTGTAACAACCCATTTTCTGGGCCAAGGCCAGAATTGCCTACTTCAGCATGGGATCACGAATCACAAATCATGAATCACAAAGTCCGTTTCGACCCTCAGTCAAGGTGGACAGACCAAAGTCATTTTTCACCCCACGGGCAAGGAGGACTAGCATCTAATAAGTCTTTTCCGCACTTACGCAAGGTAGTCTTAACACCGACAAATATCCCAAGCTGAGTCTCAAACTCAGGACACCATGGTCTAAAAACCTCTACTCTACCACCGAGCCAAAGAGGAATTCCTCACTAGCTCTCGGCTAGTAACGGAAATGTACTCTAAGGTGTCAGGCACTGCACCACTGATTAATTCCATATGGAGGGGTGCGTAACACCAGATGCCTCCTGTATGGAGAAACTAGGTGCAGGCATTGCTCAGGAGTGATTTTAGCCCATTCTTCCACACAAACTGTCTTCAAATCTTAAAGGTTCTGTGGGTGTCTTCCATCAACTCTGATCTCCAGTTTGTTCCATAGATTTTCAATTGGATTCAGGTCAGGTGACTGACTGGGCAATTCTAGCAGCTTTATTTTCCTTCTCTGGTGCCAGTTGAGAGTTTCCTTGGCTGTGTGTTTGGGATTACTGTCTTGCTAAAATGTCCACCCTCGTTTCATCTTCAGCATCTTGGCAGATGGCAACAGGTTCTTATCAAGAATGTCTCTGTACATTTGTCCATTCATCTTTCCTTCACTTATATGAAGTCTGCCTGTAACATGTGCTGGAAAACACCCCTACACCATGATGATCCCACCTCCAAACTTTACTGTTGGTATGGTGTTTTTGGGCTGATATGCAGTGCCATTTCTCCTCCAAACATGCTGTGTGTTGTGGCATCCAAAAAGTTCAATTTTGGTCTCATCTGACCAGACTATATTTTCCCAGTATTTTACTGGCTTTCCCAAATGGTGTGCGGCAAACTTTAAACTTGAAATCAAGAAGCAAGCCCACAACACCATGAACTGAGATGATGGAGCCTTCATGCTCTCACACATCTGGGACTCTCCCCTCCAAAGACCATCGCACCGCGGGGGGCGTGACTGACCTGTCAGATCTGTCAGGTCGATTATGCCTACGGAAAGGCTAAAACAGCTGGTGTGACACATCACAGATGTCAAACGACACTTTCTGAAGAAGACTGCAGATGACAGTTGAAACATGTCAGAGGTATGAGACATCTCTTTGCTCTATGCTTTGTCTTAATTGAAAAACAAGATCAGCATTATCATTAAGAAGACAAAATGATCCTGCTCGAGATAAACTTTAAATGAGCTTCAACATGCTTTTTCTTCAGCAATGAGTCTTGAGAGGTGAGCGGGCATAGAGCCCACATCGATTGAGTATATTACTTGTTGTTTTCTTTGAAGCAGCAGTACCTGCTAACTCCAGGTCTTTCTGGAGCTCTCCACAAGTGATCTTTGGGTCTTGGATGACTCTTCTGATCATTCTTTCGACTTATCTGTCAGAAATCTTGCAAGGAACTCCTGGTCGTGGCCAGTTTATGGTAAAATGATATTCTTTCCACTAACAAATGATGGCTCCAACAGTGCTCAATGGAACATTCAGTAATTTAGAAATGTACCTGTAACCAATGCCATCATTATGTTTTGAAACAACAAGGTTGCAAAGGTCTAGAGAGAGCTCTTTCCTTCTACCCATCTTGAGTTCTTTGTGGTGTGACAATCTGATATTCACAGATCTTTTAAAAGGCTGTCAGTCAGAACTTAACCAGCTGAAATCAATTTGCACGGATGGGGGATGGGATGGCTTCCAAAATTCTGATGGATTACAACTGGTTTCTTGGCTTTCTATGTCTTTTTGCACCACTTTTTCTTCGTGTTCAATACTTATTCCCTGTGTTATTCCACTTTATTAAATATAACTTGTTTGTGAACACAGTTGCCTTGATTTCTTTGTATGTATTCTTTGGGATGTCATGATATCTAGTGAAAATCTCAGGTCAATGGCTCCATCAGAAATATGTTTAATGAGAAAAATGTTGACGTGTTCAATACTTATTTTCCTCGCTGTATCTTATCTTAAAACTGTTGGCAACCTTAAAAACTGGGTACAAACTGTTCTGCAACCTTTTATGAACACTGACAAAAACAATAAAAGTAGTGTTCATGAATGTTCCTCAGCATTTGCCGCTCCGTGAAATATTAGATTGATTTTTGTCAACATTCATCAGAAAAGCCGGCAAATCAAAAATAGCCCCATTTGTCAGCATTTGCTGTGCTGTGACATACTACCCTACAAAATAAGAAATCTGAAAGAGACTTAGAGGAGAGCCATGACTCCTCCACATCAAAAGGAGCCAGTTGAGGTGGTTTGGGCACCACCCACTGGCAGGAGACCCTGGGACAGATCCAGGACACTTTGGAGAGACTATCTTCCAGCTGGCCTGGGAACACCTTGGTATCTTCTCTGAAGAGCTGGAGGTGGTGGCTATGGAGAGGGAGGTCTGAACTTCTCTACTTGGACTGTTGCCTCAACCCTAATCCCGACCCCCAGAAAAGGAGGAGAGTATGGATGGATGGATGCTTACAATGCACTCATGGGGCTTTTCAAATTCTCATTTAACTTTATACTGATCATACAAATTTTTATCTAAAATGTTATCTACCCTTTGACTTGAAAGGAAAAAATTTTTTTTTAAGAAATATTTCAACTTCTGTCTTTTATATATTGTACACACACACACACACACACACACACACACACACACACACACACACACACATATACAGTATATACAGTATATATACAGTATATATATATATATATATATATATATATATATATATATATATATATATATATATATATATATTGCTCTGAGTGTTGCTATCCCTGTGCTGTTGCAATCCTGGAATTTCCCCGTTGTGGGACTAATAAAGGCTTATCTTATCTTATCTTATCTTATCTTATATATATATATACAAAGCTCATTGCTGCCTCAAATTCACAGTCACAAAAACATAAATTTTTTTGTTGTGACTCTTCAGACCTGTAGTGAGAATCCACAGTCCTTAGGGACCAGCCCAGTTCCAAAGCCCATATAGGTACTGTTGACAAATGAACATGCGTTCCCCTCATTGTCAATCACACAGAAATAGACGGTGTCATTTCCTGTCATTAGGCCAGGCTCCACTTGCTCCATGGCCCTACAGATTCACAAACACAGTTAAAATACAGACAGTTAAAGGGGTCATTGACTGAAAAATGTTATGTTTGTAGGTTTTAACTGTCTGAAATGAGTTTACGGGTCACCCAACTTTCCCAAAATTTTCAAAACAGTCAATTCTCTTAAAAAAAACAAAAACAAAGCCTTTGTCTCTTTTTTCTCTCCCAGAAAAAAACATTTTTGACTTTTTTGTGGAAATTGTTAATGTCACGTCTAGAAAAAGCCAACCCACTGCTGTCCTTGAGACTAGCCCACTGCTCTATTATTGTCTAACTGTCTCTCATGTATATGAAAGTGGTGCTAAAGGTAGCCTATTAGCCCATAAGCTATTAGCCCCACAAGTTAACACTGGTAACAGGAAGCTCGAACCGAGCGCAGCTTATATTGATATTTTCTTCAGATCTTAGTCACCCTAATAACCATCCCTGTTACCACCTGGTTCACCAATCTACAGTCCACAACATACCTCGCATCACTTTGGCCCATCTCCCAATAATTTTGCCGTGATTCCACAGCAAATCGCCAGTACCAGCGCGCCCGTTGCAGCAACCACCTACATCAGGACCTGAGGCTGCTGGCTGGAGGCTGCTGGCTCTCACAGCCAGCTCCCCCACTGTCCTCCGGGGCTCCACGCGACTCCGCTCCGCTCTCACACGCAGCGTAGGAGAGCCGCCTGGCGACAGGACATCCCCCAGCTGGCTGTGGGAGCAGAGTCCCGCAGAGCGAGACGCTGCCCTTTGGGATTCCGTGGCTCCGTAGCTCAGTTCAGCCAACAGCCTCGGGTCCTGGGCCAGGTCAACAGCGGTGATTGAGGAGGGTGCCCGGTGCTAGCGATTTGTTGTGGAATTATGGCAAAATTATTGGGAGATGGGCCAGAGTGATGCGAGATACACAATCGACTGTGGATCAGTGTACCAGCACCGCTCATCCAAGCTGGAAGGAGCCAGCCAGCATGAAGCTTCTCAGCTCATGGCTAAATGACATAAGAGGGAGGGCCAAGTTGAACAGCTGAAGTCTTTTATAAAGTGACAGGTTATAAATCAGAGCATTTGAAGAAAGCCAAGAAAAAATTAAAGAAAATGTGAATAAAATATATCACAAGCACTTCATTAAGGCATGAGTGAGCTGTTAAAATGTGTAAGAAGTGCAGTCAATGACCCCTTTAATAGTGTAGTGATGAAATAATACTTAGAATAAGAAAGTAATTATATCAGGTTTTTGTCAAATAACACATTGCACTGCCCGACGTTCTATAATAATTTGTTCTATGATCACCAACATAATTATGATCCAAAAGCTTTATATATCAAAAAAAAATACAGAAGCCATACGTTCCATTGCATGATACAGTTCTTGACTGACTTTACATTTGTTTACAATAACCACAAAGTGATATGTATTGTAGATGCAGTAAAAATTACCTCTGATTTCCTGCTTTCTCCTGATTTCACTCAATCTATTGTGAGCATTTAAACATAAAAATTGTGAAGAGACAGTGAAAATAATAGATATCAGGACCACACTGCTGCTCCTACTTTAGATTTGGTCAGTGATGTTTAGGAGTGGCAGAATAAATATATGCATGTGTGCCTTAACAGGAAATACACAATATTCAAGTATTTTTTCACAGTATAACCAACAACAGCATTTAATACCACAAAACATATGCTTGTGTGTGAATAAAAACATGTTATTTTGTAGCTTTATATGTTTATAGCCTGTCTGTCTAACAACAGATGAATAAGTAGAGTTCAAAGTCCTCCACACTGAATGGTAAATACACGTGGTCACACACCGTGTATCTGAGTGATGAGCCATGGAGGGATGGGCTTTAGGGTCAGGGGAAGTAAAAGTCTACAGTCATATCTAAAGTCAACAGAGGACGACTGGTACACACTGGTACATGTATACTCACACACACACACACACACACACACACACACACACACACACACACACACACACACACACACACACCTACTTGTCTATGCTGATGTGCTGTGCTTTCTGGTAGCTGTAGCTCTTGTGCAGCAAGGCTTCTAAAGGGATAGCTGCATGGCCTGGGTCGCCAAGGTAACGCAGAGCATCTGTTATTGCCAAACGCACAGCCTCCACCAACACATGGATATAGTCTGAACTGTTATGGCCAACAGCTGAACACAAAAAAAACATACATCCATATTTTAAGAAACCCAAGAACCAAATTTACAACATAAATCAAGGTTAAACCTTATATCAGCCGAATGCCCTTTATATTGTACTGCTCTATTATAGAATAGCTAAAAACACATTAACAGTTGCAATCAAAATTATTCAATCCCCACTGCAAATTAGGTTTATTGGCAAAATGTACAAACTAGCAGCTGTTAGCAATAAACAAATCAAACAAGAACAATAGCTCAACACAACTAATATTACAAGTGGTTTCTCCAAATTCAACACAAAATGCCACTTTTAATGACTACTGCATTCTCAAAATTATTTATCCCTTCATGACAAGCATCTTTAGTACATAGTAGCACATCCTTTTGATGTCATGACCTGCTACAAATATGATGCAGAGTCAGACACCAGCTTCTGGCAGCATTCCTGAGGAATCTTAGACCATTCCTCATGGGCAAAGACCTTCAGCTCACTAATATTCTTGGGTTTGTGTGCTGCAACCACTTTTTCAAATCCCACCAGAGATTTTCCAATGGGGTTCAAGTCATGAAACTGTGAATGCCACTCTAGTATCTTCCTGGACCTCTCCTGAAACCAAGCCTTGGTGAACTTTAAGGTATGTTTGGGATCACTGTCCTGTTGGAAGGTCCAATGACACCATGATATTTTTCCCAGGATTTCCTGTTACTTGACTGAATCCATCTTGCCCTCTACACATTGCAGGTTTCCAGTGCTAGAGGAAGCGAAGGAGCCCCAGAGTATCACTGAGCCACTGCCATGTCTCACTGTAGGCAGGGTGTTCTTTTCAGCCTATGCTTCATGTGATGTAGACAATTATATATAGTTCATATGTTGTATATTTGTTGGAGCTCTTATTTGTGCGGCACGGGGTGGTGGCTCCGCCTTCCGGTTCCGCCAACCCTGTGGCTATAAGAAGGGCTGCAGGTATAGGGCGGGCTCTTGGCCGTTTCCTCTGCCAGCGGTTTGGTGTGGTTAGGTGCACTGTGCCTGGTATAATAAACGTGTGTTCAGCTCCACAACTGCTCTCCTCCTTAGCTCCAACCTCCGACATAACATTTGGCAACAGGGACGAAAGCAGATAATATTGAAGGTATGGAAGCATGTGGGGCACCAATTCAGCCGTTTTTGGAGCTCCCAGGTGAGCCGCCTGCTCCGTGGCCTCGGTGGTATGACGCCTTTAGGACATATATGGTGGCGCTGGACCTGGGAAGGATGGAGAAATTAAGGGCACGTGCGTTGCTTGTGCACAACCTGGGAATGGAGGGACAATGGATTTTGGGCACGCTTGGTGACGCAGACAGTTATGAAGAGGTGGTTGAGCTAATGGCGCGCCATTTCAGAGCACCAGACAACGTCATCGTCCGGAGAATCAAATTCCGACAGCGCCACCAACAGGTAGGTGAGCCCATCCCATGGTTCGTGTTGGACTTGAGGCAGCTGGCGGCTGAGTGTCGGTGTGGACTGTTGGAGGAAGAAATGGTTGGCAACCAGTTGATGGAACATACCAACTGTGCTGCGGTCCAGTCAAGAAATATTGCTGTTTTTAGAAGACCTTCATATCTGTATTCACAGTTGTTGTATACAAATGATGACAATGTGTAATGCGACCATTTACTTTACCACTACCAAAAAGAAATGCTTTAAAGAAAACTGTGATGTATAGGGCTGTATCACATTGGAACAAACTTCCATCTTTAATTCAGAAAATAAATGGGAAAAGTTTCAAAAAGAAACTAAGAATGCTATTTATAAAAAAGAATTATGATGTTAATTGTTTATGGGTCATGTCTATTGGAATTGTTAATTTTACAGTTTGGTATAGAACTTAATTAGTTTGTAATGTTGTAAATTTTCTTTTAAATTGTAAATGAAATTATTGTATCAATGTATTAATGCATGTGTGATTTTATTGTTTTTAAATTTTTGTGTGTGGACCTCAGGAAGAATAGCTGCTACTACGGTAGTAACTAATGGGGATCTGAATAAATGAATAAACGGTCTAGGCTGCTCACATTTCTGGGTGAATTGACACTGTCCAAGGCCGTCGAGTTGGCTCTCCAGCTGGAGGCAGCAGATAAGCTAACTCAGGAGCTGAGTGAGCTTCTGTCACTGCGAGAGTTAGGATCCCCCATGGCTACACAAGTAGTGGACCCGGACAGCAATAAGAGTGTTGAGGATGACGCGGGAGGTGCCAACGCCGTACGGATGAGGTCTGCCCTGGGGAAGCCCAGATATATGGGCTGCGGGTCCACGAAGCACCACTACAAAGCTAGAGAGTGTACGGCAAGAGGAAAGCACTGCGGCAAGTATGGCCGTCTTCACCACTACGTGAGGGTGTGCCAGTTAGCAGAACAAGGAAGCCCGCAAAGGAGTTCAACCCCTCCTGCCCCGACAGTGATTCATACTGTGTCCCCGAACACCAGTGGGCGCACATATTGCACGGTGGAGTTGGATGGAATGGCAGTACCCATGCTGATTGAAACGGGGGTGGAGAGTTCCTTGCTGAACTGGGCTACAGTGCGGCAATTTTTTCCCCACTACAGAGTTGGAGGTGACTCAGCGCCACTTTGCGGCTATGGAGGAGGACGGGTGGCCATGGTGGGAACCATCAGACTGATGGCTCGGTACAAGTCGGCAGAGATGGCTGATGTGGAGTTCGTCGTGACAGCCTGCGGCACAAACATCATGGGCTGCAACCTCTTCTATGGCCTCAGTTTCTCTATCAAGAGCAGCGCTGGGGAAGAGTGGTCGGGCTGCGGATTGTGGCACCGACTGGTTCCGAGAGTACAGGACAATGCTGTGTGGGACAAAAGATTATTTGGCACTCCAGAAAGTGGACAGGCCTTGTGGGGTCACCGCAGGAGGGCCCCAGTGCCAGAGCCCAAGTTGCCCTGGATGAGGGTACTGGGTGGCACAGTGAAGAGCCTGCACTGACAAGTGATGCCCAAGGGATGGTCCCAGGTGTTCCCGGAGCTTGGCCGAAGTGGGCTGGTGAACATGGGGCCACATCAGCAGGGCCGGCAGCGGATTTAGAAGCGCTTGGGGCAAGACTGATTGGCACTGAGAGGCCAAGTGCCAGGCAGAGGCACTGCAGGCCGTGCAGAGCCCCACTGGGAGTCGCGAACTGGGTTCGGGCTCGAGCGGAGGCGAGGTCACAGTGAGTGCGGGCCAAGTGACAGACAGTGGAACACCAGTGTCGGCTGCAGGTGGTGGATGAGCGGCACAACGCTTATCTCCGGCTGTTGGATAGCTTGTGGCGGCACCCGAATGAGCTACGGCGTGCCCCAGGAAGGCTGTGAGATGTGGCCCCAGACAAGTGGAGCATCCGACTGTGTGGAGGAGGATGTGCACCAGGGTTGAGGCGACAAGCTGTGGCCCAGGAGCCACCTCCAGGGCCGGACTGAGCAAAGGACAGCCCGGGGGCCCACAGGGTCATCTTCCCCGAGCCGTGTGTATACATGTTATTTGTTCTGCATATGTCTGGTGTTTTGGTACACACACACACACACACACACACACACACATATATATATATACTGTATATATATATATATATATATATATATATATATATATATATATATAGTATATATATATATATATATATATATATATATATATATATATATATATATGTCCTCCCTGTGACATGGCTGTACCTAGAAAGATGGAGGACAATTACCGGGTGAAAATGCCGCCAGCTTTGCGCCATGTGCCTGTCACGGATGGCCGGAGGAACCGCACCATTTCTCAGCCAGCTGATTGGTCCTCGCCACGGCAGAAAGGAGAGTCAGCAGCTGCAGCCCTTGGGTTTCCCTCGTCGGCCATTTCACCAGCCTCCCAAAGACAGCGTCATCCTGCGGGGAAACATCGGGAGAAGCCCTCTTCGTCCTTGGCAGCCAGCATCCCTCCAGCTGCCATAAGGTCTGCTAAGGTGACCCCGGGAACGCCCACCTCCGTTGCCATGGAGATGGCTCCTCCACAATCCATCGAGAGGGGCCAGATCACCGTAGACACGGAGAAGGATGACCATTTGCCTCCTACAGCTGTGAACAACGAGCACTGGGAGGACAGGCAAGTGTTTTTTCATTCTACCCAGTTTAATCTTAACAAACCTTGTCTGTCTCCCGAGGGGGAGGCCCAGTTTCTGCAGTCCGCTGGGTCCTCCCCTCCAGCTGCAAATGTTGACTGTATTCCTGTACTCTCCGTGTCTCCTCTTATTTTTCCTGAGCGCTTGTTGGCCCAAGGCCAGAGCTATCAGATGGTGCAGGAGCCAGTGGCTTCGGAGGATTCCGCCCCAGAGCCAGCATCGAGATGTTCCCCTGCAGCCACACCAGAGGAATCCCCAGCATTGTAGCCGCTGCAGAAAGACTATAGGACTGCTTACACCATCTTGCCAGTTGCGGAGACAACGGCAGTGGAGTGGGAGCCAGAGTTGGACCTCTTGGAGGCCGAGCCTAGGATCACATCGCCAGAATCGACGGCGTCCTGGACAGCGGTGGAGCTCGAGCTCAGGCAAGTTTTATCTCGTTTTTCTAATGTCAGTTTTAAAGAGAGTTTGTCTGGCTCTAGGTGAGGAGAGTCAGACGCAGTGTGCAGCTATATGTGAACTCCCTTCGCTGGGCTCCGCTGCTGCCGGCGACCCTAACCACTTTGTTTCTTCTCCCGTTCCTGAGAATCCTTCTAGGGTCACTGGAGAGGAACCACCATCTCCAGCGGTCTCGATGGAACCGGCATCGCCGCCTGATGACATCGTGGGTCCAGCTCCCCTGCTGCCTGAGGCCATCGTATGGGTCCCTCCACAGACTGAGTTTCCGTATGTGTGGCGCGCTGGCTTAGGACCCTCATGGGGGCTGCGCCCCAGGATCAGCCTGACGTGGGTGCTGCGCTCCTGTTCAGACTCGCCATGGACACCACACTCCAGCACGGGGTCCACCGAGGGCGCCAACGCTGACCCGGTCAGGGTCCACAGTGGTTGCTGCAGAGCTCCAGCTGGAGGCACCGCGAGTGCTGCAGAGCTCCAGCTGGGAGCCACCGCGGGTGCTGCAGAGCTCCAGCCAGGAGCCACCACGGATGCTGCAGAGCACCAGCCAGGGGCAACCGCGGGTGCTGCAGAGCTCCAGCAAGAGTCCACCGCAGGTGCCGCTGAGCTCCAGCCAGGAGCCACCGCGGGTACAGCGTTGGCCCAGTCGGGGTCCACCGTGGATGCTGCAGAGCTCCAGCTGCAGTCCACCACGGGTACTGCAAAGCTCCAGCCAGGAGCCACCACGGGTGCTGCAGCGCTCCAGCCGGGAGCCACCGTGGGTGCTGCAGAGCTCCAGCCGGAAGCCACTGCGGGTGCAGCGTTGGCCCGGTCAGGGTCCACCGTGGGTGCTGCAGAGCTCCAGCCGGGAGCCACCGTGGGTGCTGCAGAGCTCCAGCCAGGAGCAACTGCGGGTGCTGCAGAGCTCCAGCCGGGGTCCACCGCGGGTGCTGCAGAGCTCCAGCCGGAGTCCACTGTGGGTGCTGCTGAGCTCCAGCCAGGAGCCACTACGGGTGCAGCGTTGGCCCAGTCGGGGTCCACCGAGGGTGCAGCATTGACCAGGTCGGGGTCCACGCGGGTGCAGCTGTGTCCCAAGCCGGGACCACCAAGAGTGCTGCAGGTCAGCCTGAGGAGACCGTGGCCCCCTTCTCCTCCCTGTCCAATGCCATGGGGGCTGCCTCCCTACAGTCCGGTCACCCACCAGTGAGCCTCCCAGTGGGCAGGCCACCTCCTGCTTCATCCCTCCGGCCCTGGTGGCTTTACAGCGCTGGTCGACCGCTGGAGGGACTGAGTCTCTGGGCCAGATGGCCCATGTTTTCCGACAGGCCACCGGACTGTGTTCGCCAGACTGCCTGTTGGGCCTGGGACTCTGGGCGAGCTCCCGAGCCTCCATGACTTTGGACTTGGGGGGTGTTCCCTCCTTGCCTGTTTCCCCTACCTCCCATTCGGGTTTGTGGTTGTTGTTCCTGCTGCGGGGGGGGGGGGGAGTCAAGGGTTTCCTTTCCTTATGATGTTGCCGTGGCTGTCTGGAATCCACCCCTAGAAGGGGGGGGGGGGGCTCTGTCATGAACCGAGCCGGTGTTTCCTGTAGGCTCGGTTCTGACCGTTCTCTGTGGCTCGGGTATCAGGTGATTTATGTATTGTGTTATCGTTTGAGTTTGTGTTGTGTTTTTGTCTTTGTTCCTTTTCTTTTTCGTGCCTGTAGCCACCACTCTGGGTGGCGGCTGTTAGGCAGCCTCTTTGACCTACATTTGTGTGGGCGTTGTCTAACACTCGCCTGTCCGACCATGCCCCCTCTCTCTTGACAGCCAGCTGATTCCTCCCCGGTAATTGTCTTTCCCGTGCCTCGCCCAGGTGTTTCCAATCTGTTGTCCAGCAGTGCTTGCACTACTTGTGGCCTTTGCCAGTCAAGCATTGCTGGATCATTGTGTGTGTTGCTTGTTGGAATCTTGGACTATCGGACTGCTCCTGTACTATGCGTAATTCTGTTTGCGTTTCTCTGTGCAGTCGTCTGCTATGCTTTGGCTCTTAGCCCAGTTTTGTCTCCAGCCAGCCGAGCCTCCTTGAGAACTCCCAAGTTTACCCGCGCTTTAACATTATTTGTATTATTTATTTGTGGCCATGGTACACAGTGATCTGTCTGCTGTATGCTCACCACGTGAGCCATTTTGTGTACACAATTACCTTTCTGTATGTCTTTATTTTTGGGAACTGTTTACCCTTTTTGTCCAATAACCTGTGCATAAGTCCATTCTTCCTTCCCCTCCTCGATGCACTGCGTAGAAGTGCACAAGGAGGCATGTGACATGTTCTGTTTAGCTTAGGAAACACAGCAGCAATTTCTTTTAGTTTGTAAATGGACTGTTATTCAGTACAGGCGGCAGAATAATCTGCCTTGTTGTGTGATGGGTAGGACGGCAGTCTACCCATATCCCCTAATTTTAGTTGTGTGAATGCGTTAGGCCCCTGTTGTGATTTCAGTTTAGTTTGATTAGTGGATGATTCGGGTTTCAAATTGGGATGGGTTTTGATGGTATGTGTGTTTTGGACTTTTCTACGGGGGGAGGGGGTGATGTAGCCAATTATATATAGTTCATATGTTGTATATTTGTTGGAGCTTTTATTTGTGTGGCACGGGGTGGTGGCTCCACCTTCCGGTTCCGCCAATCCCGTAGTTATAAGAAGGGCTGCAGGTAGGAGGGCGGGCTCTTGGCCGTTTCCTCTCCCAGCGGTTTGGTGGTGTTAGGTGCACTGTGCCTGGTATAATAAACATGTGTTCAGCTCCACAACTGGTCTCTTCTTTGGCCCCAACTTCTGACATAACACTTCATTCTTCCTCTTCAAGACATACTGCTGATCCATAGGCTCGAAAATTTCCAGTTTTGTTTCATTGCTCCACAGAACAGAATCCCTGGCTTATTTGTATGGTTTTGAGCAAATTGGAGCCAATTTTTCTTGTGCTTTTGGGTCAGTAGTGGTCTATGTCTTGGTGTTCGGGAATGAAGCCCTTCAGCATTTAGTTTATGCCTTACTGCAGAAACTGAAACCTCAGTGCCTGTTGCCACCAAGTCTTGCTGCAGGACTTTTGCAGTCAAATGAGGGTTTTTGACCACCTGCCTCCTCAGGACTCTGGTGGCAGTTGTTGATAGCTCTGTCTTTCTGCCACATCCAGGTAGTGTAGCCACTGTTCCTTTAACTATAAACTTGCTACCTACGTATGCTTCCAGCTGTATCTCTAGAAACATTCAATGCTGTTGCTTTCTTTTTGTATCCTTTTCCTAGTTTTGCAAAGCAATGATCTCTTCTATGAACTTTTTGGACAATTCTCCTAACTTAGCCATATTTCTAACTTGCAGTCAAATGTCACCATCAGCAGTCCAGGTATTTGAGGTGTTCTATCTCAAACACACTTGATGCAACTCGTGAAGCCCTTATTTGGTTGCATCAGGTGTGCTTGAGACCACACCTGATTTGCAAATGTGTGCTCTTGTGAGGAATTCTATTCAGGGGGTTGAATAATTTTTGAGACTTCAGTAGTGATTGAAAGTAGAATTTAGAATCGAATTTGGATAAAATTATTGTAATATTAGTTTTATTTAACTATTTAAACTGTCCTTGTGTAATCTGTTTATTACAAATACCTAAAACATTTTAAATTTTGCCAATAAACCAAAAACGTATTGGGGGTTGAATTATTTATTTGCAGCTGTACATCTGTAGCTCTACCAGCTATAGTTGTATTCTTAAAACTAACATCTGACCAGCTAAGAAAAGGCATAAGAGGGCAAATTTTTACAACTGTGATAATAGTTATTAAACAGGTATTTGAGATGAGTTTAATGTATGAGACATACACACGAGTTACCAAAATAAACATGAGCAGCTCACAAAAATCAATAAATTCCTGCCACAGTAAATAATTAACAGGCTGAGAAAACATGAGTTACAAGTTAAAAAAAACTACAAGACAAAGAGTAAAACCTTAAAAAAAGACAGAAATTTGTTAACTGAGTTCATGGTGGATTTTATTCAGCAGTGTAACTGATCATGAAAGAAAGAGATCTTTATCCAGTTTATATTTACATGCTCTATACCTAAGGGGAGAGGGGTCCTTTATGGTTTTACGCTGATCTGACTGCTGTGCCTTCATCAATAATGTGAAGTGATGATTACTCTTTCATTCCAATCATTTTCAATGTAATCTTCACTAGCTCATAACTGTCTGGTTATCTTTCCAAGCCATCTTGACGTAACTATACTCGAGGGATTTAATAACGTACCACTAAGTACTGGTGCCTGAAGCCCGGGGACTGGTGTTGGCCCAGCTGGGGGTTGGGGGGTTGGCGGGCCCGGGGATGTGGGCCAGCCGCACCAGCTGCCTGGAGGCCTGGCCTCCCTCAGTCGTCCCTCCGGGGGCGGATGCCTGGCTTTCCTGGGGCTTGCTGACCTCAGGCATTTGTGCCCCGTGGGGGTTGGCGGCGCTGCCTTGCCTGCCCGGGGTTCCCGGGGGAGGGGGGTGGGAGTTGCTGCGACCAGCCCCCCTCTTCGTATGCTTCCTGACAAACCACTCACATGCACACATTTATTTTGTGCGCGCTCTCATATATACGCCCACAAACGCACACATACAAATGTCTCTCCTTTAACAGGTGCGGATACCAGACTCGTGTTGAGACATCTTAGGTGGAAGAAACAGTTTGTCTTCTGTTTGTTTTAGCTGTTGGTTTGTTTGTCTTTTTGTCTGTTCCTCTCCCTTTTCTTTCCCCCTCCACACACTTCCTTTCCCCATTCCTCTTCCTGTCAGGTCCTGCATGAGTAAAATAATTTAAATAAAGTATTAAAAGTTATTACAGGAGGAGTTTACAACAATATACAGTACATAGTTAGGTACTGTATAAAGCTCCTTTTGGCAAAGTAAATCTGTTTTGGCACAATAAGGGCAACAGATCTCTGTTCTGTTTACCTAGCTGCCTGACAGGACAAGGGATTTTTTTTTTTTTAAATAATAACGTACCACTGCATTTATTTGTAAATTCACTGGTGTAGCTTGTGTTGTATGCACTCATACAGTATATTCCTTCTCATTACCTTTTAATGAATATCCTGAGTTAATCATTGGCAAAACAAATAAACAAACAAACAAAACTGCAAACATCAGCACCATCTACTTGTACATCTTTCTGCTGCACATTCACCAACCATAATGCTCTGACTTGTGACTTAATAGAGAAAAGCACTTCTCAAATTGGTCCAAAAATAGAGTGGCGTGTTATTAAATCCATTGAGTGCACATAACAAAGCTCTCCAATACAGCCATATATGGCAAAATGTATACATTATTTTAGTGCTCTGCACCACCTTAATCTATGGAGAATGTAATTTTTTGCCAACATGGAACACTTGCAGTCTGTTTCTACTTTAAGCTGTTGTCCAAGTACTGTATATTTCCAGATATTTACAGGAGCTCATCTGCTCAACTACACAGACATGAGTTCTCACCTCTCTGGCTTCAAAAATTAGAAGAATCTAAAGAATATTTCACAGTAAAGGTTTTCAATATGTTAAAAATTTACATGGCTCAATTTTTAAAAAATTATAATAAAGAAGCAAAATTTAAATTGGTCAGTTTATGTACCAATGCTGCTATACTATATACTAATACATCTCAAAAGGTTAGAATACTATCAAAAAGGTTATTTAAAAAAATCAGTTAAAAAAGGTAGACTTTCATATTTTCCATTTTTTTCTGAGATGCACTAGTAGTAGAATCCCTCACAAAGGTGAATAACAGCCAAATAGGGCATATATAACCTTAAAGGTAGAAGGTTCTACAGTAGATGCCTTTCAACAACTGCTATTGACCAATCACTTCTAAAAAGGCTTTGGCAGCATCCAGGATGAAAGTCATTGTGTTAAAGGGTGATAAACATTTGCTGGAACATTTTGGATCACCACTGGCTGCTGTGGGATCACAACTTACCCTTTGTTGAGCTTCTTTAGAAGTATCTGTAGAGCTAAAAGTACCATGAAATTATCTTTAGCCCCAGAAGCTGAGTCATCAGACTTCCCAGCGGGTTCACAGACTGTGGAAAAATAACTGTAATCTAAATAAGCGGACTCTGACAAAGATCATCCTTGTTACGCAATAAACCTATGAATAGAAAAAATGGTTCTACTTGTATTGTAGAATTAGTGATGCCTACCAATGAACACAATACTGGTTTTATTGTTTCAAACATCTGTACTGGTCAAAAGTAGCAACAGCTACATTTAACAATGAAAACTATGCCGAATTACTGCTGAAAACAGTTTTTCTGAATTTTTATGTCAAGAGTGTGTAGTGGGGACAGATGTTTTAGGGACAGAAGGGTAAATTATTTTTAAAAAAATCTCTAAAATAATTTGGGTAAGGAAAATTGTACGGTGAAATGCTGGTTTGAAATTTGAATTATCCATCTTAGCTATGTTTGAATTTTTCAACTAGACTTCAATGAATTTCAGTGGTGGT
The DNA here is from genome assembly GCA_020510985.1 of Pholidichthys leucotaenia. Taxonomy (NCBI): domain Eukaryota; kingdom Metazoa; phylum Chordata; class Actinopteri; order Cichliformes; family Pholidichthyidae; genus Pholidichthys; species Pholidichthys leucotaenia. Next base: position 294,843,306 of record CM035839.1, on the reverse strand, counting down.
TTTTGTTGTCCCTGTGATTACCTCTGAGTTGAGGAAAGTTCTCGAGGATGTTGAGCAGCAGCAGGGCAGCCAGTCCCTGACTATTAGGAGGCATCTCCCACAGACGCACACCCTGAACAGACATCAAAGTCACAAACTCAACTTTATCATAACAGAGACACAATGTTCATCTCTTGCTGCTGACCTTGTACTCTGTGCTGATGGGTGTAACGACCTCACTCTCATGGCTACTGAGGTCCTCCAAAGTCATGACTCCTCCTTTTTGGTTGATGACATCAATGATAGCTTGGGCCACTCTTCCCTTGTAGAAAGCTGGCTTGCCATGCTCACCAAGCTCCTGCTCATTTATTATCAATCCATATAACATTTAATAAGGTAAATCAGGAAAATAATCAACACATACAAGACTTTACATGGTTGCATTCTACTTGTACATCTATAAATTCTAAGAACAACCATGTAACACAGATACTTGGTTATGGTAACATGACGTAATGCCACAGGAGTCCAGTGACTGAAACCCAGCTCCAGTCAATGTTATCAAATGAACTGCAGGGTACATGTGAGTGGGTGATTTTGGCCTGAAAGGAAGTGGCACACCATCATTGCAGTGGAATGACCATTATGATTCCACTGAATCCTCCCATCAATGCATCAATGAGGGTGAAGTCACTGCTATTGTTTCAGCTGTCACAGGAAGGTAAGTGCAAATGTGTGTGTGTGTGTGTGTGTGTGTGTGTGTGTGTGTGTGTGTGTGTGTGTCACGGACATACTTGGCCGTTTCTCTAAACTAGTGTATTACAAAGACCTGAGTGTTTAAAGTAATTATAAACTTGAGCATCAGTCAATACAGTACATACTTTAGCACTGACTTGACACACAGTGATGTCACCCATGGCTTGATTGAACTCTTACTGACATAGATGTACAGAATAAGTAAAGTTGGATGGATATTGCATAAGACACATAACATGCAAACAATAATGGTTGTATGTCTGTATAAGAGACTGAGAGTTTGTTTATTTTGTTTTTATTGTCATACATGCATTATGAAACATAACTATGAAATATTTCAGGTGGAAATACTTTAAAACAGGTCAGTCCCTGTTGTTTTCTGAATTTAATAATAATAATGCATCAGATTTATATAGCGCATTATCATAGACACTTTACAAGTAGATACATTATTCATTCACTCCAGACAGACAATGGTAGTGGCAAGCTACTACTGTTGCCACAGCTGCCCTGGGGCAGGCTGACGGAAACATGGCTGCCAATCCGCGCCAACGGCCTCTCCGGCCACCACTTAACATTTAAACATTTTTATACATTTATACACATTCATACCCAGTGTTATGGGCACTGGAGGCAATGTGGGTGAAGTGTCTTGCCCAGGGACACAACGGCAGGATATCTGGGGAGAGCGGGATTCGAACCGCCAACCATCGGGTTATTAGACGACCTGCTCTACCTCCTGAGCCACTGCCGCCCCAGTTTGAGGCTATAGTCTACCATTGTCTGTTTTAGAAAAAAAATCAAAGCCACATAACTGGACCACACCAGATAAATAGCGTTCATTAACCTTCCTCTTGTGTTCAATAAGTTCCTCTTCCTCATCCTCTTAAGTTCAATAAGGCCCTTGACCTTAGAAGTACAATGTTGTACTAGTGTTTAATGTAATGTAGCACTGTTTGAGGCTCTATGGTGGAGGGAGAGCGCAGAATGCACTGCAAACTACAGATTGGTTCTCCATCAGCTGTTGTACTCATCAACCTGTAGCTTGTTACAAGCTATTTAGTAAATTCAATTTAACCTTTATTCAGATAATGAGGAAAATTAATAAACTTCCTTGTGGATTTATTTATATTTACTTTTTTTAGCTATACTAAGTCATTGTTTAGTATTCATTTAATAAATCCATCTCTAATACATCCATCATAGTACGTGTGTTTGTTGCTCCAGTTTTATTTATTTATTTATTTATTTTTTAAGAAGACTGGCTTTTACATCATAGAGGAAATGAGTACTGACATGTTTTAATGACTGACAAAGTAGACAAAATGCTCACAGGCACTTATTAAACTAATCTGGCTGTTTAACTGTCTTTTTTGCAAGACTTGGTCCTCCATCATCCCTTTTTTCTGCTTTAACTTCTCTGTTTCCTTATCCCTGAAGAAGCTTTTTGTGTAAGTTAGTTTTTTCCACTGTAATTTGTTACAGCTTTACCTTTAGGGTTCGAGCCAGGGCAGGGTTTTTGAAAACTTGTCCACACTTGGGGGCATGACCATCAATCATCAAGTCTCCTCCCAGTTCCTTCCCAGCATCTCTCAGGGTGGCTGCTGATTTCGCCCAGTGGTGAGCAGTTACCTCGGTAACAGGAAACCCCACCTCTGCTAGCTCTACCGCCCCACTCAGGACCTCCTGCAAAGACAGCTGGAGAGAAACAAGCAGAGGAAGTGCATGCTTTTTACAGGAAACTGAACTGAATAGGAAGGGTAAGAAATATATGGACAGTCAAGGTGGTTTGTGATTTTCTGGAATGGTTTAACAGAGAAAAAAAATAATAATTTAAATATCTATAAAATGTTGGCACAATTAATGCAGGATGATTATTTTGGTTTCATTGTTCTAATGTTTTAAATGCATATTCTAATACACATTTTATGTGCAAAAATGTAGATAAAACTTAAGATTCTAAGTTCCAAACCTTAGAGAGGCGTTTTGTTAACAAAATAGTTGTTTAACAAATATCTTACTTTAATTGGATTGCAATAAGAGTTTGATGTTTGACTGCACCCAGCAGTTCTATAACACATTAGGTGGCTTGTCTTTGAAATAAGAATTATTAATTCAAATTAGAACATGAAAATCTTTAATTAAAGTTTAAGAACTGCTGTTACCTCACTTCAAGAAGAAAAAGTTTTAATGTGTTGAAATTTACTCCAGCAATAACCATGACATGATTTATGACCCAGAAGGCAGACACAGACTCGAGAATAAACTCATTTATCTTTTATTGTGAAGTGTGAGTGTGAATGTGTGCATGAGTGCAGGAATGTAGCAGCCGGGCAAGCAGAGCACCGTTCAGACTGGCAACCCTAGGGAAGACCAAAGACAGATGGATTAGAGACTGGGATCTGGAGGAATGAGTCAAAGAATGTTCAGTCTTACTGTTGGCTAGTTGGTGTGTAGCACAGGAGAGTTCCTGGAGGCTCCGGCCAGTGAGACAGTGTCTTCGGCTCCGGCTGCTGAGGAGGTGAGAGGGGGATGAGATGTGTAGACAGCTGGTGAAGAGCAGGTTGAGCTCAGTCCGCCGCCAGGAGGAGGAGGTCCACCGCCAGCGGGTTCCACCTGTGCACAGAGGAGTAGAGCGAAGCATGGAGATGAGGAAATGATGAAGGCTTACTTGTCGTTGGGGAGCTAGGACTCCCAGGAGGATGACAATCCGGGAAGGATCAGAGGAGATGGAACTCCGATGAGGCAGGGAGGATCAGTGGAGATGGAACTCCGGATCATAGAGGTGACGGGAAGGCGAAGAGGTCTTGCCAAACCAGGGAGCTTGATGTCTCCGTGCAGACCCGAGGGCAGCGCGGCTTAAATAGGCAGACTTAATGAGGAGTGCAGGTGTGCCCGCAGCTGTGGAGGAAATTAGGGCAACAGGCATGCAGAGCAGATCACTACAGTACTCCCCTCCCTACGGGGCACCTCTCGGCAGCCGATCCAACCTACCTGGGTGCATCCGGTGGTAGTCCCTGATAAGCTGAGGATCCACCACGAAGGACATAGGGCCGTAAACCTCCCAGTCCACCAGGTACTGGAGGCCGCGACCCCGGCGCCCAACGTCCAGAATGGAGTTAACCCTCCACGCGGGGTTGTCATCGATCACTACCGGTGGAGGTGGCATCTTGGGAGGAGGGCACAGAGGGCTAGAGCAGAACGGCTTCACCTGGGAAACGTGAAAGGTAGGACAAATGCGGAGGGAGGGGGGCAAGAGCCAGATGCACAGCCACAGGATTCACGATGTGTGTAATAGCAAAGGGACCAATAAAACGCTGTGAAAGTTTCCTAGATTCAGCCTTGAGACTGATATTTCTGGTGGAGAGCCATACCTGTTGCCCAACCCGGTAGGGTGGAGCCGAAGTCCTGTGGCGGTTGGCAATGGCGGAGTTGCTGTCCGCTGTGCGTCGAAGTGCGGCCCGGGTAGCCTTCCATAGCCGGCGACAGCGCTTCAGATGGGCCCACATGGAGGGCACCGCAATGTCCCCCTCGTCTTCGGGAAACAGCAGGGGGGTTGTAACCCAAGGAAGCCTCGAACGGTGACATGCCTATGGCAGACAAGACCGTGGTGTTGTGGGAGTATTCGACCCATGGCAGATAGGAGCTCCAGGACGCTGGGTTGGCGGTGGTGATGCACCATAGTGCTGCCTCCAGCTCCTGATTGGCACGCTTGCACTGACTGTTGCTCTGGAGATGGTACGTAGCCCCAATGGCGTTGCAGAAACCCTGCCACACCTGCGAGATGAACTGGGGCCCACGGTCTGACACAATGTCCAGGGGGATACCGTGGAGCCGCACCACATGGAGGACGAGCAGATCCGCAGTCTCCTTGGCCGTGGGGAGACCTTGTAGGGGAATGAAATGGGCTGCCTTATAGAATCTATCCAGTATGGTGAGAATTACGGTGCTGTTAGCAGAGGATGGGAGGCCGGTGATGAAGTCCAGCGCCACATGGGACCAGGGCCTGCCAGGGATGGGAAGCGGATAAAGCAGACCAGCCGGAGAAGAGGAGGATGTCTTACCGGTGGCACACTGGGGACAGGCACGGATGTACTCCCCGACATCCCTCCGGAGTGATGGCCACCAAAAGGTCCTCTGCAGTAGGGCCATGGTGCACGCCATCCCTGGGTGGCATAGGAGCTTGGAGGAGTGGGCTCAATTTATGACTTCACCCTGGACGGCAGAAGGCACATAGTCTCCCCGCTGGCCCCCCGCCTGGGTCATACTCGGTCTCCTGCGCTCTACGAACCCTCTCCTTTATACCCCAGGAGAGGGCGCCCACGATGCACGAAGGAGGAATAATGGGGTGAGATGGCGCCTCCGCCGCATCTGAAGCAAATTGTCTTGATAGAACGTCAGGCTTGGTGTTCTTGGACCCCGGGCGGTAGGTGATGGTAAAATCAAACCTGCCAAAGAACAAGGACCACCGGGCCTGGCGCGCGTTTAAAGGCTTGGCCATCCTGAGGTACTCCAAGTTCTTATGGTTACGTTAGTCCATACGATGAACGGCTGGGAGGCCCCCTCCAGCCAATGGTGTCACACCTCCAAAGCCAGTTTCACTGCCAGGAGCTCCCTGTCCCCGATGTCATAGTTCCTCTCAGCTGGGGAGAGACGGGGGGAGAAGAACACACAGGGGCAAATCTTGTCATCCACAGGGGAGCGTTGAGACAAAAGTGCTCCGGCTCCGGAGTCCGAAGCGTCCACCTCCACCAGACACTGCAGAGCAAGGTCTACCTGAGCCAGAATCGGAGGAGATGAGAGTAATGATTTTAATTCCAAAAATGCAGCCTCAGCCTCCTCCATCCACCGGAAGGGCACCTTGGTGAAGGTGAGGCAAGTGAGAGGAAGGGCAGTGAGACTGTAATTTTTGAAGAAGCAGCAGTAGAAGTTGGCGAATCCCAGAAACTGCTGCAACTGTTTCCGGGATGAGGGGGTCGGCCACTCTACCGCCGCTTTTACCTTAGCCAGATCAGCGATGATCTCATTGTGCGAAATGACGAACCCCAAAAATGAAGTGGACGAGGTGTGGAACTCGCACTTCTCCACTTTAACAAACAGCTTGTTCTCCAGCAGCTGCTGCAGCACTCACCTGACGTGCACTCGGTGTTCGTCGAGGGACTGAGAAAAGATGAAATATCATCAAGGGAAACAAATACGAAAGAGCCCAAAAAATCCCTCAACACATCGTTAATCAGGCGTTGAAACACAGCGGGGGCGTTGGTCAGCCCAAATGGCATGACGAGGTATTCAAAGTGGCCACTAGGGGTATGGAACCCCGTCTTCCACTCGTCTCCCTCTCGAATCCGTACCAGGTGGTAAACATTGGGGAGGTCCAATTTTCTGAACCAGGAAGCCCCCTGGAGGGAATCGAAAGCCAAGTTGATCAGTGGAAGAGTGTACTTGTCCTTAATAGTGATATTATTCAGTTCTCGGAAATCGATCCAGGGCCTCAGGGAGCCGTCCTTCTTGTCCACAAAGAAAAACCCTGCCCCCACCGCCAAGGAAGATGGGCGAATTATGCCAGAGCTCAGGGACTCTTTGATATAAGTTTCTATGGCCTCCCGCTCTGGGACCTACAGGCTGTAAAGCCGATTGGACGGCAATGGATCCCCAGGCTGGAGGTTAATGGCGCAGTCGTATGGGCGGTGAGGGGGAAGAGACAGCGCTTGGGATTTGCTGAAGACGGCACCCAAATCGTGGTATTCAGAGGGAACCCGGGACAAGTCAGGCAGGGGTGTGTCGGGGGCCCCGAGGGGCACAGAGGGCAAGCATGCAGTGAACTGAAGACAGGCACTTAGGCAGAAGGAGCTCCATGAGATGATATTTCCAGAGCACCAATCAATGGAGGGGTTGTGCAACCGAAGCCAGGGATACCCCACAATGGCCACGGTTACATGGGCAAAATTTCTTCAATCTGATTGCAATTCAGATCAGAATTTTACTGTTTACATGGATCCTGAAAAAGCTGATCTGATTAGGACGTGCGTTTCCATGTGTCACACGTTTGAACGGAATAAATCATTTTGACATGCGCACGTCAACATTTCGACATTCCGAACATAGTAGAAGAAGAAGCAACCTCCGGTGTTAGCAAGCCCCAATTTGTGTCGAAATTGACCTGTATTGTGTTACTCAGACTGTACTTTTGCTTCTGCTGGTCTCCGTAATGAAGCTACAAGTGCCTACTCCTGCATATGATGAACACAGGGAGACAGCAGGACGATACAGATCAGTTTTGTTTTACCCCCGCTATGTTTTCCGCTAGTTGCTGCAAAGGCGGGAATACGTCACGTCGACATGCGGCTGGTGTATAGACATGCACAGTAAACATATTTTCTGCCCTACGTTCGGAATAAGTGTTTTCATGCACACCATTCTGATTAACAATCGGCATAACCCACCCATCTCAATCGGAATGAAATTTTGATGCGAATGAGCGTGATCGGGTTAGAATATTCAGATTGCCGTGTTTACATGAAGTATTTTTATTCCGATTAGGCTTTTAATCTGGTTACTTGTGTCCATGTAAACATAGCTAATGACCGGTGAGGTAGAGACTGGCAGCACAAACAATCTGAGCTGCTCCCGGTGATTACCAGAAACTAGGACAGATACCGGAGCCGTCTGTTTGGACACCAAAGCAAGTGGAGCCTTGGATAGGGCAATTAGCTTCAATGGAGTTTTCAACTGGTGGCAGGCGAGCCCCAGTCGGGTGGCCAGATCTTCAGAAATGAAACTCTGCTCAGCCCCTGAATCAATGAGTGCATGTGTAGAAATTTCGTGGTGGTTATGTGAAAAATGAATGGGCAGCAGGAACTTGGCGAGGGGACTTCTTTGGAGTGAGTCCGTGAGTCCCCCTACTGCGACGCACGAACTCCCTCTTTTGGTCGAATGGGGCAAGTAGCCAGTTCATGTTCCTCACTGCCACAATATAAAAACAGACCTAGCTCCCGGCGGCACTGTTTCTCAGCCGGCGGCAACTTAGACTGGCCCATTACCATAGGTTCAGTGGAATCTAGCAAATCAGATGGAGGAAGGGCCAGCAGGGGGAGCTGCGGGAAGCGGCGAAACTGTGAGCCCGAGCGACCAGAAGGTCTATGCTTGTTGGCCCGCTCCCTCAGCCGACTGTCAATGCTAATGGCTATGGAAATGAGTTCGTTCAGCTTGCTAGGCTTGCCAAGATGGGCTAGCTCGTCCCTCAGGCTAGGGCTAAGGCTTCGGATGAAAATGCTGCAAAGGGAGGCATCCTCCCACCGCACCTCCACTGCCACTACCCGGAAGTCCACGGAGTAATCGGCTACCAACTTATTCCCATCTTAGGTTGAGTAGCCAGGTGGTGAGCACGCTACCTCGGTCCGAGTGATCGAATACCTCATTGAACTCACTCACGAATTGATAATAAGTTAAATTAGCATAATCAGACCTACCCATAACCGCGTAAGCCCAGGCTAAAGCCCGCCCCTCCAGAAGAATGACAACATAGCCTATACGGCTGTGACTGGTGGGAAAATCCCCTAGGACCCACTGAAACACTATCCCACACTGTAATAGAAAACCCCTAGCCTCCCCTAACTTACCGCTGAAGCGTGTGGGTGTGGGGACTGGAGTCAACCGGGACAGTGGAGAAGGAGAAGGGATGGAACTGGCTGGGACGGCCGTGTTCCCAGGAGCAGGTGGGAAAGACTGAGGAGCTGTAAGGCGATCCAGGCGTGTGTTAATCTGTACAAGCTGTGTAAGTATGACCTGTTGCTGATGAGATAATTGGTCTACCCGAGCCTCAATGATGTTAAGATTGTGCGCCAACGCACCGTCTGCTGGGTCGTTTTGACGGAGACGTACTTACATGATTTATGATCCAGAAGGCAGACACAGACTCCAGAATAAACTCAATTATCTTTTATTGTGAAGTGTGAATGTGAATGTGTGTGTGAGCGCAGGCATGTAGCAGCCAGGCGAGCAGAGCACCATTCAGACTGGCAACCCTAGGGAAGACCAAAGACAGCTGGATTAGATACTGGGATCTGGAGGAATGATTCAGAGAATGTTCAGTCTTACTGTTGGCTAGTTGGTGTGTAGCACAAGAGAGTTCCTGGAGGCTCCAGCCAGTGAGACAGCGTCTTCGGCTCCAGCTGCTGTGTACGTGAGAGGGTGATGAGATGTGTAGACAGCTGGTGAAGAGCAGGTTGAGCTCAGTCCGCCGCCAGGAGGAGGAGGTCCGCTGCCAGCGGGTTCCACCTGTGCACAGGGGAGTAGAGCGAAGCGTGGAGATGAGGAAATGATGAGGGCTTACTTGTCGTTGGGGAGCTAGGACTCCCAGGAGGATGACGATCCGGGAAGGATCAGAGGAGATGGAACTCCCACGAGGCAGGGACGATCAGTGGAGATGGAACTCCGGATCATAGAGGTGACGAGAAGGCGAAGAGGTCTTGCCAAACCAGGGAGCTTGACATCTCCGTGCAGACCCGAGGGCAGCGCGGCTTAAATAGGCAGACTTAATGAGGACAGCAGGTGTGCGCGCAGCTGTGGAGGAAATTAGGGCAACAGGCATGCAGAGCAGATCACTGCAAACCAAATAAAAGAAATATCCTCAGAGCTCAGTGATGCATTTCTTAATATTTATGTCCCCTTGAGTTAATTGTCCTAGGTATGTTGATGTATGCTGGTAATACATGGCAGTGTGTCTATTTTTGCAGTATTTATTGTTTACAATATACGTATCATACAAATGATTAGGTTAGATGTATTTCTGGTTACCTGAGTGATGCAGACTAAGAAATGCTGAAGGCGAAAGACAGCAAACAGGCAAACCTTGTAACTTCCAAACAGCTCAAACGTATCAACCCAGCATGCAGGGGCCCCTGGGACGGTAACATTCAAAGCATCAAACTCTGAAGGAGGGGCCTCTGCTGAGTAACCACATCTTTCCAGGAAGTCCAGTGTCTGAGCTCGGGGTGAACGACCACTGTGGACACACAGGAAAGCTTAGTGATTTACTCAGTATGAGATAGATAAGAAAAGCAACAAGAGTCTCTACCTGCCATTAATTCCCCTGATTTCTCCAGTGTTTCCATCGTAGAACAAGCAGAAGGCATCTCCTCCAGGGCCAGTGCTGCACGGCTCTGTTACAGCCAGGGCTGCTGCTACAGCAACTGCAGCATCAGCAGCATTTCCACCACACTTCAGGACCTCTAGACACAAACATCATTTCTATCAAGGATTGGCATACAGTGCATCCGGAAAGTATTCACAGCGTTTCACTTATTACACATTTTGTTATGTTACAGCCTTATTCCAAAATGGATTAAATTTTTTCCTCAAAATTCTACACACAACACCCCATAATGACAGCGTGAAGAAATTTTTTTGAGATTTTTGCAAATTTATTACAAATAAAAAAACTAAGAAATCACATATACATAAGTATTCACAGCCTTTGCTCAATACTTTGTTGATGCACCTCTGACAGCAATTACAGCCTCAAGTCTTTTTGAATATGATGCCACAAGCTTGGCACACCTATCTTTGGGCAGTTTCGCCCATTCCTCTTTGCAGCACCTCTCAAGCTCCATCAGGTTGGATGGGAAGCGTCAGTGCACAGCCATTTTCAGATCTCTCCAGAGATGTTCAATTGGATTCAAGTCTGAGCTCTGGCTGGGCTACTCAAGGACATTCACAGAGTTGTCCTGAAGCCACTCCTTTGATATCTTCGCTGTGTGCTTAGGGTTGTTGTCCTGCTGAAAGATGAACCGTCACCCCAGTCTGAGGTCAAGAGCGCTCTGGAGCAGGTTTTCATCAAGGATGTCTCTGTACATTGCTGCATTCATCTTTCCCTCTGTCCTGACTAGTCTCCCAGTTCCTGCCGCTGAAAACATCCCCAGAGCATGATGCTGCCACCACCACTGGCATGGTTATGAGCGGTGCCTGGTTTCCTCCAAACATGACGCCTGGCATTCATGCCAAAGAGTTCAATCTTTGCCTCATCAAACCAGAGAATTTTGTTTCTTATGGTCTGAGAGTCCTTTAGCTGCCTTTTGGCAAACACCAGGTGGGCTGCCATGTGCCTTTTACTAAGGAGTGGCTTCCATCTGGTCACTCTACCATACAGGCCTGATTGGTGGATTGCTGCAGAGATGGTTATCCTTCTGGAAAGTTCTCTCCCCACAGAGAAGCGCTGGAGCTCTGACAGAGTGACCATCGGGTTCTTGGTCACCTCCCTGACTAAGGCCCTTCTACCCCAATCGCTCAGTTTAGACGGTCGGCCAGCTCTAGGAAGAGTCCTGGTGGTTCTGAACTTCTTCCATTCATGGATAATGGAGGCCACTGTGCTCACTGGGACCTTCAAAGCAGCAGAAATTTTTTTTGCACCCTTCCCCAAATTTGTGCCTTGAGACAATCCTGTCTTGGAGGTCTACAGACAATTCCTTTGACTTCATGCTTGGTTTCTGCTCTGACATGCACTGTCAACTGTGGGACCTTATATAGACAGGTGTGTGCCTTTCCAAATCATGTCCAATCAACTGAATTTACCACAGGTGGACTCCAATGAAGCTGTAGAAACTTCTCAAGGATGATCAGTGGAAACAGGATGCACCTGAGCTGAATTTTGAGCTTCATGGCAAAGGCTGTGAATACTTAGGTAGATATGATTACCTCCGCCAAAGGGGGAGGTTATGTGATCATCGGCGTTGGTTTGTCTGTTTGTTTGTTTGTTTGTTTGTCTGTTTGTCTGTTTGTTTGTCTGTTACCAAGATAACTCAAGACGGATTTTCATGAAATTTTCACAGATTGTCAGAAATGGGGTATCCTACAGATGATTAGATTTTGGTGGTGATCCGCATCACCGTCCACAAGAAAACCGCCATTACGCAAAATGCCATTTTCGTGAATAACTACTGAACCACTAATCCTATCATTGTCAATCCAATTGCTAGTCATATGTTTTCATGGTCAAGGAATCTGAAAATGTACACACAAACACTGTATGGGGGGAACTGTGGCCGCCATTACCGAAAAGGCCATTTTCAACAATAACTACTGAACCACTAATCCTATCATTGTCAATCCAATTGCTAGTCATATGTTTTCATGGTCAAGGAATCTGAAAACGTACACACAAACACTGTATGGAGGGAACTGTAGCGCTAAACCACCATTACGCAAAATGCCATTTTCGTGAATAACTACTGAACCACTAATCTTATCATTGTCAATCCAATTGCTGGTCATATGTTTTCATGGTCAAGGAATCTCAAAACGTACACACAAACACTGTATGGGGGAAACTGTAGCGCTAAACCGGCATTACGGAAAATGCCATTTTCCTCAATAACTACTCAACCACTAATCTTATCATTGTGAATCCAATTGCTTGTCATATGTTTTCATGGTCAAGGAATCTGAAAACGTACACACAAACACTGTATGGGGGAAACTGTGGCCGCCATTACGGAAAATGCTATTTTCGTGAATAACTACTGAACCACTAATCCTATCATTGTCAATCCAATTGTTGTGAATCCAATTGCTAGTCATATGTTTTCACGGTCAAGGAATCTGAAAACGTACACACAAACACTGTATGGGAGGAACTGTGGCCGCCATTATGGAAAATGCCATTTTCGTGAATAACTACTGAACCACTGCTTCTCATATGTTTTCATGATCAAGGAATCTCAAGACTGTATGGGCGGAACTGCGGCGCTTGGCAGAGGTCTGCGCTCTCTGAGTGCTTTTCTAGTTATTTTAGTTTTTATTTTTAATAAATTTCCAAAAATCTCAGAAAAAAAACTTTTTTCACTTTGTCATTATGGGGTATTGTGTGTAGAATTTTGAGGGAAAAATGAATTTAATCCATTTTGGAATAAGGCTGTAACATAACAAAATGCAGAAAAAGTGAAGCACTGTGAATACTTTCCAAATGCACTGTATATGACCTGAATGTTAGTGGAAATTTGGCACCTTTTTCTACAAACCCATTTCAATTTCCAAAGCAACCATTTCTTTTCATGAATGAAATTACATAAAACTACTAGTATATCTCTTAAGCTGGCTTCACACTATAACGTTTGGAGTGATTTTTACTGACGTTTTGAAAAATCAGAGAAATCAGTCCAAACGTTGGTGAAATTACGTTCGTGAGCACACACCAACTTTTACGAACTTTTACAAACTTTTATGAACTTTTGCTAGCATTTTCCAGCGTTGCATTCAGCGTTGTCAAACTGTTGCCAACTTAGGCTAGCGTATGTGTAGCAGTTAACAACATAGGTTAACTAAGTTGGCAAACAAACAAATACTCAATGCAGGTCAGCTGACATCAACGTCAGGCAACACTGATATAAAGATCAGCATTTGTGGAGGCTTCCTGCCATCCTGGACCTGCTTTTTTGGGTGGATTCTGTCATGGCATGTTAAGTTCTTTGACAGCTCATGAGCACGATGCCAAACACAGGATGAACCACACAGAGGGGCACGTTTGAAAATTTATTAACAGCAAAACACAGCAGCGCACAGCTACAGAAACAGTCACTCACCAGAGGAAAAGACCTGTGGAGAGAAGACGAGAGCCGTGAGCTAAGGAGTGGCATAAGGGGAAAATGGACGAACCAAATTGCCACTTTCTTGGGGAATCCAGGGATGACCGGCAGGACCCAGCGGGGAATAGACAAACCAGTAGGGTAGGGGGAAGTAGTGGAGCTGATGGTGACTGACAGGGGGGATGAAGTCACTGATGGGTGGTGAGGTGGAGCAGGACAGCGCGCGCAGTCCCGGTGACACACCTACACGGTGGCAGCAACCTGAAGAGGAGAGGAAAAAAAAAAGTTAATGACATGTTAACGTTTCAAATGATTTGAAGCTAGTCTGAAGAACAGGCAGTATACCCAGACGAGCCGGTGTAGACTGAGCGGAGGAAACCTCCTTAAGTACGCTGGCTGATAAGCGGGCGCAGGTGTATCTTCTGCCTCAGGTGCCGTGATGAGCTGGAGGAGATGAGACCGGAGGGGAGGTGCGCACTCCCGTTGCCCATTACAGGGCCCCCCCTTCTAGGGATGCCTCCTAGCGGACCAGAGGGCTTGTCCGGGTGGGCACGGTGAAAAAGCCCAGAGCATCTCCTTGTCCAGTATCCATGATGAGGGAGTCCAGGATTGCTCCTCCGGCCCATAACCCTCCCAATCGATGAGATACTGCAGGACCTGACCCCGGTGGCGAACATCCAGAATCCGTCAAACAGTGTGGGCGGGGTGGCCGTCGATGATACAGGAAGGATGGGGGTTGGCCGGTGGAGGGGGAAGGACTGGTTGAGAGGGGTTTGATGCTGCTGACGTGGAAGGTGGGGTTCACCCGTAGGGACGAGGGCAGCTTAAGCTGGACCAACATTGTTGATTACCCGGGCGATGTGATAAGGCCCAAGGAAGCGGGGGGGGGGGCAGCTTCTTGGATTTACCCTTGAGGGGGATCTGGCTAGCCGCCAGCCAGACCTGCTGTCCCACAACATACTTGGGGGCCGGCACCTGCTTACGACGAGCAGCGGCCCGGGTGCGTTCAGAGGTGCGGGTCAGGGCAGCCCAAGTGGCTCTCCAGACACGCCGGCAGCGCCGCGCGTGCGCCCCTATGGATGGCACCAAAACTTCCCTCTCGGCCATAGGGAGAAGAGGCAGCGTGTACCCCAACAATGCCTCAAAAAGGGTTAGTCCGGTGGCAGAGGATACCGCAGAGTTCATGGAGTATTCAACCCAGGTCAGGTGTGTGCTCCAGGATGAGGGGTTATCGGCTGCTACGCACCGCAAGGCAGCCTCCAGGGACTAGTTGGCGCGCTCCGCCTGCCCATTGCTCTGAGGGTGATTTCCTGATGGGAGGCTCACCGTCGATCCCAACGTCCGGCAAAAGGCCCTCCAAACCTGGGACGTGAATTGGGGACCCCGGTCAGACACAATGTCAATAGGGATGCCGTGGATCCTGATGACGTGGTCGGTGAAGAGGACCAGTGTCTCCAAGGCCGACGGGAGTTTGGGGAGGGCCACCAGATGGACCGCCTTGGAGAAGCGATCCACGATGGTCAGAATGACCGTTTTGCCGTGGGAGGAGGGCAACCGGTCACAAAATCCACGGCAGTGTGGAACCACGGCCGACCAGGGATGGGAAGGGGACAGAGGAGTCCCGATGGGGGGGAGGAGTCAGTCTTACCCCGCACGCACGTCTGGCAGGCTCTGATGTGCTCCTGGACGTCCCGCAGCAGCGTGGGCCACCAAAATGCCCGCTTGACGAAATCAATGGTTTGGGCGATGCCAGGGTGGCAGGCAAAGCGACTGGTGTGACCCCACTGGATAACATCGCTGTGGAGGGCGGCCAGGACGTACAGACGGTTCTGGGGGCACCCTACTGGCACAGGTTCCTGGAACTGGGCCTGGCGGACCGTCCGCTCGATATCCCAAGTAAGGGCTCCAATGATGCATGCAGGTGGCACGATGGTTTTTTTTTTGGGGGGGGGGGGCTACGTCCTCGGAATGAAACTGGAGCGAGAGCGCCTCCGGTTTGGTATTTGGGTGCCAGGCCGGTAAGTGATGGTAAAGTTAAATTGCTGGAAGAAAAATGACCAGCGAGCCTGCCTGGTATTCAGTTGGCGGGCCAACCTCAAGTACTCGAGGTTCTTGTGGTCGGTCCACACGACAATGGCGTGAACAGCACCCTCTAACCAGCCAGTGCCTCCACTCCTCAAGTGCCAACTGAATGGCCAGCAGCTCTCTGTCCCCTACGTCATAATTCTTCTCGGCCGGCGTGAGCCGCTGAGACAAATATGCACATGGGCGAAGCTTCTGGTCGGAGGGCGTGCGCTGCGATAGTACAGCGCCAACCCCCAAATCAGACACATCCACCTCGAGGACAAATGGAAGCTGCGTGTCGACCTGGGCCAAGATGGGTCTTTCAGTGAACTGGCGCTTTAATTTGTGAAGCGCCAGTTCAGCTGCCTCAGTCCAACGAAAGGGGACTTTGATGGAGGTCAGCTGCGTTAAAGGCAGTGCGATCCCACTGTAGTTCCGGATGAACCTGCAATAGAAGTTCGCGAACCCGAGGAAGCGTTGGCGCTCCCTGCGGAGTGGGGTGTTGCCCAATCTAACACTGCCTTTACCTTGGACGGGTCGGTAATCAGCTCTCCCTCAGCCACAATGAAGCCTAAGAAGGTGGTGGATGGTGTAGAAAACTCACACTTCTCGGCCTTCACAAACAGCTGGTTCTCCAAGAGCTGTTGTAGAACAGCTCTTATGTGGACCTCGTGCTCCTCTGACGAGTGGGAGAAAATCAAAATATCATCAAGGTAGACGAACACGAATTGATAAAGCATATCACGGAGGACGTCATTAATTAACCGCTGGAAGACGGCAGGGGATGTTAGTGAGCCCGAATGGCATCACAAAGTATTCGAATTGGCCCTGATGTGTTTTAAAGGCCATCTTCCATTCATCGCCCTCGCGAAAGCAGACCAAATGATACGCGTTCCTATGGTCTAATTTGGTGAACACCAGTGAACGCTGAAGGAGCTCAAACGCTGAGTTGATCCATGGCAGAGGGTACTTGTCTTTGATGGTAATAGTGTTGAGCTACCGGTAGTCGACGCACAGGCGCAGCGAACCATCTTTCTTCCCGACGAAGAAGAATCCGGCCCCGAGCAGGGCTGAAGATGGCCGAATGAGGCCGGCGTTCAACGACTCCTTGATGTACTGCTCCATCGCCTCCCTCTCCGGGCCGGAAATGCTGTACAGCCGACTGGACGGCAGCCTCGCCCCCGGAATGAGGTCTATAGCACAGTCATAAGAGCGGTGAGGCGGTAGCGACAACACTCTTGACTTGCTAAAGACCTCGCCCAAATCGTGATAAGCCCGAGGGACGAGGCTGAGGTCCGGCAGCTCAGCCTGGGAGGGGGGAACAGAGAGCGATGGGGAACATTCAGCTGAACTCATACAGTTGGCCATACAAAATGGGCTCCAGGCAGAGATGGTGCTTTTAGCCCAATTGATCATTGGGTTGTGTTTCTGGAGCCACGGATAACCTAGGACCACCGGGAAAGATGACACGGGGAGAACCAGGAATGAAAGTTCCTCCCGGTGGTTCCCGGAAAGAAGGATGGACATAGGCACCGTGCTTAGGGTGACCACCGCAAGCTCGCTGCCAGATATAGCGGTGACTCTCTGATTGTGGGGCAATTTATGCGTGGGAATGCCCACCTGCTTGACGAAAGCAGCAGAAACGAAATTACCCTCTGACCCTGAGTCAATCAGCACCCTAACCCTCCTCTCGAACCCCGGCAACTGGACGAGGGCCAAAATACAAAAATTACCGGGGTGAGTAGATCTGGTCCCACCCGCCAGACCCCCCACGGTTACTGACAGGCCATGTCTTTTGGCTGCAGGTGGCATTCGTCCAGACTGTGGTTGAGTGAACCACAGTACATGCACGCGCCGGCCCTTCGCCTTCGCTGATGCTCATCATCGGTTAGAGTCTGAGAGAGCTCCATCAGTTCAGGCGAAGAACCAACACCACCAGTTCCAGCAACTGCAGCGGATACGCGCTCGGCGCGTGGGCAAGGGGTGGGGTCACGCTCCTTCGTGCGTTCATGGTACTGATTATCCAGCCCTACCGACAGATCTATGAGGTGGTCGAGCGTCTCTGGGACAGGATTAACTGCCAAATTGTCACGGAGTTGGTTGTTCAACCCGTTGAGGAACCCGCTGCGTAACGCAGTCTCATTCCAGCCCGACTCGGATGCCACAACCTGGAACTCCACCGAGTACTCGGCCACCGACCGGGTACCCTGGCGGAGAGTCAGTAGGCGGCTCAAGACGGTGCCCTGATGCTCGGTCCGGCCAAACGCGCACTTAAATGCGGCCACAAATTGGTTAAACGTATATCGGCGCCCCTCAGGGTTATCTAGAGTGGACTGGGCCCACTCTAGCGCTCGATCCCTGAGCAACAGAGTGAAAAACTGGATCCGGGCTACATCCTTCGGATACTCCTCCCCGACCTGCTCCAGGTACATCTGCACTTGAAGAAGGAACGGTTTACATTTCCCCACCTCTCCCCGCGTACGGGAAAGGCACGGGAATGGAGAAGGTATGGCGCATCGTAGCACGCGGAGCAGGCTGGGTGGGGGGGGGGCAGCCGTGGGATGTGCCATGGACAATAAAGTCAACATATTAGACACCTGTTGCGTCAGTGCAGAGAGCAGCCGCTTGGTTGCCACTAGGCGGTCCATAGCAGATTGCTCCTGCAGTGAGGCACTGGCTGAGCTACTGTCCTGGCTGGCTCATTCTGTCATGGCATGTTAAGTTGTTTGACAGCTCGCGGGCACGATGCCAAACACAGGATGAACCACACAGAGGGGCACGTTTGACAATTTATTAATAGCAAAACACAGCAGCGCACAGCTACACAAACAGAGGAAAGGACCTGTGGAGAGAAGACGAGAGCCGTGAGCTGAGGAGTGGAGTAACCGGAAAATTGGCAAGCCAAGCTGCCACTTACTTGGGAAATCCGGGGATGACCGGCAGGACCCAGTGGGGAATAGACGAACCAGTAGGGTAGGGAGAAGTAGTGGAGCTGATGGTGCCTGACCGGGGGAATGAAGTCACTGATGGGTGGTGAGGTGGAGCAGGACAGCACACGACGCAGTCCCGGTGACACACCTACACGGTGGCAGCAACCTGAAGAGGAGAGGAAAAAGAAGGTTAACGATGTGTTAGCGTTTCAAATGATTTGAAGCTAGTCCGAAGAACAGGCAGTATACCCAGACGAGCCAGCATAGACTGCACGCAGAAGACCTTCTTAAGTACGCTGGCTGACGAACGGGCGCAGGTGTGTCTTCTGCCTCAGGTGCCGTGATGAGCTGGAGGAGATGAGACCAGAGGGGAGAGGCGTGCTCCCATTGCCCATGACAGATTCACATTACAATGTTTGGACTGACTTTTACTGATGTTTGGCAAACGTCTAGCTCTGCTGGCAAAAGCTGATAAAAGTTAATGATAGTTGGTGTTTGTTGGTGAAAGCTGTATTTGTTGAGAATTTTCAGCATGCTGAAAATTTGCGGATGTTTGAAAATAAACGTTGGTGAAAGCTGTACTCAGTTGGTAAAAGTTCCTCTAAGTTACGCAGAGTTTGCCAAAGTCAGTCTAAGTTAAGCTCCTTTGGCAAACGTTGACTGAAATCCTGGTGAAAACGGATGTTTTTAGATCAAAACTCAGTTCAGACATGCAGGAACGAAAGAGAAATAGAAGGGGTAATTAAAAAAAAGAAAATATATATGTAAGAGGACAATATACAGTATTTGTTTGGTGACGAGGTGTGTATGACATGTTTTTATTTTTTTAATGTACAGGATTTTACACACACACAGATATATATGTATATATATATATATATATGGGCATTTGATTAGTTTTGAGTTGTTTCTGCATTTGTTTGTTCCAGGTGATGTGTGGTCTGGTGAGTGGTTTGGGATTTGTATGTAAGAGGACAATGTACAGTATTTGTTTGGTGATAACATGGTGCGTAAGACATGTTTTTAAAAATGTTTTTAATCTATGGAAAAAAAAAATAAAAAAAAAAAAAAATATATATATATATATATATATATATATATATATATATATATATATATATATATATAGTGGAAGAATGATGAGACAAAACACAAGAGTTGCAGATTCAGACTATTCCTCCATCAGCAAAACAAGACTAACCACTGGGTGCCAAGGTGAATACCTTGATACCATCTACACTCCTCTTTCTTGGCGCCAAGAGCACATACATTCACAAAAAAAAGCGCTATATAAGTACAGGTCCTTATCCCCACAATACATTCACACCTGGTACCCCAGGTGTTAATTCAATTCAATTCAATTCAACTTTATTTATATAGCGCCATTTCACAACAACAGTCATCTCATAGCACTATCAACTGAAGGGGGGACCCCCACAGTTGCAGAAAGACCCCAGCAATCAGGCGATCCCCTGTGAGCAAGCACTTGGCGACGGTGGAGAGGAAAAACTCCCTTTTAACAGGAAGAAACCTCCAGCAGAACCAGGCTCAGGGAGGGGCAGTCATCTGCTGCGACTGGCTGGGGGGTGAGGGGATAGAGAAGAAGAAAAGAACAGACATGTAGAGAGCAAACAGCACGATGGGGACTCAATCTATGGGAGAGAACAAACAAATGTTAATGACCAGCAAAAAAAAAAATATTTCATAGAGAGTGAGGAAAGGAGTGAGGCCCAGTGCATTACTGGAGGTCCCCCGGCTGACTAAACCTATTAGCAGCATAACTAAGGGAGGGTTCAGAAACACATGATCCCTCCCTAATTGTAGGCTATATCAAAAAGGTAGGTTTTAGCCCTATTCTTAAAAACAGAGATCGAGTCTGACTCCCGAATCCAGACTGGCAGCTGATTCCACAGGAGAGGAGCTTGATAACTGAAGGCTCTGCCTCCCATTGTACTTTTGGAGATTCTAGGTATTACAAGTAATCCTGCATTTTGGGAGCGTAGTGCTCTGTTAGGATGATACGGTAGTATCAGATCTTTTAAATAAAAAGGAGCCTGATTGTTTAGAGCTTTGTAAGTAAGAAGAAGGATTTTAAACTTAATTCTAAACTCTATGGGAAGCCAATGAAGGGAGGCCAGAACCGGAGAGATATGATCTCTCTTTCTAGTACCTGTTAAAACTCTTGCTGCAGCATTTTGGATCAGCTGAAGACTTTTTAAAGATGTTTTAGGACAGCCTGATAATAAAGAATTACAATAATCTAATCTCGAGCTAACAAAAGCGTGGATCAGCTTCTCAGCATCACTCTGAGACAAGATGCTCCTAATCTTGGCAATATTACGCAAATGATAGAAGGCAGTCTTAGAAACAAATTTAATATGTGAATTGAAGGACAAATCCTGATCAAAAATAACTCCAAGGTTCCTCACAGAGCTATTAAGAGAAAGAGTAACTGCATCCAAACTGAAAGTTTGATTTGGAAAGGAATTTCTGAGGTTTTTTGGACCAACAAGAATGACTTCAGTCTTATCTGAATTTAATAGCAGGAAATTACAAGTCATCCAAGCTTTGATTTCCTTAAGACAGGCTTCTAACTTGGCTAATTGATTAGTATCATCTGGCTTCATTGACAGGTATAATTGTGTGTCATCTGCATAACAATGAAAATGTATACAGTGCTTTCTAATAATGTTGCCTAACGGAAGCATATATAAACTAAAAAGAGTAGGGCCTAGCACAGATCCCTGTGGAACTCCATGACTAAGCTTTGAGCTGAAAGAAAACTCATCATTTACATGAACAAACTGGAACCTATCAGATAAATAAGATCTAAACCACTGCAACGAAGTTCCATTAAGTCCAACATAGTGTTCTAATCTATCAAGTAGAATATTATGATCAATAGTATCAAAAGCTGCACTAAGATCTAAAAGGACAAGTACAGAAACTAGTCCATTATCAGATGCAATGAGGAGGTCGTTAGTGACCTTCGCTAAGGCTGTTTCAGTACTATGATGGATTCTAAACCCAGATTGAAACTCTTCAAGTAAACCATTTCCCTGCAGGTGGTCAAATAATTGCGTAGCAACAACTCTTTCTAAGATTTTTGAAATGAAAGGGAGATTAGAGATTGCTCTATAGTTAGCTAAAGCTCCTGGATCTAGCGTTGGCTTTTTGAGTAAGGGTTTAATTACAGCCATTTTAAAAGCCTGCGGTACATGGCCTAAAGTCAATGAAGAATTGATTATATGAAGAATAAAGCTCCCAATAAGTGGGAAGACTTCTTTAAATAACCTGGTAGGAATAGGTGTCACGCCGCGCCATTCATCAGCGGCGCCACCTGCTCACGCACCTGCTACTCGTCAGCGGCGAAGGATAAAAGCCGCCTCGCCCTGAGCGTCGGCCTGAAGCCGTAGACTTCATTTCCTTTGTATGGACTTCTACCACATTCTCTTCAGCATCCTCATCTCCGGTAAGAAGTTCACTTACCTCATCTCTCCAGTCTGCTCCCCTGTGCACAGGTGGATTCCTCGGCGGCGGACAATCCCGTCCCTCGTCTCTCCTCGCTGCTGCACCGAGCCCTGCAGGTGGCTGTCTCCCGGGCTTCCATCCTTGAAGCGCCAGTCATCTGCCCAAACAAGTAAGCTTCTCTCCCTCGCCTATTCTCCTCCCGTGTTGGTGTGTGCTCATCACCCTGTGTCTGATTTCTCCCATAGGGTTGCCGGCTGAACGGTCTCCTGCCTCTGGGTCCGAAGCAGACGCCACCACCAACACATTAACATTCCGCAGACACGCACCCAAACATCCCTGTTGTTAATAAACAGTTTGAACTACTCTGAGCCTGTGTGTGTGCGTCTCCTGAGCCGAACGTTATGTCAATAGGGTCTAAAAGACAAGTTGACGGTTTGGATGAGGAAACTATTTTGTCTAACTCACAAAGGTCGATTGGAGTGAACTCATCAAGACAGACATCAATAGAAGGAGTTGTAGTAGTTACAGTATTTAAGTTAACTGTGGGAAGAATCTGATTGATTTTATCTCTGATGGATGAAATTTTATTATTGAAAAAGTTCATAAAGTCCTGACTAGTAAGCTCTAAGGGGATGCTAGGATTGACAGAGTCCTGACTCTTTGTCAACCTGGCTACAGTACTGAAAAGAAACCTGGGATTATTTTTGTTCTCTTCTATTAATGCAGAGTAATAACTCGTTCTAGCTTTTCTAAGAGATTTTTTATAAATTAAAAGATGATTTCTCCAAGCTAAATAGATTTCATCTAAATTAGTAGAGCGCCATTTTATTTCTAATTGACGAGTCTTCTGTTTTAAGCTACGAGTTTCTGTGTTGAACCAAGGAGTTAAAAATCTCTGATTAGACTTTTTCTTTTTTAAGGGGGCCACCAAGTCTAGAGCCTGATGCAGAGAAGCTGAAACACTATCCACCATGTTATCAATTATAGAAGGAGCAAGCTGTCTATAGCTTATTTCCGTTGTGTTGACACATGGCATAGAGGAAACAATCTGCATAAATTTGGAAACAGCATCATCTGAGAGGCATCTACTGTGATAATATTTTTCTTTAGGAGCCAAATAGTCAGAAATAGTAAAATCAAAGGTTAACAGACAATGGTCTGACAGTACAGGGTTATGAGGAGACACTACAAGATTTTCTATTTCTATGCCATATGTCAGAACAAGGTCCAATGTATGGTGGAGGTAATGAGTAGAATTTCCTACTTTCTGAGAAAACCCAATCGAGTCTAATATTGAATTAAAAGCCACATTAAGGCAGTCACTATCTACATCCACATGTATATTAAAGTCCCCTACTATAATTATTCTATCAGATTTCAGCACTAAATCAGCTAAGAAATCAGCAAATTCGGATAAAAATTCTGAATAGGTTGATGGGGGACGATAAACTATGGCAAATAAAATTGGGTTTAACCTGAAATTGCTAAAGTGCCCAACACTGAGGACCAGGCCCTCAAAGGAATTATAACATGTTTTTTGCTTTACATTAACTAGTAATTTGGAATGGTAAATTGTTGCTACTCCTCCTCCACGACCAGAACTTCTGGGATTTTGACAGTTTAAATAACCAGAGGGAGTTGATTCATTTAAACCAACATAATCCTCTTGCCCTAACCAAGTCTCTGTAAGGGAAATTAAATCAATCTGATGATCAATTAACAGATCATGGACTAACAGAGACTTGGGAGTTAGAGACCTAATATTTAATAAACCACATTTAATTTTTAAATTATGAGGAGGAACAGAGGCCAAATCATTCAATTTAGAGGCTTTATGTTTAATTTGAGTTTTACCAATATTTTGCTTTATCACTTTGGGATGCTTATACATTATATTTTTATTTACTTTGGAGGGAGCAGACAATGATTCTCTGATGGGGAAGTCAGGGGCTAAGCTGAGGGGTGGCGGATGAAGAGGAGCTGCAGAGAGGCGTGTAAGACTGCGACTCTGCTTCCTGGTCCCAACTCTGAGTAGTCATGGTTTTGGAAATTTGGATAAAAAAGATGCCAGATTGTTAGATAAATAAGAAGCACCATCCAAAGTGGGATGAATGCTGTCTCGTCTCATAAGACCAGGTTTTCCCCAAAAAGAGCTCCAATTGTCAATGTAGCCCACGTCATTTTTAGGACACCACACAGACAGCCAGCGGTTCAAGGATGACGAGCGACTAAACATGTCATCACTGGTCAGATTGGGGAGGGGCCCAGAGAATACTACAGTGGCAGACATCGTTTTTGCAAAGTCACACACCGATTCTATATTAAGTTTCGTGACTTCCGACTGCCGGAGACGGATGTCATTAATGCCGGCGTGAATAACAATTGTGGAATATTTAGAGTTACTTTTAGCCAGCATTTTCAAATTTGACTCGATGTCGCCTGCTCTGGCCCCAGGAATGCATGTGTCTATGGCCGCTGGAGTCTCTAGGTTCACGTTTCTGACTACAGAGTCGCCAATGATCAGAGTTTTTTCCTCAGCGGGTGTGTCGCTGAACGGGGAAAAATGATTAGAAACGTGAACAGGTTGGTGGTGAACCGGGGCTTTGCGACTAGGCTTCCTTCTCACCGTCACCCACCCAGTCTCCTCGCTGCTGAGGAGAGCCGGGGAACCGCTGACAGGGGGGCCTAAGCTAGCTAGCTCCGCTGCAGCTAATGGGCGTCCGTCGAGATTAACTGGCGCAAACGGTGTTTCAATGCAGCGGAGCCGGGATTCCAAATCAGACAACCTCGCCTCGAGCGCCTCAAAAAGACAACATTTATTACATTTACCGTTATCGCTAAAAGAGGTAGAGGTGTAGTTAAACATCTGACAGAGAGAGCACACCAGAGGAGGAGAGGAAAGAGAGGTAGTAGCCATAGCTAGTGGCTGGAGAGCTGGAGAGCAAACCACACAGGCAGACAGCAAAACAGGAAGTGACGATACGTTACCACAAGGAAGTGACGATCAGTGTTCATGGCGATCAGTGTGACGATCAGTGACGATCAGTGTTCATGGCGTTAAGGCACATATCTTAACGCCATTTCTTCCCCCTGGCACTCAGGCGCCTACATTTGCATCTCCTCATTTCATCGCTTCCCCCTGGGTGCCACAGCACCTACATCGCCCCTTCTGCCTGAGGCGTACGCATTTATATTTACATTTCTGGTCCTTTCCCCCTATCCCCAAGTCACTGGGTGAGAGTACAACCCCCCGGTGTTCCACCACATGCACCCTCCCCCCCGAACACAAAAGGGGTCTTAACCGACCGGTACCTTGAGGTTTAGCCCGTAACGGCTGTAAAATGGAGCCACCAAACCGAACGCGGACCTTCCTGTCAAGGTAGGGAGGAAAAAGTCCTCTGAACAGGGAAAAGGTGGGGAAGGGAAAGCTTTGGTCTCCTGAACACAGTCCTCTGAATCAAATCAAATCAAATCAAATCAAATCAAATCAAATCAAATCAAATCAGCCTTTATTGTCATATTGCTGTACATACAACTGTAGTGCAGGCAAGATGAAATTGTGTTTCTCTCGGCATCCATATAATTAAAAAGAACATGATTTAAGACACACTCACACATACCCTCACCCCCCACCCCACCACAGCCATTCACACATCCCTGAGACATACTTGAAAACTAACCAGAACTATAATATACAAATAATATACATAATGTCCATAGGTGCAGTAGTACGTATGAGAGATTCCGGATCAACTGTTCAGCATCCTAACAGCTTGTGGAAGGAAGCTGTTAATCAGTCAAAGGGGGAAAACAAACCTGTGAACCCAACGTCGGGGGGTGTCCACACCGTGGAGCCTGAGCCTGCACCACCTGCTCATCTGCCAACATATAAGCGGGCTTAAGTCTGTCTATACAGATGGTTTTCTGACGTTCCCCAAAATCCAACACAAAATGTTTTGCCCCGTTTCCAAAACTCTGAAAGGGCCATCATAAGGCAAACACAGTGGGATTCTGTGGGTGTTGTGTCTAACGAAAACAAACTCGGCATTCTCCAAGTGCTTTGAAACAAAAGGCAGGGAAAACAATGGTGCACCGGCTCCGGAACGCTGCTAAACTCTGACCTGGGAAAAAGGTGCGTGGACGATTCGGTACCGGGCGTGGGACTTTTCGGCAAAAATTCACTTGGCATCCATAACGGTTGACAAAAAACGAGCTCAGCTGGGGAAGCTGCCAAATTCTCTTTGGGCATGGAGCGCAACCCCAATAGGCCCCGAGGCAGGTGGTCAACTCAATTTGCGTCCATCAACGAGGCTGTGAGCGTGGCTTTAACCCTGAAACGGTTGAAACCCTGCAACGGTGGAAGGGGACCCACTAAATTCCCATGTATGTGGTCGAACATCCTGCTTGGAATCCAGAAAGGTTTGAGGGGGGTCTTGGTGTGCCTCTGAACCTTAGCCCATTGGCATGCAACACACGAGCAGGCCACTCCTTCACATCCTTGCGTAAGCGGGGCCTGACGAATTTAGAACCCACCAGCTTAACCAAAGCCCGTATGCCAGGGTGTAAGAGAGAGTGGATGGACTCGAAAACATGGCGGCACAAAGAGCTCAGAACCACTGGGCGGGGACGGCTGGAGGAGACGTCGCAAAGCAAGGGGGTAACCCTCTTACCGCCCTGCTCTCCAGTTTCAGTCCCGTACCCGCAGATCAGAGCGTACAAATGTCCGCGTCCCCTGGTTGGTTGGCGGCCATGGCGGAAAAATTAATACCCACGTAGACCGGGGAAACTAGCAGATGCAACAGGCAGTCAGCCACAACATTGATTTTACCGGCCACATGTTGAATGTCGGTAGTGAACTCCGAAACTGCGGCTAAGTACCGTTGCTGCCGACCCGACTACGGTTCCGAGACTTTGGACATTGCATAGGTTAGGGGCTTGTGGTCAACAAACATGGTAAATCTGTGACCCTTGAGCCAGAACTGAAAGTGACGCATGGCCAGGTGGAGGGCCAACAGCTCTCTGTCAAAAGTGCTATGCTTATGCTCATTGTCACGCAAAGTACAGCTGAAAAAGGCGAGCGGTTGCCACAAACCGGAGATGTACTGTTCCACCACAGCTCCTACCGTGACATTAGACGCGTCTGTAGTGAGCGCTATCCGCACCGACGGGAATGGGTGGGCCAGCAAAGCTGCACTAGCGAGCGCCGTTTTGGCACCTGTAAATACCTGGACCCGATCGGGGGTCCAGTCAACGCTATCTGCAGGTTTCTTTTTCTTCAGTGCGCCGTACAGCGGTTGCAGCAGCTGGGCTGCCCGGGGAAGGAAACGGTAGTAAAAACTGACTATCCACAAAAATTCCTGCAGCGCCCTTACGGTCTGTGGATGCAGGAAATCTGACACCGCTCATACCTTATCCAGCAGCGGAATCACGCCCTTCGGCAAGATGCAGTGGCCTAAGAAATCGATCACCAGCTGCCTGAACTGACACGTCACTGGATTAACTATCAGCCCGTTTGCTTCCAACCGACGGAAAAATTGCTTCAGATGGGAGAGGTGCTCCTTCTCTGACGCACTAGCCACCAGAATGTCATCTAAGCAGACGAACACAAATGGCAAGTCGCAGAGCACTGCATCCATCATCCTCTGAAAAGTCTGGGCTGCGCCCTTTAACCCAAATGGCATGCGTAAAAACTTGAAAAGGCCAACAGGTGTTATTACCACCGTTTTTTGGGATGTCTTCGGTGCAAACCAGGACCTGGTGGTAGCTGCAGATCAGATCCACTTCAGAAAAAATGCGCATTCGGGGCAGGTGCACCGAAAAATCTTGGATGTGCGGGATGGGGCAGCGGTCATGTTCAGTGACGTTGTTCAGGCAACGGAAATCACCGCACGGCTGCCACGAACCATCGGACTTGGGCACCATGTGCAGCGTGGATGCCCCAGGGCTACTGGAGCGCCTAACAATCCCCAGACATTCCAAGCTAGCAAACTTTTCCTGCACGATGGCTAGCTTATCCGCGTCCAGGCAGCGCGGATGCACAAAAACTGGCGGGCCCTTAGTAGTGATAAAATGCAACCCCTTGCTGGGTCACAGTAGTGGAAAAAGTGGGCACTGTGAGTGCAGGAAACTCGGAAAGCAAACATTGATACACATCCCCCAAGGCTAAAAAACTGGCATGTGTTAGTGGCCCAGCTCCCCGAGTGATACATGGCAATGAGAAAAAAGACAAAGCATCCACTAAATATCTATTAGCAACATCAACAAGGAGACCATAAACACACAGGAAATCAGCACCTAAGATAGGAACCAAACAGGCAGCTACCACAAAGTCCCACTTGTAGTTGTGTCCATGCAAACACACAGTCACTGACCTTTCTCCAAATGTCTTGATAGGGGATTCGTTGGCAGCTGTTCATGACGGGCCACAGCTATCCGCCAGTCTATCTGCAGTAACCGGAAAAATAAGACTCTTCTGGGAACCAGAGTCCACCAAAAAACGTCTCCCAGAACGTGTGTCCTCAGAGAAAAGCAGCTTCTCCCTGTTGCTAGCGGCCGTAGCTGCTCCTGACCATTGGCTGGCCAGTCTCTCCGGCATCTTGAAGTGGCACGGGGGAGACAACAGCGGGCGTCTGCATCATAACACTGATGGTAGAAACACACCGTCCCATTCCGGCGTCCCTGAGTGACTGTCCCGGCCACAACCTTTGGCTCCTCAACCTCAGTGAGCTCCACTGAAGATTCCGGTCTCACCGCCTGGACTCCGAAACTCCTGCTCGCCAGGATAATGCAGTCTGCTTCTTCCGCCAGCAAGCGGTAGTCCCTGGCAGCCAGCAGCAGTGAGTTGGCCAAAATTGTCCGTGCTGCAACTGATAGTTTCCTCAGGAAGAGGTGGATGAAGAGAAAGCATCCGTCATCTGTGCCCAGCAAAGTCAGCATACTCTCCATTAGTTCCACAGCTGATCTGTCCCCTAACTCCGAGTGTGAGAAGAGTTTCTCTGCTCTCTCTCCGACGGAGAGGGTGTAACACCACAACAGCAGCTGTTTGAGAGCGTTGTACTTCCCCTGGGCTGGGGGGGCTTGGAGCAGGCTCTTGGTGCACTGAGTGAAGCGCAGATCCAGCAAAGCCACCATGTAATGGTACTTTGTGTCGTCAGTAGAAAATGTAGGGAGAGGCAGCTGGAGACGCAGGCAGTGAAGATGGCTGCTTAAGTGAGGAGCACCGCAGTGCAGACAGCCTTTTTTTTCTTCGACAAGGGCGTTTTTCTCTTGTTTCCTCAGCTGAAACTATTACTACTACTACACTTTGCATTGAGACTGGATTTGTAGAGAACAGGATTAAAATGCCAGCGCAACAACAGAAACTTAATATTCGCTCCAAAGCCGGTGCTAACAAGGAAAATCTGGCTAAAGCTGGCGATAACACAACAAGCTCTCCTCCCTCTCCGCCACCTTCAACAGGTGCAGGTGTTGCCAAAGACCAAATGGCAGAAGACATCTCTAAGATCTATGCACTGTTGAAAGAAATATCGGAGAGGCAAGACGCTAAACTTAACTCTATTGAGGCGTCAACGAGGGCGGTGGACACCAAGTTAATGGAGTTAGCTACCCGGCTGGGAGACGTGGAATCTCGCATCGCCTTTCTTGAGGATGCCAATGTCGCTCTGGATGCTAATCCCCCCGCAACCCAGACGCAGGTGGAAAATTTACTTCTGAAGCTGGACGACTTGGAAAATAGATCACGCCGAAACAATCTACGCTTTGTCGGCTTTCCAGAAAACTGTGAAAAATCAGATGCCCTTACCTTCATGCGCAAAGGTATCCCAGATCTGCTGAAAATGGGGTTCCCTGGAGGGCTGGAAATTGACCGTGCGCATCGGAGCCTCGCTAGACGCAAATCAGACGGCCAGCCACCCAGGGCTATCCTGATTCGACTTCTGCGCTTCCAGGATAGGGAGCGTATTGTGGAGGCAGCGCGCGGGATGGGAAAGCTGGATTGGAATGGTCATCACATCATGATTTTCCCGGATTATTCCAGACGAGTATCCGAGATGAGGGCGGCGTTCAAGAAGTGTAAACACCTGCTGCACCAGAAGAAAATTGCATTCTCTCTCAGATATCCTGCAGTTCTCGTTGCGAAGTTGGCAAGTGGTAAACAGGAGTTCACTGACCCTAAGAAAGCATTGAACCTGATTCTTTCACTACCGTGAGACATTGATGAACAATGGTATGAATATATGCTACATGTTTATTTGTTATATATTTTTGACGGAGGATTTGATGCAGTATTAATGTAAGGTTTCATTTTTTTTTACTGCCCACGCTTTATTATCTGTAGGCATGAGGCTGCTGCGATGTTGCAGCTCTCCCTAAGTTTGTTGCACTGTTCACAGTCACGGTCCTAGAGATTTTTATTTTCTTTTTTTTGGTTGGTGCTGTTTTTGTGCACTGATGGGTGATATTGGTTTTAGGTCACCGTTTATGTTACTTTATGATTAAGTGGTTTTCGTTTCTTTTTTTTTGTATTTTTAATTTTTATTGTTTGTCTTTTGCCCAGTGAGGGGGTTTTTGGTGGAGAATTGCTGGATATTTTGGATGGTAATATGTACCGTTTATGATGTCGGCTAATTGTCAAAGCTTTCTTAACCTCATTACTTGGAATGTTAAAGGCCTTAACCACCCAATTAACAGGAAAAAAAAAATTGGCGTTTATTAAATCAAAAAAAGTGGATATAGCATTGCTTCAGGAGACCCACCTCACTAAAACAGAATCTAAAAAACTCTGTCGGGATTGGGTGGGCCATGGGTTTGCGTCTTGCGGTAATAGCCAGAGCAGGGGGGTGGTAATCTTTTTTCATAAACATTTGCAGTTCAAGTGTCTAAAAGAGGTTAGTGATGATGATGGACGACTCCTTATAATTCTTATAGAAATTCAGGGCCATAGGATGATACTCGCTAATGTTTATGCACCAAATATAGTTGATTGTGCATTTTTTGCACAACTGGAACACGAATTAAGCGAAATGGGTAATTATCCCATTTTAGTAGGTGGGGATTTTAATCAGGTCATGGACAACATTTTAGATCGGAGCACCCCCTCACAGCGTTCATCTAAATCTGGCACTACATTGAAAGACATGTGCCATGCAATTGGTTTGGTAGACGTGTGGCGGCTTTTTAATCCGTCCACAAGGGATTACACTTTTTATTCCACTGCTCATAATGTGTTTTCCAGGATTGATTACTTTTTAATGTCAAAATTCTCTGTTTTTTTCTGTAAATTCGAGCTTCATTGGTAGCATAATACTATCAGATCACGCCCCTGTTTTTTTACATATGATCCCGCCTTGTCAGTTAAAAAAAAAATTCTAGATGGAGGCTTAATTCAAGCTTTCTTCTTAATCCAGATTTTGTGTCCTCTGAAAGCAGAGATTTCCTTATATCTTAAGACAAATTGGGATTCTGCTCCCTCTGCCAGTGTTGCTTGGGAGGCCTTTAAGGCATTTATTAGGGGACATATTATTCAATATGCATCTTTTAAAAAGAAAACTAACATTGCTAAACAGATTGATTTGGAGAGGAGAATAGCCATATTAGAGACTTCATTCAAACAGGACACAAATTTAGTAAATTTGTCACCCCTTCTGAAGCTTAAGTATGAGCTGAATTCAATCCTAACACAAAAAGTTGAATTTTCCCTATTTCGCCTTAGGCATAAACAATTCGAGGAGGGGGACAAAGCTGGCAAAATGCTGGCTAGATATATTAAAATGAAAGAAGCTTAGTGTACTATATCTGCTATTAGGACACAGGATGGTACTCTGGTGTCAGACTTAAATGAAATTAATGGTGCTTTCAGAGAATTTTACACTTCGCTTTATTCTTCTGAAATGGAGGCTGGATCTCAAGAGATCTATGCATTTTTGTCATCCCTGTCTTTGCCCTCCCTAACGAAGGAACAAATAGACTTGCTTGATGCCCCAATTACTAAAGAAGAAATTGTGAAAGTTATTAAGAGCCTTCCAACTGGAAAGGCACCGGGCCCTGACGGATTCACTGTAGAATTTTACAGGGCCTGTGTTGATGAGCTTTCTCCTTTACTTTTAGAAATGTTTGCGGAATCTTTTGAACAAGGCCGTCTGCCCCCTTCTTTAACAGAGGCTTTCATTTCGCTTATTTTAAAAAGCAATAAAGATCCGTTAGAGTGTAAGAATTATAGACCAATTAGTCTTATAAACTGTGACTGTAAAATTCTCTCCAAAATTTTGGCATTAAGATTAGATAAAGTAATGATATCTCTTATAAATCCTGATCAGGTGGGTTTCATTCGTTCCAGGGGTGCGGCAGACAATATTAGGCGATTTATTGATACAATATGGTCAGTTCAAAATGAACCCTCACTTGCACACCTCTCTCCAGTAGCAGCCCTCTCCCTGGATGCTGAAAAAGCATTTGACAGGGTTGAGTGGCAGTATCTCTTTGCGACTCTAGAGACTTTTGGTTTTGGTTCAAAGTTTCTTTCTTGGATTAAATTACTATATAATGAACCTAGAGCTTCAGTGATATCAAATCGAGTTACATCACAGCCTTTTAGACTTTATAGGGGTACGCGTCAGGGCTCCCCTTTAAGTCCCCTGCTTTTCGCTTTGGCATTAGAACCATTAGCTGTTGCTATCCACAAAGACTGCAATTTTCCAGGTATTCAGGTCCATGGCAGTACCCATAAGATAATGTTGTAAGCTGATGATGCATTGGTACTGATTACACAACCTCAAAAATCAATTCCAGCTCTCCTTAAAATTATTAACCAATTTTCACGTTTGTCTGGTTATAGAGTTAAGATTAGATTAGATTAGATTCAACTTTATTGTCATTACACATGTATGAATACAAGGTAACGAAACACAGTTTAGCATCCAATCAGAAGTGCAAAGGACAGCAGTGCAGTATATACGGTAATTAACAGTATGTGCAATTTAAGCAAATATATGCAAATATATGCAGCAGTGCAGAAAGTTAAAAGTATTGTTATGTGCATTACGGACGTCGGTGTGGGTGAGTGTGAGGTGGTGGAGGTCATCAGAGGGTGGGAAATTGATGTTCTTTTCATTGTTGTCCTTGTCAAAACGAGCATAGAAGTTATTTAGCTCATTGAGAAAGGGCACAGTCATGGCTATAGGTATGGAGTTGCTGGGCTTATAATCAGAGATAGCTTGAATGCCCTGCCACATACGTCGGGGATCAGAGTCCCCAAAATGTTCCTCCACCTTCAGCTTGTAGCTGTGCTTGGCCTTCTTGATGCCCCTCTTCAGATCTGCCCTGGATGAACTGTAGGCCTGTGCATCACCAGATCTAAAGGCATTGTTACGTGCTTTTAGCAGAAGTCGCACTTCTCTGTTCATCCACGGCTTCTGATTTGGGTACGTGGTGATCTGTCTTTCCGTGGTGACACTGTCAATAGTGGTGTTGATATGGTCCAGGACTGAGTGGGTGTAAGAGTTGATGTTTATGTGGGAGCCACAGGTAGCCTGAGAGGTGAACATACTCCAGTCTGTGTTCCTAAACTTCTCCTGGAGTACAGAGTCAACCCCCTCTGGCCACACTTTGATGGTCCTCACTGATGGCTTCACCCGGTTGATGACCGGTACATACTTGGGGGTAAGGAACAAGGATAAATGATCAGACTGACCTAGGTGGGGGAGGGGAGTTGCTGTGTAGGCTCCCACAATATTGGTGTAAACATGGTCCAATGTTTTGTCCCCTCTTGTGTGACAGGAGACATGCTGGTAGAATTTAGGAAGCACTGTCTTGAGGTTAGAGTGGTTAAAATCACCCGCCACAATAAATGCTGCCTCTGGGTGTGCAGTTTGTTGTTTGCTAATAGCTGCATGCAGTTCTTCCATAGCAAGCTTAGCATTAGCATCCGGAGAAATGTAAGCGGCTGTTATGATGGTACAAGTGAACTCGCGTGGCAGATAGAAAGGTCTACATTTAACCATGAGAAACTCCAGGTTAGCTGAGCAGTGTCTCTCAACAGTGACAGAGTTCGTGCACCAAGCCTTGTTAATATAAATGCACAAGGACACAACACACAACACAGTTAACTGGATAAAATCAGAAATTCTCCCTCTAACATCTTATTGCCCTAAAACACTGTTTACATTTGGTCAAAATATAGGCTTCTCTTGGCCAAAATTAGGAATTAAATATCTTGGCATCCTGTTTCCTCACACTTTATCGGATCTGATTCAGATTAATTTTGAGCCTTTGCTCGAAAAATTTAAAATAGACATAGAAAGGTGGTCACCTCTTTTTTTGTCTCTCTGGGGCAAGGCCAATGTTATTAAGATGATTTGTGCACCCCGATTTAATTACCTTCTGCAATCTCTTCCTCTTAGGATCCCAGTTGGTTATTTTCGACAATTTGATAGATTGTGCAATAAGTTTTTATGGAATGGTAAGCGCCCTAGATTAAAGTTGAAAAGATTACAAAAGTCTACAGATTCAGGAGGTTTGGGGGTCCCAAATTTAGTTTTATATCATTACGCTTTTAGTCTTAGACATTTGATTCATTGGGCTCTCCCCCCTGAGAGAGCTCCCCCTTGGTTTTATTTGGAGAGTTATCTGAGCAGCCCTCTTCCCCTAGTACATCTAATCACAATCAAACTTTCTTCTGAATTTCAGTCGCATCCTATTGTATCCTTTTTACAATACGTTTGGAAGAGGGTTGCTTCTATACTAGAGTTTAGCTCTCATCTTCATTCTATGGCTTCTATTTGGCTTAACCCAAGTCTCCATATTGGAAAATCCCCATTTATGTGGAAAATCTGGGTGAAAAAGGACATCTTTGTGGGCTATATTAATCATAGATCCCATAACCTACATATGTTTAAGCATGTGAGAGTGTTTAGTGATTACATATGTAAAGCGACTTCACACCTCAGAACAGGACAAAGGGTCTCAACCGCCAGTGAAGATCAAAGAGCATCCCAGGCGCTGCGGTGGAGACCGGATGGGTTGCCCTGACCCCCCAGGGCCAGGTGGAGGAGTACGAAGACAAAAGAGGGGATTAAGATAGTGAGGGATGTCAGCTTTTGATATGCATGTCTTTTGTTATGTGCGAGTATAAGTTCGTAGAGCCGAAGGTGTTCGCTCTCTTACTTCTTCTGCTGCTGCACCTAGATGAGACTTGTTAGAGGAACTGATAATAAACTTTGGTTTATGAATCACATCGCCTCGTTATTTCAAGCTCCTCTACAATCTTGATGTTAAAAGATCTATATGAAGGGGGAGCTCTCAAATCATTTGATGTTCTACGAGCACAGTATGGACTACCACAGAATCAGTTTTGGAAATATTTACAACTTCGACATCTGCTGTGTCAAGTCTTTGGATCTACAACTACCCCTCCTCCTGATGTAGATTGGCTCATCCAGGCTTTGAGTTCCTGTGGTAAAAGATCTAAGGCCTCAAATTTCTATTTAATGCTCCTTAAGAGCTCAAATAAAGATTCTTCATCCCTTAAACACGTATGGGAAAAAGATCTGAATTCACAATTTACTGATGTTGAATGGGCAAATATTTTAAAGAATGGGAAGAAAGTGTCTAGGGAATTGAAAACCAGACTTGTTCAATTTAAAATTTTGAATCGATTTTACTGGATACCTCGTAAAATGTTGAGAGCGAATCTCATTCATTCTTCAAGCTGCTGGAGATGTCTACAGGGGGAGGGGACATTAATCCATATGATCTGGAGTTGTCCGGTAATACAGGACTTTTGGTTGCAGATCCATAGACATATTATGACAATTGTGACAAGAAGTGCCATTTACTCGGAGACTTTTTGTCCTTGGGGATCCATCAACTATTCAGGACCCAATCTCTGATGCCGAGTGGATTCAGACTGCTCTGATGGTGGGCCAAAAGTTGATCACTTCTTACTGGAAATCTTCCTCTGCCCCACCCGTAGCTCAATGGCTCAGGGAGTTGGGCAAGCTTGCTGCACTAGAACGCCTTTCATATAAACTTCTGGACAGGATGGACAGCTTCTACAATAAGTGGGGATCCTATCTTACCTTTATAGGTGTTGTAGATTAAGCCAATCATCTTAAGAGTATTAGGGTGGAAATGGAATGTTTTATCCTCTCACTGGGTATATTTGTTTTTTTGATGTTTTTTTTTGATGTTGTTTTGTTTTTTTGTTTTTTACCTCCGCCAGGCCGAAAAGGCCAGGAGGAGGTTATGTTTTTGCTGGGGCTTGTTTGTCTGTCTGTCTGTCTGTCTGTTGGTTAGCAAGATAACTCAAAAAGTTTTGCACGGATTTCCATGAAACTTTCAGGCGTTGTTGGAAATGGTAAAAGGAAGAACTGATTAAATTTTGGGGATGATCCGCATCACCGTCTGGATACAGGAATTTTTTAAAGCATTCTTTAACACTGTGACATATGGCCATTTTCAACATGTGCGCAGGCGCAATGGAGGGCGCTGGTCATCGTGTCTGACCAACACAAACTCCGCGTTCTTCAATGTTTTAGGCACAAAAGCATGCGGAAAACACTGGTGGCCTGGGCCCACCAGCGTGCCTGTGTTTGCGCGCAGCTGCAAAACCTGACACGGGCAGCTGTCCACCGCCGGATTATTTGGCAGAAATTCCCCGGCCAGCCATAGGCGCTGCGCAAAAACGACCTCGCTGCCGGGGAAGCTTCTAAATTCTCTTTTGCGGCAGAGCGCAACCCCAATATAATATAAAACCCACGGCAACATAGAACCCACGGCAACCTGTCTACCCAATTTGCATTCGTCAGTGGAGGAGATGGACACAACACCAACACTTCAGTTTATTACCTCTGCCAAGGAGGTAATGCTTTTACTACTGAACCACTAATCCTATCACTATCAGATTGATTGTCAGTGATTAATTGTCTATGTTTATTGCACTGTCCCTGTCAAATAAACAAATAATCATTGTGAATCCAATTGCTAGTCATATGTTTTCATGGTCAAGGAATCTGCAAACGTACACACAAACACTGTATGGGGGGAACTGTGGCCGCCATTACGGAAAATGCCATTTTCGTGAATAACTGCTGAACCACTAATCCTATCATTGTCAATCCAATTGCTAGTCATATGTTTTCATGGTCAAGGAATCTGAAAACGTACACACAAACACTGTATGGGTGGAACTGTGGCCGCCATTACGGAAAATGTCATTTTCGTGAATAACTACTGAACCACTAATCCTATCATTGTCAATCCAATTGCTAGTCATATGTTTTCATGGTCAAGGAATCTGAAAACGTACACAAAAACACTGTATGGGGGGAACTGTGGCGTTTGGCGGAGGGCTGCGCTCTCCGAGTGCTTTTCTAGTTTTGTTTGTTTGTTTGTTTGCTTTATTTTCTAAATTGAAAACCCAATAAAATTCAAATTACAAAAAAAGAAAATGTAGAGAGAGCAAACTGAGCTTCCACGTGGATGAACCAGGCGGCCAGGTCGTGGAATCAAAAGTCCAGGAGCTTGACCGCCACAACAACTGCAGCGGGGGAAACCCGAGTGCAGGTGTTCCCGCAGATGTGCTCGGGTCGTCTTCCGTTTTCACATTGTAGGTCACCAGTGTGGAGGAAGGATGAGACGAAACATGAGCGCTGCAGATTCAGACTTTATTTCTCCATCAGCAAAACAAGACTAACATCCGGGCGCCAAGGTGAATACCTTTATACCGTCTACACTCCTCTTCCTTGGTGCCAAGAGCACATACATTCACAATACATTCACATCTGGTACCCCAGGTATCAAGGCACATATCTTGACACCCCCCCCCCCCCCCGGCGCCTACATTTGCATCTCCTCATTTCATCTCTCCCCCCGGGTGCCACAGCACCCACATTCGCCTCTCCTGCCTGAGGCACACACATTTACATTTCTCACCCCTTCCCCTATCCCTAAGATACACACACACACACACACACACACACACACACACACACACACACACACACACACACACACATATATATATATATATACTGTATATATATATATATATAATGGGCACTTGATTAGTTTTGAATTGTTGAATTGTTTATGGGTTTGTGGGATTCTTTTGCACGCTCTTGGCGGTGACCGCTTTTTGTCGCGGCGCTCAGGGTGCTCAGAGTTGAAAAAAGTTCAACTTTTCAGACTGCAGCTGAGCTGCCAATGTCAGACCTTTCTAAGCAACCAATCAGAATTAAGGAAGGGCAGGACATAGGATGCTGGTACAGTCTGTACTCAGACTCCTACCAATGCTAGAATATGCTTCCCGTAAAGTGTCATTTAGAGACTGCTATTAAAAATAAGTAGAAAGTCTGACCATAGGAAAAGCGGAAATGCTAAGCTGTGACTGACAAGCTGTTGCTGAGATACAGGGCACAGACTTTTTTTTCCAAAGCGACCAAGCGCTGACAAAAAGACGTTCAGGGCGGTCAGGTGACAAAAAATGCATTTGTTGGACACTTAGGCCGTGTGCAATCAATCTCCCAAAAAATGTGACAGCCAAAAGAAAAAAAAAATCTCATTGAGAAATGTACTGTTCTTAATTTTCTGCTCAGTGCATCATCATTCCCCAGGATTGGTTCATTTCCAGTGTGGGAATCAAACAGCGCTGATGTGGTGTCAAAAAGTAAATGACGTTTACCAGGATTTTATGTTATTTTAATGGAGAGAGGTGTAACAGTCAAAATATAATCACCCATCATTTTATTACCTCCGCCAAGGAGGTAATGTTTTTACCGAGGTTTGTCTGTCTGTTTGTCTGTTACCAACATAACTCAAAAAGTTATGAACGGATTTTGATGAAATTTTCAGGAAAGGTGTGTAATGGCACGGGGAACAGATGATTAGATTTTGGTGATGATCTGAGAGTGCATACCTCCACCAAGGGCTTTGTTTGTATTTGTGCAGCAGGATTACACAAAAACTACTGGATGGATTTGGATGAAATTTTCACCAGAGGTGGTTCTTGGGCTAGAGGGGAGCCCATTATATTTTGGAGATGATCTGAGAATGCATACCTCAGCCAAGGCTCTTATTTTCTCACAGTGTGTTAGCAACAATACTCCAAAACTGATGGACAGACTTTGATGCCATTTTCACCACAAGTGGCTATAGGCCTACACACAAACCCTTTACATTTTGGAGGTGATCCATGACAAACGGAAGGAGCCTTGGCGGAGGTATGTGCTCTATGAGTGCTTTTCTAGTTTATATCATGATTCATTAAATAGTTCACTCCATCCACATTCACATTTTAACTGTGGACTTAGTATTGGAGTCTATGCATTATTTTATTATTTTTTTAGATGAATGAATGAATGAACAGGGGAAAAGAGTTTGCAGAAGTAACCTCATAGGAATATCAAATGAAACTAAATACTGAAACGTATGCCCAAGGGAGATGTATTCACTCCAGAAGCAAAACGGCAGGAAGCCTCCACAAACACTGATGTTTATATGAGTGTCACCTGATGCTGATGTCCTTAGGTATGACTGTGAGAGTGAATGGTTGTCTGTCTCTCTGTGTTGGCCCTGCGATGGACTGGCGATCTGTCCAGGGTGTACCCTGCCTCTCGCCCAAAGATGCTGGGATAGGCTCCAGCACCCCCGCGACCCGAAAAGGATTAAGTGGAAGAAGATGAATGAATGAATGAAAGAAAGGAGTATATATCAAGGGGGAAAAAAATCTAACAAGGTAAAATTAAACAATAACTCCTCGGATTATACAGTTCAACATAAGTTATCCGAAAAGAGTGATGGCTGAAGTCACAGCTTATATTGCCCACCTATGTTCCATCTAAGAATTCAAAAAAAATATAATAAAAGTGATTACAAAACAAAACAAAGCTAAGACAAAACGTGACAAAACGAAACTAAGCAACAGCACAACACAGACTGGATATGATAATTCTTATATGATTTTACATGTTGTTTTGTATATGTGTGGAGTATTTCTTCCTTTAGATTTTGTTTAAATTGTCCAAGCGTTGTACATGATTTTAATTCAGGTCCAAAAGCGTTCCATAATCTGACTCCTTGCACTGAGACACAGTGTTGCTTGGTGGTAGTTCTCACTGAAGGTTTTTGAAATATACATGTTCCTCTGAAAAGATATTGTTTCTCCCTTATTTGGAACAACTTTTGGATATTTGCGGGCAGTGATAGATTGTTCACTTTAAACATCATTACTGCAGTTTTAAAATCAGCCAGATCTTTCAACTTGAGAGCTCTGAATTTAAGAAAGAGTGGGTTTGTTGGTTCCCTGTAAGCAGCTTTGTTTATTAAACGGTGTTCCCTTATATAGCACTTTTTCTCATCTCTGGATGGCCAAAGTGCTTTACAGATCTTGCTATCCATCCATTCACGTACACATTCACACACTGATGATGGCAGAGCTGCCATACACACACACGTGCTAGCCTGGCCACCAGGAGCAACTTGGGGTTCAGTGTCTTGCTCAAGGACACTTTGACATGCAGACTGCAGACAGAGCGGGAATCGAACCCATGACCCTCCGATCAGTAGTCGGTCACACTACACCTGTGTCACAGCCGCCCCTATTATTCTAATAATTCTTATAATTCTTAATTCTTCTGAAGCATAAAAACTGGATACATGTTTGTTTTCAGTACAATATGCCATGCATGGGAGTATTAATGAATGATACAAAGTATACAGTGTGGGTTTTCTCTGATTTTTCAAAACATCTGTAAAAGTCAGTCCAAACGCTATAGAGTGAACCTGTCACGATGGCCCTCACGGACCATCACAAGACGCCTCAGTCACCAGTGAGTTTGCAGTGATGTTTATTTACAGTGCAGGTTAGGCAGGGAAGAGATTACAAACAACGGGATGGGTACGTCTGAGCCGGGGAGCACCCGATGCGCCAGACGAGTAATAGTCAGGGTAATCACACCGTTAACCGATGGGATTACGAGATACCCGAGTTGGCTAACAGTGGACAACGGAGGTCAGCAGGAACACAACAGGGATTAACCAGAATAACCAGGGCATAACAGGGATTAACAGAAATAAACAGGAATTAACAGGAACATAACAGAGACTGCCGCATTGGAGAACATTCAGCACCAGCTTTTATCTCTGGCAGCTGATGATCCCAATGCGGCGCAGCTGCTCAAGATGACAGCAGCGCAGCAGCTGACTTTGACAGCAGGGAGCTCCCCCGGGCGCCCTCACAATAAGAGCCCGAGGAGCTAGAAGGAATCCTCTGCTGCCAAAGCCAGGGAGATATGATACAAGACCCGAGTGTGGACAGAACCGACACTCGGGCTATGACAGTATCTCCCCCTCGAGGCCGAGCTCTGAGCGGCCCGAGTAACACCCAAGCCCCCCCCCACCCCCCCTAGGGTGGGTGGATGGGGCGCTGGCAGGAGGGAGAGAGACAAAAAAAAAGGACAAGCAAATAACAGGACTAACAAGGCAGTAGAGACAGAAAAAAACCCCATACTCTCTTGAACGTGGGTGACAAGAACAGAATCAAAAGGGCAGTACATATACTGGCAAAAACAAAATGACATAAGGTGGGGGGAAAAGAACTACCAAACACAGAAACAAAGTAGTGAGCCACAAAAATCACAAATTAATCCCCCCCCCCCCGCACACCCCAACAGTCTCACAGACATAGTCAGAACCCCGGGGAGGGTGCAGTCCTGACGCTGAGGGATGGGGGCAAAAAGTTCGGGGGGGGTCGTCAGGCATCAAGAGGCCACAGAACCGGGAGGGGAAAGGAGGACAGTTCGGGCGGCCTACCCCGGTCCCATGCTCGGAAGCAAAGAGTTTCAGGCGGCCGGACCAGGTCGCCACACAGAGAGTCCAAAAAGTCGGGGGGCCGGCCCAGAGAACCAAACCGGCGAGACAGTCCTTCAGGCGGCCACCCCGCACTGCCAGCCCACCAGAACCGTTGGGAAGAAGCAGCCGGCGGTCCCGCTGAAAAGGGGAGAGAAGAGGGAGAACTGGGCGGAGCGTTCGGGACCCCAACGGCCCCAGGTGGATATGGGTAGCGCTCCTCAGGGGGGCGAGGAGGATGGCGATGGTGATGAGGGTGAAGAGGGGAATGAGGCTGTCCAGCATCCCGTGGCCGGGGATCTGCAGCTCCC
This sequence comes from Pholidichthys leucotaenia, assembly GCA_020510985.1. Taxonomy (NCBI): domain Eukaryota; kingdom Metazoa; phylum Chordata; class Actinopteri; order Cichliformes; family Pholidichthyidae; genus Pholidichthys; species Pholidichthys leucotaenia. Next base: position 294,801,378 of record CM035839.1, on the reverse strand, counting down.
TCACCGAATCCAGGACCTGCTGGTGCTGTACCCACGTCGGACCCCGATTGGGCCTCCGGAACCGAACCCACGGTGGACCCCGATTGGGCCTCCGGAACCAAACCCGCGACGGACCCCGACTGGGTCGGCGTGGCACCAGACTCGACCTCCAACCCCGAAACCGGAACCTCTGGCGCAGCAGGCGAGAGCAGCCCCTCGTCGGCGACCCTGGGAGAAGGCTCAAAAGAGAGAGAAAACCCGGGATCAGGATCACCGGCAGCGCCAGAACCCGGCGAGATAAGCTCGGACGCAGCGGGCGGCTGCACCCGGCTCATCTCCCCTTGAGACAGGCAAAAGTGCTCTAAGAGGTGAAAAAGAAAGACAAAATTCAATTCAATTCAATTCAATTCAATTCAATTCAACTTTATTTATATAGCGCCATTTCACAACAACAGTCATCTCATAGCACTATCAACTGTAGGGGGGAACCCCACAGTTGCAGAAAGACCCCAGCAATCAGGTGATCCCCTGTGAGCAAGCACTTGGCGACGGTGGAGAGGAAAAACTCCCTTTTGACAGGAAGAAACCTCCAGCAGAACCAGGCTCAGGGAGGGGCAGTCATCTGCTGCGACTGGCTGGGGGGTGAGGGGACAGAGAAGATGAAAAGAACAGACATGTAGAGAGCAAACAGCACGATGGGGACTCAATCTATGGGAGAGAACAAACAAATGTTAATGACCAGCAAAAAAAAATATTTCATAGAGAGTGAGGAAAGGAGTGAGGCCCAGTGCATTATTGGAGGTCCCCCGGCTGACTAAACCTATTAGCAGCATAACTAAGGGAGGGTTCAGAAACACATGATCCCTCCCTAATTGTAGGCTATATCAAAAAGGTAGGTTTTAACCCTAATCTTAAAAACAGAGCACTTGCCTGAGCTCGGGTTCTGACGCTGTCCAGGACTGCGAAGATCCGGGCTCAGATGTCAGGAGGTCGTCCTCAGGCTCCCACTCAGCCGCGTCGGGCTCCGCAGCTGGCGTGATGGTGTGCGCAGCTTGAGAGTCCTCCGGCACCGATGTCCACGCTGATGGCCCGCACGGCGTGGTGGCAGGAGAACCTCGACCCGCTGGACCGGACCGCTCCTCCGTGGAACCCCGGGACGCTTCCTCATCGGCGAAGGCTCCACGCTGCAGTCCGCTCTCCTTCTCCGCCCACGGCATGGCTGCGGAACCGGAACCAGGCTCTCCAGAACCGCAGGCCCCCTCCTCATCCAGCGACGTTGACCTGGCGTCGAGGACCGCTCAGCGGAGGGAGACACAGAGGAAGCAGGGTTAATTCTTTCATCCACAGCAGATGGAGGGAGCTCGGGGGGCTGCATACCCCGAACTCCACCCCCAGGAGTCAGACAAGGCAAAACAATATCGAAATGAGAGAAATTATCATGCACTTGCCTTTCTCCTGAGGGTAAGATAGTTCCCGCTGTGGGGGACGTCGTTCCTCCCTTTCCCCGCTGGATGGCGACAGATGGCCCTCTGGGAAGACGAGGTGAGGCCACTCGAGATGGTTCCGGGATGGGACTCGCCGAAACGGAGCTCCCGAGACACACAGCAGCCAGGATAGGCGACGAGGAGGAGGGGGCGACAGCCGGGGTCAGGCCGGGGTCGGGCATGGAGCGCTGACGGGACAGCAGGCGAAGGCCCGGAAAAAGACGAGGCTGCGGGGATTCCCCTCTGACGAGGCACAGGAGTGACAGCTGTGAGGTGGGTTGAGCCCTTGCGGCGACCCGGAACTGGATCCAGACGGGGTTTCAGCTGAGGATTCTGCTGAGGAGAGCCCACGTCGTTACGCCGACGTCATCGTCGGACCCGAGACGGTGTGTACTCCTGGTTCTTCTCCGGGACGGAGACGGAACAACGACGCAGGGAGCGTGGATGCTTTCTCCCTTGCTTCCTGCTCCTCTCCTCCAGCCCACGAAGCGACTCGCGTTGGGCGGCGAGTTCCTCCCACCTCGCTATCACCTCCGGGTGATCGTCAAACTCCAGGGGGAGATTAAGCAGAAATTCCTCAGCGTAGTCCAAATGTCTATGAATGTCGCTGGGAGCGTCCAACAGCGTAGCGGTAAAGATGGTGCTGTCCACATTCTCCAGAGCCTCCGCTAGCTGCCTGCCCAGGCGCCGACAACGGTCCCTGGATGACGTCATACTCCCAGCTGCAGACACTCAGACAGATAGGAACAAACAGTCCAATACTGCAAACTGCACGGTGAATGGCGTCTCAATACAACGCCTCCTCTCCGGGCGTTTGGCGGCAGTCTACTGTCACGATGGCCCTCACGGACCATCACAAGACACCTCAGTCACCAGTGAGTTTGCAGTGATGTTTATTTACAGTGCAGGTTAGGCAGGGAAGAGATTACAAACAACGGGATGGGTACGTCTGAGCCGAGGAGCACCCGATGCGCCAGACGAGTAATAGTCAGGGTAATCACACTGAACGTACCTTACACACAGGACCGTTAACCGATGGGATTACGAGATACCCGAGTCGGCTAACAGTGGACAACGGAGGTCAGCAGGAACACAACAGGGATTAACCAGAATAACCAGGGCATAACAGGGATTAACAGAAATAAACAGGAATTAACAGGAACCTAACAGAGACTGCCGCATTGGAGAACATTCAGCACCAGCTTTTATCTCTGGCAGCTGATGACCCCAATGCGGCGCAGCTGCTCAAGATGACAGCAGCGCAGCAGCTGACTTTGACAGCAGGGAGCTCCCCCGGGCGCCTTCACAATAAGAGCCCGAGGAGCTAGAAGGAATCCTCTGCTGCCAAAGCCAGGGAGAAATGATACAAGACCCAAGTGTGGACAGAACCGACACTCGGGCTATGACAGAACCCAGCTTTAACTTAGGCTGACTTAGGTAAACTGTTCATAACTTAGCTCAGCACTCAGGAACTCTTACAAACTGAGCACAAATTTCACCAACGTTTATTTCCAAACAGAAAATTTTCAGCAGGCTGAAAATTTTCCAAGTACACAACTTTTGCCAGCATTTGCCAACAAACACTAGCAATCATTAATTTTGTGTACTTGGAAAAGTTGTGTACAGGTTGTGTAAACAGGTTGTGTACTTGGAAAATTTTCTAGCAATCATTAATTTTGTGTACTTGGAAAAGTTGTGTACAGGTTGTGTAAACAGGTTGTGTACTTGGAAAATTTTCAGCAGGCTGAAAATTTTCCAAGTACACAACTTTTGCCAGCATTTGCCAACAAACACCAGCAATCATTAATTTTTGCCAGCAGAGCCAGACGTTTGCCAAAACGCCAGTAAAAGTTGGTCCAAATGTTGTAATGAGAATCCACCTTTACAATGAGATTTGTTTTATAATCCAAAAATGTATGATTAGCTGATAATCCAGTGTTCCATCCATCCATCTTCTACCACTTTACCGGAGGTCCGGGTCGCGGGGAAAGTAGTTCAAGCAGGGAAGTCCAGACTTCCCTCTCTCCAGCCACCTGCTCCAGCTCTTCAGAGAGGATACCAAGACATTCCCAGGCCACCTGGGATATGTAGTCTCTCCAGCAAGTCCTGGGTCTGCCCCAGGGCCTCCTCCCAGTGGGACGTGCCCAAAACACCTCAAGTGGTGATGATGCCCCTCCATGGATCGCCACCTTATCGTGGTGGAGGGGTTTGAGTGTCCTAATGATCCTCAGAGCTATGTTGTCAGAGGCAACTTGCCTCTGGTGGGGTCTCCAGAGACAAACTGGTCCTGGTTGAAGGGGCCAGACCAAGAGCAATCCAGTAGATCCCTGTGAAAAAAAAAGTCACATCAAGGACCTAGTGTACTCAAACGAGCCACATGGGTCTGCCCTCCAGTGGGCTCACCACCTGCAGGGGAAAGTTCATGAGGATGACAGTGCTATGTGAAGTGGGCAGCAGTCTGGGTGTCTCTGCTTAGACTTCTTCCTCCACAACCTAGACCACTGTATAAGTGATGGATGGATGGATGGATGGATGGATGGATGGATGGATGGAGACAGGTCTGACATGACACAATCAAAGAACTAATGCCAATTAAGGGGTTGCTGGAGTCCAGCTATCCATTTTCTTGGGCTGGCAGGGGGTAAGAACCAACTCTGCTGCCTTCAGGCAAGATGCACTGTAGACCCTGGACAGATATGCCCATCATACAGCCAGCACAGAAAGACAGACAAATCATTCACTGTCCACATCTACACCTACAGTATGAGAAACTTTGAATCACCAGTTAACATACTGTACGTCTTCAGACTGTGAGAGGAGACCAGAAAACCCAGAGAGACCCAAGCTGATCATCTGGTTCAACTCAGGGCATTCTTACTGGGAGGTGACAGTGTTAACCACTACACCAAATGTTGCAGAAATGCTTTGCATTTTAACCCACTGTTTATAATTCATCTCAATAAAGCTTATTTTCCTTAACACTTTTAGGATTTTCAATCCTAAGTATTTAGATGTTATTCCCAGAGGTTTGGAGATGTTTATGTCTTTGAAACAGTCTCTCTCTAAATCAGGGGTGTCCAATCATGTGCCATGGAAGGCAAAGACCCTGCAGATTTTCTCTTCTACCCAGTCTCTTCAGCAGGTGTTTACACTTATCAGCAGGAAGAAATTCAGTGAAATCTGCTGTTGAAGACAATGGTTGGAGGTAAAGCCTGCAGGGTCTTTGCCCTCCATGACACATGATTGAACACCCTTGCTCTAAATGAATGACTACAGGGCTAAATCTAATTGTTCATTTTTGTTTTCATTAAGTCCTTTAAGCCAAGTGTATAGTATGTCAGCTCTGCAAGAGGATGATGCATGGGTCTATATACGTATGCAAGTTCAAAAATTTATGTAAAGTGTTTTGAGCTGATGTAACTGCATTTTTAAAATGGTAATACGATTTGTAACAGCATCAGTGTCCCAATAACCCAATTATATGAACCAAATGTCTTTAAATTTTACATAAATTATGGCTTAAAGGTACTATTTTAGTTCATCAATTGGTTAAACAAGAGCACTGGTATCCTTTATGGATACCACTGATGTGGCTGTTTGTTTGACTATGCACTGGAACACTGGTCAGTCACTGGTACAGTAAGTAAATATAAAAAAAGTTTCATCTAAGACCAGAAGTGGGTAGTAGTAAATCCCGGCCGGGTCATGCCGAAGACCATATAAAAGTGGAACTTCCTGCCGTCCAGCTTGGTGCTCAGCAATAAATGGAATGGAGGAGGGAACTCTGTGGCGGCACCTTGCATGGCAGCGGCCCTCTGATTCTGTACTTGGGGTGTGTGTGATTTACACTGTAGATAGGTAAAGCACAATCTCGTTCTGCTGTACATGATTGGTTGTACGGTTGAATGACAATAAGGGTGATTTAATTTAGTTACATATACTCAAGTACATGCATTCAAGTAACTTTTTACAAAGCTGTACATGAGTGAATAGTTGTAGGATACTTTTTACTCTTAAGCACATTTATACAGAAGAAAAAACTACTTTTACTTAAGTGCATTAGTTAATGTTATTTGAGTTACTTTTTATTTTACTGATTTGTTTGTATTGGAAATGATGTACATCTTTAGACCTTTTGTGAAATGATAATTTTATCTCATTAAGCAAGTGTTGTAATAACTGTTCTACTCAGGATCAGGGAATATTTCATTATTTCTGTCTACCATTTCTTCATATGATGGGGATTACATTATGATAGATTTGTTCCATTTCACTCAGACTAACGAATTTAAAAAAAAAACAAAACTCCCAACTTTACATGAAAAAAGTTACAGAATGTGTGAAGAATACAGATAAAATAGCAAGAAAAGTGACTTAAAATTATGAGGAAAAACATCTAATTCCTGAGTAAAAAAAAATCTCAATTTTACAAGAAAAAAACACAAAAGTACATGGAAAAAATGATTTGTGGGAGGAAGTTGAAAAAATATGAGGAAAATGTATGTGTAAAAACTCAGAAATAGTAATCACTCAGTAGCCACGTAACTTAGCAGATCCATTAATCAACGTAATAAGGTACTTTAATTTAACTGCAATTTCTAGCCACTCTGCCCATCTGTTATGCTCATTTTCTCCCTATAGTTTCACATGGACTCTAACTGAAAGTTCACTTTAGCTTTTCAGCTCTAACTGTAACCCCGTGGGAGTTTCAACTTCCTTTAAAAAGGTAATTTTATTTGACTCTTTCCAACAAAGAGGTGAACCATTCTGAGCAGACCGAAGTCCCGCTACCTGTCCGGTTAAAGGTCCATGACAACTGCCCCCCACTCACCCAGTCCTACAGAGGAAGCCAGCGGCTGGCTGGACGCCACACAGCCGTGTAAACACACCACAGGGGACCGGCGTGAGGAGAAAGGAAAGTCGGTGTTCATTTCACTGGAACAAAAAGCTCCTGGCGCAAAAAAACAGAACAAAATGACCGGGGAATACTCACACCAACTGGATGGACTTCAGACTTCTGATGAATTACTCGGTACTTCTTAAGGACTAGAACAGCCCTTGCAGTGGATTACCGATTACATCGATGCTTTTTATTAGCGCTTATAACAGGGCTATTCAATTACAAAATCAGTTTTGCCACAGTTTGAAATCAAGACATGTAACTGGGCTGCGCATGTTCGGCGATCTGTTGAATGTGAGAAATTTCAAACCAACACAGATCACTAGGACGAAAAATATGCACTTTTTATTCATTGTCTTGGTTTTAAAAATGTGCGCTTGGCACATGACGAAGGCACATCAAAAGTGCATAAAAACACAATAACAGTGCTGGGGTTGAGCAGAATTTGAAGTAGTAGGACTATTATCCTGCTGAACAACAAATAGATAAATAGAATGAAAAAAATTCTGTGAATTGTGGAGAGAGAAATAAACAGGTGAAGCGGTCCAGAGCAGAGCAGACTTTATTAATCTCTCTCTCACATTCACAAGAATCACAAGCATAAAAGAGCAGGTCGCGGGCACCTCTCCTTTCATAGCATATCACTCGCTCCGCCACCTGGGGTGCTGCTTTAACATAAATACACTTGCCATTCCCCTTTGTCACCGTTCGCATTAACACACCAATCCCCCCCACCCCCACCCCCATGACAATTCCCCTTGTCACCCAGCACCTTTGTTCTGCATCTCGTCCTGCCATGCCCTTCAGTCTGAGTGGAAACATACTGGGTGGAAACATGCCGAGTGGGTTCCCACAAAATAACCATTTTGGTCACATCTTACTCAGGCATATCTCAAAGTACATAAAAACTCAATGTGCCTTGTTAGTAGTGTAGCACTCTCACTCGCCTTGCTTTGCTTACCAACAGTGACAACAAAACAGCATGGGAGGCGCACAAGTGAGGGACATACAACAACCCCAAGGGTGAAGCAAATCTGAATTACCAACTCAGCACTTGAGCAAAAGGCCTGGGTAGTGTAGTGGCCGAAAAAATGAGGAGGCGAAGTGACGTTTATATAGTTTATTACTAAGAACTATAACACACATAAGGGAGACCTTACTGTCACCATGGGTTGAGATGCCGTCTCGGCACTGAGCCCATGTTTTCCCTCATCCCTGCCTCCCATTGAGCGGCGTCTCAGCTGGCCCCCAGCTGGCAGCATTATGGACGGCTGGGGCCAATTAGTCTTCATCAGCTGGGGCGCTGCCAATGAGGATAAATAGGAGCAGCCTCGATGACTCGGGGCTGCGACATAAGCACTGCTAGGCTGAAGCCCCTTCGTCTGGTGTCAGCCTCAACTCCCCTTGCAGCATTCCTGTGTTTGTATTCCGCTGTGAGGATGTACGTCTTGTTACCCCCACGTCCGGTACGAGCTGCTTACCTCTGCGCTGTGCAACCTGTGAGTGTACCTCTGCATGAGTATCTGTGCTCTCCTCATCCCTTCCCCTTTTCCCAGAATAAAATATCACGACTCACTGGCTTGCCCCTGGCTCTGATTGCCCGGCTCCCTAGAGCCGGATATGACAGTATGTCGCAGCCAGAAGAGTTGCCGGCGGCCGTGAGTCGCTGTGGAAATGTACCTTTCTGTCCGGGTGTCAGCGCTGCTAGCATGCCGTTTCCCAGGAGTCACTTCCGGCGCCAGGGCGACGAGCTGAGGTCCATCTCGAAGGCTGTCGACGGGACGTTCTTCACCCTGCACGACGCCTCCGGCGCGGGACGCTGGCGTCCGGGCCGTGCTGAGGAGCTCCTGGACTGTCACCCTCACTCTCTGTACCATCTGGAGGACAGTGCCAGGATAGACGCTGCAGGTACACAGCAAGAGAAGCTCCACGGGGTGGATGGAAATCCCGGCAGGGAGTCGAAGTGGGCGACGTCTTTCCCCGCTTCGGAGTCCCGTTCCTGCCGCTATTCCAGTCCGGGAGTTCGCGCCAACCAGAGGACTTCCCCCGACCTGCGTCACGTCACTCGGGATTCCCTTCAAGGAGCCGCAGCTGACAGCAGTTATGTCCGGGGTCGAGTGGCTGTCGCGAGCTCTACTGTGTTTCCTGTCACCACCTTCAGGCATGTGGCGGCGGCAGTGAGATTGATGGTGAGGACTTCAGGGCTACGAAGCTTTCCCGTGCTCGACGCCTCCCTCGTCTCGATCTCCGATCTGGAGCGGCGAATCCTGGGTTTCCCCCTCGCTTCGTTCCCTGGGAGTAGTCGTCATCACATCGCCGAGTCACCTCTGCACGAACCTCGTCCGGATCCAGTTCTGGGTCATCGTCAGGACCGTTCCTCCCACGCAGCTGTCATCCCTTCGCCTCATCAGTGTGGAGATTCTACAGCCTCGTCCCCTGAGCCTCGTTCCCCCGCTGTCATTCCTGGACATTCGGGCTGGCTCACCCCGGCTGTTTCCCCCTCCTCCTCGACGCGCTTCCTGACCGCTGTGTGTGCCTGGAATCCCGGCCTGGTGAGCTCTCTGCTGGAGACAACGCGAGCGATCCTCAGACGAATTCCCGGGGGGTCCTCCGTTATCGCCGGGCGGGGAGAGGAAGAAGCAGATTCCACTACAGCAGGCGATACTCAACCTCCAGGGGGCAGGCAAGTCATTGTTTTTTCACACCTGCTTAATGATTTGCTCTGTCACATCCCTGGAGGAGAAGTTCAGGGTTCGCAGCTCCCTGAACTCTCCCCACCTGCTGTAACCTGTATTCCTAATCCCGCATCCTCTGTGTCTCTCTCCGCCGAGCGGTCCCCGGCTCCGGGTCAACGTGGTGGGATATGGAGAGGGCCTGTGGTTCCGCAGCTACATTGCGGACGGAGGAGGGGGACTGACTGCTGCGTGGAGTCTACGCTGACGACTGAGCGTCCCTGGGTCTCCACGGAGGAGCGGTTCGGTCCAGCGGGACGAGATTCTTCTGGCTTCACGCCGAGTGGGTCGTCGGCGGGGTTACCTGAGCTGGAGGGATCTCAAGCTGCGCTGACCATCGTGCTGGCTGCGGGGCCCGACGCGGCTAGATGGGAGCCTGACAACGACCTCCTGACGACGGATCCTGGATCTTCGCAGTCCTGGACGGCGTCAGAACCCGAGATCAGGCGAGTGCTCTCCTTTCTTTTCTCTCTTTTTATCTTTGAGCACTTCAGCCTATCTCCAGGGGAGACGAGCAGGGTGCAGCCGCCCGCTGCGTCTGAGCTCGTCTCGCCGGGTTCTGGCGCTGCCGGTGATCCTGATCCCGGTTCTGTTTTCTCTTCTGAGCCTTCTTCCAGGGTCACCGGCGAGGAGTTGCTGTTCCTCGTGGTGCTGGAGGGTCCGGGTTCAACGTTGGAGGTCGGTTCTGGTGCAGGGTCCAACGTGGGTTCGCCCGAGACCCAATCGGGGTCCAACGTGGGTTCGCCTGAGGCCCGATCGGGGTCCGACGTGGGTGCTGCCCCAGTGTTGTCCAGGTCCGGTGAGGAGGTGGCCGTTTCCCTGAGGCCCGCCGCCCTCGTCATCGGCTCTCCCCTGAGCCTCTTCCACCGGGATCCGCTCTGACCCTTCGTCCGTCTCAACGGTCCTGGTGGTTGAGTGATGCGGGTCGACGACCCGACCCGCAAAACTTTCGGTTCGGTGATCTGGTTCCCCCCACTGGTCTGTGTTTCCCTCTGGGCAGCCTGGTTCGGCTGCCGGTGGACTGGGTTCCTGGGATCTGGGTCCAGAGTTCGCCGTCCGAACATTTCTCTTCCCCTGATTCGCCAGCTGGACAATGGGCGGGGAGATCTCCGGAGCCATCTCGGCTATTTTTGGACTCTGCCTGCCATACACCTCGGGTGTCACTTTTTCTTTTATCGTTATTAAGGTCACTTGGGTGTAATGTCTGTCCTGTTGGTGGATGTGTATTTATAGTGCTGTGCGTTTTCCTTCCCTCGTACCCAGCATTTTATTTTTTGTACCATGTTTTTAGTCTCGTTTTTGCATTGTAGAGTTATGTTTTGTTCCCTTTCAGACCATACTCTGCAGTTGCCCATTCATTCCAGTCACTTTCATTTCTTTAGGTGACTGTGGGTATTTATATATTCATGTGTGTGGGTTTTTCTTTGCCTGCACTCAGTATTTCTTTTTTATGCCCTGTTGGTTCATTATAGAGTCATGTGCCTTGTTTTCCGTAACACCATGCTCTGTAATTGTCCATTTGTTCCAGTCACTTTTCTTGGTGACTGTGTGTATGTACTTATATTGGTGCTGTGTATTGTGTTTTCCCTTTATTTGACCATACTCAGCATTTTTTGCCCTGTACCTTTTTGGTGGTTCTTTTTTTTTCTTGCTCTGGGTCACGCATGGTTGGTACTCTCTGGGTAGTATGTAACCGGCGTGTTGACCCAGTTCTTCTCCCCATCTGTACCTGGGTTAATTATTCAGTTTTGTCAGTATTGTATTTGGGTTTTTCTTTCCCGCTACCCTACATTGCCCCATTGGTGTTGTCCTTCCCTTGGCTTCTTCCCCTCCGGTCCGCCTCCCTTCCTCCCACCCTAGGTGGGGGGGGGGGGGGGCTGGGATGTTCCTGGTCGTTCAGGAGCCCGACCTTGAGGGAGGGGCTCTGTCACCATGGGTTGAGATGCCGTCTCGGCACTGAGCCCATGTTTTCCCTCATCCCTGCCTCCCATTGAGCGGCGTCTCAGCTGGCCCCCAGCTGGCAGCATTATGGACGGCTGGGGCCAATTAGTCTTCATCAGCTGGGGCGCTGCCAATGAGGATAAATAGGAGCAGCCTCGATGACTCGGGGCTGCGACATAAGCACTGCTAGGCTGAAGCCCCTTCGTCTGGTGTCAGCCTCAACTCCCCTTGCAGCATTCCTGTGTTTGTATCCCGCTGTGAGGATGTACGTCTTGTTACCCCCACGTCCGGTACGAGCTGCTTACCTCTGCGCTGTGCAACCTGTGAGTGTACCTCTGCATGAGTATCTGTGCTCTCCTCATCCCTTCCCCTTTTCCCAGAATAAAATATCACGACTCACTGGCTTGCCCCTGGCTCTGATTGCCCGGCTCCCTAGAGCCGGATATGACACTTACTGTGATTACGGGAGTGTGGCAAGGAGACCAGAGATCTCCTGCCTCAGGCTTTTATAGTACAGGTGACGCCACCTCCCAAAGGCGGGGCATCACCCTTCCCAGCCTAGGGCACCGCCATACTAATATATTACATAATACTCCTATCCTACACCCCCCCCCCCTTGAAAAAACTGCAACCACATTAATTACCCAACCAATAAATGTATACCCGAATCACACTCTAATACAGGAGAACAGGCCTATCCATTCACACCACATTGGCTCAGCGGAACCCTTCGCTATTTAAAGGCAAGAGTCTCTGAAAGAAAAATGAGCCACTCAGCAAATTAAAGCAATCCCTCCAAAGCTAAACACATTAGAAAAAAGACACAGAAAATGGCAGTACCCATCCCAGAAACCCACAGAATATATATATACACGTAAACAGGGAACTCCCCAAAATAAAGACAAAAGAAAAAACACTTTCATACTATGGGCAATAATTACGCCATTCATACATAGGTGATACTACACCACACTCACAACAGTCAAACACACACACAAACACAACAGTGGTCCTGTGTTTATCTAAATGACTCACCCTATCACAGTGGAATTATGTCCATAAAGAGACTGTGGAGTGTGTAAAATAAGAGACATATTCACGACAGACGGTTTATTACACACTTCACATCTTTCAAGCACAGAACAGAATGACACATTTCAGCAGGCACTCTTCTTTTACTCAAATCACTCTTCACAAGTTTCATGGCATTTCCCCATACACAACAAGACATTTGCATTACACTACATTCAACCCCCACGTCCTTGACTCCTTCCTGCTATCTCGCCAGGAACCTCCTGAGCATTGTTCTCCCATGCTTATCCACGGTCTCTTGTCTGAGATGCTAAATAATCTGACTCCCCCAAGGTGCTACACTGCCCCCCCCCCCAGCATCTTAGATAGAACAATAGAACATCAATCCACACGCCGTTTAGGCTTCCGTCTCCTCCCGTATCTGCTGTAACTGGGGTTTACCGCCTCCGTGGCGCTGCTGTGCCGATGGGGGGCTGCTGGGAGTGTGTCTGACTGTGGGTGGGCCGTGGTGAGGGGGTGGGGCACTTCGGTCTGTCCGTGTGGCTGCTCTGGTGAATCGTTTCCCTGGGGAGCTCTCCGTGGGGGTCTTCCACGCCGAGGGGCCCTAGCCAACAGCACTTGCTCATCCGCCACTACAAAGGCTGGTTTGAGTCTGTCTATGCCAATTCTCTCCTGTCTACCCCCCAAGTCTAGCACAAAATGCTTATCCCCTGTTTCCAACACTCTGAATGGTCCATCATAGGGTGGGCGCAATGGAGGGTGGTGGGCGTCGTGTCTGACGAACATGAACTCCGGCCTCTTCAAAGTTTTAGGCACGAAAACACGTGGAAAACTGTGGTGGGCAGGGCCTGGCAGCATGCCTGTGTTTGCGCTACGCTGCAAAAGCTGAGACGGGCAGCTGCCCGGCGCGGGATTATCTGATAGAAATTCCCCGGGCAGCCGTAGGGGCTGCACAAAAACCAGCTCTGCCGGGGAAGCTTCCAGATCCTCTTTTGGCGCAGAGCGCAACCCCAATAAAACCTACGGCAGCCTGTCTACCCAATTTGCATCCGTCAGTGAAGCCCTGAGTGCTGCTTTCAGTGATCTATGAAAACGCTCGCATAAACCATTGGCCTGTGGGTTGTATGCGGTTGTGCAGTGAATTGAAACACCCAGGCTGCAGGCCATCGTGGACCAGAGTTTGGAAACAAATTGAGGGCCCCTGTCGGACGTAATGTCCGACGGGACTCCAAAACGCGCCACCCATGCTGTTAAAAAAGCGCGTGCTACGTCCGCGGATGTGGTTGCTGCCAGCAGGACTGCTTCTGGCCAGCGCGTGGTGCGGTCCACCACTGTCAGGAGGTGCGTGCACCCCTGTGATGGCGGGAGGGGGCCTACGAGGTCCACGTGAACATGGTCGAACCTCTTAGCCGTTACCGGAAACGGCTCCAAGGGAGCCTTCGTGTGCCTGTGTACCTTGGCTCGTTGGCATGCCACGCAGGCTGCAGCCCACTCTTTTACTTGTTTGCGTAGGCTCGGCCACACAAACTTCTCTCCTACCATTTTGACCGACGCGCGCACTCCTGGGTGCGCCAGAGTGTGAACCGACTCAAACACGCAGCGGCGCCACGCGACCGGGACCACCGGACGCGGGCGTCCAGTGGAGACATCGCAGATTGGGGGGGGGGGCGCCGTCTTGCAGCACCCTGCTCTCCAGCCTTAACCCTGTTGGTCCAGACTGGAGCGCGCGCACGTCTGCATCGTTAATCTGCTCCGCGGCCATGGCTGCTTAATCTATCCCCACGCAGACCGGGGCCACCACGGCGCGCGAGAGGCAGTCCGCCACCACATTCAGTTTACCCGACACATGGTGAATATCGGTAGTAAACTCTGAGATCGCGGCCAGCTGTCTCTGCTGCCAGCCCGACCACGGTTCTGAAACCTTGGCCATCGCGAATGTTAGCGGTTTGTGGTCCACGAACGCGGTGAAGCTGCGCCCTTCCAGCCAGAACTGGAAGTGGCGTATGGCCAGGTGGAGAGCCAGTAACGCCCTGTCAAACGCGCTGCATTTACGTTCGCTGTCGCACAAAGTTCTGCTGAAAAAAGCGAGCGGCTGCCAAGCCCCGGCGACGTGCTGCTCTACGACAGCCCCTATGGCCACGTCTGAAGCGTCAGTCGTGAGCGCTAGCCGGGCCGCCGGGTCCGGATGCGCCAGCAGTGCGGCGTTTGCCAGGGCTGCTTTAACCTCCGAGAACGCCCGCTCTCACTCCGGAGTCCATTCGACCCTATCCGCGGGTTTCTGTTTCTTGAGCACGGCGTACAATGGTTGCATGAGCTGCACCGCACGGGGAAGGAAACGGTTATAAAAGTTCACCATTCCCAAAAATTCCTGCAGTGCCCTGACCGTCTGAGGCTGGGGAAAATCCACCACGGCGCGCACTTTGTCGGGCAGTGGGATCGCTCCTTCCGGAGAGACGCAATGCCCCAAAAAATCAATCTCCGTCACGCCGAACTGGCATTTCGCCAGGTTGATTATCAACCCGTGCTCCTCCAACCTCCGGAAAACCGTCCTGAGGTGGGTTTCGTGTTCGTCTTCGGACGAACGGGAGATCGCGCAGCACTGCATCCATCATGCGCTGGAATGTCTGTGCCGCTCCTTTTAACCCGAATGACATGCGCAGGAACTCGAATAAACCAAACTGAGTTATTACCGCTGTTTTGGGTACGTCCTCCGCGCACACTGGAACTTGGTGGTAACCGCGGACCAGGTCTATCTTGGAAAAAATGCGCGCTCCAGCGAGGTGAACGGAAAAACCCTGTATGTGGGGAACTGGGTAGCGGTCGTGTGCTGTGGGGTTGTTCAACCTGTAGAAATCACCGCACGGTCGCCACGATCCCTCAGCCTTAGGGACCATGTGTAGCGGGGATGCCCATGGGCTGTTCGAATGCCTGATGATGCCCAACCTTTCCAGGTTGGCAAACTCCTCGCACGCTATGGCCAGTTTAGCTGCGTCCAAGCGCCGAGATCTTGCAAAAACGGGTGGCCCGGTGGTGGTGATAAAGTGCTCCACCCCGTGTTTAGCGATGACCGCCGAAAATGTCGGGACCGTGAGTGCTGGGAACTGAGTGAGCAGTGTGTGTAACTTACCGCCTGGAGCTGTGACGTTGGCTTGTGCTGTTGGCCGGGTCACTCGAGCTGTACAGGGAAGAGAATCAAAGGACAGTGCATTAACCAGGCGCCTGTTAGCAACATCAACCAGTAAACCATGTGCACACAGAAAATCAGCCCCCATGATATGGTAATTCAGTGTTGCTATGACAAAAGTCCACTCGTATGTACGGCCGTGTAGAGATAAGATCAGTATCCTCTCACCAAAGGTCTTAATTTCCGAGCCGTTTGCTGCCAACATCACGGGGCCGCTAGGTCCTGCCAGCCGGTCAGCGTAGGTCGGCAGGATGAAGCTCTTCTGGGCTCCGGTGTCCACGAGGAAACGCCTCCCCGAGTGTGCGTCCGTCAGGTAGAGCAGCTTGTTCTCGTCACCGAGGGTCGCAGCTGCTACCGACCATCGGCCTCGGCGTTTTCCCGAGTGCTTGAATTGGCACGGTAGCGCACATCTGCGTGCGATCTCTCTGAAGCGGCGGTGGTAGAAGCAGAGCGTGTCTCTCTGGTGCTCCTTGGCCCCCGCTATTGCTACCGTCGGTGGCTCCTCGCCTCCTCTGGTCGTCTCGCTGGGCGCCACCGCTGCCGCGTTAACTGTGATCGCCCTGGTGGTGAGGATGATCCGGTCTGCTTCCTGGGCTAGGGCACGGTAGTCCCGCGTGGCCAGCAACGGCGAATTGGCCAGAACCGCTCTCGCCACCGGTGGAAGGTTCTGGAGGAAAAGTTGGGCAAACAGAAAGTGCCCGTCGTCTATGCCCATTAACGCCAGCATCTTCTCCATCAGGTCGACGGCCGAACCATCTCCTAACTCGGTCCGCCCCAGGAGCCTCTCCGCTCTCTCACATTCCAAGAGCGTGTAGCGCTGGATGAGCGCAGCCTTGAGCGCCTCAAATTTGTTGCGGGCTGGTGGCTGATCGAGCAGGCTCGCTACCTGCTGAGCTGTGCGGGCGTCCAGCGCTGCGACCGCATGGTAGAATCTGGTGTCGTCTGCCGTTACTCCCCGTAGGGCGAACTGGGCCTCAGTGTGGTGGAACCAAGAGTGCGGGTTGTGCTGCCAGAAATCCGGTAGCTTGACTGAAACCGCACACGCGTGGCTGGGGGCTCCCGACCGGGCCGGCTCCGGGGTTCTTGCCTCGTGTTCCATAATACGTCTTGGGTCACCAGTGTGGAGTGTGTAAAATAAGAGACATATTCACGACAGACGGTTTATTACACACTTCACATCTTTCAAGCACAGAACAGAATGACACATTTCAGCAGGCCCTCTTCTTTTACCCAAATCACTCCTCACAAGTTTCATGGCATTTCTCCACACACAACATGATATTTGCATTACACTACATTCAACCCCCTACGTCCTTGACTCCTTCCTGCTATCTCGCCAGGAACCTCCTGAGCATTGTTCTCCCATGCTTATCCACTGTCTCTTGTCTGAGATGCTAAATAATCTGACTCCCCTAAGGTGCTACAAGACCACTGATAGCCATAAAGGCCCAACTAGTGACAGGGCAATCAACACAGCAACTCGTGCTGGAAATAAAAGTAAAATACAACACTGTACAAAATGTGAATTACTGTACACCCATACCCAGACCAAATGGTAACACATACCCACAGGTCACCCCACAGTAAACACATCATAACAGTTGCATTACTTTTCTTTTTTTTTTAAACACAGAACAATTAATTACAAACCAGAACATAATAAATTGCGCATTAGACACACTGCATTCAAGCTCCCCCCCCCCCCGGAGTGTCCGTCACGCGGCCCACTTCCAGAGGGTCTCCGCTTTATTGAGATTGGAGACAGACTGCATTGATGCCCTGCTGTGCTTCAGTGTCGCAGCTCATTGGGATGCCTGTTTGACCCATCAGTCAATTTCAAGTAGCAGTCACCACCGGACTGGACCACCTGCAGATCATCCTGTCCTACTGTCCCGATTCTGGAACTGAGCACCCGACCAAGCCAAGGCTCAACCCTAGGTTGCACTCTATTGCCCTCCCCCAGGGGAGCACTCACTGGCTTCTTCCGTCTTTTGCGCCGCGATTTGGCTCCTTTATGACTCAGTTTGTGTCCCTTGCCTTGGTTAATGGCATGGTTGAGGTCTGTGCCGTCTGGTGTTGCCCCGGATGCCAGATGATGGTGCGTTGGAGTGGCATCAGTCACTGCCGGCTCAACAGTGGTATCCAATTGGCCACCAGAACCCTGTAACTCACGCTCTCTGGACCTTTCCACCTCCATAGGGATCAAACCATGCCGTGCGGGTCCGTCTTCCACTGGACCACAAACACTGGCACAGGATCCTTGTCTGAACGGCGTACTATGGTGTCAGCGGTGTCCCTCTTCACCTGGAATGGGCCACCCTAAGTCCCACACTTCGTCATCACATCCCACATAAAAGGGCCGGTCCCACAAACCACCACCTGTCCACTCCTCCACCTCACCGCAGGTAATGGTGAAACCAAGCCCATAGAAAATGTCACACCCCATTAGGTTACTGCCTTCCCGCGGCACCAGGAACTCGTTAGCGTACATAGACGCTCCTCCGTACCTCACCAACAGCCAAACCGAGCCCACAACATCCAGCGGGTGGCTACCATAACTATAACAGGTGATGTCGATGCTGCTAATTCTGTAGTGGGGAAAACACCGTCTTACCATCACCAAGTTCAGGATGGAGACCGCTGACTCCGTGTCCACCAACAGTGGCACCGTTGTGCTGTCCAGCACAATGTCACAAAATATACATCCGTCAGTGTCAGGCGAAACTGTGTGAACCACCATAGGGGTCTTCTTCTTCAGTGTTACCTTTGCTGGGTCCTGTTCATCCTTGATGAAATTGCAGCAAACTCTGGCGAAGTGATGGGGCAGGCCACACCGTCCACGACACTTGCCCCTCACTGTGCACTCTGGCTCAATAACGGTGCTTAGCGGATCCGCAGCTGTAGCATTGTGGTGTCCCCGGGGTGGACCGTATTTTGATGATGGCCGCGTACTCGTCTTCGCTGCCCTCCTCCAAATCCAAAGACAGGGCTGTCCCCTGTGCTCCACTTTTCTGAGGGGCTTCCTCATGGTCAGTGTGTTTTGTCAGCTGCTCCACTGCCTCGTGCTGGTGTGCTAGCTCAATGGCTGCTAAAAAGGTTAGCTCACCAGCGTGAGTCAGCAGGCGAACCTTTGCCGAGGAGTAGGCCACATGCTCAGCCAACTGGCCACGGACCATCTCCTCTTCCAAGGGCCCAAACCTGCACTCACCCGCCAACTGCCCAAGGTCTGCCACGAATTGCTGGACCGATTCATCAAGCCGTTGGCGCCCTTGCTGGACTGAATGCGCCGCGTGATGATATTGTCAGGTGCTTGAAAGTAGCCAGCCATGAGCCTCACCACATCGTCGAACGTGTATTTTCCCCCTAGGGTGCTGAGGATCTTCTAGCCCTCCATGCCCAGATTATGGACAAGGATAGCCCTCGCACGTGTCTTGGTTAGGTCGCCGAGGTCCAACGCAAGTAGATAACTTTGGAATGCCGCAAACCACCTGGCCCAAGGGACCAGTGGATCTCCCGGAGCCTCCAGAAAAGGTTGAAGGACAGCTGCAGCTCTCTCCATCTCCAATTATTCTCGTCGCCAAATATAGTGCCCGAAATAATGAGGAGGTGAGGTGACGTTTATATAGTTTATTACTAAGAACTATAACACACATAAGGGAGACCCTACTGCGAGTATGGGAGTGTGGCAAGGAGACCAGAGGTCTCCTGCCTCAGGCTTTTATAGTACAGGTGGCACCACCTCCCAAAGGTGGGGCATCACCACTCCCAGCCTAAGGCACCGCCATACTAATACATTACATAATATTCCTATCCTACAGGTAGTGCTGCTATGGCCACTGTAACCTTCCATGCAACCCTTAGTCACCCACCTGTAACCTCAGTTTTCCCCAGAAACCTGTTACACAATGAATGAACCAACAAAATTAAGATACACATATACTTTAACATTTATTAGACAAATCAAAAGAGTTTTCACACACACAAAATAAAATAAATAAAAATAAAAAACACAATAACGGATATACAAACAAATTCATGAAATTAAATGAAGAAAGACTGTATCTGGGTGTTCAGTTCAAGCAGTTTGTTTGTGGTAGCACACATTTACTGGAGTTCATGTGTTTCCTCAAAAACAACAACAACAACAACACAGCACTGCTGGTGCTCACTGTTGGCCGTTCAGTCAATAGTGACAGGTGACCCGGCTTTTCCCAGGGACCCCTACCACAACAGCCTTGGAAAAAGGATGGGGGACACACTCATGACGAGCGTGTGGAATGCTGCTGAGCCTCTTCTGCAGGAAAGCAAGTCCTGAGCACTTCAGTAGTATGGCGCAGAGTCCTGAGAAACTTCAAAGCGCCGAACCACTTGGCGCCTTGTAGTTACTGTTATGTTGGTAAAATCAGCCAAGGAAGAGACCGAACGTTGAACTGGACACGATTTTATTAAGTGACTCACTCTCACTCCACAGGTACTGCCGTCAGGCTGAGAGGAGGCCAAAGAGACTGCCCCTCTTCCTCACAGCCAGCCCTCGTATACCCCGGGTGGCAGCGGAACTGGAAAGGTGGAGCCCCCTTATCATTGTCACACAATAATATGTCCCAATAAGAACACAACACCCCCCCCACCACTTCAAAAAATGGTCCAATACATATACATACAATCGAGACCCTGCCCAATTTAAAAACAGAATCACGCGCTAAAAGCTACACAGAAATATTCAAAGGCCTATGACATTCACTCAAATCAGCTAAAGATAGGGGGAACAGGTGGACTACTGTTCCACCCCCACACGGCTAGATGGATTATCCATGCAATCTGTACTAAAACACAGTCCATTAAACAGAAAACTGCTGGGTTCCTAAAATAAATAGCATAAAACACAAAACAATCCCATTAACAGAACTAATATACAACCCAGTTATCCCCCATTCCATCACCACGCATTATATACACTGCCCAACCATCAGTCTGCCCCAGTAGAGGACCCTTTCCCCCCCCCCGCCGCCCTGGAAAACCATGAGACGGTTCCCCTCCGGTGCACCTTCTTTTCTTCTCTCCCAGGGATGACCCACGTCGAAGCCCAAACACCTCCTTCTCCTCTTTAGCACGCCACAGCTCATTGGGATGCCTCCAAAAGCCATCAGACAGCTGGAGGTAGCCATCCTCCCCAACAGTCACCACCTGCAGCCGCCCCGGTCATCTCCTTGTCGACGTTTGCCCCGGCTGCACGGTGGCGCAGTGGTTAGCACTGTGGCAGCACAGTTTTACCCTCGGCCGGGGGATCGCGGAGATTGTGGGTTTGATCCCTGCCCCCGGCCAACAGTGATCTGTGTGGAGTTTGCATGTTCTCCCCGTGTTTGCGTGGGTTTACTCTGGGATTTCTCCGGTTTCCTCCCACATGCCAAAAACATGCAGGTTAGGGAGTTAAGGGGCACTTGCACACGCAGCGACCGGCAGCTGGTGGCTTGTCACCAGTCTGCAAAACAAATCTACCTACGGGTACAAAATAAGTAATACAAAAAAAAAAAAATACCTCTTGACTGGGCCACCTCTCTGGGTCAGACCACATCTACGACCCCCAGAATGGCCCTACTCGGCTTCCAGTGTCTCTGTTTGGCACTTCGTTTCACCGTGCCAGCCAGTTCTGCCCCACTCTCTTTCATTTTCGCTGCCGGCATCGCCGTTGTGACCCCCTGCTCTCCGGTTTCTTCTAGCCGAATTCTGGGAATAGAATGGGCCCTCCACTTGGTGCCACCCACCGTCACAGGTGTCCCACCATGCTGCCCAGTTCTCTCAACTAGGGTTACTTGGGCGCTGGCACCAGGACCCTCCTGCGATGGCCCTAGGTGGAATTGGTCCTGCTCATTGTCCAGATTACTAGGCAAAGGTTCATCCCACACAACACCGTCCATCGTTCGCGGAACTGGCTGGTCCCACAAACCACAGCCCGACCACACTTCTCCACCCCGATACTGTGGGAAGAAACTCCTCATGGTTGCCCAAGTCAACACGGATCTCATCGCTCTCATGTCAGTCAGCAACGGCACTGTTACCCCGTCCATTTCCACAATACTGTAAGAACGGTCATTGGTACTTGGAGATACACTGCGAATAACCATGGGAGGCGAAGCGGAGAGGTCCTCCTTGTGTCTCGGATCCCCTCGCTCAAACCTGTAACATGCCCTGATGAAATGGGGGCGGGGGCGGCAGTGGCTCAGGAGGTTGAGCAGGTCGTCTAATAACCGGATGGTTGGCGGTTCGAGTCCCGCTCTCCCCAGATATCCTGCCGTTGTGTCCCTGGGCAAGACACTTCACCCGCATTGCCTCCAGTGTCCATAACACTGGGTATGAATGTGTATAAATGTATAAAAATGTCTGGTGGTGGCCGGAAAGGCCATTGGCGCAGATTGGCTGCCATGTTTCCGTCAGCCTGCCCCAGGGCAGCTGTGGCTGCAATAGTAGCTTGCCACCACCATTGTTTGTCTGGAGTGAATGAATAATGTACCTATTTGTAAAGCGTCTTTGAGTATATATGATAAAGCGCTATATAAAATCGATGCATTATTATTATTATTATTATTATTATTATTATTAAATGATGCATGAGACCACACATGCCACAGCGTCTTCCTCTTGCCGGACACTCTCTAGCCTTATAATGGTGCCTGGTGGACCCACAACCCAAACACCTGGGAGATCCTGAGGCGGGCCTCATCTTTACAGCATTAGCACATTCTTCATCCTCCGTGCCATTGTCGCTGTCCAGGTCCACTGCTTGCGCCGTCAACTGTGGTTCAAAATGGCGGTGTGCCGCTCTCTCACCTAGCTCCCGTGATTGCTTGTCTGACACCTCAAACTGCTGAGTTAACTCAATGGACATAGCTAACGTCAGCTTGCCCAAGTGTGTGAGGAGCTTCGATCTTGTCGCTGGACAAACAGCATGTTCCGCCAACTGGTCGCGGACCATGACAGTCCTTAGCCAGCTGACGCAGATCTGCTACATACCGCTGCACTGACTTGCCAGTCTGCTGGCGGCACTGCCGAAACTGGATCCTCCAGACGATGACGTTTTCTGGGTCACGAAAATGTCACACCATTAGCTCAATTACTTCTTCAAAGCTATCACCCTCGCCTAAGGATACGTTGTCCTTCCATTCCCAAGTTGTGAACTAACAGTGCCCATGCCCATAACTTCTCGAGTCCTCCAAGGTCCAATGCCACTACATAATTTTGAAAGGCAGCGAACCACCTCACCCAAGGGATGGGCGGCTCACCGGGAAGCTCCAAAAACGGCCGAATTGAAGTAACCCCCGTGTCCATACTTTTTACCCTCTTTGACAAATGTTATGTCGGTAAAAGGAGCCAAGGAAGAGACCGAACATTGAACTGGACACAACTTTATTAAGTGACTCACTCTCACTACACAGGTGCTGCCGTCAGGCTGAGAGGAGGCCAAAGAGGCCGCCCTCTTCCTCACAGCCCTCTCATACCCAGGGTGACAGCGGAAACGGAAATGTGGAGCTATCACCTGTGTCACACAATAATATGTCCCAATAACAACACAACAGTCGCGAAGCACACTATAAATTTTCAGAGTTATAAATCCTGTGTTCCCGACTTACAACCATTTACATTAACACAGTTTTAACTGAAGTCACCCTCACTCAGTAACTTGGTGCAGAAAGGCTCAAATGTCGTCTCAACCCCCCTCTGAATTAGCCAAATGTCCAGCAGCTAGCTAAAACTCGCCTTGTGGCCAGTCTCGACTCCACTCGCTCACTCCATAGCCCGGCAGTGGTTTCAACACGGTGATTGACCCCTCGAACAGGTTACAACAAATTATAAACGCCATGTACTTACAGTACATATACTCAACCAAAAATACAAGTATTGTGGAGGGATAAGATCAGGCGAGGGGCGCACAATGATGCATGCTGGGGCTTCCCGTCCGGGTCATTTCCGGGGTGTTCACCTTGTAAGATAAGCCTTTATTAGTCCCACAACGGGGAAATTCCAGGATTGCAACAGCACAGGGATAGCAACACTCAGAGCAACAATCAGAAGGCAAGAAAAAAAAACAAGCAAGCAAGAGCAGCTAATATACATATGTACACATTACTATAATATATATATATACACACACACAGACACACAGTGCAGAGCATTGTAGCTGGATGGAATAAATATATGAATATATAAACACACAGTGCAGAGCATTGTAGCTAGATGGAATAAATATGTAAATATATAAACACCCACAGTACGGAGCATTGCAGCTAGGTGGAATAAATATGTAAGTATATAAACACACACAGTGCGGAGCAATGTAGCTAGATGGAATAATATGTAGATATATAAAAACACAGTGCGGAGCATTGTAGCTAGATGGAATAAATATATAGATATATAAATATAAACACACCCAGTGCTGAGCATTGTAGCTAGATGGAATAAATATGTAAATATATAAACACACACAGTGCAGAGCATTGTTGCTAGATGGGATGAAACAGCATAACCATCTACTTAGTTATCCTACATGGTATGATTATGTGCCCATACATATTCTCACCCTCCATAGCGACCGGTATTTTCCTAGTTGTATGCCGGAGGGGACCATTGTGTAAGTCTATTGCATCTTTTGCGTTCAAAAAACTATTAGTTTGTTACGTCTTTTTGCTATCTCTGCGAGCAGCCCTGCTTAGGTTGTACAGTCTGACAGCCGTTGGTAGGAAGGACCTACGAAACCTCTCGGTTGTGCACCTGGGATGATGTAGTCTGCTGCTAAATGAGCTCCTCAGTGCATTCAGTATGTCCTGCATAGGGTGGAACTCGGACTCCAGCAGAGATGACAGTTTAGCCACCGTCCTTCTCTCTCCTATCTCCTCCACCGGATCAAGGCGCTGCCCCAGGACAGAGCTAGCTTTCTTAATCAGTTTGTTCAGTCTTTTCCTATCGGCTGCAGTAATGCCACTGCCCCAGCAGACCACTCCAAAAGTGATGGCTGATGCCACCACCGTGTCATAGAATGTCTTCAGCAGCGCCCCTTGTACACCAAAAGACCTGAGTCTCCTCAGCAGGAACAGCCTGCGCTGTCCCTTCTTGTAGAGTGCGTCAGTATTGTGTGACCAGTCTAGTTTATTGTTCAGATGAACACCCAGGTACTTATAGGATGTCACCATCTCGATGTCTGTTCCCTGTATATTTACTGGTGTTGTGAGGGGCTGCCCATGCCTGCGGCAGTCCACCACCAGCTCCTTAGTTTTCCTTGCGATGATCTGGAGGCAGTTCCGATGGCACCAGTCCACGAAGTCCTGGATAAGCCCTCTGTACTCAGCTTCATCTCCATTGGAGATGAGGCCAACGATCGCAGAGTCATCAGAGAACTTCTGTAGATGGCAGTGTGTTGTGTTGTGTGAGAAGTCCGCAGTATAAAGAGTGAACAGGAAGGGAGCCAGCACCGTTCCCTGGGGGGCCCCCGTGCTACTGATGATTGTGTCGGACACACAGTACCGGGTTCTCACAAACTGAGGCCGGTTCGTGAGGTAGTCCAGGATCCATGATGACAGGTGCTGGTCCACCCCTGCGCGCAGCAGCTTGTCCTTCAGGATCATCGGTTGGATGGTGCTGAAAGCACTGGAGAAGTCAAAGAACATGATCCTCACCATATTCCCGGGCTTCTCCAGGTGGGACAGAGAACGGTGAAGGAGGAAGATCACCGCATCCTCCACCCCAATGCCATGCTGGTAGGCGAACTAGAGTTGATCCATCGCTGGTTCCACCAGGGGGCGGAGGTGAGCAAGGAGCAGTCTCTCCAGGGTCTTCATCAAGTGGGACGTCAAGGCCACCGGTCTGTAGCTGTTCAGGTCTTTGGGGTGGGAAGTTTTTGGTACAGGTACCACACAAGATGTTTTCCACAGCTGTGGTACCCTCCCCAGCTTCAGGCTCAGGTTGAAGATGTACGTCACAATCCCACACAGCTGGTCTGCACAGGACTTGAGGAGCTTTGCACTGATGCCGTCCGGTCCCGACGCCTTCCTCGCCTTGATCTTCCTCAGCTCCGTCCTCACCTGGGTCCTGGTCAGGGTCAGGATGGGGGGCTGTGTGTTGGGAGTGGGGGGGTGTTGGTGGAGTGGGGAGTGGGCAGCAGGACTTGATTTCTTTAGAGGCAGCAGTGGTTGTTGTGCAGTCAGGGGGGAGGGAGGTTGGTCAAACCTATTGAAAAACAGATTCAGGTTGTTCGCCCACTCCCTGCCCCCCGTGGCCTGGGGGGAGGTATTCTGGAGCCCAGAGATGGTTTTGAGGTTTCTCCAGACCCCACTGATGTCGCTCTGTTGCAACTTGTCCTCCATCTTCTTCCTGAAGCTGTCCTTGCCTTCTCTGATCTTTCTCCTCAGCTCCCTCTGTACGGACTTCAACATCTCCCTGTTCCCCGACCTGAAGATCCTCTTCTTCTCTCTCAGAAGTGTTTTAATCTCAGGGTTGATCCAGGGTTTGTTGTTTGAGCAACACCGTATGGTCTTGGTGGGAATGGATTTGTCCACACAGAAGCTGAGGTAGCCCGTGAAGGTGTGAATGAGGCCATCAATGTCCTCACCATGTGGATCGCAGAGCTGCTTCCAGGCGGTGGCTTCAAAACAGCCATTGTTCCATTCTTCGTCAAGAGTCACACGTGTAGAGGGAAATATCAAGTGAGATGCGTCGAGCTGGAGGGTTGCAGAGTTTTATTTCCTCCATCAAAATGAGACGCACTTGTAGCGCTGTGTATGTGTGTGCCATGTGTGCTGTTGAGGTATGTATAGTAAGCTCTTTTATACAGACAGATAGAATGCATGGTACATTAGCATATTGGTATACATATCAGTCAATACATATGATTAGCATGACCACTGGCGCCCGGACGTCTTCTCCTTAACCCGGGTATGTATAAACAATAGTCCATTGTTCTGGTTGTCCCCTCAGGGGTTCTCTGTCCATATGTGAATGGTCCTTTGCTTCCTCCGGACCTGTTGCTGAGTGTGAGAATTGAATGTCCATGTAGATCGTGGTGGGTCACCACAGGGCTCCCCCCAGAACACTCAGCAGGGGGTGTGACCGACCCCCTCCCCCCAGTTCTACATGGCTCCAGCTCTGGTAGAACTGTCCTGCTGTAAAGGAGTGCCACGGAGGGCACGTCAGTCCATGGGGGGTGGGGTGGGGGAGTGGAAAAGACAGTGTGCTTCGCTCCGAGTTCCAGCATGTTGAACGGCTGTGGATCGTGGGCGCTGGGGCTTGTGTGCAGTCGTGCATAATGGAACCAGTCGGCGATCGGCCGGCTTTAGGGAGTAAGGTGCAGGAAGAGCGCTGTGGAGGAGGAAGGGAAGGGGGGTGGGAGTAAGTGAGTGCTGGTCCGGGATGTCAAAGGTGTCTGGGCCGCGCAAAAATTGCGTGTGGATCTGCAATGGTGAGGGACATTCCCGTTAAACCTGGCGGTGATCCACAGTGGCTGTGAAAAAAAAAAAATGTCTCTGACTCCTCTCGTGGCTCAATCCAGCGAGGATGTGGGGAAGGTGAGCAGCCAAATTCCCTGAGGATGCGTAGCGGCTGTGGAACAACTGTGGGTGGCGATCGGCCGTTTTTCTCGGGCATGTGTAGCGGCGAAGGATGATGTATCAGTCTGTGGAGCCGATTCGTCTCTGTGCGTGGTGCGCACTTGGCGCCGTGACCACGGCTTCTGTGCGTGGGAGGTCTGCTGTCGTGTGAGTCAAGGTCGAGGAGCTTGGTGGAAATCAACGCAGTCGGCGTCGATGATTTCCCTGTTCAGGCTGCTTCCTTCGTTTCGCTCGTGTCGCCGTTCATGGTGCATGTCGGTCCAGGCACTGCCCGCTCCGGGGCCCGCTCTCCGGTGAGGATGAAGAGGTTGCAGGCGCTCTCTGGTTCTCTGCTGTCCACAGCGCGGTGAGAGGGAGCAGATGGTCATTCTCTCTCGTCAGGTCACCAGTGTGGAGGGATATATCAGGCGAGATGAGACGAGCTGGACTGTTGCAGAGTTTTGTTTCCTCCATCAAACTGAGACACACTTGTACCGCTGTGTGCTACAGTGGTCTACTGTGCTGTCGAGGCATGCATAGCAAGCTCTTTTATACATGTTATACAAACAGAGAGAATGCATGGCACATTAGCATATTGATATACATATCAGTCAATACATATGATTAGCCTGACCAACTGGCGCCCGGACGTCTTCTCCTTAATGCAGGGATGTATAAACAATAGTCCATTGTTCTGGTTGTTCCCCAGGGGTTCTCTGTCCATATGCAATCCCTGCTGAGCGTGAATAGTATCAGTCTGCATTGTGCTGGGTGACCACACGGCTCCCCCCAGGACGCTCAGAAGGGGCTGTGCACACATTTGACAGTTTGTTAATAACAAAAACACAGCAATGCACAGCTACAGAAACAGTCACTCGCCAGAGGAAAGGACCTGTGGAGAGAAGACGAGAGCCGTGAGCTGAGGAGTGGAGTAAGGGAAAAACGGGCAAGCCAAATTGCCACTTACTTGAGAAATCCGGGGATGACCGGCAGGACCCAGCGGGGAATAGACGAACCAGTAGGGTAGGGGGGAGTAGTGAAGCTGATGGTGCCTGACCGGGGAAATGAAGTTGCTGATGGGCAGTGAGGTGGAGCAGGAGAGCGCGCGCAGTCCCGGGGACACACCTACACAGTGGCAGCAACCTGAAAGAGAGGAGGAAAAAGGAGGTTAACAACGTGTTAATGGTTACAACGATAATAGCTAGTCCGATTGACGGGCAGTATACCCAAACGAGCCAGCGTTGCGGAGGAGGCCTCCTTAAGTACGCTGGCTGATGAGCGGGCGCAGGAGTGTCTTCTGCCACAGGTGCCATGATGAGCTGGAGGAGATGGGACCGGAGGGGAGGGGCGCGCTCCAGCTGCTCATGACACAGTGCTGTGTTGTTATTGTAAATGTCAGCTGTCAGTTTGGGTTCTCCTCCATCTCACTGCCACAGCTGATCCCAATTATGCATTATCACCTTCTCCTGCCCGTTCAGATACCCACACCTGTTGTTTATCATGTTAATGGGTTTTGATCCATATATAAGGGCCTAATTTCCATTTTTTCTTTGCCGCTGAATTGCTCCTCTTCTCCTCATCTCCACCAGAGCTCTGCTTCGCTCTGGTG
Source organism: Pholidichthys leucotaenia (assembly GCA_020510985.1). Taxonomy (NCBI): domain Eukaryota; kingdom Metazoa; phylum Chordata; class Actinopteri; order Cichliformes; family Pholidichthyidae; genus Pholidichthys; species Pholidichthys leucotaenia. The sequence goes on along the minus strand of CM035839.1, from coordinate 294,772,944 downwards.
TGTATTTCTGGAAGTAAGTTTTTCTCACTCTATACTTTGTGTTTGAAATGTTCTGTTGAGCTTTGTGTTGGTTACTTTTTGTCAATAAATTATCCAAACTCATAGTTGGTGCATGGGTCTCAATTCTCTTCCTTAAGAGGCAATCCATGACAGAATTCAGCGGCCAGTGGAGACCCAGCTACTGTGAGTTTGTTGATTTTTTGTTTTTGTCACTTGTCGTCGGTGCAGTGTTGTTTTGCCATTTTTTCCCCATTTGGTTCCTCTCTTCCTCTTACTGACAGTATCATGTCAGTGACCCCGGAGAAGTTCACTGAGGGACTGAATGAAATGGAGCAGTGGACAGTGAGTGTGCTAGAGGGTATCTTATTACAGGCTCGAGTCCCTTGTACCCCCAGGGCAGCCCAAGAATGTATGGAGTGCTTGAGGCATGCCTCAGCTTGTGGGAACACCCGGAGCTCACCGACTTACTTCTCCCCATATTCCTCCTTTCACCATCAAACAACAAACTGAAGGAGACAACTCCGATGCCGCCACATGCGCCAACAAAGAGCAAGCGCTAGCACAAAAAGAAGCCTCCAGCCTCTCGCCACTCTCCGGCGGCTGCTCTGCCTCCTTCTCCCAAGCCTTGGCCCATTCCATTGGCCGAGGAACTGGAGGAACGCAGGCAGGTTCTTTTGGCAGAAACCGACCTCCTCCTGGAGGTTAAACTGTGGCTTCTCCCAGATTTGGCTCACGAATTAGAGAAGTTCTCACCAAAGGAACCGGAGTTGGAGCTGAAGACTGAGCATTCGACAAATCCGGAGCCTCTTCCTCCCCACGGTGAGCCTATGCCTCCACCTCCCGCTCATCGCCGCCAATCTCGAAAATCCCGGAGGAAGAACACCACCACCTCTCAGCCAGCAGTCCCTCTTATGCCTAACCAGAAACCTCCCTCAGCAGTGCGCGCTCAGTACCCTTTGTCCCCAGCTAAACCGTCACCAGCTGCTCTCCCGTGTTTCTCCCCAGCGCTCTCTCCCGCTGCCGAGAAGTAAATTGTTTTTCCTCCAACTCAGCCAACCTCCATGGCCTCTGGGGCTGCTCCTCCATGATTCTCTGAGGGGCCAAGCTCCACTGTTGTCATGGAGAGGGACAACGCCACACTAGCTGCAGCAGAAAACACCATGCCCCGGGAAAACAGGCAAGTGTTTTTTTCATTCTTAGTCACCTAAATATGAATTACCTTGTCTTATTCCCAGTGATGAGACTCAGCTCATACTATCCTCTGAGCTCTCACCGCCTCCTGCAGCTGGAAGCCTTTCACCTACTCGCGCCGTGTCTCTTCCCAATCTCTCCGAGTGCCAGCCAAGCCACCGGACAATGGAGGAGCCTGTGGCCCTGTAGGACCTGGCCCCAGCCCCGCAGCCACAGTCTGGGTGGAGAGGGAATGCTGTTACCGAGCTGATGCCAGTGCCTACGATGGACCATCCCTGGACCTCAGCTACACCGGATCCAGCGCCTCCAGGAAGTGGACCCCCAGCCGCCATTCTGGACGAGCCACCGGTGTGACTGTCTTTGCCTGGGAGTCTGGAGACTGAATCGACCGCCAAGCCTGCTGCAGGGGCACCCGCGGCAGAGTTGGAGCTGGACCTCAAGAGGACCGGACTCGAACAATTGTCACCTGGATCGCCCTGGATGGTGGTGGAGCTCGAGTTCAGGCAAGTGCCTTCTTCAGTTCTTGTTGTTTCTGTATTGGAGAGGTATTGTCTGGCTCTTGGTGAGGAGATCCAAGTGCAGTCATCAGCTGCAGTTGAGCTCACCTCACTGGGCTCCACTGCTGCCGGTGACCCTGACCCTGCTTTTCTGTCTATATTGTCTGAGCTCTTTCTCAGGGTCACTGAGACTAATTTAGATCTGCCAGATGTCTCTGTGGGTCCAGGATCATCTCCAGAGGTCACCGTGGGTCCAGCTACTCCCGCGGAACCCATCACGGACACTCCATCCCAGCTCGGGACCTCCGTGGGTGCTGCTCCCCCTCCAGCTAAGGTCATCGTGGGTGCAGCTCCTTCTCCTGCGGAGGTCATCATGGGCGCTCCATTCCAGCCCGGAGCCTCCAAGGGTGCACCATTGACCTAGTGCGGGTCCACCATGGATGCAGTCATGGCCCAGTCTGGGTCCACCGTGGGTGCAGCTGTGGCCCAGTCCGGGCTCACCATGGGTGCAGCATTGCTCTATCCCGGAGCCAATGCGGGTACAGCATTGCTACAGCCCAGAGCCACCACGGGTGCAGCATTGCTCCAGACCAGAGCCACCGTGGGTGCTGCATTGCTCCAGCCCGGAGCCACCATGGGTGCTGCATTGCTCCAGCCCAGAGCCACTGTGGGTGCAGCTCCGCTCCAGCCCGCAACCACCGAGAGTGTAGCTCCGCTCCAGCCCGGAGCCACCGAGGGTGCATTTCCGCTCCAGCCTGGAGCCACTGAGGGAGCTACCTTGTCCCCATCTGGGAATATTGGAGGTGCAACTTTCTCCCAATCCGGGACCACCAAGGGTGCAACTTTGTCCCAATCCGGGACCACAGAGGGTGCTGCTGGCCAATCCAAGGGCGTCGTGATCCTCCCTCCTTCACCTGACACCGTCATGGTCCCCTTGCCTCTGCCAGATGCCATCTTGGTTCCCTGTCTTCTGCCAGACACCATCGTGGTCCCCTCTCCTGTACCAGATGCCATTGTGGTTTCCTCCGTCTGTTTTCGTCATTGTTTCCCTGACTCCCCTATTACCCTCACAACTCGCCCTTCCCTTAGGGTGCCTGCCTCCTGGACTGCCTCTCCTGTTCAGGTGGTTAAAAAATTTAGACAGACCACCCGACAGGCTGTGCCGCAGAGTTGGGTGGCCCACATTCCCTGGGAGGCCACCAGGCTCGATCCATCATGCCATCTGGCAGGCCTGGGACTATGGTCGCATGCTTGAACTTCGCAGCCCCTCGATCCAGGGAGCTTAGGGGAGTTGAGGGCCTTTCTCTAGTGTGGGTCCTGAGTGGGATTAGTTTTGTTCCCTCCTGGCCTATTCCCGCCACCACCCACCCTGGATGGGTTATTGTTGTGTCCTGCTGGGGGAGGGGACAGGCTTTTTTCTTTTTCTTTTGGTGTTACCCTGGGGTGTCTGGGTTCAACCCCTTGAGAGGGGGGCTCTGTCATGAACCGAGTGCTGGAGTTTTTCCCTAGACTCGGTCTCATGGCTTTTTCTGCCTAATTACTCATCTGTTGCATCTGATGCCTTTTGGGTTTGTGTCTTTGTTTTGCTTACCATTTTTCTGTTTGTGTTGGCGTCATATTTTTATTCTGTATTTATTTATATTTGTTTAGTATGTTATTTTATTCTGTATATCGCTAGTGTTTTTCTTTTTACTGTTGAAAGCTGTCAGGGACATGAAGCTTGTTTGGGCGTGCCCTGTCAGCCCTCAGTTTGGGTTTGCCTTCCTCTCACTGCCACAGCTGATCCCAATTATGCATTATCGCCTTCTCCTGCCCGTTCAGGTACCCACACCTGTTGTTTATCATGTTAATGGGTTTTGATCCATATATAAGGGCCTAATTTTCATTTTTTCTTTGCCGCTGAATTGCTCCTCTTCTCATCTCCACCAGAGCTCTGCTTCGCTCTGGTGCGTATTTCTGAAAGTAAGTTTTTCCTCACTCTTTATACTTTGTGTTTGAAACGTTCTGTTGAGCTTTGTGTTAGGTGCTTTCTGTCAATACATTATCCAAACTCACAGTTGGCGTATGTTGTCTCAATTCTCTTCCCTAAGAGGCAATCCATGACAAGAAGTCATCATCATCATAGCAGCATAGTCTGTCGGGGGCGACAATGACTGTTTCATTTAGGTCTGATCAGATTCCTCCATGCAGCTCTGTCCTTCACCTTCCGCTGCCAGGAACTCCTGACCTTGTTAACCCGGGCGACGTCTGAGCCGGTATGAGTTGCTTTCTGACCATTCATGACCATTTCATGAAACTGCTTGCAAAGTATTTGAGTACCGCTAGCTTTTGATGGACTAGCGGCACATTCTTGGCAGACAGAGGTATTATCAGCAGCAAGGACAGGCCAAGACAAACTGACTCCAGTATCTGTTGCAGTGACTGACCAGATGATAGGTTTGTTTATCTCTTCTCTTTGTGTAGTGCATGTCACAATGCACCAACTGGCAAAACTCCACCACAGACCTTGCAACAGATGTGCTTATCTGCCAGGATGTCCAGTCTCACCCCGTGTAACTGGGAGTGGTCCACCACAGACCTGTGACAGATATTGTTCTTAGTTCTGGCAAGATGCCAAGTTTTACCCTCCACGTCCTCCGAAGGGCGGGGTTGTCGGTTGAGTCACCGACGGTCCGACCCATGAGATAGGTATTACCAGTTTTCATGGTTATCCAGTAGCAAGCAAACCAATGCCTGACCTGTCATACTGTGGCATTACCACCACTGACCTGATTATCATCACTCTATATCCTTGCACAAGGAGCTCCCACAAGGAGTTCTGAACAGCTCCCTACATGTGAAAAAATTATCCATCCTTGGACTGTGTCCTCTTGCCGGCATTTTTAGATTGTCCTTAAATACACCCATTGTACTGTTATCACTACATGTTATATACACTGTGTATGTTAACGCAGATCAACAGCAAGCCAAACTCGTCTTTCTTGAGCCAGGAAACCGAGCGTCTTGCTCCTTTATTACAGTCTTCTTAGACAGCTTACAATTCTTATAATTGTGGCGTTAAAAGCTCAATGAAAGGCCCGAATGCTCAATGCAAGGCCTGAATGCTCGACGAAAGGTCCGAGTGAAACTGAAAATATAAACAGAAAATAAAGCGTTTTAGCTCTTTGTCAGATGAAAAATAAATACACCAAAAAATGGCTAACATCAAAGAACTTACACAGAAGTTAACTCTAACTGCTACTAAAGACAAACAACACATTATCGCTATCCTTACATATGCTAATTAGATCGCTAGTAGCAGCGTTACTTATGCTAATACACAGCACTCTCGGTGTAAAGCATGCTAGCGGGCTCCTGGGATAAGACTAATTCCTGGTACAACATATTCACAAAACGATATCAAGTTCACGTCTCATAAAACTTATAAAGATAACATAACATTCATTAAACGCACAGCCATTGCTTTTGAAGGTGTAGAAAAGGATATAACACACAGGAGGAGCGTCTCAGACATTCACAGGCAGGTTATACTTTTCTCCTTTTTTCTTTCTCTCTCTTACTAACGTCCGCTTCTGCTACCCATAAATCATAGCGACTACTGGCTGCGCCTTCAGCGTAAAATACAGGTAAACCAGTACTGACTGTATAGAAGTTACTTTTAACACAATGACTGTTTTTTTAGCATGAATTATTACAAATGAATTATGACATTTTATTATGAACTTGTGAACTATTTTTAACCTTCTATAAAACACACTTTACTGTGGGCAGAACACCCATATTTCACAATAATCTCTGCTCAGTGGTCCTGATGATCATCAAACTCACACACAATGATCCTCAGGTGGGTCTGGATCTATGATGTGCTTAAAGTCAAGAAGATCAAGATCAGGAGACCTGGGCCCTCTCACTATAGTTTCATCACACCAGAATGACCTACACTGTCATATAACTTTGACTGTCTAGTCACAAGGTGTTTGTGGTAATTGTCAGCGTCTTAACGTTCTGAGTATTCCTCTGCCCCTGTCAGATCCAGTCACAGGGAAAGACCTCTCCCTCTCCTGCCCCTAAACCAGCCAACAAGTTGGACAACATGCTGGGAAGCCTGCAGTGCAACCTCAACAAACTTGGGAGTCAAGGTGATGGCCAAGGGCTTCTGTGGTGCCTGTAAGAAGCCAATTGTTGGACAGGTAAAGACACAGAATTCTGCCTTTGATCATTGACATGGTACCAAGTAACACAATTTCTAATCTGTAGGTACCTCCAAAATTGATCCTTACCCTCCAGACCATATCGGTTAATTAAATTTTCATAAGAACATTCTGTCACTATATACAGTGGATATAAAAAGTCGATACACCCCTGTTCAAATGCCAGGTTTTTGTGATGTAAAAAAAATAAGACCAAGATAAATCATTTCATAACTCTTTCCACCATTAATGTGACCTATAACCTGTATAACCCAATTGAAAAACAAACTGAAATCTTTTAAGGGGAAAAATAAAAAATAAAAACCTTACAATAACCTGATTGCATAAATATGCACACCCTGTTATAACTGGGGATGTGGCAGTGTTCAGAATTAACCAATCACATTCAGTCTCATGTTAAATGGGAGTCAGCACACACCTGCCACCATTTAAAGTGCCTCTGATTAACCCCAAATTAAGTTCAGCTGTTCTAGTAGGCTTTTCCTAACATTTTTGTAGTCACATCTTACAGCACAAGCCATGGTCCACTGAGACCTTCCAAAGCATCAGAGGGATCTCATTGTTCAAAGGTATCAGTAAGGAGAAGGGTACAAAAGAATTTCCAAGGCATTAAATATACCATGGAACACACTGAAGACAGTCATCATCATCATCATCAAGTGGAGAAAATATGGCACAACAGTGATATTATATAAATAAGAACTGTACGTCCCTCCAAAATTGATGAAAAGATGAGAAAAAAAAATGGTCAGGGAGGCTGCCAAGAGGCTGACAGCAACATTGAAGGAACTGCAGGAATTTCTGGCAAGTACTGGCTGTTTAGTACATGTGACAACAATCTCCCATCTTCTTCATATGTCTGGGCTATGGGGTAGGGTGGCACTATGAAAGCCTTATCTTATGAAGAAAAACATCCAAGCCCGGCTACATTTTACAAAAACGCATCTGAGATCTCCCAAACACATGTGGGAAAATGTGTTATAGCCCAATGAAACCAAGGTTGAACTTTTTGGCCATAAGTCCAAAAGGTACTGTATATTTGGCGCAAACACAACACTGCTCATCATCAAAAGAACACCATACCTACAGTGAAGCATGGTGGTGGCAGCATCATGCTTTGGGGCTGTTTCTCTTCAGCTGGAACTGGGGCCTTAGTCAAGGTGGAGGGAGTTATGAACAGTTCCAAATGAATGAATGAATCTTTATTTCAGATAGATTAGATTAAAAGAAAGGAACAGAACAATATATCAGGGGGGGGGGGAAATCCAACAAGGTCGAATTAAACAATAACTCCTCGGATTATACAATTCAACATAAGTTATCCAAAAAGAGTGATGGCTGAAGCCACAGCTTATATTGCCCACCCATGTTCCATCTAAGAATTAAAAAAAAAATAAAATAAAAGTGATTACAAAACAAAACAAAGCTAAGACAAAATGTGACAAAACGAAACTAAGCAACAGCACAACACAGACTAGATATGATAATTCTTATGTGATTTTGCATGTCATTTTGTATATATGTTTGGAGTATTTCTTCCTTTAGTTTTTGTTTAAATTGTCCAAGCGTTGTGCATGATTTTAATTCAGGTCCAAAAGCGTTCCACAGTCTGACTCCTTGCACTGAGACACAGTGTTGCTTGGTGGTAGTTCTCAAATACCAGTCAGTGTTGGTACAAAACCTTCAGGCTTCTGCTGGAAAGATTAAGATGAAGAGGAACTTCATCTTTCAGCACAACAATGACCTAAAGCACACATCCAAATCAACAAAAGTATGGCTTCACCAGAAGAAGATTAAGGTTTTGGAATGGTCCAACCAGAGTCCAGACCTGAATCCGATCGAACATTTGCGGGGTGATCTGAAGAGGGCTGTGTACAGGAGATGCCCTCGCAATCTGACAGATTTGGAGCATTTTTGCAAAAAAAGTGGGCAAATATTGTCACATCAAGATGTGCCATGCTGATAAACTCCTACCCAGAAAAAAAAATGAGTGCTATAATAAAAGCCAAAGGTGCTGCAACAAAGTATTAGTTTAAGGGTGTGCATATTTATGGAGCCAGGTTATTACAAGTTTTTTTTTTATTTTTCCCTTTAAAAGATTTCAGTTTGTTTTTCAATTGGGTTGTACAGGTTATAGGTCACATTAATGGTGGAAAAAGTTTTGAAATGATTTATCTTGGTCTCATTTTTTACATCACAAAAACCTGGCATTTGAACAGGGGTATGTAGACTTTTTATGTCCACTGCAGGTCTCCTGTAGTACATATGCCACTGGAACGCCACTGCTCCCAGTATATAATTCTTTTCCCAGTGCGGATTGCAGGATTATTCCACAGTCATGAGTACTTCTGAACATACACTGACAATTTTTGCATGCTATGACATTTATCCCAGACATCTCTTGCATGGCTGAAGATGGGATTTTTCATATTTTCTGGATTTTGAGAGAACATATCAATAATGTGGAATGGGGAACACAGTTCTGGCTCGATATTTACCCAACCCATTCTATTCACAGAATTCCAGTATTTTGCTAGTTTGACTAATTGAAATGGTGAGCAGTACAGTCTAGCATTGAGCAGGCCTAACCCTCCTCTCTCCTTAGGGGCATACAGGTTCGGGTTTCTTGATGCCACACTACCAGAGTGCATGCAGGACCTGGTACATACACAATGAATGGGAAGCGTGAAAACGCAGCCTAGGTGGACATGTAGCTTTAGAGGGATGAAGGCATCTGTTTTGCATAGTGAAGCAGTCTTCAGGTCAGAGGAAAGCCCTCTCCTCTGGCCTTGCAGCATCAGCTACTGGTGGGTGGGGGTATGGGTGGAGCTAATTAGAATAGTAATAGATCCGTGCATACTGTAGGTGCAAGATGTAAAATCTCTTTCCAAGCAATTCTAAGGCAATACAAGTTTGTGTGTGGATAAAAAGCCACAATATACCGATGTGGAGGAAGGAAATAAGTGCAGGCCGACACGACAAGCTGAAGGTTAAAGGTGTTTTATTCCTCCATCACGAGACTCACTCAGCGCTGTATCAGTGCGCTGTTAGTGAGCTCTGAGTGCGTACTGAATGCATTTTCTAGTGAGCTTTGAGTGAGCACATTTATACTAGCAAGAGAGAATGCATGGGACATTTACATAACAGTCAAAAAAGAATGCATGTAACATTTACATAAGAGTTACACATATCAATAGCTTGATTACTGGAGCCGGAATTCCTCTCTTTGCTCCGGGGCTGTAGGACAAAAGAGAATGCAAGGCACATTTACATATTGATATCAGTCCATACATGTCATTGTTCTGTTTCCTGCTCAAGCCTTGGGCGCAATCGCACGCAGCGACCGGCAGCTGGTGAAAAAAGTTCGTCGTCTGTGTCTCTGTTTTTACGCACTTTAATGTGTTTAAACGAAATTCTCTGTGTAGTTTTTGTCCTTGAAAGTTTGTGGACTGTATAACGAAGAGCTCCCTGGTTCCATCAATATGGATTTCTTCCTTATTTTTGCACTGCTGCTTCTTTCACACCGGCTCTTTGTTTTGGAGGTAAGCACAATCATGATGATGCCGGGGAGAATACAATATTCCAGAGACATGTTACTGCATTTAAACACGGATAATGCAGCGTCTGTGTTTGAGTCTGTGCCGCGACTGCCGGACTTTATTTTAAGAGACTTTCATGGACACAGCGATGAAAAGAGAGACAAGAGGAGGAAACGCGGAAAGCGTGGAGGCGTAAAATTAAACCTGAGAAGGCGTCAGTTTAACACCATTCCTCTTCCTTCCATGATTTTGGGGAACGTACAATCCATGAGAAATGAAGTAGATGAAATTCAAGGGAATGTACGCTACCAGAAGGACTTCAAGAACTGCTGTGTCATGGCTTACACGGAGACGTGGCTTACGGCGCATGACTGGGATGTGGACCTGTGGATTGATGGCTTTGGAGCCCCACTTCGCTCGGATCAGCAGGAAGGGGTAATGGAGAAATGTCAGGGGGGGCGGCGTATGTTTATACACTACCGTTCAAAAGTTTGGGGTCACTTAGAAATTTCCTTATTTTTGAAAGAAAAGCACTGTTTTTTTCAATGAAGATAACTTTAAACTAATCAGAAATACACTCTAATATCTAATATACATTGTTAATGTGGTAAATGACTATTCTAGCTGCAAATGTCTGGTTTTTGGTGCAATATCTACATAGGTGTATAGAGGCCCATTTCCAGCAACTATTACTCCAGTGTTCTAATGATATAATGTGTTTGCTCATTGCGTCAGAAGGCTAATGGATGATTAGAAAACCCTTGTGCAATCATGTTAGCACAGCTGAAAACAGTTTAGCTGGTTAGAGAAGCTATAAAACTGACCTTCCTTTGAGCAGGTTGAGTATCTGGAAAAAATTATTATTTCAAATACAAATCATTATTTCCTAACCTTGTCAATGTCTTGACTATATTTTCTATTCATTTTACAACTCATGGTGGTAAATAAGTGTGACTTTTCATGGAAAACACAAAATAATTGTCTGGGTGACCCCAAACTTTTGAACGGTAGTGTATATTAAGAAACAGTACTGCACATCTGTCACGGTCAGAGAGCGCATCTGTACACCCGATGTGGAGCTTCTGTCTGTATCGCTGCACCCCTTTTATCTGCCCTGCGAGTTCCCCCAACTTTTCATCACAACTGTGTACATTCACCCGAAGGCAGACGCTGACTCCACCTCCAGCACCGTCTTTGATGTGGTCCAGCGGCTGCAGTCAATTTCTCCAGAGGCTCCAAACTTTATTCTTGGGGATTTTAACCATGTTTCTTTAAAGAAGACACTTAAAAACTTTTATCAGTATGTCTCCTACCCAACCAGGCGAAAAAAGACATTGGACCTGTGCTATGGATCCATTGAGAGGGCCTATAAATCACTTCCCCTTCCTCCTTTAGGATGCTCAGATCACAACTGTGTACATTTGCTGCCCACATATAAAACTGCTCTCAAAAGAGGCAAGGTGAAGACCAGAGACATAGATGTGTGGACAGAGGATTCAGTGCACTGCCTCCAGGAATGCTTTAGCTGTACGGGCTGGGAGGTGTTCACACTGGCCTGCGGAGAAGATTTGGACTCTTTGGTAGACGTCACATGCTCATACATGGCTTTCTGTAAAAATATGATTGTTCCACGTAAACGTGTCAAAATATATCCCAACAACAAGCCATGGGTTACAAAATCAGTTAAATCCTGCTTACAGAGGAAAGCACTTGCCTTTAAACAGGGGTCTGTTTCTGAGCTACAGGTTGCCACAAAAGAGCTGAAGTCCGAAATTTTAAGAGCAAAACAGAATTATAAAACAGAATTGGAAAGCAAGATGGCAACAAAGAAACTTGGTTCAGCCTGGGCCGGTATGAAAACTATTGCAGGCCTTCAGAGCACAGAGCGCAGTAATCGTGTGTTTTTAGATGGGTTTAATTCAGACACAGAGCTGGCTAATGCTCTTAATTGTTTTTATGGTCGTTTTGATTCCTCTGATTCTAGCACAGAAACCCAAGATTTGAAACAGAAACTCAAAGACAATCAGCACTTTAATATTGAGGTGCAGGATATTAAAAGGGAGTTCTGTACTGGAAAAGTGAACAAAAGTCAGGGCCCTGATAATATATGTGGGCACTTGGTAAAGTCCTGTGCACATGAACTGAGTCCTGTATTTCATTACATTTTCAATAAGTCCTTACAGACACAACATGTGCTTAAGATCTGGAAAGAAGCCATGGTTGTTCCTGTTCCAAAATCCAGCTGTCCTAAAATGGTAAACGACTTTAGACCAGTTGCTCTGACTTCAATTGTAATGAAACCTTTTGAAAAACTGGTCAGATCTGAGGTCCTAAAGCAGACTGAACATGCATTGGATCCTTTGCAGTTTGCATATAGGCCTCACAAAGGAGTGGAGGATGCCACTGTCACTCTGTTTAACATGCTTTTTAAACATCTGGATTTTAATGCCAGGCTGTTATTTGTGGACTTTCCTCCGCCTTTAATACAATCCAAACTCATATTTTAGTTGAAAGGCTCCTGCAACAGCAGGTTGGTGGTGATCCAGCTGTCAACTGATCACCACCTGGTGGTGAGTTGGATCCGATGGCAGGGGAGGAAGCCATTCAGACCTGGTAGACCCAAACGTATAGTGAGGGTGTGCTGGGAGCGTCTGGCTGAGGCCCCTGTCCGGGAGGTCTTCAACTCCCACCTCCGGAAGAACTTCAACCACATTCCGAGGGAGTCTGGAGACATGGAGTCTGAATGGGCCATGTTCTCCACCTCTGTTGTTGAAGCGGCGGCCCAGAGCTGCGGCCGCAAGGTGGTCGGTGCATCTCGTGGTGGCAACCCCTGAACCAAGTGGTGGACACCAGTGGTGAGGTGGGCCATTAAGCTGAAGAAGGAGTCCTATCAATCTTGGTTGGCTTGTGGGACTCCCGATGCAGCTGAGGTGTACCGGCAGGCCAAGCGGAGTGCAGCTCGGGTGGTTGCTGAAGCAAAAACCCGGGTATGGGAGGAGTTCGGTGAGGCCATGGAACAAGACTTTTGGTTGGCTTCAAAGAGATTCTGGTAAACTGTTCAACAGCTCAGGAGGGGAAAGCAGCTCCCCGTCCACACTGTGTATGGTGCGGATAGGACACTGTTGACTTCAACTGGGGATATCGTCGGGCGGTGGAAGGAATACTTCGAGGATCTCCTCAATCCCACTGATACGCCTTCCACAGAGGAAGCAGGGTTTGGGGACGAGGGGGATGACTCGCCTATCACAGGGGCTGAGGTCGCCAAGGTGGTTAAAAATCTCCTTGGTGGCCGGGCCCCAGGGGTGGACGAGATTCGCCCTGAGTACCTCAAGGCCCTGGATGTTGTTGGGTTGTCATGGTTGACACGCCTCTGCAACATTGCGTGGAGGTCGGGGGCAGTGCCTGTGGCATGGCAAACCGGGGTGGTGGTTCCTCTCTTCGAAAAAGGGGACCGGAGGGTGTGCTCCAACTTTAGAGGGATCACACTCCTCAGCCTCCATGGGAAGGTCTATGCCAAGGTACTGGAGAGGAGAGTCCGGCCGTTGGTCGAACCTCGGATTCAGGAGGAGCAATGTGGTTTTCATCCTGGCCATGGCACATCAGACCAGCTCTTTACCCTCTCGAGAATTCTTGAGGGTTCGTGGGAGTTTGCCCAACCAGTTTACATGTGTTTTGTGGACTTGGAGAAGGCATTTGACCGCGTCCCTCGTGGATTTTTGTGGGGGGTGCTTCGGGAGTATGGGGTATCGGGCTTGTTGTTACGAGCTATTCGGTCTCTGTACGACCGTTGTGAGAGTTTGGTTCGTATTGCCAGCACTCGGTCGGAGTCATTCCCAGTGAGAGTTGGACTCCGCCAGGGCTGCCCTTTGTCACCGATCCTGTTCATAATTTTTATGGACAGGATTTCTAGGCGCAGCCAGGGAATGGAGGGTGTCATGCTTGGTGACCAAAAAAAAATCCAAGATGGCGCCCACAGCGGTCGACATGGTGCTTCGCTGCGCTCTTTGTTTGTTTTTGTTTGTCAATTGTGTGTCTGCTTGCACTTATACCCGTGAAGAACTTTTAAATATCAGGACTTTGACCCCCACGGACCTCCTCCCAGTTTTTCTAGCCCCTGCCGCCGATCTGGTTTATTGCTTGGCTCGGAAAGTGAGACGGCGGAAGAGAGGAAGACGAGCGGGCGCTCTCGTACGACTTCGCAGGAGAGGCTCGCGAACGGCGCTGCCTGGCATATTTCTGTCCAATACCAACTCTCTCTCTAACAAGGTGGATGAACTGAGACTGCTGATGCGTTTTAAGGACCTCGCCTCCTCAGCTGTCCTCTGCTTTACTGAGACCTGGCTCCGGGAAAATATACCGGACAGCGCGCTGCGCCTCGACGGCTTCCAGCTCTTCCGTGCTGATCGTGACACAGAGCTTTCCGGCAAGACCACAGGAGGCGGTGTCTGCTTCTACATCAACTGTAGCTGGTGCTCTGATGTAACGGAAATTTCCAAACACTGTTCTCCTGCCTTGGAATTTCTTGTTATCAACTGCAAGCCTTTTTATTCCCCACGGGAGTTTGCTTCTTTTATACTGATCGCTGTGTACGCCCCTCCCGACGCGGACACGCGCGAAGCTCAGCGCGTGCTCGCGGATCACATTCAACACACAGAGCGGAGTTTTCCAGACTCGCTGATTATTGTGGCTGGCGACTTTAATCAGTGCAATCTGAGCCACGATCTCCCCCGCTACAAACAGTTTATTAAATGCCCCACCAGAGGATTAAACACACTGGATCACTGTTACACCACAGTGAAAGACGCATATCGCGCTGTCCCTCGAGCTGCGCTGGGATTATCTGATCACGTGATGGTTCACCTCATTCCCACATACAGACAGAGATTGAAGCTCACTAAACCTGTTGTGAGCACTACGAAGATACGGACCAGTGATGCTGAGGAGAAGCTGGAAACGTGCATGGAAATATCTGACTGGGGCATGCTTAAAGGAGCCACGCATGATCTGGATGAGTACACGGACACTGTGAACTCATATATCCACTTTTGTGAAGAGAACATTCTTCCATCACGCACCAGGGTGAGTTACTCTAATGACAAACCCTGGTTCACAGCTAAGCTCAGACAGATCAGGAAGGAGAAGGAAGCAGCGCTGAAAAGTGGAGACAGGGACTGCTACAGGGAGGTTAAATACCGGTTTAACAGAGAGCTGAAGAGGGCTAAATCTGTGTACTCAGAGAGACTCCAGCAGCAGTTCACTGCTAATGATTCGGCTTCCGTGTGGAGAGGACTGAGGCAGATCACCAACTATCGGCCTCAGGCTCCTAAAGGTCAGGATGACAAAGCCCTTTGTCAGAGACTGTCCCAACACTATGCCCGTTTTGACACCTCGTCATCTGTGTCCAACTCCCCCCCTCCCTCCAGCTCCACAGCCTCCACATTCCCTACTTCATTTAAGGCACCCCCCCCCACCTCCCCCCCTCCCCTTATCATCAGTGAGCAGGATGTGCTCAAACAGTTCTCCAGACTGAACCCGCGCAAGGCCCCCGGCCCAGACGGCGTGTCTCCCTCCACCCTGAGACTCTGTGCGAAACAGCTGGCTCCTGTATTCACAGACATTTTTAACACCTCCCTTAAGTTATGCCACGTGCCGTCCTGCCTCAAATCCTCCACCATCATCCCTGTCCCCAAGAAGCCACGGATCACTGGACTTAATGACTACAGACCTGTAGCGCTCACCTCTGTAGTCATGAAGTCCTTTGAGCGCCTGGTCCTGTCCCACCTCAAGTCCATCACCACCCCTCTCCTGGACCCGCTGCAGTTTGCCTACCGAGCCAACAGGTCTGTAGACGATGCAGTCAACCTGGCCCTCCACTCCATCCTGCAGCACCTGGACTCCCCGGGAACCTACGCCAGGATCCTGTTTGTGGACTTCAGCTCCGCATTCAACACCATCCGCCCCGCTCTGCTCCGGGACAAGCTGTCCCTGCTCAACGTGCCTGACTCCCTCTGCAGGTGGATCATCGACTTCCTGACGGACCGGAGGCAGCATGTGCGGCTGGGAAAGACTGTCTCAGACTATACTAGCATCAGCACCGGATCACCCCAGGGCTGTGTACTTTCCCCCCTACTCTTCTCCCTTTACACCAACTCCTGCACCTCCAGCCACCAGTCTGTCAAGTTGATCAAGTTTGCGGACGACACCACCCTCATCGGGCTCATCTCCAACGGCGACGAGTCCGCCTACAGGAGAGAGGTGGCCCAGCTGGCGTCCTGGTGCAGCAATAACAACCTGCAGCTGAACGCTCTGAAGACAGTGGAGATGATTGTAGACTTCAGGAAAGTCACTACTCCTCTGCCCCCCCTCACCCTCTCAGGCTCTCCCATCACCACTGCTGATTCCTTCCGCTTCCTAGGCACTACCATCACCAGGGACCTCAAATGGGAGCTGACCATCAGCTCACTCATCAAAAAAGCCCAGCAGAGGATGTTCTTCCTGCGGCAGCTGAGGAAGCTCAAGCTACCCACCAAGATGTTAGTGCAGTTCTACACAGCCATCATCGAGTCCATCCTCACCACCTCCATAACCGTGTGGTACGCAGGAGCCACTGCCAGGGACAGACTAAGGCTGCAGCGCGTCGTGCGCACTGCTGAGAAGGTGATCGGCTGCAAGCTCCCATCTCTCCAGGATCTGTACATCTCCAGGACCCGGAGGCGTGCTGGCCGGATCATAGCCGATCCCTCACACCCTGGTCATGTACTGTTTGCCCCCCTCCCCTCTGGTAGAAGACTTCGGTCCATCCAGACTAAAACCTCCCGTCACATAAACAGCTTCTTCCCCTCTGCCATTAGACTGCTGAACACTAAGTGACTCTCGTGCACCATGTACAGCAGCTCAACCAGACTCATGTCAATCATCACTGTTTTCTTCCTGCATTACCGACTGCACTATATAGTTCTCCACAGTATCTGCTGCTGGCTAATATATATTTTAACTGTTGACCAGTATCACTTAATCTTATCCTACACTTTATTACATGTATAGTTTATTTCTCTTATCTTATCATGTTTAATGTTGCAGCATTGTACCGAGACAAATTCCTAGTTTGTGTACTACATGAACAATGGCAATAAACCTGATTCTGATTCTGATTCTGACCACAGGATCTCATCTCTGTTGTTTGCAGATGAAGTTGTCCTGTTGGCTTCATCCAGCAATGACCTACAGCTCTTGCTGGGACGGTTTGCCGCTGAGTGTGAAGCGGCTGGGATGAGAATCAGCACCTTCAAGTCCGAGTCCATGGTCCTCAGCCGGAAAAAGGTGGATTGTCCTCTCCGGGTTGGGGACAGGCTCCTGCCCCAAGTGGAGGAGTTTAAGTATCTTGGGGTCTTGTTCATGAGTGAGGGGAAAATGGAGCGAGGGATCGACAGACGGATTGGAGCAGCATCTGCAGTGATGCGGACGTTGTACCGGTCTGTTGTGGTGAAGAGGGAGCTTAGTTCTAAGGCAAAGCTGTCGATTTACCAGTCAATCTACGTTCCTACTCTCACCTATGGTCACGAGCTTTGGGTAATGACTGAAAGAACGAGATCGCAGATACAAGCGGCTGAAATGAGCTTTCTCCGTAGGATTGCTGGACTCACCCTCAGAGATAGGGTGAGGAGCTCAGTCATCTGGGAGAGGCTCAGAGTAGAACTGCTGCTCCTCCACATTGAAAGGAGTCAGTTGAGGTGGTATGGGCATCTGATTAGGATGCCTCCTGGACGCCTCCCACTTGAAGTGTTTCAGGCACGTCCCACTGGGAGGAGACCCCGGGGCAGACCCAGGACTCGGTGGAGAGACTATGTCTCCCAGCTGGTCTGGGAACGCCTTGGTATCCCCTCTGAAGGGCTGGAGCAGGTGGCTGGGGAGAGGGAAGTCTGGGCTTCTCTGCTTGAACTGCTGCCTCCGCGACCCGGACCTCCGGAAAAGCGGTAGAAGATGGATGGATGGATGGATGGATGGCTCCTGCAACAATTTGATTTGAGCAATAATCTGGTGGGTTGGATTCTGGATTTCTTAACCAACAGGACACAGAGAGTAAGGGTCAATGGTACATTGTCTGACCAAAAGTGCTCTTCTACTGGCTCTCCTCAGGGGTGTGTGTTGTCACCACTACTCTTCATCCTGTACACAAATATGTGTTGGAGCAGACATGACAACAGACACATTATAAAGTATGCTGATGATTCAGTTATTGTCAGTCTCCTCCAGGATGGTGAGACTGGCCACAGCCCAGTAGTTGTTGATTTTGTTCACTGGTGTGAGGACTCCTACCTGCAGCTGAATACGACAAAAACTAAAGATATGATTATTGACTTTAGGAGGAAAACTCCCAGGCACAAAGTCACTGTACTAAAAGGCCAGACAACTGAATGTGTACAATCCTACAAATATCTTGGGACGATTATTGATAGTAATTTAAACTTTGAAGAGAACTGTGAAAGGGTGTGCAAAAAGGGTCAGCAACATTTGCATTGCTTAAGGAAACTTGCACGCTTCCAAATTGACCGAACCATAATGACAATGTTTTATCGGGCTTTTATTGAATCTGTTTTATCCTTTTCTTTAGTGTCATGGTTTGGTCAGATAAAACTGAAACAGAGGAAATCCTTGGATCAGGTAGTCAGATGGTCCAGTCGTTTGCTTGGTGAGTCACAGCTGAGCCTGACATCCCTGTACACCAGACAAGTACAGAGGATGGCTACCTCTATTTTAAATGATGACTCCCACCCTTTGCATTGCCACTTTCAGCTTCTTCCCTCAAGACGGAGGTTTGCTGTCCCAAAAAGCAAAACCCACCGCTAGAAAAACAGCTTTGTTCCTGCTGCTGTCAAAGAGCTGAACAAGTTGTAACAATATATTGCACATAATTTAGTTACCTATTTATTAACTCCATTTTATATTTACTTATTTTTGTAGGATTTTTATCTGGGTTCTAAATCTTTTATTGGGTTTTAGACCTTTGAGTTTTTAACCTATTTGACTAGTCTTTAACTTTTTAATATGACCCTTCTCTCTTATCTCTGGTTTTTCTCTCATCTCGTTGTCTTTATATCCTGATTGATGGAGCCTTGAGTATTTTTATCGTGTTTATAGTCAGCTTCATGTGTGCCTGTGTTTGTGTTTATGTTAAATGTAATTGTGGTTTGTAAATATGGATGTCACCAGACTGCAAAACAAATCTACCTACGGGTACAAATAAAGTAACCTGAACCTCAACCTGATATACGATTTTGGCCAGTACATATTTGTTGTTGAGGTGGTTTTAGGTGGTTTTAGAGCCATCAAAGTGCATCTTTATAGACCAAGAAACTATAAACCATTAAACATTACTTATTTTCTTTTTAAATAGATTTCTTAAACCACCCTGTAACCATTTGACACACCTTCTTAGTTACACCTGATTAGGCTTGGCAAGGGTTCATCAACCTTCAGTTTGTGTATCTATGTGACATTTTCTGACAGTTCTCGTGACTAATGAACAACTTTGCTGACAGTTATATTCCACTCCCTGGTTTTGTCACTGGGGTAGGTGCAAGTCACCTAAAGAGGAGCCTACTGTATCGGCCACCAACGTGTCACTTCCTCTTCTGTCCCCATGCACACAAAACACATGGTAGAACATTAACCACTGTGATCACCTTGCCTTCACTGGTGTGTCTGTGTGCACACACTGGTATGTCATTCCACATTAATGACTCTGTGTGTTTTGCATACAGCTATGAGTGTGTGTGTGTGTGTGTGTGTGTGTGTGTGTGTGTGCGCGCACGCGCGTGTGTGATCCTGCCATCTTACAGCTGGCTAGTGTAAAAGTGAAGTAATGAGAGCACACAAAGAGAGACAGGTGGAGGGCTATAAAGGCTCAAATAAAGCATCAGCTATCCTCAGATGCAGGGAAGGAGAAGCTGAGGAATCATTCAGTAAAATAGGTGTAGTGAAAATTGCTCAGGAGACTCCAGTTAAATACAAATCAGCTGCTGGAGTGATATTTACTGGGTCTTTAAGTTATTTCATAAAGACTGGACACATTTTAAGTGAGCTTTTTAGATAATTTAACTGAAAGACCACTGCTGTTGGAGAGTTTTAAAGCCGACACAATCAAGAACTGTTGCTGTGAGAAGAAGTTGAAGCATCGCCGTCAGAATGTGTTCAGGCAGCTGTGCCAAATGTCTGGGAATCACGCTGATACCTCTGGCCATTGTGTGCATCCTGTGCAACATCCTGCTCTTCTTCCCTGGAGGACAAACTGAGGACACCGATCACATCACAAAGGAAGCTTTTTTCCTTGGAGGCCTCCTCGGGTCTGGAGTCTTGGTGAGTTTTTCAGCCCAGGAAAGAAAGAAAGAAAGAGATGCATTTCCTAATAATTGCCTAAAGCAGATGTATGTCAAGAACATTGTTAAGTGATGAAATCTTAAAATCTGTAAAACTATATATTAAGATCACAACCTGGCAATATTGGTGATTTAAAGTAGGTTCATTTTGATGTACAATTAGTTCAAAATTGAAGTATTTAAAAAACTTTTTAAATAACCCCTTAACATTTTGTTAAATTAAGCCCAAAATACCATTCCATTGCTTATGTATCTAAATTAATTTGAATGCTGTTCTTGAGCCATTTGAAGTATGGTTCTGATTTGGAAAAGTGTCACTCCTGAGTTTTCAGTAGGTGCTCCTTTGATTGACTAATTGAATTTAAACACCATCAAATTTAAAAGCTATAGATTTTTTTTTTATTTTAATATATGCTGGTAGATGATCATATGGTTCACTTATGGATTAGAAATGAAAAAAAAAATGATTGATCTGAGTTCAAATTTAATGGGAAAAGTACAAACAACCACAGAAGAAAATGGATGGATGGATGGAAGTACAAACAACTTCTAACATCTTCATTTAATCTAAACCATCAGTCAGTTTAACTTGATTCCCAAAAGACTTTTTGTCTCCCTCCTAACATTACGGACCATTGTACAGTCAGAGAAAGTTTGCACCAAATTTTTTTTTGCATATCGTGAGGAAAGTGCCTTTGAAAGAAATATTTTTTGAAAAGTAAGCTTTAAAATAAAATGTTTTTGCAAATGATCAAGGTGGCATATCTAGAAAAAACTTACATCCTGATAAAATTTGTTGGAAACTTAAAGCTAAATTTCAAAAGTGACAAGATGCTGAAGTGTTATGAACTTGCTATATGTCTGCTTGGGTGTCTGTGTGAACTTGGGTGTGTCTGTGTGACAGATGATTTTCCCAGCTCTGGTCTTCCTGGGTCTGAAGAACAATGACTGCTGTGGTTGCTGTGGAAATGAAAGCTGTGGGCGGAGATTTGCGGTGAGAACATCATCAAACTGTTTCAACTCTACATCAGAGTCCTTGCTTTACATTAAAACAGTGACACCCAGTAGCTGAGCTCAGCATCCTATCAAACTCATGGGACAGTCTGCTCCTAAAGTTAAGTTGTCAGAAAACTTTTATTCTTCTTGGGTGGAGAAAACCATCTTATACACCAATAAATTCCATCTCAGCTGACATTATAATTGGACTCAAGCTTATCTAACAGTGAACAACACTTCAACAGGCTGTTTAGCATATGATTTGTGAGTAAATCGTATCTCGAGTGTAAGCCTTGACAGTAGACAGTTCATACAATATACATTTCAGCAGAATGAAGCCAGTCCCTTACATGTAAAAATGTAAATATCTGTAGAAAAAATAATGCTTACACAAGCCCCTATAAACAATTATTATCAACACAAATTAAATAAAGATGGTGCTTGTCATTGCCCAGGTGTCACCATTTCCAGGATTTGTCCGCATGTCACCTGTTCCCAGTTTAATCACACTGATGATGTAATGGAAAACAAACACAGAGGTGCGATATATACGTACACTACCGTTCAAAAGTTTGGGGTCACCCAGACAATTATTTTGTGTTTTCCATGAAAAGTCACACTTATTTACCACCATGAGTTGTAAAATGAATAGAAAATATAGTCAAGACATTGACAAGGTTAGAAATAATGATTTGTATTTGAAATAATAATTTTTTCCTTCAAACTTTGCTCTAGTCAAAGAATCCTCCATTTGCAGCAATTACAGCATTGCAGACCTAACATGATTGCACACGGGTTTTCTAATCATCCATTAGCCTTCTGACGCAATGAGCAAACACATTGTACCATTAGAACACTGGAGTGATAGTTGCTGGAAATGGGCCTCTATACACCTATCTAGATATTGCACCAAAAACCAGACATTTGCAGCTAGAATAGTCATTTACCACATTAGCAATGTATAGAGTGTATTTCTGATTAGTTTAAAATTATCTTCATTGAAAAAAAGTGCTTTTCTTTCAAAAATAAGGAAATTTCTAAGTGACCCCAAACTTTTGAACAGTAGTGTATATGCACCCTCCATGATTTACCTAGCAATAAATGTAATAGTACACACACACACACAATTTTTTTGAAGTTTTACCTGCAGCTTTCCCCACATGGCACTCTAAACACAGAACTGTTACTGTGCAGGTGAGGAAAGAATCACTGAGCACACATTTACACTATCACACTGTAACAGCTGACTGTGACCCTAATCCTGGTCTGTGCACATCTAGAGAATAGTTTCACTGTTGCCATTGTTTAAGAGACGAGAGTGAGAATGTTGAATGTACTGATTTCCAATATCACTGACTATCCTGTTTTCCTCACTCTTTATTTCTCTCTCCCTGCAGATGCTGAGCTCTATACTGTTTGCAGCTGTCGGTGTTGTAGGGGCTGGTTATTCAGTCATAGTTTCTGCTTTTGCCATCAACAAAGGACCTTTGTGTCAGTACGATGCAGATAGCTGGGGCTATCCTTTCTCAAATGGGTATGATATGAAAAATGATCAAGTACTTAAACATATTAAAAATATTTTCTAAATATGTGTAAGAGAAACAATATAATGTATGATCTTTCAAAATAAATGAATCATGACCGTAATTAATAATCAGCCCACGTGCGCGATGCAGCAACAAAAAGGGACAATCAAACAATAATACACGTTTGAGAGTTTTTATTAAATAGCAAATCTTCGCACAGCTACAGAAACAGTCACTCACCAGAGGAAGGAGCCTGTGGAGAGAAGACAAGAGCTGTGTGAGGAGGAATGGAGTAAGAGAAAATGGGCTAGCCAAATTGCCACTTACAGGAGCAGACGGGACTGACCGAGAGGGGTTTAATATGGGATACATGGAAGGTCAGGTTCACCCGCAGGGTTTGTGGGAGCTTGAGCTGGACCGAGGCGTCGCTGATCACTCTGGAGATCACGAAGGGCCCTAGGAAGCGAGGAGACAGTTTCTTCGATGTAGTCTTCAAAGGAACCTGACTGGCCACCAACCAGACTTGCTGCCCCATGACGTACTTGGGGGCAGGCACCCACCTTCTGTCAGCCATAGTTCGGTTGAGCTCAACAGAGTGGGCGAGGGCGACGCACGTGGACCTCCAGAGGCACAAGCAGTGGCAAGCATGAGTCCCCACAGAGGGAACCGCGATCTCCCTCTCGGCCATAGGTAGCAGCGGAGGCGTATACCCCAATGACGCCTCAAAAGGGGTGAGACCAGTTGCCGTGGAGATGGCCGAGTTCATTGAGTGCTCCACCAAGGTCAGGTGCGTGCTTCAGGAGGAAGGATGTTCGGCTGCTACACATCACAGAGTGGCCTCTAGGGACTGGTTGGTGCGCTCTACCTGCCCATTGCTCTGAGGGTGATTCCCAGAGGAGAGGCTCACAGTCGTCCCCAGGGTCCGGCAGAAGGCCCTCCAGACCTGTGACGTGAACTGAGGGTCCCGGTCAGACATGATGTCCAAAGGGATCCCATGGAGGTGGATCACGTGGTCAGTGAGGAGGGTGGCCATCTCCAAGGCCGAGGGGAGTTTAGGGAGGGCCACCAGATGCACAACCTTGGAGAAGCGGTCCATGATGGTGAGGATGACTATCTTTTCATGGGAGGGGGGAAGTCCAGTAACAAAATCCAGAGCAATATGGGACCACGGGCGACCAGGGACGGGTTGAGGATGGAGAAGTCCAGCTGGGGGGGAAGAGTCCAACTTGCCCGGATTCTTCCCCGGACTTGCCCGGGGAAGAGTCCGACTTGGACGCAGGTCTAGAGCAGTGCTACCCCACTACAGTTCCGAATGAACCGGCAATAAAAGTTCACAAACTCGAGGAAGCGTTGAAGCTCCCTACGGGAGTGGGGAGTTGGACAGTCGAGCACTGCCCTCACCTTGGTCGGGTCGGTAATCGGTCTCCCATCAGCCACTATGAATCCCAAGAAGGTGGTGGAATTGGTGGAGAACTCACACTTCTCAGCCTTAATGTAGAGCTGATTCTCCAAGAGCCATTGTAGGACAGCTATAACATGGACCTCATGTTCCTCTGGCAAGCAGGAGAAAATCAAAATATCATCTAAGTAGATGAACACAAATTGATAAAGCATATCGTAGGGGACGTCGTTAATCAATCGTTGGAAGACAGCGGGGGCGTTGGTGAGCCCAAACGGCATCACCAAATATTCAAACTGCGCCTGGTGGGTCTTAAACGCCTTCTTCCACTCATCCCCCTCACAAATGCAGATCAGGTGGTGCGCATTGTGCAAGTCTAATTTGGTGAATACCCATGAGTGGTGAAGGAGTTCAAATGCGGAGTTCATCAAGGGCAAGGGATATTTGTCCTTCACTGTAATATCGTTGAGCTCCCGGTAGTTGATAGACGGGCGCAGCGAGCCATCCTTCTTCCCCACGAAGAAGAACCCGGCCCCGAGAGGAGCCGAAGATGGCCAAATAAGGCCAGCGTTCAGCTATTCCTTGATATACTTCTCCATTGCCTCCCTCTCTGGACCAGAAATGCTGTAGAGTCGGCTGGACGGCGGCTTCGCCCCCGGGATGAGGTCCACAGCACAGTCATAAGAGTGGTAAGGCGGAAGCAACAGCGATCTCAACTTACTGAAGACCTCTCCCAAATCGTAGTATGCCCGGGGAACAAGGCTGAGGTCCGGCGGCTCGACCGGAGGGAAGGAGACAGGGAGTGATGGGGAACACTCAGCTGAATGTAGGCAATTTGCCAAACAAAATGGGCTCCAGGAGGAGATGGAATTAAGTCCCCAGTTTATAATGGGGATGTGCTTCTGGAGCCACGGGTAACCTAGAATCATTGGAGAAGATGAAATTGGGAGAACTAGGAATGTGAGTTCCTCCCGATGATTCCCGGAAAGAAGGATGGCGATCGGTGCCATGCGTTCAGCAACTACCGCAACCTCATAGCCAGATATGGTGGTAATTCTTTGGTGTTGGGGCAATTTGAGTGTGGGAATACCCATGTCCCGAACGAACCGAGCCGACATAAAATTGCCCTCTGCCCCTGAATCCACTAACGCCATCACCCTCCTCTTGACCCCCGGCAATTACACGAGGGCCGAAATAGAGAAATTGCCAGGGGGAGTTAATTTGGTCCCGCCCACCACATACCCCATGGTTACTGACCGGCCGCGTCTTTTGGCTGCTGGGGGCACTTGTCCCGACTGTGTTTCACAGAACCACAGTACATGCACGTGCCAGTCCTCTGCCTTGGCCAGCGCTCATCGTCGGTCAGTTGAAACCGACTGAGGTCCATCGGCTCGGGAGGAGGACCAGCCCCTCCAGTGTCAGTCCCCGCAGCTGGCACCTGCTTGGCGGGCAGGCGAGAGGAGGCCTGTCGCTCCTTTGCGCACTCACGGTTGCGGTTATCCAAACCTACAGCCTGATCAATAAGACCATCAAGAGTGTCGGGAACCACATAAACCGCCAGGTCGTCGTGGAGTTGGGCGTTTAACCCGTGGAGGAATGCGTTGCGTAACGCAACCTCGTTCCACCCCGAGTCCGCCACTTTGACCCAAAACTCCACCGAATACTCGGCCACGGACCGAGCGCCCTGGCGGAGAGTCATAAGGCGGCTCATAATGTTTCCTTGGCTCTCGGTGTGGTTAAATGCATGGGAAAAAGCAACCACAAATTGCTCAAACAATGTACCCTCGCCCTTCCAGGCTGTCTGCCGTAACACTAGTGTAAAGAATTGAATTTTTGCAACATTCCCCGGGTACTCCCCCCGACCTGCTCTAAATACATCCGTACCTGATGGAGAAATTCCTTACACCTCCACACTTCCCCCGCGTACGGGGCAGGTGTGGGAACGGAGGTGATACGGTGCACACGAGGTAGAACAACGGGAGCAGACTGAGGAGGAGGAGCTGGGGGAGCTGCACCGACCAAATGCTGTGTGACGGTGTCCATTTGCTGCATCATGGTTTGCAGCTGCTGGGCCATCACGGCTATCTGTTGCTCAGTCGGCTCTAAGCAATCCAGAGCTGATTGTCCCGCTCACAGCTGGCTCGTTCTGTCATGACTGTAATTAATAATCAGCCCACGTGCGCGATGCAGCAACAAGAAGGGACAATCAAACAATAATACACATTTGAGAGTTTTTATTAAACAGCAAATCTTCACACAGCTACAGAAACAGTCACTCGCCAGAGGAAGGAGCCTGTGGAGAGAAGACGAGAGCTGTGTGAGGAGGAATGGAGTAGGGGAAAATGGGCTAGCCAGATTGCCACTTACGGGAGCTCCGAGGGAGAACTGGCAGGACCCCAATGGGGAATAGACAAACCAGCAGGGCGAGGGAAATGGAGCTGGTGGAGGTTTGCTGTGGATAGTGGAGATGTGGCAGGAGAGCGCACGCAGTCCCAGTGACACACCTGCACGATAGCAGCAACCTTAAGAGAGGAAAAAGCACACAGGTTAATAACTTTTTTACCAGTGTGAATCAAATACTTGCTGTCTTCGTTGGCAGTATACCCAGATGAGCCAGCATTGAATCACTGAAGGATGCCTCCTTATGAACGCTGACTGATGAGAGGGCGCAGGTGTGTCCTCTCACTCGGGTGCACTGATGACCTGAGGAGAGATGAACGGGAAGGAGGGGGCATGCTCTCGCCGCCCATGACAAAATGTTTAATGTTTACATTGCAGCATCTTTAAAAAATTATTTTAAATGTTCATCCATCTTACCTACATATACAGTAACTACATAATGCATCAGTATAATGTTTGGGTGTTAATTATACAACATTTTAAATAAATTAAGAAAATCTAAACAAAATATTTCGAAATAATATTGGATTCAAGCTGTAACTTTCAACTTTTACCTCGAGTTAAAATTAAGTTTATTCATAAATTTTGGATAAAACTGTTAAACACCAAAGTGTCTTAAAGATTGTCATCCAGGCTTCTTAAAAAAATTGTGAATCCACAGAAGTTTTTCTAAATTTAATTATTTAATCCCTTATTTCATGCATCTCCTTTAATCTGTGCTTTTGTAGGTGTTTTCAGTAGCTTAACGTCACTACTGCTTTACCAGATCTGAGTGACTACAGATAAAAACTCTGCATCTGTTTCAAACTCTTATCTTTTTTTTTTTTCAGAGACTATCTCTCCAATCACACCCTTTGGTCTGAGTGCAACAACCCAAAAAATATAGTGTCCTGGCATCTGGGGCTGTTCTGTACACTGCTGGTCATGAGTTTGATCCAGGTGGCATTGTGTGCTTTCCAAGTGGTGAACGGCCTGCTAGGAGCTCTGTGTGGGGATTGCTGTGGCTGCTGTGGAGGGGTCAGTAACTAGTCAAAGGTTTTCTATACAACCTCAGTTCTGGTGAAGTTGGGACATTGTGTAAAATGTAAATAAAAACAAAATACAGTAATTTAAAAATACTTTTCAACCTATTTTCAATTGAAAACACTACAGAGACAAGCTATTTATTGTTCAAACTGATAACCTTTATTGTTTTGTTGTAAATATTTGTCAGGAATGCCCCTAAGGGGCAGGAAGGCAGACCCAGGCACTGAATTGAGTTGTGACATTTAATAACCAAAAATAACACAAAATACAAAAAAGGTGCCAACAATACAAAAAATGCCAAACAAGAATAACTTACAGCACAAGCCTCAGAGCAGGGCACGCTCTGGAGAAGTAAAAACACTTCTGAGGCTGGAGATGTGGAGTAAACAGAAGTTGAACCAATTTTGTGCAGTAACACAGTGAATAGGCAGAGCTTAAATGCACAGAAGTGAATGAGCTGCAGGTGTGAGTCACTGAGTGAGCAGGTACCCTAATTAGATCAACTTGTCCACGGCTGAGCTGAGAAAAAGCAGACTGTGAGCAGTTAGAGGGAGTGTCTGGGAAAAGGAGAGGCCCAAATGTAAACAACCCAAAAATACATACAGGAAACTAACAAAATCAAACTAATCAGACATACAATACTTAGGAATAAAGTGAAGGTCTGAGCTCAGAGAAAACCTGAGCTCAGATACACGACAATATTCACTCATTTTAAAATTTTATTCCTGCAACACATTCCAAAAAAGCTGGGACAGGGGCAAGAAAAGACTGTGAAAGCTGAGGAATTCTAAAAAACAAACAAACAAACATGTTTTTGGAACATTCCATATGAGACCAGGTTAATTGGAAACAGGTGAGTGTCATGATTGGGTATAAAAGGAGCATCCCCGAAACGCTCAGTCATTCACATGCAAAGATGTAGTGAGGTTTACTACTTTCTGAACAAGTACATGGGCAAATAGACCAACAGTTAACCCCTTGCACTCTGGTCAATTTCCCTAAAAACGCCTAAAAATAACATACCCAAAGTAAATCAAAAGCTGTTCTTCAACCCTTTGCAGCATCTTCATGGGGTTGGTCTCATTTATAAGAAAACACTTTGAATTTTTTGGCAAAACAGTCATAATCTCTCTAAGTGCTCCTGCCACTGAGTAACAATCATCTAAACATACTGAACTTGAAGAAAATAAAGTTTGCCTGGGTGTTTTTTTTTAGATACAAATGGTTGCAAATAACACACAGCTGTCAGATACTGGCTGGAAAATGCAACAGAAATGTAGAACCAAGTGTTATCCAGCTGAGGTCAAAATTTTGTAACAATACCACAAAAAATGAATATATTACACAGCTTTTTCCTTAGGTTGTTCCCAGGCGTTTTTGAACTGTGCCAAATTGTGCCAAATGGCACAGTTTGGAAAAATGTCTATAACTTTTGAATGATTCAATATAGAAGCTTGATCTTGGGCTCTAATGAAAGGTGACACTCAGGGCTGTGTGTGTGTGTGTGTGTGTGTGTGTGGGGGGGGGGTGTTGTTTATTCATTCATGAATGAATGAATGAACAAACAAGCCCCCCACACACAAAGAAGCATGCCACGTAAAAAATGTGTGGCCTTTTTTTACAAGAAAAAATAACCTACAGTGCAATAAAAATTATACTAAAATATCTGCAATGTAGAGGATAACAACTCCCCCCCCCCCCCCCCCGCTACAGAGGAGCTCGGCGCACAAAAAAACGGTTCGTCAACGGTCTGTCATGTGGCAATGACGCACAGTTGTAATTACCGATCGGTCAAAAGTAATTTTTATTACTATTTTCAGTGATAAATAATAATTTAGCTTATAACACTTACCTGTCCACAACAGCAATGTCGTTGGCAAACATCTGTTCCTCATTGTCAGACGAACATGAAGCTGGTCCGCTTGTTACGACTCGTGGTTCTGGTCATGCGACCCGGTCAAACCATGATTCCATTATTGCGGTTTTGCGCTTCCATGATTGCGGTTTTGGCGAACGATTTTTCAAAACAAATAAGAACAGTAGTAACTAGAAAAGCACTCGGAGAGCGCAGACCTCCGCCAAGCGCCACAATTCCCCCCATACAGTGTTTGTGTGTACGTTGTCAGATTCCTTGAGCATGTAAACATATGACTAGCAATTGGATTCACAATGATTATTTGTTTATTTGACAGGGACAGTGCAATAAACACACAATTAATCAATGACAATCAATCTGATAGTGATAGGATTAGTGGTTCAGTAGTAAAAGCATTGCCTCCTTGGTGGAGGTAATAAACTGAAGTGTTGCTGTTGTGTCCATCTCCTCCACTGACGGATGCAAATTGGGTAGACAGGTTGCCGTGGGTTTTATATTATATTATTTTGGGGTTGCGCTCTGCGGCAAACGAGAATTTAGAAGCTTCGCTGGCAGAGAGCTCGTTTTTGCGCAGCGCCTATTGCTGGCCGGTGAATTTCTGCCAAATGCGCAGCTCCTATGGCTGGCCGGGGAATTTCTGCCAAAGAATCCGTCGGCGGACAGCTGCCCGTGTGAGGTTTTGCAGTTGCGCGCAAACACAGGCACGCTGGCGGGCCCAGGCCAGCAGTGTTTTCCACGTGCTTTTGTGCCTAAAACGTTGAAGAACGCGGAGTTTGTGTTGCAGCCACGACGACCAGCGCCCTCCATTGCGCCTGCGCACATGTTGAAAATGGCTGTATGTCACAGTGTTGAAAAATGCTTTAAAAAATTCCTGTATCCAGACGGTGAACCAGATCACCCCCAAAATTTAATCAGTTCTTCCTTGTACGATTTCCAACAACGCCTGAAAGTTTAATGGAAATCCGTCCAAGACTTTTTGAGTTATCTTGCTAACCAACAGACAAACAGACAGACAGACAGACAGACAGACAGACAGACAGACAGACAGACAAACAAACACACAGACAAACCCCGGCAAAAACATAACCTCCTCCTGGCCTTTTCGGCCTGGCGGAGGTAATAATAAAAGACTGGCAAATGCTACCGTTACACACAGCAGCTTACACAAAACAGATTTTACGCAGAGGACGCACACTTTCAATCGTCGAACTTCTCTGCTTCAATTGGCTCGTTGTATTCGCAGTCGTTGGTAGGCGGGTCCTTCTTGCTAGGTTTTCAGTCATTGGTTCTTCAAGGTTTCAGAAACCCAATTCAAGGCTCTTATTTAGTCGAATGAGCGGTCAATCAAATCTAAACCAATCAAAACACTCCTTTGGCTTTCTGTTGGCGGCTGTGTCTGTAGTGGAAGAACGGAAATGCAGCTTTTTTTTTTTTTTTTTTTTTCAGTGCGCACTGAGACGCACTAGGACGCAGAGACGTGACCGCCCGCGGTATCCCGGAGTGCAAGAGGTTAAAGAACAACATTTCTCAATGTACAATTGCAAGGAATTTATGGATTTCATGATCTAAAGTCCATAATATCATCAAAAGATTCAGAGAATCAGAAGAAATTTCTGCATGTAAGAAGCAAGGCTGAAAACCAACACTGAACCTTTGATCCCTCAGGCAGCACTGCATTAAAAACAGACATCATTCTGTAAAGGATATTATCACGTGGGCTAAGGAACACTTTGGAAAACCACTGTCAGTTAACAAGTACATCCACTAGTGCAAGTTATGACTCAATTATGCAAAGCTAAAGCTGTATATCAACAACACCCAGAAATGCCGCCGATTGCTCTGGGCCCCAGCTCATCTGAGATGGACTGATGCGAAGTGGAAAAGTGTGCTGTGGTCTGACGAGTCCACATTTCAAATTGTTTTTGCAAATCATCGATGTGTGTCCTCCAAACTAAAGAGGAAAAGGACCATCCAGATTGTTATCAGCATTAAGTTCAAAAGCCAGCTTCTGTGATGGTATAGGGGAGAGAGGTTAGTGCCCATGGCATCGGGTAACTTGCACATCTCTGAATGCACCATTAATGCTGAATGGTACATACAGGTTTTAGAGCAACATACGCTGCCATCCAAGCAGTGTCTTTTTCAGGGATGTCCCTGTTTATTTCAGCAAGACTATGCCAAGCTACATTCTTCACGTGTTACACCAGTGTGCCTTCATAGTAAAACAGTGCAGGTACTAGACTGGTCTGCCTGCAGTCCAGACCTGTCTACCATTGAAAATGTGTGGTATATTATTACAGCAATGGAGATCCCGGACTCTTGAGCAACTGAAGTCATGCATCAAGCAAAAATGGGAAAGAATTCCACCTACAAAGCTTCAACAATTAGTGTCCTCAGTTCCTAAATGTTTATTGAGTGTTGTGAAAAAGAAAGGTGATGTGACACAGTGGTAAACATGCTCCTGTCCCAGCATTTTTGGAATGTGTTGCAGCCATCAAATTCAAAATAAGTGAATATTTACAAAGAAATAATAAAGGTTATCACTTTGAACATTAAATATCTTGGGCCTTATTTTGACTGTCATCAGCGGACTTTTGTGCCAGACTTCCTGCCATATGCCAGTGTTTTTGTTAGTTTCTGTCAGCACATTGTCTATTTTTTACACTTTGCGTCATGCCATCTAATTACCAGTAGACAGTGCGCCCACTTTGCGCTGAGCTTGAGAGTCATTTCAAAGATGTATGTGCACCGGTATTATGGTGCATATTATGACAATGTGCTTTTGATCAGGAAAAAGGAGGCCGGTCATCAGAAGCGCATTGTTTAATGCCATTTCAGTGGCATGTTTTGAAATCTCACAGCTCCGACACTCATGAAGAAACAGCATGCACTGGGATTTTCTATTATTTTAATGGAGAGAGTTGTAACAGTTATAATATAATCACCCACCATTTTATTTATATGATGGTGCAGTAAATCACCCACCATTTTATTTATATGATGGTGCAGTAAATATTTTTTTTTTATTCCATAGACATTCTCATTTTAATTGCAGACTTATTGTTAGAGTCTATAGATTAGGTATTGATGTATGATTTTTATAGGGGAATGAATGAACAGGCAGCATGTGTGCATTCTGGTGTGGATGCAGTGCATGGGAGGAGGCGTGTCAGTCTGAAGATTTTTATTCCATCCACATTTTCATTTTCATCACGGACTCTCATCCATCTATCCATCTTCTACCACTTATCAGGTGATCCAGGGTGCAGGGGCATCAGTCCAGGCAGAGTAGCCCAGACTTCTGCCTGGTTCACATCGAACCGAGCCCAGTGGAGATTCATCACAGAGTTAATGTGTTTATTTTTAGAGGGGATGAAGGAATGAATGAACAGGGTTTCACTTTCACTGTAACACCCCAGAGAGACAGGAGGTGCATCCACAAATGCCTGTGGCCGCGGACACCATGTTTTCCAGCTTGGCTGAGGCCGCTTGCACCAAGCTCCTACGTTGAGGTTCTCGAGCTGTATGCACCCCCACGGCTACTGTTACAGCCTTGGGAGGAGCCACAGAGAGCGAGCTTGCTTCATGGTGGGGGTCAGCGCTGGACGGGAAACCGTGCTGTTTTTTTTTCTTTCCCTTCTGCCTGGGAAGGACTGGGACAAAGAGCCACAAACTTCGGCGGACCCCTGCATGAGACGGGGGAAACCCTCGGTTGGCGAAAGCAACAGAACCTTCAGTCTGCTGACCTAGGTCTCCTCTTCATTCCCCACACTTGCAGAAGAACCTTTGGGAACGGGGCCTTCAGTGTCACAGCTCTTACCCTATAGAACTCTCTCTCTCTCTGACAGTTCGTCAGGCACCAACCTTGGAGTCTTTTAAATCCAAGTTGAAAAGACACTTGTTCCTGCAGGCTTTTCCTGGCTAACTTGTTTTATGTTGTCTGTGTCTATTACTTGTTTGTTTGTTTGGAAAGTGACCTTGGGTTTCTTGAAAGGCGCTATATAGAACAAAATTATTATTAGAAGAGGGATCCCTCCATCTCCCCACGGGCTGGGAGTGACTTCTACACCACTGTTAATGATCCTTCCATTTTATAAAAGTTTGCACAGGTATCATCCTCATTTCCTGAAGTTTCAAAGCCATTCATGTCTGTGTGTTGCATCCGTGGGCACTACAGCATTATCTCTTACCCGTTTGTTCTCTCTAAAATAACTAACTGGGCATCAACTGTAACTGACATCTTCCTTATTACCAAGGACCTTTACTGTCGTGTGCATTTTTGCTCACACGCATGCCCTTTTGCCAGCGCAAAACCCATCTTAAACAAGCCATCATGATCAGAGTTCACTTTAGATAATGCGCCTCTGTGCATTAAAGGGATGGAAAGGAACACTTTGGATTGGATTATCCAAAACACACCTCTGAATAATTAGACCTGTCATGTATCTAAGCTCAGGTTGTCTCTGAGCTCAGATCCTCACTTTATTTCTAAGTTTTATTGTCTGTTGTCATTATTTTGTGGCTAGTTTTTGTATATTTGTTTGGGGTGTGACAGAGTCCTTCCCCTCTCTCTCTCTCACCAGACTTTTCCCACTAGCTGCCACTGCCTACTTCTCTGCCAGCTCAGCTGTGGCAGCTTGGTAATTAGGTCACTGCTCGCCTGTTATTCACACCTGCAGCTCATTAACTGTTGTATATTTATGCACTGGCTTTCCTCTGGGTCAGTGCGGTTAAATTGGATGTCAAGACTGGTTTTCTCCTGCTGATCATTACACTGATCTCTCCTTATTTCCTCCTGGGCCAGGCTGGCTCAGGAGAGCCCCAGTCTGTAAGTTTTCTCCTCTCTGGTATTTTGTTTGACATTTTTGTATGTTCTGCACAATTTTTGGACACTTTATGTTCTTTTGTTTTTAAACTGCACAAAACACCATTCAGCACCTGGGTTCGTCATTCTGCTCCAAAGGAGCATAGAACCCAGCTGTGTTGGTTTTGTGCATTGTTTTGCCTTTTTGTGTTTTTCACCTACCTGGTCTGGAGCTCATTATGAACGAAGTGGAGCAGCAGGCGGTGTGCCTCTTGGAAACCATCTGGTCGTGGATACGAGCCTCCCGTTCTCCAAAGATGGTCCAGGAGAGCCGGGACAGTGCAACGCAAGTGATGCAGGCATTTCCCACCTGTGGAGTCATCCGAGGGCAATAAATATGCTCTCCTCCATTTACTCCCTTCCAATTCCGGGTGAGGGGCTGGAGGAAGTGGCTCCAATGCCTGCGCCGATCCCAGCACGCTTGTTGCCAGCTCCAGCACCAAGGAAACATCGTCATCCTACATCGGTCCACCGGAGGAAGCTCTCCTCCTCTTCTGCAGCCATTTCCTCGACATTGAGCCTTATAATTCCCACAGCAGTTTGCTCCTTTTCTCTTTCTTCGCCGGCTGTTCCGTCAGCTCTCTCTCACTCCATAGCTGCCACAATTCCCATTCCCCGATGTCTCCTCCTGTTGCCAAGAGGTCCACCAAGGTTTCCCCAGTAACGCCCACCTCCGTGTCATCAGAGCCGGCTCCTCCACGATCCATTAAGGGGGGCAGGATAGCCATTGACACGGAGAGGGATGACTGCACATCACCTGCAGCACAGAATACCAAGATCTGGGATGTCATGCAAGTGCTTTTTCATTCTATTCCATCTTATAATGATAGGCCTTGTTTGTATTCCGGGAGAGAGACTCAGGTAAAGCAGTCACCTGAGTCCTCTCCTCCTACTGCAATTATTAATCTTTTTCCTGCCCTCTCCGTGTCTTCCCATTAACCCCTGAGTGTCTGTTAGTAACAGAACTGAGTCATCAGATGATGGAGGAGCTGGTGGCCCTGAAGGATCCTACTCCAGAGCCAGCACGGAGCCATTTCCCAGCTACCACGCAGGAGGAGTCACCAGCATGTGTCATGACGGCTGGGGCAATTAAGACTGCTACAACCATCATGCCTGCTGCGGAGGCCACCCTAGCAGAGTGGGAGCCTGAGATGGACCTACTGAGGGCCGAGCCTGGAGAACCATTGTCGCCTGGATCGTAGGAGTCCTGAACAGCGGTGGAGCTCGAGCTCAGGCAAGTGCGCTCTTTTGTTTTTCTCCTCTCTGTTCTAGAGCGATCTTGCCTGGCTCTTGGTGAGGAGAGCCAGGTGCAGCCACCCACTGCACCTGCGCTCGCCTCCCTGGGCTCTGCCGCTGCCAGCAACCCTGACCCCTCTTCTTTTTGTGCTGTTTCTGAGTTCTCACCAAGGGTCACCGGAGAGAATCCAACATCGCCAGAGGTCTCCAAAGATCCAGGTTTGCCCCTAGAGGTCATCTTGGGTAAGCCATCCCAGCCCGGGACCACCATGGGTGCAGCCCCTCCTCTGCCTGTGGCCGTAGTCTGGGTTCCTCCTCAGCATGATTCTCCATGGGTGCAGCGTCCCAGCTGGGAACCCTCATGGGTGCTGCACCCCAGTATGAGCCCGACGGGGTTGCTGTGCTCTGAGTTGGGCCCGCCATGGGCGCTATCCCTCCGCCAGGGTCCACCGAGGGTGCAGCGTTGGCCCAGCCCGGGTCCACCGAGGGTGCTGCAGTGCTCCAGCCCGGAGCCACCAAGGGTGCTGCAGTGCTCCAGCCCGGAGACACCGAGGGTGCTGCAGTGCTCCAGCCCGGAGCCACCGCGGGTGCAACTTTTTTCCAGTCCGAGACCACTGAGGGCATCGTGGTCCCCCTCTCTCCACTGCCAGATGCCGTCATGGTCCCTTTCCCTCTTCAGCCTGATGACGTCATGATTCCCCCTCCTCAGCTCTCCTCTTTCCCAGTGGGTCTCCCTGTGGGGGAGCCACCTCCCGGGCCACCTCTCCTGTTTAGGTGGCTTAAGCACTCGGGTCGGCTGTCAGAGAGACTGAGCCACTGGGTCGGGTGGCCCATGTTTTCCAGCAGGCCACCCAACTCATTCTACCTGGCCGTCTGGCTGGCCTGGGACTTCGGTTGACCACCTGAACTGTTTTTTTTTTTTTGGGGGGGGGGGTCTTTTGGATGCTTCCTGGGGGTGTCTGGTCTCCACCCCTTAAAGGGGGGGGGGGGTCTGTCATGTATCTGAGCTCAGGTTGTCTCTGAGCTCAGATCCTCACTTTATTTCTAAGTTTTATTGTCTGTTGTCATTATTTTGTGGCTAGTTTTTGTATATTTGTTTGGGGTGTGACAGAGTCCTTCCCCTCTCTCTCTCTCACCAGACTCTCCCCACCAGCTGTCACTGCCTGCTTCTATGCCAGCTCAGCTGTGGCAGCTTGGTAATTAGGTCACTGCTCGCCTGTTATTCACACCTGCAGCTCATTAACTGTTGTATATTTAAGCACTGGCTTTCCTCTGGGTCAGTGCGGTTAAACTAGATGTCAAGACTGGTTTTCTCCTGCTGATCATTACACTGATCTCTCCTTATTTCCTCCTGGGCCAGGCTGGTTCAGGAGAGCCCCAGTCTGTAAGTTTTCTCCTCTCTGGTATCTTGTTTGACATTTTTGTATGTTCTGCACAATTTTTGGACACTTTATGTTCTTTTGTCATAACTGCACAAAACACCATTCAGCACCTGTGTCATGGATGGCCCTCACGAGCCATCAATAAGAAGCCGAGTGCCAGCCGGTGAGTTTGCACAGTTTATTAAGGGAAGGATAACGACAAAATAATGAGCCACGGGGGGCTAAAACACAC
Organism: Pholidichthys leucotaenia; assembly: GCA_020510985.1. Lineage (NCBI taxonomy): Eukaryota > Metazoa > Chordata > Actinopteri > Cichliformes > Pholidichthyidae > Pholidichthys > Pholidichthys leucotaenia. Next base: position 294,736,193 of record CM035839.1, on the reverse strand, counting down.
TATAACTATAACTCAGACTATGACAAGGAAGAACAAATTCACAATGAAACACACTTACAGGGGAAGGAGAAATCAGCACGGAGGATGGACGACGGAGTGTCTGACGGTGTCAGACAAGGAATATCCGACCAGACTGCAGAGAAGTTCAGCCCTCAGCTGCTCCCTTAAATTGCGCTCAGGATGGAAGAGCTGATGAGGCAATCAGTAATGCAGTTCAGCTGTCAGAAGGCTCAGCTCTGACAGCCGAAAGCCACTCTGACCACTGTCACAATAAAAGCTCGGAGAGCCATAGGGAACACACACACCAGATGGGAGGAAAATACTGCATGGCCTGAGAGCGGACGAAATCGGCGCTCGAACCACGACAGTACTCCCACCCCGACGGCGCACTCCGGGCACTGCGTGACACCCAAGCCCCCCCCCCCCCACACACACACACACACACACAGGGTGGGAGGATGGGGGAAAGGCCTGGAGGGTGAGAACCAGAAAAGAAAAAAAAAAAAAAAAAACACCAAGACGAGGAACCGGAACAAAGAGTGACAAAGGAGAACACAGGAAACAAACACAAAGCAATTACAGAGCATGGAAAAAAAAAAGACCCAATACTCCATAATGCACGGATGGCACAACAGACAGGACAAAAAATGCAAATAACAGGAGAAGGCCTATAACCAAAATACACAGGACCATAAGACACGATGTGGCAGTCACCAATCATCCCTAAGACAGAGGAGGGGGGAGAGAAAAAACCCCCACGCTAAATAGCAGTGAATACATAGATCAAGATAATGCAAATGACAAAACATTAGTGCGACCCTAATATTTTAATGGAAATAAGAAAACAACACAGTGATCTGTGTGGATTTTTCATGTTCTCCCCGTGTTTGCGTGGGTTTACTCCGGGATTTCTCCGGTTTCCTCCCACATGCCAAAACATGCAGGTTAGGGAGTTAAGGGGCGCTTGCGCACGCAGCGACCGGCAGCTGGTGGCTTGTCACTGGACTGCAGAACAAATCTACCTACGGGTACAAAATAAGTCAAAAAAAAAAAAGGGTGACGGCAGCCAGAGTCCAATGAGACAATGAACAGTTCTGGTGGGCTACCTGCGTCCAGTGTCCAGATAGCTGGCCGGGGGAAAAGAAAAAGTTCGGGCGGCCTACCCCAGTCCGAGGCCCGGAGAAACAGGACCTCTGGCGGCCAGACCAGGTCGCCAAACAGACAGTCTAGTTGGTCGGGTGGCCGACCTAGAATGGCAAACAGGCGAGGCAGTCCTCCAGGCGGCCGACCCGCATCACTCAGCCACCAGGACCGCAGGGGAGAAATCGAAGACGGCCTCCTTGGAGAGGGGGATAGCGAGGGAGAGCTGAGCCGAATATGGGGAACCCCAACGGCACCCGGTGGAGAAGGGTTGGGGGACGGATGATGGACCAGTCCAGCGTCGGACAGCAGAGGATCTGCAGCTCCCTCACCGACCTCGAATCGAAATGACGCTGCGCCCCTGCTGGACCCCAATCGGGTCAGCGCTGCACCCACAACGGACCTCGATTGGGCCAGAGCAGCACCCGCGATGGACCCCGATTGGGTCGCGGCTGCATCCACGACGGACCCTGACTGGGTCGGAGCAGCACCCACGACGGATCCCGACTGGGTCGATGCTGCACCCGCGATGGACCCCGATTGGGTCGCGGCTGCACCCACATCGGATCCCGATTGGGTCGATGCCGCACCCGCGATGGACCCCGACTGGGTCGGCGCAGCACCAAGGAGGACCTCCAAACCCGAACCCAGAACCTCCAGCACAGCGACCGGGACTGACTCTGCACTGGTGACCCTGGGAGAAGGCTCAGGAGAAGAAGAAGAACCGGGATCAGCATCACCGGTAGCGACAGAGCCCAGTGAGACAAGCTCGGATGCAGCGGACGGCTGCACCCGGCTCGTCTCCCCAAGAGACAGGCAAAAATGCTCTAGAACAGATAGGAGGAAGACAAAATAGAGCACTTGCCTGAACTCAAGTTCTGTCGCTGTCCAGGACTTCGACGATCCAGGTTCAGAAGGCAGAAGGACGTCCTCTGGCTCCCACTCGGCTATGGCGGGCCCCGCAGCCGGCATGATGGTTCCCACAGCCTGAGGACCCTCCAATGCTGATGACCACGCTGATGATCCGCACGGCATGGTGGCAGGAGATCCTTGACCTGCTGAGTCGGACTGCTCTTCTGTGGAGACCCAGGGACGCTTCGTCGTCGGCGCAGGCTCCAACTTACAGTCTGCCCTCCTCCTCTGCCCGTGTCGTGGCTGCGGGGCTGGAACCAGGCTCTCCAGGCCCACAGGCTACCTCCTCATACGGCGGTGTAGGCCTGGCACCGCGAAACACTCAGGGGAAGGAGACACAAAGTTGACAGGTTCGTAATTAATTTCTGCAGCAGGTGGAAGAAGCTCAAGGGGCTGTGAACCCTGAACTCCACCCCCAGGAATCAAGCAAGGCAATTCACTCAATGAGGGAACAGAATGAAAAGTCACTTGCCTGATCCGTAGAAGCCCGATAGAACCCGCTGCAGTGGACTTTGTTCCTCCCTTTCCCCACTGGATGGTGACGGAGGGCTCCCTGAGAGGACAAGGAGGAGCTGCTCGCGATGGTCCGATGACGGGCTTCGCCGGAGCAGGACTCGTGGCACTGTCTGCTGTGATGTTTGATGTTGTGTTTCAATGTACGGTTTGTTATGTATATATTATTTGTTACATTAGTGCCCTCTTAAATGTCTAACCATGTTTTTTTCTTGTAGATGCATTTTACTGCTTTTTTACATCTTGGCCAGGGGACTACAGATGAAAACTAGCCTTTTGGCTAATTCTGGCTTTTTTAACCATGTGTAATCATGTGTTTTATGAAATTGCATTGTCCCTTTTCAAATAAACTAAACTAAACTAAACTAAACTCACAGCAGCCGGGGAAGACGTTGAGGAGGAGGGGACGACAGCCGAGGCGATCCAGGCACAAGGAGCTGACGGGACAGCAGGGGAAGATGACCCAGGGGATGAGGCTGCGGGAATTCCCTCCTGACGAGACGCAGAAGAAGCAGCTGACTGGGAGGTAGAATTCTTCCGATGACCCGGAACAGGATCTGGACAGGGTTCTCGCTGAGGCTTACTGGTGGCTGTGTGATGACGTTTACCGGCAGAGGGCGAGGCGAAGGACGGGTTAGGGAAACGCCGCTCCTGCGCAGAAACAGAGGCAAGCAGGATGGCGAACTCTAGATAATCACACAGCTGAGGATTCCTCTCCACCAGCATGACTGCCACCGTCACATGCTTAATGATCTGCGTGGGGTGAGCGGCGGAGTGAGCTGCAGCCACTCGGTCCCGGATGGAAGCAGCTGACAGCTGTAACTTCTCCAGGGGAATCCCGACTGACGTCTCACTCCTTAGGGGATCACCCCTGGGCGGTGTGAACTCCTGGACCGGAACGGGGACAGGAATGGGATCTCGAAGCGAGGAGCGAGGGTGCCTACTCTTCGGCTTCCTGTCTGAGTTTCCCTCCAGCCCACGGAGTCTCTCCCGGTATGCAGATGTGTCTGCCTTCCTCGCAATGACTTCAGGGTGGTTGGAGTAGCGAGGAAGGCGGTTAATGATGTCCTCAGTGAGGTCCAGGTGCCGGCGTACATCGCTGGGAGTGTCATAGAGGCCAGCAGTGTAGAGGGTTCCATCAATGTAGTCCAGGGCCTCCACCAGCTCGGAGCCCAGGCTCCGAGCGCAGCCCCTGAGTGACGACATAATCTCCCAGCACACAGGTACCCAGACAGGGAAAAACACAAGTCCAATTAGGCAAAACTCACGGCAACCGGCGTCTCGTTCTGGCTGCAGTCTACTGTCAAGGATGGCCCTCACGAGCCGTCAATAAGACGCCGAGTGCCAGCCGGTGAGTTTGCACAGTTTATTAAGGGAAGGATAACGACAAAATAATGAGCCACGGGGGGCTAAAACACACTATAACTATAACTCAGACTATGACAAGGAAGAACAGATTCACAATGAAACACACTTACAGGGGAAGGAGAAATCAGCACGGAGGTTGGACGACGGAGTGTCTGACGATGTCAGACAAGAAATATCCGACGAGACTGCAGTGAGGTTTAGCCCTCAGCTGCTCCCTTAAATAGGGCTCAGGATGGAACAGATGATGAGGCAATCAATAATGCAGTTCAGCTGTAAGAAGGCTCAGCTCTGACAGCCGGAAGCCCCTCCGAGCACTGTCACAATAAAAGCTCAGAGAGCCATAGGGAACACACACACCAGATGGGAGGAAAATACTGCATGGCCTGAGCGTGGACGAAATTGGCGCTCGAACCACAGCAACCTGGGTTCGTCCTTCTGCTCCAAAGGAGCATTCATGACAAGACCAGCCTCTTCACACTTTGCACCTGGCAAAAAAATTGTTTTTATGTTGCTGTGTAATGAAACAAACTTGGAAATGCCCATAAACGTGTTTCACACAATGTTCCGGCATCCCTGGAATTGGGGTTGTACATAATATATATGTTTACCTCAATTCAGTTTATTTATTCAATAACCTTAATCCAATTATGACATGTTAAAAGTTTCACATCCAATATATAATTATATTTATGCCCATTAATAAAAATATAAGATAATATATACTTCTGTAGAAGCATGCTCAAATAACGAGGCTGAGTTTCAGTCATAAAACCAGCTTTATTTGACAGAACGCAGCTTCTAGCATTCTCAAAGCAGGAAAGAGAAAGAATCATACTTCAACACCCTTTTATACATTTCCAGCATCAGAATTCAAGTCACATGGTGTCTTCAGTCAACATACAGTTACAAAGCATCCCTTTGAAGCTTCACCATTGTCTCTCATTTCCTGATGAACCGGAATACCCTCCGGGGCGTCTTCTGTGGGACAAAGAGACAAATCTCACACTTCCTTGTTACCTCCTGTAGATTCAAGTCCTCAGTCCTTGCAGACGTGACACCCCACAATACACAATCAGTCCTGTCTCTGTGGCAGCGTGAGCCCACAATGTGTGTCGGCCACACTACCCCCCCCCAAACGTCTAGTAAGGCAAAATCTGCATGGCATAACAAAAAGAGAAACACAAAGCACTCCATACATCGCTAATCAATCCACCAACTGCATAGGTTTTAATCTTCTGCTGAATCTGCTGCAACCTGGCTTGGCTGCACCTGCAACATCTCTCTGCACCTGTGGATTAAAGCTGTTAGCACCTCTCTGTGAAGACTTTGGAGAATGTCTTCTCGGAGGCCTGCCCCGGCGGGGGGGCCTCGCGAGCAGCACCTCCTCATCAGCCAGAACAAAAGCGGGTTTGAGCCTGTTAATGCAAATCAGCTCCCTTCTGCCCCCTAAATCTAGCAGAAAATGCTTCTGCCCGGTCTCCAGCACTCGAAACGGTCCGTCGTAAAACGGCCGCAAACTTGGACGCTGGGCGTCATGTTTAACAAAAACAAACTCTGCATTTTTTAAAGCCTTGGGCACAAAAACGTGTGGGAAACTGTGGTGGACTGGGCCAGGAAGCGTGTTTGCTCCTGAGCCGCTCTGCCACGGCTGAGCGGGGGGGCCATTAGGTGCGGGATTATCAGGAAGAAATTCCCCGGGCAAACGGAGCGGCTGAGCGAAAACTAATTCAGCCGGGGAAGCGTGCAAATCTTCCTTAGGTGCAGAACGCAACCCTAATAAAACCCATGGAAGTTTGTCTACCCAATTTGTATCCGTTAGCAACGCTCTGAGGGCTGCTTTCAATGACCTGTGAAAGCGTTCGCATAAACCATTAGCCTGGGGGTTATACGCGGTGGTGCGATGAATTTTCACCCCCAAGCTGCGGGCCATCGATGACCATAGCTCGGAAATAAATTGGGGACCCCTGTCGGACGTTATGTCCGACGGTACACCAAAACGCGCAACCCATGCTGCTAAAAATGCTCGCGCAACTTCTTCCGCTGTGGTTGATGTCAGAGGAATCGCCTCTGGCCAGCGCGTGGTGCGGTCTACCATCGTCAAAAGATGTGTGTGCCCGTGTGATAACGGAAGCGGGCCGACCAGGTCAATATGCACTTGATCAAAACGCTTAGCGGGGATGTGGAAAGGTTCTAACGGGGCCTTAGTGTGTCTGTGTATTTTAGCTCGCTGACACGCTACGCAGGCTGCTGCCCATTCCTTGACCTGTTTGCGCAACCCGGGCCAAACAAACTTCTCCCCCACCAATTTGATCGATGCGCGCACCCGGGGGTGCGCGAGAGAGTGGACCAAGTCAAAAACACGGCGACGCCACGCGGTTGGCACCACAGGGCGGGGCCGTCCCGTGGAGACATCGCAGATTAGCGGGGGCATACCGTTTTGTTGCACCCTGTGCTCCAGCCTTAACCCTGTTGGTCCAGACTGGAGCGCGCACACGTCCGCATCGTTAACCTGCTCCGCAGCCATAGCTGCATAATCTAACCCAACACAGACCGGGGCTGCGCACGCTCCCGCGTCGCTGCCCGGGCCCGCGGCCATGGCTACAGAGTCTGCCCCTATGGGGCTTGGCGGTGCTACTTCATGCGAGAGGCAGTCTGCTACAACATTGTGTTTACCCGCGACATGCTGAATATCCGTAGTAAACTCCGATATTGCGGCTAGTTGCCTTTGTTGCCGGCCTGACCAGGGTTCTGAAATTTTGGCCATCGCAAACGTTAGCGGTTTATGATCCACAAAAGCGGTGAAACGTCGCCCCTCTAACCAGAACTGAAAATGACGGATGGCCAAGTGTAGGGCCAAAAGCTCCCTGTCAAACGCGCTGTATTTCCATTCACTATCGCGCAAGGTCCTGCTGAAAAACGTGAGGGGTTGCCAGGTACCTGCCACAAACTGTTCAACTACCGCCCCCACCGCTACATCGGAAGCGTCAGTGGTGAGTGCCATGCGGGCCGTTGGAACTGGGTGCGCTAACAAAACTGCGTTTGCCAGGGCCGATTTGACCTGGGCAAAAGCGCGCTCCCGCTCCGGAGACCATTCAACTTTATTTGCGGGCTTTTGTTTTTTTAACGCGGTGTACAATGGCTGCATGAGTCGTGCTGCGCTTGGGAGGAAACGGTTGTAAAAATTAACCATCCCTAGAAACTCCTGAAGCGCCTTGACCGTTTGAGGTTGCGGAAAATCCGTTATGGCAAGTACTTTATTTGGAAGGGGAACTGCTCCCTCTGCCGAAACGCGATGTCCCAAAAAATCAATCTGCGCCACCCCAAACTGGCACTTCGCTGGGTTAACCATCAACCCGTGCTCTGCCAACCTCTGGAAAACTGCTGTGAGGTGTTTTTCATGTTCGCCTTCGGACGTGCTGGCTACCAAAATATCGTCCAAATAAACGAACACGAAAGGCAGGTCGCTTAAAACTGCATCCATCATGCGTTGGAAAGTCTGCGCGGCCCCCTTGAGGCCAAAAGGCATGCGCAAGAACTCAAAAAGGCCGAAAGGCGTTATGACCGCTGTTTTGGGGACATCCTGCGCGCGCACTGGAACCTGGTGATAGCCGCGTGCCAAGTCTATTTTAGAAAAAATGCGCGCCCCCGCCAAATGAACAGAAAAATCCTGGATGTGCAGAATCGGGTAGCGGTCGTGAGCTGAAACGTTGTTCAACCTGCGGAAATCGCCGCAAGGTCGCCACGAGCCGTCACCCTTTGGGACCATGTGTAATGGCGAAGCCCAAGCGCTCTTGGAGCGTCTAACAATGCCTAGTTTTTCCAGATTAGTGAACTCCTCGCGCGCGATGGCCAGTTTAGCTGGGTCCAAGCGCCGAGCTTTTGCAAAAACGGGAGGGCCTGTGGTTGTTATGAAATGTTCTACCCCATGTTTGGCCACCGTTGCTGAAAACGTGGGGACTGTGAGTGCTGGAAACTGAGCAAGCAGAGTGTGAAACTTACCACCCGCGGCTGAGACGCTGGCATGTGCAGTTGGCGGGGCCACCCGAGCTTGTGCAGGGAATAGAATGAAAGGACAGTGCATTAATCAGACGTCTATTAGCAAGGTCAACCAATAAACCATGTGAGCACAAAAAATCAGCCCCTAACATGTTGAAACTGACTGCTGCTACAATAAATGTCCACTCAAATGAACGGCCCTGTAAGGACAGAAGCATGGTCCTCTCACCAAACGTTTTAATCGTGGAGCCGTTCGCTGCTGACACTGACACCCAGGGGGCTTTAGAAGGCGACAGCCGTTCCGCGTAGGTGGGTGTGACGAAGCTCAGCTGAGAGCCCGTGTCCACGAGGAACTGTTTCCCCGAGCGTGCATCCGTCAGGTAAAGCAGTCTGTTCTCGTTGCCGAGGGTCGCAGCTGCTACCGGCCCTCGGCCTTGGCGTTTCCCTGGCGCTTAAAATTGCACGGTGGGACGCACCTGTGCGCTCTCTCTGCAAAAAGGCGGTGGTAGAAGCACGAGCCGTTCTCCGCTCCGCGTCGTCTGGCTCCTGTCGCCGCCGTTGTTGGTGCGTCAGGCGCCGCGGCCGCTGGACCCGCGCTGTCTCCGGACGCCGTTCCCGGACTGGCCGCCGCGGCCGAAACCGCGCTCCGCTTGTGGGCGTCGACCAACTTCTGCGCCTCCTTGCTCAACCCATGGTAGTCTCGCTTGGCCAATCGGGGTGACTCTGCCAGGGCCACTCTCACTGCTGGTGGTTTGGTTCGGAGGAAAAGGTGGGCGAAAATGAATTTGCCATCCTCAGAGGCTTTGAGCTGCAGCATCTTCACCATCAGGTCCGCAGGTCTATCGTTTTCTGCCTCCGACAGTGCCAGGAGCCCCTCTGCTCGTTGTTGGACTGAGGGGGTGAAATGGCTGATCAGCGCGTCCTTCAATGCGCTGTACTTGTCGCTGTCTGGTGGATGATTAACCAGATCTTCCACTCTCTGGACCGTGTCGCTGTCCAGCTTCGCTACCACGTGGTAGAATCTTGTGTCGTCGTTGAAGATTCTCCGGAGGTTGAACTGCGCCTCGATTGCGCTAAACCATGAGCGCGGGCTGTGCTGCCAGAAATCGGGCAGCCGGATCGTGGAGGCGGCCATCAGGCTGGCTTCCACCGAGCCCCGCTCGGGAGAATTCTGTCTGCTCATTTTCCGTCGTAGGTCACCAGTGTAGAAGCATGCTCAAATAACGAGGCTGAGTTTCAGTCATAAAACCAGCTTTATTTGACAGAACGCAGCTTCTAGCATTCTCAAAGCAGGAAAGAGAAAGAATCATACTTCAACACCCTTTTATACATTTCCAGCATCAGAATTCAAGTCACATGGTGTCTTCAGTCAACATACAGTTACAAAGCATCCCTTTGAAGCTTCACCATTGTCTCTCATTTCCTGATGAACCGGAATACCCTCCGGGGCGTCTTCTGTGGGACAAAGAGAAAAATCTCACACTTCCTTGTTACCTCCTGTAGATTCGAGTCCTCAGTCCTTGCAGACGTGACACCCCACAATACACAATCAGTCCTGTCTCTGTGGCAGCGTGAGCCCACAATGTGTGTCGGCCACACTTCAAGATTATTATATTTTTTCTACTACCTTGAAAACAGAATAGAATAGAATAGAATAGAATAGAATAGAATAGAATAGAATAGTTTTGTTAAAAAAACAAAACAAAAAAACAAAAAAAAAAACCCAAGCACACTTGCTGTGGTGCATTCCCATCAAAAGTGAAGTGAATTTTTTCAGGAGGTGTGATTACACATAAAGTCATCAAAGACATCAATACATGCAAATTTGCTCTGGTAGATGTGGAAAATATGCCAATCTGCATTTGTGTGAGTTGACTTATGCTCAACTCAGCTGAAAAATCCCCTTGACACTTGCTTCCAATACCCAATCAGCATTGAGATCCTGTCAGCAGAAGCAAGAATTGATAATGGAGTTGTATAATAATTTAACTTTTAAATTTGAAAATGACTCACAAGAGACAGATAGAAAGGCACTCTACAGCGCAGATGGAGTGCCACTAGTATATTTCAACCATGAAATCCTGCCTCCAATCTGCTAACACGGATTAGCAGCTCATCAAACTGGGCACTGGTTAGCCTCAGGTAGTGCTGAAAACAGCCGTCATGAAGAGATTGTTCCTGGAAGAGGCAGTGTAAGTCTCTCAACTGTGTGCACTGCTGGATAATGTTTGGAACTCCAAACATGAAGGTAGTTTAGGTATTTTGGAGATTTCCACAGCAGTTACAACACTGCTGTGGAAATACAGTACTTGCACCAGTAGAGTGATGCAAACTTTTGCATTGTGTTTTATGTAAATGCACCATTAAGCAGGTTGTGCCTGATTACAATGGAATTAAACTGTTCTTTTAAGTGTTAATTTATTTAATGTTAACATAGTAATTTTTCCAATAATCCATTAACCGGAAGAATTGCACAACAGTTAATAACAGGAGGAAAATTTTAACAAAACTTATTGGACTTTAAGAGTGACGCACATGACAATATTGACAATGTTTGTCTTTCAGAGTGATGGAGCTGCCTGAACACTTCCTGTGGCTGAAGAGAGCTTCATTTCCTTATATCTTTCCTGTATTTAAAGATTTTTCTTGCTTTAAACTGTATGCTGTAGCAATATCATTGTGGACAAGGCCTCATTGATTGCAGTGACTTATCCAAAAACACTGTACAAATGAAAGTGCTCGTTAATAGTTCCCATTTACTCAAGAAATAACATTATAGACTTTATATTTTTATTTCACCTCACTGTGCATCTACTGCAACCAATGTTCAACATGAAATACTATGGCTTTACTTATGTATTTTTCCTCATTAAGTGATTTCATGAAATTCAGCTTGCATTTACAGCAAATACCCGTAATATGTAAAAATATGTATAAATAGCTTTTGAATAGAATCAGGACACATATGAAAATTATTTTTGAAATTCATGATAAAAAAAATACTGTTTTCTCTTGGGGTATTTTTTCCTGCAGCATGAGTGCCACCTGCTGTGGAAATAGTGTTAGTCTGGTATATACGCATGACGGAATGGGACTGTTACTCAGAGTGACCCTGGACTAGGACAAACACAGATCTGTAGTTTAGCGTGGTTGTTGTTCTTCTTCTTACATATGCATATAAGGCTGAATATGTAATAGCCATATGAAAAGAGGAGGTGTAATGTCACTTTGTTTTAAACCAAATACATATTTCAAGTTATGTGGTACTGATACAGGTAAAACAATTACACTCTGCAGCCATTTTGGAATGTTTACAATTTCAGGTCCCCCCAAAAAGTCATGTAAACAGATCACCAAACCATAACACAAGTTTGTTGTCTTATACAAGAACTGTAGCCACGTAAACAGGGCCTTACAGCAAAGGTCTGTCACGTCAAGACTCCACTCAAGTGTGAAACTAGGTGACCTTGACCTCAAAGGCAAAATATGCAGGTTTTATTGTTACCGCAACCCTCACTACTGCCTTTACCCCAATCGGCATTGGCAGCACTGGCATCAGGGTGAACACCTAAATATTTTTCAAGCACAACTCTAGAATGATTTGACATAGCCATTTCAAAACAGTACCAAGGTTTTCCAGAGAAGGTATAAGTCAAAAAGCAAGATAATTAGGATAGGCTGAGGGTATGACTGATGCTGCGAGTCTGTTTTTTTTTTTTTACTCAGTTGTATACTGAAAAACAGAGATGTCTCATCAATAAAATTCACAGTAAAACACACTCACATACTCTGAGTCACTTCTATTGCTATTACACCTTAATTACTTAATATGGGAATCCAAATTATGTATCCTTATGACAGTCTGACAACTTTAATGCACTAATAAAGTTTGTATTAATGTAAAGAATTGCTCTTTGATGGGTTCATGTTGTACTACTGTGGATTCTCTTTTCTGCTAACCTCAGGCAAAATGATGGACATATGAAAGAATGAAAAAAAGCGCCATGCTTCATGGACCTAGCAGGTGAGGGTTAAGCAATTTGAAATGGAGTGGGGCATTGTGAACACAGCACCTCCGTGATGAGGTAGATGGTCAGAGGCTTCATTACAACAGTTTTGTATGCAGGGCCATTTTTTGCTTTTGGGGGCCACTATTTTTGTAAAATGGAGGAAGATGTTTTGTGGCAGTGCATCAGTCTAGTACACTTGAGGAAGAAAACAAGCTTGATTTATATACAGTTGTGAAAAAAGTTAGAACACCCCGTTAAATATTCAGTTCTTTATTAAGAAATGTTCACATATCTATGACTCACCTTGTTTTTGTTTTTATTTGCATTTAACATTTATTTTTGCCATTTTAAGTGGGAATGAATGTGGGAGTGTCCTAAAAAAGATGGGGGGTGTCCTAATTTATTCCTCACTATTTGTTTAGAATTACATTTTATAGAAAATCTGAAAAAAGTCTTTAATTCATTTTTAATTGTTTAGTTGTATTACATGAATCTCCAAGTATTTTAACATTGATATCCATATGTCCAAATATATTAAAAAAAACACACAGACTTATACAGGGTGTCCTAATTTTTTCACATGACTGTATCTACAATTCAGGTTAAAGATCTCAAGTTGAGTCAAGTAATTCAAACCTGCAGAAAATAATAATGCATCTCAGTAAATCTGAATGGTTTATTTAATTTCAAAAGCTAATCATAATTATCAATATTAAAATAAAAGGTTTTAAATGTTTGACTGGGTTGTAACAAGGTGTAATGTCTATTGAAAATATTAAAGTTTATCATTTTGAATTACTTTATACTGCAAAAATTCATTGACCTTTTCACAATATTGTAATGTACAGAGATGCACTAATAAAAGGTAAACTACAAGGCTTCGTTATGTCCACAAGTGCAACATACAGAAAAAAAAAATAAAATTCTAAATTCAGGGAACAGAGTGCCTCAATATGAAACATAACAACATTTTTCTGCATCTCCGCGATGGGCCGACTTGAGCTGCAGTCAACTTCAGTATTGCACCTAAAAACAAAGATCACTGATTACCAAACTGGCAGCTCGGTGGAGCAGTGGTTAGCACAGAACAGCAAGAAGGTCATGGGCTCAATCCCACCCATGGCCAATGGCAACCTTTCTGTGTGGAGTTTACATGTTCTCTCCGTGTCTGTGTGGGTTTTTAGCCAGGTACTCCGGTTTCCTCCCACAGTCCAAAGACATGCAGGTTAGATTATTGGCATCAACTAGGGACAAATTGTCCTTAGGTATGTCTGTGAGAGTGAATGGGTGTCTGTGTCTCTGTGTTGGCCATGCGATGGACTGGCGATCTGTCCAGGGTGTACCCTGCCTCTCGCCCAAAGATGCTGGGATAGGCTCCAGCCCCCCCACAACCCGAAAAGGATTAAGCGATAGAAGAAGGATGGATGGATGATTAAGGTGGATTCACACTACGTTTGGACCAACTTTTAGTGAAATTTTCGCAAACGTCTGGCTCTGCTGGCAAACGTTAATGATAGTTAGTGTTTGTTGGCAAACGGCTTCCACACAATGGAAGCTGAACCAATAAATCCTGGAGAATGATTACACATGGAGCAGAAAATTAAGAACAGTAAATTTCTCAGTGAGGAGATTTGTCTGTCACATTTATGGGAGATTTTACACACACACACACACACACACACACACACACACACACACACACACACAAAGCGAGTGGTGTGAAAAAGTATTTGCCCCTTCCTGATTTCTCATTTTTTTGTATGTTTTTCACACTTAAATGTTTCAGATCATCAAACAAATTTAAATATTAGACAAAGATAACACAAGTAAACACAAAATGCAGTTTCTAAATGAAGGTGTTTATTATTAAGGAGAAAAAAAAAAATCCCAAACTACATGGCCCTGTGTGAAAAAGTGATTGCCCCCCGAACCTAATAAATAACTGGTTGGGCCACCCTTAGCAGCAACAACTGTAATCAAGCATTTGCAATAACTGGCAATGAGTCTTTTACAGCGCTGTGGGGGAATTTTGGCCCACTCATCTTTGCAGAATTGTTGTAATTGAGCCACACTGGAGGGTTTTCAAGCATGAACCGTCTTTTTAATGTCATGCCACAGCATCTCAGTCGGATTCAGGTCAGGACTTTGACTAGATTACTCCAAAGTTTTCATTTTGTTTTTCTTAAGCCATTCAGAGGTGGACTTGCTGGTGTGTTTTGGATCATTGTCCTGTTGCAGAACCCAAGTGTGCTTCAGCTTGAGGTCACGAACAGATGGCCGAACGTTCTCCTTCAGGATTTTTTGGTAGACAGCAGAATTCATGGTTTCATTTACCACAGCAAGTCTTCCAGGTCCTGAAGCAGCAAAACAGCCGCAGACCATCACACTACCACCACCATACGCCAGATGTAATGGGACACACACCTTCCAGAAAGTTCAACTAATGCACAAATGATGCATTTTTGCCTTGTCTGTTAGCAGTGTGATGTTTTGTCTTTATTTTCTTAATGTTATATAGCACTTGAATTAGACAAGCTCAGCTTGTCAGTCCACAGAGTATTTTCCCAAAAGTCTCGGGGATCATCAAGATGTTTTCTGGCAAAACTGAGATGAGCCTTTATGTTCTTTTTGTCAGTAGTGGTTTTCGTCTTGGAACTCTGCCATGCAGGCCATTTTTGTCATGGGCAGCGAGAGCGCGCCCCTCCCGTCCTGCCTCATCTTCACCAACTCATCACGGCACCTGAGGCAGAAGACGCACCTGCACCCACTCATCAGCCAGAGTACTTAAGGAGGCTCTCTCCGTGCATTTAACGCTGGCTGGTCTGGGTATACTGCCCCTGCAAAGACAAGCAAGTGTTGTTGTTGCTAGTTTAGACACGTCGTCTAACCTCGTTTTCTTATCTCCTCAGGTTGCTGCCATCGTGTGGGTGTATCTCCAGGACTGTGCGAGCTCTCCTGCCACATCTCCATTAATCCCCTGGCTTTCAACCTCCACCCGGTTAGGCACCATCAGCTCATCACCCACCCTACTGGTTCGTCTATTCCCTGCTGGAGTCCTGCCGGTTCTTCCTCGGAACCCCAAGTAAGTGGCAGTTTGGCTCGCCCATTTCCCCTTACTCCATTCCTCCTCTGACAGCTCTCGTCTTCTCTCCACAGGAGGATCCCTCTGGCGAGTGGCTGTTTCCTTAGCTGTGCGCTTTTTTTCCCTATTTAATAAACTGTCAAACATTCCCCTTTGTGTGGTTACTTCTCCTGTACTGTTCCATCATGCACGTGAGCTGTTAGTTTAATTAATCATGACAGAATGAGCCAGCTGGGATGGTAGCTCAGCTGGTGCTTCACCACAGGAGCTGTCTGCCTTGGATCACCTATCAGTGACCGAGCACCAGCTTGTTGTGCTGACGCGGCAAGTGTCTAATATGATGAGGCTTTGGTCTAATGCGCCTCCCCAGGCTCCTCCTCATCAGTCTGCTCCCCGCACTATGGTGCGTCGTACTACCTCTGTTCCCACGCCTACTCCATACGCGGGGGAGGTGGGGGAATGCAAGGGTTTTCTAATTCAAGTCTGCATGCAGGTCGGGGAGGAGTACACAGGACATGTAGCCAAAATTCAGATTTTCACATTGTTGCTCAAGGATCAAGCCCTAGATTGGGCTTGGTCCATGCATGAGAACCCCGAGGAGCGTCAATATATGTTTGACCAATTTGTGGACGCTTTCTCTTGCCCGTTTAGCCAAACCAAGAGTCAAGGCAACGTGATGAGCCGCCTGATGATGCTCTGCCAGGGCACTCGGTCTGCGGCTGAGTACTCAGTGGACCAAAGGCCCTTTTCCACTAGCCTCACTTAGCCCTACACCGCACCACTCAGCCCGCTTTAGACGCTTTTCCACTAGCCCCAGCACCGGTTAGCAGGTACTTTTTTCGTACCTGATCCAGGGCAGGGTCTAACCAGGCTGAGTAGGGCTGAGTAGGGCTGTGATATGACTTTAAGAGACTGGTCGCCGCTGATTGGTCAGGTCGTAACGTCATGAAAGCGACTTTTTCTGCTGAATTTACTCCACGACCGCCATTTGTAATTGTTCAGCCAGTGAACACAGTGCGCCCCTTTAATACGGTATATTATATTAATATACTGTATAATATACTTATATAATAATATACTCCTAATATTATATATTAGGAGGTGCGCAATTTTCTTTCTATATTAGGTGACGATCGCATCCAGCGCGATTTGGACGGATCTACTTGAAATGCAGGTGTCCGAGCAGATGGCTTCCCAAGGGCACATCCGTACTGCCAAACAGTGTCGGGAGAAGCTGAAAAAGCTGAAAAGCGATTACCGAGCAGTGAAGGACCACATTGCTTGAAGTTCAGCGGATCGGAAGGAGTGGAAGTGGTTCGCTGAGAGACATTGGGCTCGACACGTCACTGTCACGGTCACGGTCACGGTCACGGCCTTGGAAACCGTGGATGGTGAGTGTTGTTTTGATATTGCGCATCCTTTCGCCACTTGATCCTTTCTGTGCCAAGCTCACTGTTTTTAAGAAATAGGAAGGTTGTTAGATTGTGGGTAATGGTTGTTACTGAGGCTTGCGTATTGTTTTGCAGCCAACTGCAGATTCACGTTTGCTTTGTGTTAAGTATTAGCGCGAACAAAACGCTGAATTACGCTTATTGTATTCCGGTTAAAAACTTTAGAGTGTTGTGTACATGTTGCACTTTGGTGTTAAGTTTTAAATTGCATGCATTTTCTTTCTAGAATCGCAGTTCATATCACAGGGGTCCACCTCAGTGGACAGACACAGCGGACTCTCCTGGTGCTGCATCTGCGTGTGCGTCTGGCTGAGCGCCAGTTGGATCGACTCCCATGTCAGCCACATCACCAGCTCCATCTGGATCATGTTCAAGTGCCGGTAAGGCACAATAACCACAATTTTTTTTTTTGGTTGAAACAGGTCCAGCAGCGGAAACCAGGGTCGAAAATCCATCCATACATCCATCCATCTTCTACCGCTTAATCCTTTACAGGTCGCGGGAGGGCTGGAGCCTAACAAGTTATGTACCAAATTGATTAATGCAATTTCCTGTAGCTACATATTAATTAATTGAAAATGTCTTTTTAAATGTACAAAAAGGTTATTCTTTGGTCTTCACTTATCGGTGTTCCACAACCATTTTTAGGTGTGGTGATTGGTGCTGTTGTAACTCCTGTTTTAGACAAACAAAGTGCATGAACTGCCGTTGAAATCAACATGCTTCATTGAAATGCTTCGCGTCAGCTGACTGTATTAACCCATTCAGATTTGTGCGGCCACACTACAAGCAACTAGTTTAAACATTACCCATCCATCCATCCATATTCTTAATCTTAATCCTTTTTAGTTTTGCAGGGGGGCTGCAGCCAAAGACAGCACACTGCATGTTGCAAAATCTGCTCTACTGAGGGGCAGCAACATGACAGTTCAGCTTATATACAGCAATGAAGCATAATATAATAGTGACATTCCACCACAGACTTTCACCTGCGTAATTCCATAATATATGTAGTGATCCAGCTTTAACGACCATGCCTTTCTGTCTTTCCATCTAGGCAAGACGAAAACAGACAACTCCCATCGCTGACCTTACATTAGTGATGGTCAACATGCATGACGAAGAGATGCGGCTCTTGGAACGGCAACATGACCAGCGGCAAGAATCAGGAGTACATGCAGCATTTGCGACAGGTGGCCGCAGATGTGCGAGCAGATGCGCGTGAAGCCCTGGAGCAGGACGCTGCGTTACGAAGGGAAGAGCTCGCAGAGATGTCATCGCCCAGTCTGTTTTTTTGTTTGTAAATTTTGCTTCTGGAATAAAATTGTATTGTTTGCATCAGAAGTCTGGTTTATCTGTTATGACACCGTATGAGAAAAGCCAATAATTACATACACATTCCATTCTCTGTTCACTCCACATGCTGCTGTTCATCAGGTCAGGTGTATAGCCTTCTAATGGTAATTTAATTTTTAACAACACAACGAAACGTAATGTCTTGGTAGGTTTTTTTTTTATTTTAAACAAATTTGCAATGCTGAATCCATTTCTCTTGAACGGGTACATTTTTTAGGTTATAAGCAGTTGTACAGGTGTGCTTGAACTTGTAGACACTGCTAAAGGTAAGTACGTGTAAGTTGAATGTTGCATCACCAGTCAAAATTTAATAAATTAAGAAGGAATCTAGCAAAAATTTGGCACTAATAACAGTAGACAAATCGGACAAGGATACACAACTGTGTTTTTGTTGCACACAACTGTTGTTACCAACAAGTGCAAAATTTATATTCCCTTTTCCCAAAAATTAAAAATCAATTTGTAAGTAAAAGTGGGAGACCTTAACATGGGAAAATATGACATGTATCAGCACATGATTTATAGTTCAATTTGCATTTCCACCTAAGCAAAAGTGGCTTGTCGAGCTGGATTTTTGTGAAGATGGCCTGTGCGGTGTTTCTGCATGTAATTACATACCTGTCAAGTGATACGGTTTCGCCGTATTTTAATACAGGGAAAATGCAATTTTAGCAAATACGGGCGTATTGCCATTTCTGTACGCCAAAGAGAAAAATAAACGGGAAAAAAAATTGAGAGTGTGGGGAGGAACATGTCGTGTGTGACCCCCACAGCGTACGGGGCTGTCAGAGCGCTCAGCGTGAGCAATTATCACAACAGAAGTGTGGACTCATTATTAGGCTGATGGCTTCGCACCTTCTTAACAGATAAGCATTATGAACAAGAGGACAGGTAGATGGACCATGCACAACATTTTATTTACAAAAAACATTTTTGAAATATGTATGCACATAAATGTGGACAAAATAGACAAGTATTGCATCACGTTATATTGTAACATGCAGCTCAACATGGCGACGTCCCACCGGGAGGTTTGAACTCACGCCTCCCGCGTCCCGCACTCTACCTGTGTCGCCAATAGGGTCAACCCACTTGGCAAGCCAAGTAGGGTGCTTATATTGAGTTCGCTACAATATCACTACCCTGCTCCTCTGCTCTCTGTGCCGCTGCCACCACTGGTTCATCTACTGCACCATCCAATGTAGTGTCAAACGTCTCTCCATGACTCTCACACAGATTGTGCAGAGCACAACAAGTCAGCACCATAGATTTAACCAGTTTCATGTCACAGTCATTCCTCTCTCCTTCCTCCTTCCTTCTCTCCTTGTCATCAGCCATTTACTTTGTTGTGGAGGATTCGGTCACGTGTTTCACATCACGAGGGTGTGGCGCCGCCTGCTGTTCAACAAATCCCACCCACAGCAGGTGTGCCAGCAGGTGCGCCAGCAGTAGTTGAAAAGCAACTGAGGCTGAACTGAACCGAAATGAGTAGAGCCGGGTTTTCAAATCGGGGCTGAGCGGGGCTAGTGGAAAAGGGCCTCAAGTGCCCAGTGAAGTTCCGGGTTGTAGTGTCTGATTCGGGGTGGAATGATGTTGCTTTGCGCAGCGCATTCCTCCACGAGTTGAACACTCAACCCCATGATGATCTGGCAGTTCATCCTGTCCCAGAGTCTCTCGACGGCCTAATTGATCAGGCAGTTGGATTGGACAACTGGTACCATGAGCGCATGAAGGAGCGCGAGTCCTCCGCTCACCCGTGCGCCGAGCATGCGCCCGCTGTGAGTACTGACACTGAGGGCGCTGGATCTTCGCCCGAGCCGATGGCGCTCTCTCGGCACTTGACCGATGATGAGGGCCAGTGAAGGTGAAGGGCTGGCGCGTGCGCGTACTGTGGTTCATTGAACCATAGTCTGGATGAGTGCCGCCAGTGGCCAAAAGGACACGGCCCGTCAGTAACCATGGGGGGTCTGTCGGGTGGGACTAAATCTACTCCCCCTGGTAATTTTTCAATTTCGGCCTTCATGCAATTGCCGGAGGTCAAGAGGAGGACAATGGCGCTTGTTGACTTGGGGTCTGTGGGTAATTTCATGTCTGCCGAGTTCGTTAGGCAGGTGGGTATTCCCACACATAAATTGCCCCGTGATCAGAGGATCACTACCATATCTGGCCGGGAGGTCACGGTAGCCAGTCAAAGCATGGTGCCGATTTCCATCCTCCTTTCCAGGAACCACCGGGAGGAACTCTCATTTATGGTTCTTCCTGTTTCGTCTTCCCTGGTGGTTCTTGGTTATCCGTGGCTCTGGAGGCATAACCCAATAATTAATTGGGATCAAAACACCATCTCCTCCTGGAGCCCATTCTGTATGGCTCACTGCTTGCGTTCAGTGGAGTATTCCCCTTCTCTGTCCGTCTCCCTCCCCATGATCGAGCCACCAGACCTCAGCCTCGTTCCCCGGGCTTATCACGATTTGGGAGAGGTCTTAAGTAAATTGAGAGCATTTGTCGCTGCCACCCCATTGCTCTTATGACTGTGCTATAGACCTCATCCCGGGGGCAAGGCCGTCATCCACTCGGCTATATAGCACTGGGTGTGTTTATATTTATATATCTATATATTTATTCCATCTAGCTACAATGCTCCGCACTGTGTTTTTATATATCTACATATTATTCCATCTAGCTACATTGCTCCGCACTGTGTGTGTTTATATACTTGCATATTTATTCCACCTAGCTGCAATGCTCCGTACTGTGAGTGTTTATATATTTACATATTTATTCCATCTAGCTACAATGCTCTGCACTGTGTGTTCATATATTCATATATTTATTCCATCCAGCTACAATGCTCTGCACTGTGTGTCTGTGTGTGTGTGTGTGTGTATATATATATTTTATAGTAATATGTACATATGTACTGTATATTAGCTGCTCTTGCTTGCTTGTTTTTTTTCTTGCCTTCTGATTGTTGCTCTGAGTGTTGCTATCCCTGTGCTGTTGCAATCCTGGAATTTCCCCGTTGTGGGACTAATAAAGGCTTATCTTATCTTATATAGTATTTCTGGCCCAGAGAGGGAGGCGATGGAGAAACGCATAAAGGAATCGCTGAACGCCGGCCTAATTCAGCCATCTTTGGCTCCACTCGGAGCCGGATTCTTCTTCGTCGGAAAGAAGGATGACTCGTTGAGCCTGTGCATCAACTACTGGGAACTCAATGCAATTACCATCAATGACAAGTACCCTCTGCCTTTGATGAATTCAGAGTTCGAGCTCCTTCAGCGCTCACGGGTGTTCACCAAGTTTTGACCCTAGGAATGCGTACCATTTGATCCACATTCACAAGGGCGACGAGTGGAAGACGGCATTTAAAACTCACCAGGGGCAATTCGAGTATCTGGTGATGCCATTCAGGCTCACCAATGCTCCCCGCCATCTTCCAATGGTTAATAAATGACATCCTTCGCGACATGCTGTATCAATTCGTCTTCATCTACTTGGATGATATTTTAATTTTCTCCCACTCGCCAGAGGAACATGAAGCCCATGTCAGAGCTGTTTTGCAACGTCTTCTGGAGAACCAGCTCTACGTTAAAGCCGAGAAGTGTGAGTTCTCCACAACTTCCACCCCCTTCTTGGGCTTCATAGTGGCTGAAGGGAAACTGATTGCTGACCCGGCCAAAGTGAAGGCAGTGCTGGATTGGCCAATTCCCCACTCCCGTAAGGAGCTTCAATGCTTCCTCGGGTTCGCGAACTTCTATCGCAGGTTCATAAGAAACTATAGTGGGGTGGCACTGCCTTTAACGCAGCTGACCTCCATTAAGGTCCCCTTTTGCTGGACCGAGGCAGCTGAGCAGGCGTTTATTAAATTAAAGCGCCTGTTCACACAGACACCAATCTTGGCACAGGTCAACATTCAGCTCCAGTTTGTTCTTGAAGTGGATGCATCTGATTCGGGGGTAGGTGCTGTACTGTCACAGCGCATACCCCCCCGATCAGAAGCTCCACCCGTGCACGTATTTCTCTTGTCGACTTAACGCCGACCGAGAGAAATTACGACGTAGGGGACAGAGAGCTGCTTGCCATTGAATTGGCATTGGAGTATTGGAGGCATTGGTTAAAGGGGGCTATTCACCCCATCGTCATGTGGACCGATCACAAAAACCTTGAGTATTTGAGATCGGCCCGCCAACTGAACGCCAGGCAGGCTTGCTGGGATCTATTTTTCCAGCAATTTAATTTTACCATCACGTACCGACCTGGCGCCTGGAACACCAAACCGGATGGGCTATCGCGCCAGTTTGATTCCGGGGAGGTAGCCCCCCTCAAAAAAAACCCCATCATACCGCCTTCTCGCGTCCTTGGAGGGGATATCGAGCGGAGGGTCCGCCAGGCCCAGTCCCAGGAGCCTGTGCCAGTTGGGTGCCCCCGGAACCGTCTGTACGTCCCAGCCGCCCTCCGCAGCAATGTCATCCAGTGGGGTCACAGTCGTTTTGCCTGCCACCCAGGAATCACCCGGACCATTGACTTTGTCTGACGGGTGTTGTGGTGGGCCACACTGCAGCGGGATGTCCGGGAGTATGTCAGAGCCTGTCAGACCTGCGTCCGGGGAAAATCTGACTCCTCCCCTCCATCTGGACTCCTCCATCCTCTCCCTATCCCTGGTCATCCATGGTCCCACCTTGCCGTGGATTTTGTGACTGGACTTTGCTCCTCCCACGGCAAGACGGTCATCCTCACGATTGTGGATCGCTTCTCCAAGGCTGCTCATCTGGTGGCCCTCCCGAAGCTCCCCTCGGCCTTGGAGACGGCAGTCCTCCTCACGGACCACGTCATCCGCATCCACGGCATCCCTGTGGACATTGTGTCTGACCAGGGTCCGCAATTTACTTCCCAGGTCTGGAGGGCCTTTTGCCAGACTCTGGGAACAACGGTGAGCCTTTTGTCTGGTAATCATCCTCAGAGCAACGGGCATGCAGAGCATGCCAACCAGTCCCTGGAGGCCGCCCTGCGGTGTGTATCAGCCGATAACCCTTCATCGTGGAACACACACCTGACCTGTGTGCAGTATTCTCTAAACTCAGCCGTCTCCTCTGCAACTTGACTCACCCCTTTTGAGGTGTCACTTGGTTACATGCCACTGCTTCTTCCTATGGCCGAGAGGGAGGTCGTGGTTCCATCTATGGGGGTCCGTGCTCATTGCTGCTGGCGCGTCTGGAGGTCTACTCGGGCTGCCCTCCCCCACTCCAAGGAACGCACCCGGGCTGCCGCAGACAGGAAGTGGGTTCCCGTCCCCAGGTATGTCATCAGGCAGCAGGTCTGGCTGGCAGCCAGCCAGATCCCTCTTAAAGAGAAGTCAAAGGAGCTGTCCCCCTGCTTCCTGGGTCCTTACACCATCTCACGGTTGATTAATGAAGCGTCGGTTCAGCTTAAGTTGCCGCCAACCCTACGGGTGAACCCAATGTTTCACATCGCTCACATCAAGCCCCTCTCGGCCAGTCCTCTCTGCCCCCTCCGAAGCCACCTCCTCCTCCCCGGATCATCGACAGCCACCCCGCCTACACTGTACGCCGTGTGCTGGATGTTCGCCGTTGGGGCCGGGGCCTTCAGTACTTAGTGGACTGGGAGGGCTATGGCAAGGAGGAACGGTCCTGGGTTCTCACGTTGCGGGTCGTGGACAAAGAAATGCTCCAGGCCTACCACCGTGCTCACCCAGAAAAACCTTCTGGACTGCCAGGAGGCACTCCTAGAAGGCGGGGCCCTGTCATGGGCAATGACAGCGTGCCCCTCCCATCCTGTCTCATTTTCACCAACTCATCACGGCACCTGAGGCAGAAGACGCACCTGCACCTGCTCATCAGCCAGCGTACTTAAGGAGGCTCTCTCCATGCATTCATTGCTGGCTGGTCTGGGTATACTGCCCCTGCAAAGACAAGCAAGTGTTGTTGTTGCTAGTTTAGACATGTCGTCTAACCTCGCTTTCTCTCTCCTCAGGTTGCTGCCATCGTGCGGGTGTGTCTCCAGGACTGCGCACGCTCTCCTGCCACATTTACATTAATCCCCCTGGCTTTCAACCTCCACCCGGTCAGGCACCATCAGCTCATCCCCTACCCTACTGGTTCATCCATTCCCCGCAGGAGTCCAGCCGGTTCTTCCTCGGAACCCCAAGTAGGTGGCAATTTGACCCGCCCATTTCCCCTTACTCCATTCCTCCTCTGACAGCTCTCGTCTTCTCTCCACAGGAGGATTCCTCTGGCTAGTGGCTGTTTCCTTAGCTGTGCACTTATTTTCCCTATTTAATAAACTGTCAGACATTCCCCTTTGTGTGGTTACTTCTCCTGTCCTGTTGCATTGTGCACGTGAGCTGTCAGTTTCGTTAATCATGACAATTTTTGCCCAGTCTCTTTCTTATGGTGGAGTCATGAACACTGACCTGAACTGAGGCAAGTGAGGCCTGCAGTTTTTTGAATGTTGTTGTGGGGTCTTTTGTGACCTCTTGGATGAGTCGTTGCTGAGCTCTTGGGAAAATTTTGGTCATCTGGCAACTCCAGGGAAGGTTCACCACTGTTCCATGTTTTCGCCATTTGTGGATAATGGCTCTCACTGTGGTTCGCTGGAGTCCCAAAGCTTTAGAAATGGCTTTATAACCTTTGATAGATCTCAATTACTTTGTTTCTCATTTGTTCCTGAATTTCTTTGGATTGCAGCATGATTTCTAGCTTTTGAGGGTGTTTTGGTCTACTTCACTTTGTCAGGCAGGTCCTATTTAAGTGATTTCTTGGTTGAGAACAGGTGTGGCAGTAATCAGGCCTGGGTATGGCTGGAGAAATTGAACTCAGCTTTCCAAAGATGTTATAAACTCCAGTTAATTTATGTTTTAATGTTTTTTCACACAGGGCCATGAAGGTTTGAATTTTTTCCCCCTTGATAATCAACACTTTCATTTAAAAACTGCATTTTGTGTTTGCTTGTGTTATCTTTGTCTAATATCTCAATTTGTTTGACGATCTGAAACATTTAAGTGTGACAAACATACAAAAAAATGAGAAATCAGGAAGGGGGTAAATACTTTTTCACACCACTCTGTGTGTGTGTGTGTGTGTGTGTGTGTGTGTGTGTGTGTGTGTGTGTGTGTGTGTGCATGTGTGTGTGTGTGTGTGTGTGTGTGTGTGTGTGTGGCAGGCAAAGAGTACACAGACTGACTGAAAATTTCACAAAAAAAACTTTATTCCACGAACCAAGAAAATGTTTTTTCAGACAGCAAAAAAAAAAAAAAAAAAAAAAAATGATTGGCTTCTCCAACGGCTGTTGTTTCCAAGGCAACCAGTCATCCGTACTGACAAAAGACACATTTGCGCAACAGCACATCCTAGTGGTACAAGAATAATGCTGCAAAGACACAAAACTGCAAACCACTCACCAGACCACACATCACCTGAAGCAAACAAACCCACAAACAGCTCAAAACTAATGAAATGCCCATTATTTATGTAATAATGGTCATTATATATATGATGCCCATTGATGGATGGATGGATGGATATATACTGTATATATACAGTATATATATATATATATATATACTGTATATATATATATATATATATATATATATATATATATATATATATATATATATATATATATATATTCACATTCTCCAACATCAGCAAAAACAGAAAGAGAAAGTAAACACAGACATTCGTCCTTTATATACTCAGGACCTTCAAAGCTCACAGTCATATTGCATTTTATCACAAGCAACAATACATCTTCCCTTAAATCCTATAACATCCTACTCAAAGCTCACAGTCATATTGCATTTAATCACAGGCAACAATACATCTTTCCTTAAATCCTATAACATCCTGCTCATAGTTTCTGGGAGACCAGGAAATCCCCCAAGGTGGTCTCTTGCATACCACAGACTAAATTTTCACATCCTCCTGTTATCTCACAGGAGGCCCAGTTCTTTGTTCTCTCTGAGATGTGAAGCTTCAAGTGATACACATGTGGTCCCACATGACCCCCCCAAACATCTAAGATGGAACAACAGAATACAGTCTGCATGACATGATAAAATTATTGCACATTAACCAATGTGCTGCTTGGGCTTCAGTCTCCTCCCGTATCTGCTGTAAGCGGGCTTCGCCACTTCTGCGGCGCCATCCCGCTGGGGCGCTGCTGTCTTGGGGTGAGAACTGTTTGTCACTCTCTGTGGGGGTTCTGGGGAATGTCCCCGGGGGGTCTGCCGTGCCGAGGAGCCCTGGCCAACAGCACATTTTCGTCCGTCACCACAAAGGCGGGTTTGAGCCTGTTTATGCCAATCTTTTCCTTCCTGCCCCCCAAATCTAGCAAAAAATGCTTCTCCCCTGTTTCCAGCACTCTAAATGGTCCATCATAAGGTGGTCGTAGCGGCGGGCGATGGGCATCGTGTCTGACAAAAACAAACTCAACGTTTTTTAAAGCCTTAGGTACAAAAACGCGCGGAAAACTGTGGTGAACGGGGCCAGGCAGCGTGCCCGATTCCATGCCGCTCTGCAACCACTGAGCCGGGGAACATTCTGGTGCAGGATTATCTGGAAGAAACTCCCCGGGAAGCCGAAGTGGCTGCGCAAAAACTAGCTCAGCCGGGGAGGCTTCTAAATCCTCTTTAGGTGCAGAACGCAACCCCAATAAAACCCACGGTAGCCTGTCCACCCAATTTGCATCCGTAAGCGACGCTCTGAGAGCCGCTTTCAATGACCTATGAAAACGTTCGCATAACCCATTAGCCTGTGGATTGTACGTGGTTGTGCAGTGGATAGTTACCCCCAGGCTGCGGGCCATTGCTGACCAAAGTTCGGAAACAAATTGAGGTCCTCTGTCGGACGTGATGTCCGACGGAACTCCAAAGCGCGCTACCGATGCTGTTAAAAACGCGCGCGCCACCTCCTCGGCTGTGGTTGACGCCAGTGGGACCACTTCCGGCCAGCGCGTGGTGCGGTCTACCATTGTCAGAAGGTGTGTGCACCCCTGTGACGGCGGGAGGGGGCCTATGAGGTCCACGTGAACATGGTCGAACCTCTTAGCCGGGATGTGAAACGGCTCCAAGGGAGCTCTCGTGTGTCTGTGTACCTTGGCTCGTTGACAAGCCATGTAGGCTGCTGCCCACTCCCAAACTTGTTTGCGCAGGCTCGGCCATACAAATTTCTCTCCCATCATTTTGACCAGTGCGCGCACTCCCGGATGCGCCAAAGAATGAATCGAGTCAAAAATGCGGCAGCGCCACGAGGCCGGTACCACAGGACGCGGTTGCCCAGTGGAGACATCGCAGATTAAGGGGGGGCGTACCATCTTGCAGCACCCTGTTCTGCACCCTGTTCTGCGGCGCCATCCCGCTGGGGCGCTGCTGTCTTGGGGTGAGAACTGTTTGTCACTCTCTGTGGGGGTTCTGGGGAATGTCCCCGGGGGGTCTGCCGTGCCGAGGAGCCCTGGCCAACAGCACATTTTCGTCCGTCACCACAAAGGCGGGTTTGAGCCTGTTTATGCCAATCTTTTCCTTCCTGCCCCCCAAATCTAGCAAAAAATGCTTCTCCCCTGTTTCCAGCACTCTAAATGGTCCATCATAAGGTGGTCGTAGCGGCGGGCGATGGGCATCGTGTCTGACAAAAACAAACTCAACGTTTTTTAAAGCCTTAGGTACAAAAACGCGCGGAAAACTGTGGTGAACGGGGCCAGGCAGCGTGCCCGATTCCATGCCGCTCTGCAACCGCTGAGCCGGGGAACATTCTGGTGCAGGATTATCTGGAAGAAACTCCCCGGGAAGCCGAAGTGGCTGCGCAAAAACTAGCTCAGCCGGGGAGGCTTCTAAATCCTCTTTAGGTGCAGAACGCAACCCCAATAAAACCCACGGTAGCCTGTCCACCCAATTTGCATCCGTAAGCGACGCTCTGAGAGCCGCTTTCAATGACCTATGAAAACGTTCGCATAACCCATTAGCCTGTGGATTGTACGTGGTTGTGCAGTGGATAGTTACCCCCAGGCTGCGGGCCATTGCTGACCAAAGTTCGGAAACAAATTGAGGTCCTCTGTCGGACGTGATGTCCGACGGAACTCCAAAGCGCGCTACCGATGCTGTTAAAAACGCGCGCGCCACCTCCTCGGCTGTGGTTGACGCCAGTGGGACCACTTCCGGCCAGCGCGTGGTGCGGTCTACCATTGTCAGAAGGTGTGTGCACCCCTGTGACGGCGGGAGGGGGCCTATGAGGTCCACGTGAACATGGTCGAACCTCTTAGCCGGGATGTGAAACGGCTCCAAGGGAGCTCTCGTGTGTCTGTGTACCTTGGCTCGTTGACAAGCCATGTAGGCTGCTGCCCACTCCCAAACTTGTTTGCGCAGGCTCGGCCATACAAATTTCTCTCCCATCATTTTGACCAGTGCGCGCACTCCCGGGTGCGCCAAAGAATGAATCGAGTCAAAAATGCGGCAGCGCCACGAGGCCGGTACCACAGGACGCGGTTGCCCAGTGGAGACATCGCAGATTAAGGGGGGGCGTACCATCTTGCAGCACCCTGTTCTCCAGCCTTAACCCTGTTGGTCCAGACTGGAGCGTGCACACATCCGCGTTGCTAACCTGATCCGCGGCCATGGCTGCATAATCTATCCCTACGCGGACCGGGGCCGCCACGGCGCGCGAGAGACAGTCTGCCACTACATTCAGTTTACCCGCCACATGCTGAATATCAGCAGTAAACTCTGAGATGGCGGCCAGCTGCCTCTGCTGCCGGCCTGACCACGGTTCTGAAACCTTGGCCATCGCAAATGTCAGCGGCTTGTGGTCAACGAACGCGGTGAAACGGCGTCCCTCCAGCCAGAACTGGAAGTGGCGAATGGCCAAGTGGAGAGCTAACAACTCCCTGTCGAATGTGCTGTACTTTCGCTCACTATCGCGCAAAGTCCTGCTGAAAAAGGCAAGCGGTTGCCAAGCCCCGGCTACATGCTGCTGCACGACCACCCCTATGGCCACATCTGACGCGTCAGTAGTGAGCGCTATGCGGGCCGTTGGGACTGGATGTGCTAACACCGCAGCGTTTGCCAGGGCTGTTTTGACCTCCGAGAATGCTCGCTCTCGCCCTGGAGACCATTCAATTTTATATGTGGGTTTTTGCTTTTTTAGTGCGGCATACAATGGTTGCATGAGCTGCGCTGCGCGGGGGAGGAAGCGGTTATAAAAATTCACCATTCCCCAAAACTCCTGTAACGCCTTGACCGTTTGTGGCTGGGGAAAATTTGTTACCACGCGCACTTTGTCAGGCAGAGGAACCGCTCCTTCTGGAGAGACGCGATGCCCCAAAAAATCAATCTGCGTCACCCCGAACTGACACTTCGCTGGGTTGATTATTAACCCGTGCTCTCCCAACCTCCGGAAAACTGCCGTGAGGTGGTTTTCGTGTTCGTCTTCGGACGCGCTGGCTACCAAGATGTCGTCCAGGTAGACGAATATGAAGGGGAGATCGCACAACACCACGTCCATCATGCGTTGGAACGTCTGCTCAGCGCCTTTAAGCCCAAACGGCATGTGCAAAAACTCGAATAGGCAAAGGAGTTATTACCGCTGCTTTGGGTATGTCCTCAGCGCGCACTGGGACTTGGTGGTAACCGCGGACCAAGTCTATCTTAGAAAAAATGCGCGCCCCCGCCAAATGAACAGAAAAATCTTGGATATGCGGGATTGGGTAGCGGTCGTGCACTGTGGCGTTGTTCAACCTGCGGAAATCTCCGCAAGATCGCCATGAGCCATCAGTTTTCGGGACCATGTGAAGCGGGGAAGCCCATGGACTGTTCGAACGCCTGATGATGCCCAACTTTTCCAGTTTGGCGAACTCCTCACGTGCTATGTTCAGTTTAGCTGAATCCAAACGCCGAGCTTTTGCAAAAATGGGCGCCCCGGTGGTAGTAATAAAATGTTCCACTCCGTGTTTAGCGACGGCTGCTGAAAATGTGGGAACCATGAGTGCTGGGAACTGAGTGAGCAGTGTGTGGAACTTATCGCTTGCCGTTGTGATGTTGGCTTGTGCTGTGGGCGGGGTCACTTGGGCTGCAGAGGAAATAGAATAAAAAAAAAGTGCATTAACCAGGCGCCTGTTAGCAAGATCAACCAACAAACCATGTGAGCACAGAAAATCAGCCCCCAACATATTGAAATTCACTGCAGCTATGACAAAAGTCCACTCAAAAGTACGGCCATGTAGGGACAGAAGCAGAGCCCTCTCACCAAAGGTCTTAATCTCCGAGCCATTCGCTGCTGACGCCCTATGACCTCCGGGTCCCGCCAGCCAGTCGGCGGAGGAAGGCGTGATGAAACTCACTTGGGAGCCTGTGTCCACGAGGAATTGCCTCCCCGAGCGCGCATCCGTCAAGTAGAGCAGCTTGTTCTCTTTACCGAGGGCCGCAGCTGCTACCGACCTCCGGTCTAGGTGTTTCTTCCTGCATTACCGACTGCACTATATAGTTCTCCACAGTATCTGCTGCTGGCTAATATATATTTTAACTGTTGACCAGTATCACTTAATCTTATCCTACACTTTATTACATGTATAGTTTATTTCTCTTATCTTATCATGTTTAATGTTGCAGCATTGTACCGAGACAAATTCCTAGTTTGTGTACTACATGAACAATGGCAATAAACCTGATTCTGATTCTGATTCTGATTCTGATTCCCGAGCGCTTGAACTGGCACGGTGGTATACATTTGCGTGCCTTCTCTGCAAAGTGGCGATGGTAGAAACAGAGGGTGTCTCCTCCGCGATCCTTGGCCCCCACCGCCGCTGTCGTCGGTGGGTCTGCTACCGCCGTCTCTGGCCCCCCACCATCTCCGGCCGTCGCGCCGAACTCCGTCGCTGCCGCGGTGGCCGCGCGCTGTTTGCTGGCATTGAGAATCCGGTGTGCCTCCTGGGCCAGTGGCGGAAGTCGCGCTGGGCCAACAACGGCGAACCGGCCAGGGTCGCTCTCGTGGCCGACGGTAGGGTTCTGAGGAAAATGTGGGTGAAGATGAAGTCGTCATCGT
Source organism: Pholidichthys leucotaenia (assembly GCA_020510985.1). NCBI lineage: Eukaryota > Metazoa > Chordata > Actinopteri > Cichliformes > Pholidichthyidae > Pholidichthys > Pholidichthys leucotaenia. The sequence goes on along the minus strand of CM035839.1, from coordinate 294,705,316 downwards.
TTGAGCCCCTCAACCTCAGCATGTCCTCCATCAGGTCAATGGGTGTGCCATCTCCCAAGTCATTAAGAGCCAGGAGCCTCTCCGCTCTCTCCTGGACTGAGAGAGTGAAGTGCTGGATGTGCGCAGCCTTCAACCTGCTGTATTTGTCGTCGGCCGGTGGCTGCTCCAAAAGGCTCTGCACCTGCCGAGCCGTGCGGTTGTCGAGCTTGGCAATCACATGGTAGAACTTCGTGTCATCTACCGTTATCCCCTGGAGGGCGAACTGTGCTTCGACCAAGTGGAACCAGGAGCGCGGGTTGTCTCGCCAAAAGTCCGGTAGCTGGACGGTAGCGGCATACGCTTGGCTGGGAGCTCCTGATCCGGCTGGCTCAGGGGAATTTCTTTCACTCATGATACGTCTTAGGGTCACCAGTGTGGAAATGTGAAAATGACGAGGCAGAGTTTATCTCACGAGTCAGGTTTATTCACATTCTCCAACATCAGCAAAAACAGAAAGAGAAAGTAAACACAGACATAAGTCCTTTATATACTCAGGACCTTCAAAGCCCACAGTCATATTGCATTTTATCACAAGCAACAATACATCTTTCCTTAAATCCAAAACATCCTGCTCAAAGCTCACAGTCATATTGCATTTAATCACAGGCAACAATACATCTTTCCTTAAATCCTATAACATCCTGCTCATAGTCTCTGGGAGACCAGGAAATCCCCCAAGGTCGTCTCTTGCATACCACAGACTAAATTTTCACATCCTTCTGTTATCTCACAGGAGGCCCAGTTCTTTGTTCTCTCTGAGATGTGAAGCTTAAAGTGATACACATGTGGTCCCACAATATATATATATATATATATATATATATATATATATATATATATATATATATATATATATATATATATATATATATAGTATATATATATATATATACACTACCGTTCAAAAATTTGGGGTGACCCAGACAATTATTTTGTGTTTTCCATGAAAAGTCACACTTATTTACCACCATGAGTTGTAAAATGAATAGAAAATATAGTCAAGACATTGACAAGGTTAGAAATAATGATTTGTATTTGAAATAATAATTTTTTCCAGATACTCAACCTGCTCAAAGGAAGGTCAGTTTTATAGCTTCTCTAACCAGCTAAACTGTTTTCAGCTGTGCTAACATGATTGCACAAGGGTTTTCTAATCATCCATTAGCCTTCTGATGCAATGAGCAAACACATTGTACCATTAGAACACTGGAGTGATAGTTGCTGGAAATGGGTATGGGTAATGGGTAATGGGTCTTCCCTTCACATTTATTTAGTTCAATGGAATCCATGCAAAGGTTTTGAAAAGGATAAGCAGATGCAGGGAAGATGCCTTTTTCAGGCCTTAAGTTCCCTTAAGCATTGTTTTCTTCTTACAAAATTGAGTAGCAAATTATTTTTAGTAGCAAATTTTAGATTGAGTAGGAAATTATTTTTAATTATCATACATTATTTACTAATCATACCCCCCTTTGTTACATGAGAAACCCCATATAGCAGAGCGGAGGTCTGCTGTGAGTGCTTTCCCTTGGCGTAATTTACAAATTTCAGTTAGAGCAACTAATTCAGCTGCCTGTGCAGAATAATGCGCTCAGAGTTTTTGTGCTCTTAAAACGGTGTTGTGAGTGACAACTGCAAAACCAGAAAAATTAGAACCAGTACAGTCACGTTTGGAGGATCCGTCAACAGTGTGAGATCACACTTCTCCAAAGGCGTGTCCTGTAAGTCGGGCGTGGTAATGTTTCACTCTCAATTTCTCTAAAACAGTCATGAGGTTCGTCTTCTGTTGAAATTGGCAAAAAGCTCACTGGATTTCTTACTGTGCAACATTCAGTGGTTAAATGGGGCTGTGATAATAGCACTGTCATGCATGCAAGGTGTCTGGATGGTGAGATGACTGACACTGCATGTGTGACCTTCATGGTCAAGGGATGAAAAGAAACGAGCCCTGCTGAGGCCTGCACTGCCATGGAGGCAGCTATGTCATCCTGCACACATGGCGGCAGTGCCCTCCCGACAGGGTCAAGTCTTGTGGAGTAATATGCTACCAGACGCATTTTTGTGCCACTTGACTGAAGGAGCACTGATGTCATGTGCCCCTCGCCACAATCAGCCATTTGTACAAATGGCTTTTTGTTATTGGGGAGTGCCAGGACATCAGTGCTGACTGAAAGTTTTTTCATTTTAACAAATGCCTGTTCTGCCTCAGGTGTCACCTCAATTTTGTCCACCTGAGCCATGGGTGTTGTATAGATGAGATCAGATAAGGCTTGCACTTCAAATGAATAATTTGCAATCCAAGAATGACAACAATTTAGAGTACCCAAAATGAAATCATGTCCTTTTTTGTGATGGGTTTTGGTGCTGACAAAATAGCTTGTTTGCGAGTTGGATCAACATGTCTGCCTTCTGCTTACAAAATGTGGCCTAAATATTTGACTTCTTTTTCCACAACTGCAATTTTCCCTTGTTGACTTTATGACCTTGTTCTGCTAAAAATTTCAGCAAGGCAATGTTGTCTTTTCTGCATATTTCTTCATTAGGTGATTCCAGCAAAATGTTTTCAACATAAAGGAGCAACTGGCTACCATTAGGAGGAAGAAACTGTGCCAAATTTGCTGATATTGCCTGTGAAAAAAATGGTTGGTAATTCACAGCAACCTTGTGGTAATCTGGTGAATGTGTACCTCTTGTTTTCAAATGTGAATGCAAACCAAAACTGATGATCTGGGTGTATTGTTATGCTGAAAAAAGTGTTGCTGATTAAATAACTCTTGGGATAACTGCTTTGTTTACCGCCTGAAGGTCCTGGACCATTCTCAATCCGGAAGATGGTCCAGCCCTCCTCAAAGGAAACAAAAGTGTGTTACATGGAGAATTTGGGCATGGTATAATGACACCTGCTGCTTTCAGGTCCTCTATGACCGGTTCAATGCCTTCTTAGGCTTCAGGACGTAGAGGATGCTGTCTTTGGTAAGGCCTATAATGAGATTTAGCATTTATTTTAACCAATTCTGCATTTTTTATTAAGCCTACATCTGCCTTTCCTGTTGACCACAGTGATTTTAGAATTTGTGAGAGTGTGTGTTCCTTTCCTTCTGTTAATTCAATTCAATTCAACTTTATTTATATAGCGCCATTTCACAACAACAGTCATTTCATAGCACTATCAACTGAAGGGGGGACCCCCACAGTTGCAGAAAGACCCCAGCAATCAGGCGATCCCCTGTGAGCAAGCACTTGGCGACGGTGGAGAGGAAAAACTCCCTTTTAACAGGAAGAAACCTCCAGCAGAACCAGGCTCAGGGAGAGGCAGTCATCTGCTGCGACTGGCTGGGGGGTGAGGGGATAGAGAAGAAGAAAAGAACAGACATGTAGAGAGCAAACAACACGATGGGGACTCAATCTATGGGAGAGAACAAACAAATGTTAATGACCAGCAAAAAAAAAATATTTCATAGAGAGTGAGGAAAGGAGTGAGGCCCAGTGCATTACTGGAGGTCCCCCGGCTGACTAACCTATTAGCAGCATAACTAAGGGAGGGTTCAGAAACACATGATCCCTCCCTAATTGTAGGCTATATCAAAAAGGTAGGTTTTAGCCCTATTCTTAAAAACAGAGATCGAGTCTGACTCCCGAATCCAGATTGGCAGCTGATTCCACAGGAGAGGAGCTTGATAACTGAAGGCTCTGCCTCCCATTGTACTTTTGGAGATTCTAGGTATTACAAGTAATCCTGCATTTTGGGAGCGTAGTGCTCTGTTAGGATGATACGGTAGTATCAGATCTTTTAAATAAAAAGGAGCCTGATTGTTTAAAGCTTTGTAAGTAAGAAGAAGGATTTTAAACTTAATTCTAAACTCTATGGGAAGCCAATGAAGGGAGGCCAGAACCGGAGAGATATGATCTCTCTTTCTAGAACCTGTTAAAACTCTTGCTGCAGCATTTTGGATCAGCTGAAGACTTTTTAAAGATGTTTTAGGACAGCCTGATAATAAAGAATTACACTAATCTAATCTCGAGCTAACAAAAGCGTGGATCAGCTTCTCAGCATCACTCTGAGACAAGATGCTCCTAATCTTGGCAATATTACGCAAATGATAGAAGGCAGTCTTAGAAACAAATTTAATATGTGAATTGAAGGACAAATCCTGATCAAAAATAACTCCAAGGTTCCTCACAGAGCTATTAAGAGAAAGAGTAACTGCATCCAAACTGAAAGTTTGATTTGGAAAGGAATTTCTAAGGTTTTTTGGACCAACAAGAATGACTTCAGTCTTATCTGAATTTAATAGCAGGAAATTACAAGTCATCCAAGCTTTGATTTCCTTAAGACAGGCTTCTAACTTGGCTAATTGATTAGTATCATCTGGCTTCATTGACAGGTATAATTGTGTGTCATCTGCATTAACAATGAAAATGTATACAGTGCTTTCTAATAATGTTGCCTAACGGAAGCATATATAAACTAAAAAGAGTAGGGCCTAGCACAGATCCCTGTGGAACTCCATGACTAAGCTTTGAGCTGAAAGAAAACTCATCATTTACATGAACAAACTGGAACCTATCAGATAAATAAGATCTAAACCACTGCAACGAAGTTCCATTAAGTCCAACATAGTGTTCTAATCTATCAAGTAGAATATTATGATCAATAGTATCAAAAGCTGCACTAAGATCTAAAAGGACAAGTACAGAAACTAGTCCATTATCAGATGCAATGAGGAGGTCGTTAGTGACCTTCGCTAAGGCTGATTCAGTACTATGATGGATTCTAAACCCAGATTGAAACTCTTCAAGTAAACCATTTCCCTGCAGGTGGTCAAATAATTGCATAGCAACAACTCTTTCTAAGATTTTTGAAATGAAAGGGAGATTAGAGATTGGTCTATAGTTAGCTAAAGCTCCTGGATCTAGCGTTGGCTTTTTGAGTAAGGGTTTAATTACAGCTGTTTTAAAAGCCTGCGGTACATGGCCTAAAGTTAATGAAGAATTGATTATATGAAGAATAAAGCTACCAATAAGTGGGAAGACTTCTTTAAATAACCTGGTAGGAATAGGGTCTAAAAGACAAGTTGAAGGTTTGGATGAGGAAACTATTTTGTCTAACTCACAAAGGTCGATTGGAGTAAACTCATCAAGACAGACATCAATAGAAGGAGTTGTAATAGTTACAGTATTTAAGTTAACTGTGGGAAGAATCTGATTGATTTTATCTCTGATGGATGAAATTTTATTATTGAAAAAGTTCATGAAGTCATATGAAAAAGTTTCATAAAGTTAATGAAAAAAGTGATCACATGGGTGAGTTGGGAACATCAATGTGAACTTTGATTATAAGCCCAGCAACTCCATACCTATAGCCATGACTGTGCCCTTTCTCAATGAGCTAAATGACTTCTATGCTCGTTTTGACAAGGACAATAACGAAAAGAACATCAATTTCCCACCCTCTGACGACCTCCACCACCTCACACTCACCCACACCGACGTCCGTAACGCACTGAGTCATGTCAACGTACGTAAGGCTGCTGGCCCTGACGGCATTCCTGGGCGTGTGCTGAGGGCATGCGCTGAGCAGCTGGCAGGGGTCTTCACAGACATCTTCAACCTGTCCCTGGCCCAGGCCGTGGTACCAGCGTGCTTCAAGACCACTTCAATACTACCAGTGCCGAAACATTCAACACCATTGTGCCTAAATGACTATCGCCCTGTGGCACTGACGCCCATAGTCATGAAGTGCTTTGAGCGACTGGTCTTGGCACAGCTCAAAAAATGCCTGCCCCCTACACTGGACCCTCACCAGTTTGCCTACCGGAGCAACAGTAGTACAGAGGATGCGGTTTCTACAGCGCTGCACTATGTACTCTCACACCTGGATGACAAGAACACCTACGCAAGAATGCTGTTTGTTGACTTCAGCTCAGCATTCAACACAGTTATCCCCTCCAAGTTACTCACTAAACTTGGGGACCTGGGAATCAGTACCTCCACCTGCAACTGGATCATGGATTTTCTGACCAACAGACCCCAGCATGTTAGGTCAGGCCCCAACCGTTCTTCCGTCATCACACTCAACACTGGTGTACCACAGGGCTGTGTGCTCAGCCCATTCCTCTACTCCCTCTTCACCCATGACTGCAGGCCTATGTATGGATCCAATTCCATCATAAAGTTTGCAGATGACACCACGGTGATTGGACTCATCAGAGACAACGATGAGTCAGATTACAGGGCAGAGGTTGAGCACTTGGCTACTTGGTGCGCTGACAATAACCTGCTCCTTAACACCAGCAAAACCAAGGAGCTCATAGTGGACTACAGGAAGGAGAGGGGAGAGACACATGGCCCCATCCATATCAATGGCATAGCTGTTGAACGTGTCCCCAGCTTCAAATTCCTGGGGACCCACATCTTGGAGGACCTGTCCTGGTCAGTTAACACCACCAGCCTGATCAAGAAGGCCCATCAGCGCCTCTTCTTGAGGACACTGAAGAAGAACCATCTGTCAACTGACATCCTGGGCAACTTCTACCGCTGCGTGATAGAGAATACCCTGACCAACTGTGTCACAGTCTGGTATAGGAGCTGCTCTGTCGCTAACCGTAAGGCGCTGCAGCGGGTGGTGAAAACCGCCCAACACATCACAGGGACTCCACTTCCAGTTATAGAGGACGTCTACAGAGATGTCTGCGCCGGGCACGCAGCATTCTTAGGGACTCCAACCATCCTGCTCATGGACTGTTCCAGCTTCTCCCCTCCAGAAGGCGTTTCAGAAGCCTTCGGACTAGAACCAGCAGGTTTAGGAACAGTTTCTTTCCAACAACTGTCACGTTATTGAACTTAGTTCCCTGCTGACTCTCTTACCATCATCTCTTACCATCGTCACCTGTACATAACTGCCCATCTAACTTATTGTACATTATTTGCACATAACAGTACTCTTAACTTTCTGCACTGCTGCATATATTTGCATATATTTGCTTAAATTGCACATACAGTGATCCCTCACTTATCGCGGTTAATGGGTTCCAGAACCGACCGCGAAAAGTGAAAAACCGCGAAGTAGCGTCACCCCTAATGACGTCATCCATAAATAATACGTACGTTCATTCTCTCACTCTCTCTCTCTCATATGATACGTGTGTGTGTGTGTGTGTATGTGTACATACATACGTAGATGTAAATAAAGTGTACATAAATATGTTTTTAGAACTCTTTTATTCTTATAACAAGATACGTAACTCAAGATGAAGATGATTTACTTCACAGGTTAATGAGAGCTTTACTGCTCCTCAGGTGACGCCTCATCGTCAGGTGCTAGAAGCGCAGGATCATCGAGGGCAGCTTCCGATAGAGCTGGAGAAGCTGCAGGAGGCGGCATAGTGGCTCGACGGGAAGACTATTTCGCACAAAATGGCACAAGAGAACAGCAAAAAGTTCCACGCTGCGAGACTACGTAACACGAGCGATAAAGAGTAATGAATGCGGTCTTCTTTCCCTTCATGGGCGCTCGGCAGGGAGAGGAGGTGGGTGAAACGTCTCGGCCAATCAGCTTGCGGGGTGAAACGTCTCGGCCAATCAGCTTGCGAGATTTCCGAGCCGAGCCAACACGAGAACAGCGAACAGAGAGGTGGATTTTTTGAGTTGTGCGGCTCTCCGTGTTGATACCTGATGGTCTAATGTAGTCTTCCTGCCTTCTGCTAGCGCCCGCCCATTATTTCTCAATTTTGAATTTTTGATGAATATTTTTGAAAAATCTGCGATACACTGAGGGCGCGAAAGGTGAAGCGCGAAGTAGCGAGGGATCACTGTACTGTTAATTACCGTATATACTGCACTGCTGTCCTTTGCACTTCTGATTGGATGCTAAACTGTGTTTCGTTACCTTGTATTCATACATGTGTAATGACAATAAAGATGAATCTAATCTAATCTAATCTAAACTTCTTTCTGCATTTTGGTCACCCAGTTCAAAGGCAGGTGTCCAGTTTTGGGGAATACTGAACTCTTGGATTAGGAGTTTGTTTCCAAGATTAACCACATTCCTCTGCGGAATCCATCCATCCATCCATCCATCTTCTACCGCTTTTCCGGAGGTCCAGGTCGCAGAGGCAGCAGTTCAAGCAGAGAAGCCCAGACCCCAAGATACTTAAACTCCTCCACTTGGGGCAGGAGCCTGTCCCCAACCCGGAGAGGACAATCCACCTTTTTCCTGCTGAGGACCATGGACTCGGACTTGGAGGTGCTGATTCTCATCCCAGCCGCTTCACACTCATCGATAAACCATCCCAGCAAGAGCTGTAGGTCATTGCTGGATGAAGCCAACAGGACAACATCATCTGCAAACAACAGAGATGAGATCCTGTGGTCACCAAACATGACACTCTCCATTCCCTGGCTGCGCCTAGAAATCCTGTCCATAAAAATTATGAACAGGATCGGTGACAAAGGGCAGCCCTGGCGGAGTCCAACTCTCACTGGGAATGACTCCGACCGAGTGTTGGCAATACGAACCAAACTCTCACAACGGTCGTACAGAGACCGAATAGCTCGTAACAACAAGCCCGATACCCCATACTCCCGAAACACCCCCCACAAAAATCCACGAGGGACGCGGTCAAATGCCTTCTCCAAGTCCACAAAACACATGTAAACATGGTTGGGTAAACTCCCACGAACCCTCAAGAATTCTCGAGAGGGTAAAGAGCTGGTCCGATGTGCCACGGCCAGGACGAAAACCACATTGCTCCTCCTGAATCCGAGGTTCGACCAACGGCCGGACTCTCCTCTCCAGTACCTTGGCATAGACCTTTCCAGGGAGGCTGAGGAGTATGATCCCTCTAAAGTTGGAGCACACCCTCCGGTCCCCTTTTTTGAAGAGAGGAGCCACCACCCCGGTTTGCCATGCCAAAGGCACTGCCCCCAACCTCCACGCAATGTTGCAGAGGCGTGTCAACCATGACAACCCAACAACATCCAGGGCCTTGAGGTACTCAGGGCGAATCTCGTCCACCCCCGGGGCCCGGCCACCAAGGAGATTTTTAACCACCTTGGGGACCTCAGCCCCTGTGATAGGCGAGTCATCCCTGTAATGACGAGACACACACACCGAGTATCAGTCAGCACGTTTACTGGTAACTGCAACTGCAACCAACAACTCAGTGGCTCATGTACAACTCCTCATATACTCAGGTCATGGCCAGGGTCATACTGCCCTCTTGTGGTGACTCTATATGAACTTCACATATCAATACATCTCCCTTTTTTTTTTCAAGTAAAGGTCATGTCCAACTATAAACTTAAAACTGTTGACATCCTTTCAAATACATACAATCCATTCAGGGACTTTAAATCTTATTGAGCCATAAACTGTTTCTCTAATTTCAATAAACAAAATAAATTCCATTTCTGTTTACATCTCAACATCAACCTTGTACACTGAATCACAACTTCAACATTTTTTTTTTTTTCCATTCATCTCAGTACTCCTTACATTTCCTCAATCAGTCTTTTCGGTTTCACAATTTGCCTTTGTGAGCTTCTGTTTTGTGTCACCTCAGTCTGTTCGTTAGTGTCTGTCTCTAAGTTCTGGTTCTCAGCCATTTCTGGTTGTTCGGTTTGGCTGGGAATTGGCATGTCGCTTGTTTCACTGTCTGTGACTCTCATTTTTGTCTGAGGCACTTTTAGTAAGTGACGTCGGTTTCGCCTCATTGTTTTCCTGTGCTCTGTGATGATTTCATATGATCTGGGAGTTGTTTCTTTGACCACTTTTGCCAGCGGTCCCCATTCTCCATCACATCTCACTCGCACAATGTCCTCATGTGCATGTGGTCTCAGAGGTCGTGCTGTTCTGTTGTACAGTTCAGTTTGCCTCTCATCGCGCCTCACATCTCTCTTTTCCATCACCTGAGATGCTGATGGAAGTCGCGTTCTGAGTTTCCGGTTCATGAGCATTTCTGCTGGGGAAAGTCCATTCTCCAGTGGTGATGCTCGGTAATTCAGGATCGCCAGATGTGGGTCTTCTGCATTGTCTGCAGCCTTTTTCAGTATGCGCTTCACAATTTGCACCCCTTTCTCTGCTAACCCATTCGACTGTGGGTACAGAGGGCTTGAGGTCACGTGCTTGAACCCATATGTGTCTGCAAAGTCTTTGAAGCACTGACTCGTGAATTGTGGCCCGTTATCGCTTACAACAGTCATTGGAATTCCATGGCGTGCGAACATTGTCTTTGTATGTGCAACCACCCTTTCTGCTGTTGTGTCACTCAACCCTGCAAACTCAGGGTAGGTGGAATGATAGTCCATGACTAACAGATAGTCCTTGCCCTTAAGCTGAAATAGATCCATGCCCACCTTTCTCCATGGACCTTGAGGCTTCTCATGGGGCCTCATAGGCTCCTTTGGCTGTTGATACCTGTGGCGCTGGCAAGTCTCACAGCGCTGCACATATGCCTCAATGTCCTTGTGCATGCTGGGCCAATACAAAACATCACGTGCACGTCTTTTGCACTTTTCAATACCCAAATGCCCCTCATGCACTAATTTAACCATTTCTGATCTCATGGAGGTAGGTATGACTATCCTTGTACCATTTAACAGAACCCCATCTAACACAGACAGTTCACCTTTAAAGTGTTGGTAAGGCTTGTCAAGCATAACCTGTCCTGGTTGATGTATCTGTTCCATTACTCTTTTTAGTTTCTCATCCTTTTGTGTTTCTTTCACTATCTTCGTCCATTTTGCATCTGACACTGGCATGTGTGCCCTAATAGAGTCTACGTGTATTTGCACAGCTTCCTCTGTTGTGCTGCTGGTGTTGCTCAAGCTAGCCCTACTCAGCACATCGGCTACAACTAGTTGCTTGCCTGGTGTAAACTCAAATTTCAAGTCATATTTCTGTAATCTTAACATTAGACGCTGGATGCGCGGCGGTGCGTCACCCAGTGGCTTCTGTGAGATAGCAATCAGTGGTTTGTGGTCTGTTTCTAGTATTACTGACCGTCCATACACATATTCGTGAAACTTCTCACATCCAAACACTGCGCCTAGAGTCTCCTTCTCTATTTGTGCGTAATTTCTTTCTGCGCTTGTCATGGTGCGCGACGCGTATGCAACTGGATACCACTCTGTATCATGTTTTTGCAATAACACAGCTCCTAGGCCGGCTTTGGACGCATCTGTGGACACTTTTAGCAGTTTGTCCTGATCATAGAATTTTAACACTGGCTCCTGTATTAGACTGCTTTTGAGCCACTCCCATTCTCTGGCATGCTCTGCCATCCACTGCCACATTGTATTGGTCTCTAACAAGCTTCTAAGAGCTATTGTGTTAGCTGATAAATTTGGGATAAATTTCCCCATGTAATTGACTAGCCCTAAGGCTCTTTGCAAGTCAATTTTGTCCTGCGGTACTGGCAGCTCTGCTATGGCCCGCACTTTTTCCGGATCTGGTTGCACGCCTGCCCCAGATAACTTCTCTCCCAGGTATGTAATCTCCTGTACCCCAAATTGGCACTTACTCTTATTCAGTTTCATACCTGACTTTTGCGCCTGTGTGAGAACTCTAGCCAACCTTTCGTCGTGCTCCTCTTTTGTTTTTCCCCAGACTACTACATCATCAAGAAAAACTCCCACCCCTTCTATTCCGTCGAACAATTGCTGCACAGTTCTATGGAAAATCTCAGGGGCTGAGCTAATACCGAACGGCATTCGTAGAAAGCAATGCCTTCCGAATGGCGTATTAAATGTGCACAATTTAGCACTTTCCTCATCGAGCACTATTTGGTAAAACCCAGATTTGGCATCTAATTTTGTGAAGTAGCTTGCTCCACTCATTGTGCTGGTTATGTCAGATTTTGTTGGTAGCCTGTAATGCTCACGCTGTATCACTTTATTTAGATCTTTCGGATCTATGCACAATCTCAAATCTCCATTTGGCTTCTCCACTATAACTAAGGAGTTAACCCATTCAGTTGGTTCCTCAATTTTTCTGACCACTCCGTCTGCTATCAGTGAGTCTAGTGTTTCCCTCAGCCTCTTTTTAAGAGCTATTGGCACTGTTCTTGCTGGATGTATGACTGGCTCTGCATTCTCTTTCAGCCTAATTTTTTGTTTGCCTGGTAGGCGGCCTATTCCTTTGAACACCTCTTTGTATTCCTTCACCCAGTCAGTGTGTTTGGGCCTACTTGTAGTAGCCTCTGTGTTTTCTCGTGCTGTCACCTTGTCTGTATCAATGACATTCACCCTCTTGATCAGACCTAGCTGATCGCATGTTTTTAAACCCAAAATTGCTTGTCTATTTCCATCAACAAGTACAAACAATGCATTCACTGTCTTATCTTTGCTTGACAGTGTAACCCTGCACATTCCCTTAGTGGGTATTGGCTTATCGTCATATGTTTTCAGATTAATCTTTTTGTCTCTTATTTTCGGTTTGTTTTTCAGTCTTTTAAAGTCATTCATTGGCAGGATGTTTACCTGCGCACCTGTGTCGAGCTTCAGTGACATGTCTGTGCCATTCACATCCAAGCACGCCATCCATTCATCAGCGCTCGTCTCACCCTCGATGGCGTCCACGAAGAACTGATCCTCTTCGCTGTCGCTCTTTTTCTCCACGAGTTGCACCCTCTTCTTCGAGAAGCAGGTCTTTGCGAAGTGATTCTTTCCGCCACACTTGCGACATTCCTTCCCGAATGCTGGACACTGCTTCGGCGCATGTTGCATTCCACACCGCTCGCAGTTCCCGCACGCTTGCCCTGGGTTTGCATCCCTTTTCCTTGCATACAACGTTCCTTTCGGCTTCGCACGCTGCACTGCATCGACCTCAGCAGTCTCTCTTTCCTTGCTGCTAAAAGTCTTTAATTGTGCCTTTGTACTCTCAGACGCTTGGCAAATCTGTATCGCTTTCTCCAGCGTTAAGTTAGTCTCTTTAAGTAATTGCATCCACAATTTGTTGTCTTGGACCCCAATTACGATTTGGTCCCGTATCATTGACTCACTCAATGTTCCAAAGTTGCATGACTGACTTTTCAACCGTAGGTCTGTGACATACAGTTCGATCGATTCTGACTCTTTCTGAAGTCTGTTTCTGAACACATACCTCTCGTACGTTTCATTCTTTCTCGGTGTGCAATAATCGTCGAACTTCTTCATTACGACATCAAATTTGCCTCTTTCTTCTTCTGTGAAGACGAATGTGTTGAACACATCTAGCGCAGCTCACCCTGCTACTGTTAGCAGTAATGCTATCTTCCTTTCTTCGTCACGAAGACCGATAACTAGCGAATAAAGTTCAAAACTTTGCTTGAATGCTTTTCAGTTCTCGTTGACGTTACCGGTCAACTTTAACTCGTCCAGCTGTCGAAGAGCGTTCATCTTCGCCGTCGGTTCGTATCTTTTATCCTGGTACCATGTAATGACGAGACACACACACCGAGTATCAGTCAGCACGTTTACTGGTAACTGCAACTGCAACCAACAACTCAGTGGCTCATGTACAACTCCTCATATACTCAGGTCATGGCCAGGGTCATACTGCCCTCTTGTGGTGACTCTATATGAACTTCACATATCAATACAATCCCCCTCGTCCCCAAACCCTGCTTCCTCTGTGGAAGGCGTATCAGTGGGATTGAGGAGATCCTCGAAGTATTCCTTCCACCGCCCGACGATATCCCCAGTCGGAGTCAACAATGTCCCATCCACATCATACACAGTGTGGACGGGGAGCTGCTTTCCCCTCCTGAGCCGCCGGACAGTTTGCCAGAATCTCTTTGAGGCAGACCGAAAGTCTTGTTCCATGGCCTCACCGAACTCCTCCCATACCTGGGTTTTTGCTTCAGCAACCACCCGAGCTGCACTCCGCTTGGCCTGCCGGTACACCTCAGCTGCTTCGGGAGTCCCACAAGCCAACCAAGCTTGATAGGACTCCTTCTTCAGCTTAATGGCCCCCCTCACCACTGGTGTCCACCACTTGGTCCGGGGGTTGCCACCACGCGATGCACCGACCACCTTGCGGCCGCAGCTCTGGGCCGCCGCTTCAACAACAGAGGTGGAGAACATGGCCCATTCAGACTCCATGTCTCCAGACTCCCTCGGAATGTGGTTGAAGTTCTTCCGGAGGTGGGAGTTGAAGACCTCCCGGACAGGGGCCTCCGCCAGATGCTCCCAGCACACACTCACTATACGTTTGGATCTACCAGGTCTGAATGGCTTCCTCCCCTGCCATTGGATCCAACTCACCACCAGGTGGTGATCAGTTGACAGCTCTGCATCTCTCTTTACTCGGGTGTCCAAGACATACGGTCGCAGGTCTGATGATACGATAACAAAATCGATCATCGACCAGCGACCTAGGGTGTCCTGGTGCCAGGTGCACATATGGACACCCTTATGCTTGAACATGGTGTTCGTTATGGACAGACCGTGGTTAGCACAGAAGTCCAATAACTGAACACCACTCGGGTTCAGATCGGGCAGGCCGTTCCTCCCAATCACCCCCCTCCAGGTTTCACTGTCATTGCCCACGTGCTCATTGAAGTCCCCCAGTAGGACAATGGAGTCTCCAAGAGGAGCACCCTCCAGCATCCCAGTCACAGACTCCATAAAGGGTGGGTACTCTGAAACATCATTTGGTGCATAGGCACAAATGATGGTCAGGACCCGTTTCCCAACCCGAAGGCACAGGGAAGCAACCCTTTCGTCCACCGGGGAAAACTCCAATATAGAGGCAGTAAGGTGGGGCGATACAAGAATACCCACCCCTGCTCGTGCCTCTCGCCCGGGGCAACTCCAGAAAAGGCCAAGCTCCAGCCCCTCTCCAGGAGACTGGTTCCGGAACCGGAGCTGTGTGTTGAGGTGAGGCCGACTATATCTAGCCAGTATCTCTCAACCTCGTACACCAGCTCAGGCTCCTTCCCCACCAGAGAGGTGACATTCCACGTACCAAAAGCCAGTTTAGAAAGCTTGGGATCAGTCCGCCAAGGTCTCCGCCTTTGACCGCCACCTAATCCACATAGCACCAGACCCCCATGATCATTCCTGCAGGTGGTGAGCCCACTGGAGGGTGGACCCATGTAACTCCTTCGGGCTGAGCCCTCTGCGGAATGTTTTTCCATAAACATCGGATGGGGAAGCCGCATCTCCCCCACCCTGGAGTTCTGTGAGATCGGGGGTATGGGCTGAGCAGTGGAGAAGCATGGAGGAGGAGCAGAAGCACAGCCCCCTGCCCCCACGCCAGACTCATCATGCACCATAGAAGAGATAAAACACATATTAGTCAAATATTTTTACTTCCTTTTACCATGGTCAATTTTTCAGATTTTTCATCAGATTTTGATTTTACCATCCAAGTCCAGTCCAAGTCAGCCTGTCTCCCTTTTTTTTTGTCCCCTTTTCAATCTGAAGCCACTGTTACCCCTCAGTTGGAGAGATAATGCAACTGTGAGCTAAAGAATACAACTACACTGCAAAAGTCAAATATAAGTCAAAGGAAATAGCCTAATGCTGTTTACCTGCCTTCAGACATCCCAAAAATAAAAAAAAGAAAAATTTAATTTTTTTGCTCTGCTGGCAGATAATTTTACTTAAAATAAGGGAAAAATTCTGGCAATTGATAATGTTAGTTAAAAATAGACATTTGCCAATAAAGCAAGATTAAATTGCTTAACACAAGTAACTATCATAAAGACAGCAAAAACCCCACAAAAAAACTGCACAACAAAAGAAATTCCTGTCAAAACTATGTTGTGATAAAAAGCGGGCATGTAATACCTTTAATCTTACCAAAATCCCCAGTTCAGTGTGACCTTATTATTGCTTCAGCACAAAAGAAGTTAGTCCTTTCACACACACATAGCAAGCCCCAGATAAGCACACACGTTAGTGAAACAATCCCAAAAACGCTTAATAATAAACAGATCTGGCAAACCAAGGTTCTCATCGGCAATCATCTTCTACTGCTCTGAAAACACATTCATTTTTTCCCCCATTTTTGTCACTTACCAATCTCCCATGCACAAACTTGTTGTTTCCTGTGAAACAACAATTATTGTCCTTTTGCACTTCACAACAACAAGGAAAACAACCTAGACTTCTGTCCCACTGCCTGACTTCCACATTCTCACATTCTGTTTTTCATTCTTTTTTTAACCAAAGTAACCTGTAAAACATAAAAAAAAAACACACAAACAAGCACGTGAACGACCAGACAAACAAACTGCAGTTATTTATTTGATGTACTTCTTTTGTTTTATTATAATTTTAGGGTACTTTATCGTGTGTATTTTTATAGAGTTATTTTGTTTTATTTTAGACCTGTTTTGAATTATGGATTAAGGTCTTTTAGTTCTTATTACCACATTAGTCTTTATCATTATTGTATAAGCACTATTTACCTTATGTCATAAGCTCTCCCACGGAGGAGGAGAAAGATGAAAGGATTTAAGCTCAGGGTTTCACCATGCACACATTTATTGACATATACTGTTCACTAATAAAGACAAACGAGTAAATTACAATACAATATGAATGCACTCGGGAGAGCAGGGAAGACTACGGGAAGCTCAACTGACTCGGGGGAATGCAAACTGGGCACAGCCTAAGCGTAGCGGTTATGCTGCGAGAAGAAACGCCACCTGAAGTGTAGCAGACTCACTGCAAGAGGAAATGCTTCAGGGAAGGCGTAGCAACGACCGCACAGAGAAACGCAACAGTTTACTCACGAGCAGGAACAGTCCAGAGAGTCCATTTATCTCGGCGAGCATAATCCAGTTGTCCTTCCCGACGTGACGGTCACACCATGGAGAACAGGAGTGACTCATACAATGACCCAGCGGCATTTGTCTAGCGAAGAACCGCTTAAATACAAACGCCGCTGGCCAGACAAATTGGGCACACCTGAACGAGGTGCAGGAAAGATAATTACCGGGGCTGGGAACAGCTGGTAGAATTAAGAAGAGAGAGGGGGCATGGTTGGACTGACAGACTGTCAGCAGAGTGGGAAAAAGATCACAGAAGCTGACTAACAGCTGCCGGTCAGGCAGTGGTTATGGTAATAGGATAGGTACAGAAATACACAAAATGCACATAAACAGTGAAACCAAACCCACAGAGAGATCGAGCCCGAGCCGGGGAAGGCTAAGCCGGCTTGACTCGTGACACCTTTATTTTAAGGTTATCCCTCACTTTATCGATGCTCACTTGTGATGTAAATAAGATCTTGCATTGATATTTTTTGCTTAATCTATACTCACTTTTGATGTTAAAAAGCGCTTGTATTGATTGCAATCTATGCTCACTTGTGATGTAAAAAAGATTTTGCATTGATTTTTATTTTTTTTTAATCCCCCGTGCACTCCTTTGTGGGTCCACTTAATGCAGTAGAAATGCACACTTCTGTTGTGGCCTCGAACCAGGAGCCCCGAGCCTCTACCTCGCCCTAAAACTGATTTTTGGACTTTGTGGTATCAAACGCTTGGCTTACAACTCTTTTACACGTATTCTTAGACCTACCGCGGACTGTAATCGGGCGTCATCAACAATTAAATTTACTCACTGTGATCCGCCTGTGGGTTGGCTCCGTCACTCTCCAGCCTTGCTCCCAGTGCCTCCCGGACCGTGCCTCTCTTCCACAAAACCAGCTTGTTGGCACCGGCGGGGGAGGCAGCTGTGCGCACTCACTGTGGTCTCTCTCAGAAGGCCGGAAGCAGGCGGGAAAGATATCTGGAGTCCCTGAGTTCGGGCGTCAAGTATGTCAGAAAAATCCTTCTTAACCTTCAGTCAAAAACCAGGCTGGATCAGAGTTTCAGCAAATTTAATTACACTGGTCAGTGGAGAACAATACAAAAATAGTCTCAGTGCCTATTCAAGCACCATTCTGATTCACACACACAACTTTCAGTCATTTAAGCATCCTGCTATCTCAAGACTGTCCATGAGAGAATGTCTAGTTCAGGCTGGTTCTTCCAAGCTGTCACCTTCTCAGACATACTCATAACAATACAGTACATGAAAACAAAACAAGGAGATAAATGTCCAGCTGCCACAACCTTGTACATTTCACACAGACTCTGAGGCAGACTCTGAGACAAAGCTAATGACATGTATGAAACAAATATGAAACTTTTTTATCAACCTGCATGGCAGAGTTCCAAGACGAAAACGACTGCTGAGCAAAAAGAACATAAAGGCTCATCTCAGTTTTGCCAGAAAACATCTTGATGATCCCCAAGACTTTTGGGAAAATACTCTGTGGACTGACAAGACAAAAGTTGAACTTTCTGGAAGGTGTCTGTCCCATTACATCTGGTGTAAAAGTAACACAGCATTTCAGAAAAGGAACATCATACCAACAGTAAAATATGGTGGTGGTAGTCTGATGGTCTGGACTGTTCTGCTGCTTCAGGACCTGGAAGACTTGCTGTGGTAAAAGGAACCATGAATTCTGCTGTCAACCAAAAAATGCTGAAGGAGAATGTTTGGCCACGTGTTTGTGACCTCAAGCTGAAGCGCACTTGGGTTCTGCAGCAGGACAATGATCCAAAAACACACCAGCAACTCCACCTCTGAATGGCTAATGAAAAACAAAATGAAGACTTTGGAGTTACCTAGTCAAAGTCCTGACCTGAATTCTATTGAGATGCTGTGGCATGACCTTGAAAAGGCGGTTCATGCTTGAAAACCCTCCAGTGTGGCTCAATTACAACAATTCTGCAAAGATGAGTGGACCAAAATTCCTCCACCGTGCTGTAAAAAACTCATTGCCAGTTACTGCAAACGCTTGATTGTAGTTGTTGCTGCTAAGTGTGGCCCAACCAGTTATTAGGTTTAGAGGGCAATCACTTTTTCACACAGGGCCGTGTAGGTTTGGATTTTTTCCCCTTAATAATAGACACCTTCATTTAAAAACTGCATTTTGTGTTTACTTGTGTTATCTTTGTCTAATATTTAAATTTGTTTGATGATCTGAAACATTTAAGTGTGACACACACCCAAAAAAATTAGAAATCAGGATGGGGCAAACACTTTTTCACACCACTGTAGTGTTTTATACTCTTGTATGTCCTTAAACTTCTACTTCTGTTTCATTTTAGTGAAACTCATTTCTTTATTTCCTCCTTGTAAATTTGGTGCTTTTGACTTTCCCATTTACATTTGTGTCTGTCATAAACGTGCAACATTTTTTCTTCAAATTTGACTTTTCTTGTAAATTTGCAACTTTTCTTATACAGTTGAAACTTCTCTCATAAACTTGCAGTTTTTTTTTCTCCAATTAGCTTCTTTTTTTCTTGTAAATTAAAAATTTTGTGTTATGACCCGAGCGCCGATCTCGTCCGCGCTCGGGCTATGCATCATCTCTGCCGGCCTTGACAGCTGTGGATTACATTCTGGCTCCACCGGGCTCTTATTGTGACAGCGCTCGGTGGGGTTTCAGGCTGTCAAGGTCGATCAGCTGTTCGGCATCACAGCTCGTTAGCTGCCGGCTTGATTAGCGGGCGCTGACAGCTGGTTGATGCTGGAGTATCGTCAAACATCCGTCAATCATTCCTGGTCCTCATTCATGTCAGGTTCGTGCTTATTCTTGTTCATGTCTTGTTAATAGTTAAGGTCGTAGTGGCTGGGGTTAGCCCTACGATCCCTCGTATTCTGTAGTGAGTGTTCATGTCATAGTTAAGGTGGTAGTAGCTGGGGTTAGCCCTACGACCCCTTGTACTCTGTAGTGTGTTTTTTTTTCCCACAGCGGCTCATAGCTTTGTGTTCACGTTTTGTCTTGTTAAATAAACATCAAATGCAAAACTCATTGGCGACTTTTGGCGTCTTATGGTGGCCCGCGAGGGTCACCGCATGACAGTATACTCCAGCCAGGACGCCTAAACGGAGACGCCACACCGAGATGCTTTTCACCATGAGTTTTTTTGCGTAAATTGGACTATTGTTCTTCCCTGTCTGGGTGTCACTTGCTGGGAGAATGCCGTCATCCAGGGGCCGCGGTCGGCACCTGGGCAAGTAGCTAGCGGAGGCTCTAGAGTATGTGGATGGAACTCTATTCACCGCTATGCTATACGACACTCCCAGCGACATACGCCGGCACCTGGACTACGCTGAGGTTCTTCTGGACAACCTTCCTCTCCACTACGACGACCACCCGGAGGTGATGACGAGGCGGGCTGAACTCGCCACACAGCGCGATATACTCCGTGGGCTGGAGGAGGAAGACAGCAGGAAGCAGAGGAGGAGGCATCCTTGCTCCCCGCGTTGGAATTCCGTTCCTGTCCTGGATTCAGTCCAGGAGTTCGCGCCATCTGGGGGCCGTCGAAGACGTCAGCGCCATGGCCAAGGTGAACCTCAGCAGAATCCCCGGCTGGACCCGCTGCCGGCGAAGCCCATCAGCGGACCTCCGAGAGCGGCTCCTCCTCGTCCTTCCAGGGGGCCCTCTGTCGCCATCCAGCGGGGAGAGGGAGGAACCACGTCCCCTACAGCAGGCACCATCCTCCCTCCGGGAGAAAGGCAAGTGCTAGTTCATTCTTTACATGGTAATTGTGATCTGCCTTGTCTGACTCCTGGGGGCGGAGTTCGGGGTTCGCAGTCCCCCGAGCTCCTACCACCTGCTGTAGTTACAATGACCAAACCTGCTGCCTCTGTGTCTTCCTCCGCTGAGCGGTCCGCAACGCCAGGTCTACGTCGCGGGGTGAGGTGGGGGCCTGCGGTGCTGGAAAGCCTGGATCCGGCCCTGCAGCCACGTCGTGGACGGAGGAGAAGAGCGGACTGCGGCCTGGAACCTGTGCCGATGAAGAAGCGTCCCCGGGTCTCCTCGCCGGAGTGGTCCGAACCAGTGGGTCGAGGGTCCCCTGCCTCCATGCCATATGGGTCATCGGCATGGGCATCAGCGCAAGAGGAACCTCAGACTGCCGAATCCATCTTGCCAGCTGCGGAGCCCGACGCAGCTTAGTTGGAGCCTACGCACGAACTTCTTCGCCCTGAGCCTGGATCGATGGAGTCCTGGACGGCAACAGAACCCGAGTGCAGGCAAGTGCTCTCTCTTGTGTCTCTGTCCCCTGTGTTGGAGCATTTTTGCTCGGGGAGGCGAGTGAGGGGCAGCCGCCTTCTGTGCCCAAACTCATCTCGCTGGGTTCTGTTGCTGCTGGTGATACTGATCCCGGTTTTTCTGTGTGTTCTGAGCCTCCTTGCAGTGTCACCGGCGCGGAGCCAGTCGGGGTCGCCGAGTTGGAGGTTCCAGGTTCGGGGGCGGAGGTCGTCAGCGGAGCTGCACCGACCCAGTCGAGGTTTGTTGTAGAGGCTGCTTTGGCCCAATTGGGGTCCGACGTGGTTGCACTAGAGACCCAGTCGGGGTCCATTGTGGGAGCTGCTTTGGCCCAATCGGGGTCCACCGCAGGTACTGTTCTGGTCCAATCGGGGTCCGACGTGGGTGCAGCTGGGACCCAATCGGGGTCCAGTGGAGGTGCAGCGCCGGTGTGGTCCACGGACGGTGGAGGAGGTGCAGACCCTTCGCCGCCTGACCCAGTTCGGGCTCATCCTTGCCTTCTGTTCCCTCTTCAGAGTAATCACCCCTGCGCATCATCGCCGGGGGCCGTGGGGGTCCCTTTTTGCTCGCCCCCGCTCTCCCGAGTTTTGTCCTCACCAGGGAGGCCGCCGCGGGCTGTTTTCCCCTGGTACTTGTGGCTGAGGGACGCGGGTCGGCCGCCTGAGGAACTGTTTTGCCGGTTCGGCGCCTCGGGTCGGCCACCCGACATGTTGGGTGTTTCACTGGGCGATCTGGTTCGGCCACCGGAGGAGTGGACTTTCCGGGCCTGGGACTGTGGTAGGTCGCCCGGTCATGTTCCGCCTCCCATGACCACCCGTTGGCCGTTGGACGCGGGGAGACCGCCTGAACTGTTCCCGTGGCGTTTGGTCTCCACCGGTCAGCACGAACTGTCGGGGGTAGAGGTCATTCCTGGTGGTGGTCTAGCCCTGTAATTGTCCTCTGTTTTTTTTTTTTCTCTCTCTGTCCTGTGTTGTTCTTGCTTTTTGACTTAAGAGCATGGTATTTTTGTTTTCGTACCCGTATAATTGTGTTGCATGTATTTTGGAGTTTAGTCTGGTCGTGTAATGGTCCTGTTTTTTTCCTCTGTCCTGTGTTGTATTTTTGACCAGAGAGTGTGGTATTTTTGTTTTTGTGCCTGGGTAATTGTGTTTCACGTATTTTGGAATGTAGTCTGGTCGTGTAATTGTTCTGTTCTTCTCGCTGTCCTGTGTTTTGTTTCTTGTAGTTGCCAGTTGTGTTTTTTGGGAGTTTGATTTGTGTTCTGCAGTTGCTTCATTTGTCCTGTCATCATGTTTTGTACTGTAGGGAGTTTTTTTTTTTCTTTTTCTGTTATTTCATGCCTGTGTGACTGTTCCATGTATTTTTTGAGTTGTTTTTTTTTTTTTTTCCCTGTCTGTGCCCTGGTTCTCGATCTGTGGTTTGATCCTGTCCTGCCCCATCCGCCCACCCTGAAGGGGGTGAAGGGGGGGGGGGGATTGGATGTCTATGAGGCGTTCAGGAGCCCGCCCTCAGAGGGAGGATACTGTTATGACCCGAGCGCTGATCTCGTCCACGCTCCGGCTATGCATCATCTCTGCCGGCCTTGACAGCTGTGGATTACATTCTGGCTCCACCGGGCTCTTATTGTGACAGCGCTCGGTGGGGTTTCCGGCTGTCAAGGTCGATCAGCTGTTCGGCATCACAGCTCGTTAGCTGCTGGCTTGATTAGCGGGCGCTGACAGCTGGTTGATGCTGGAGTATCGTCAAACATCCGTCAGTCATTCCTGGTCCTCGTTCATGTCAGGTTCGTGCTTATTTTTGTTCATGTCTTGTTCATAGTTAAGGTCCTAGTGGCTGGGGTTATTCGTACGATCCCTCATATTCTGTAGTGAGTGTTCATGTCATAGTTAAGGTCGTAGTACCTGGGGTTAGCCCTACGACCCCTTGTACTCTGTGGTGTGTGTTTTTGCCCACAGCGGCTCATAGCTTTGTGTTCACTTCTTGTCTTGTTAAATAAACATCAAATGCAAAACTCATTGGCGACTTTTGGAGTCTTATGGTGGCCCGCGAGGGTCACCGCATGACACTTTGTCAAACTTACCAATTTTTAGGCCTCAGTGAAAATGGAGGCATACAGTAATCACTCAGTGTGTCTGTGGTTGTATCTGTCTGTCTGTCCGTCCGTCTGTTTCAGCTTTCCTGGTCAAAATTAAGTGCAACTAAAGGCTTGTATCATTGTATCACCATATTTTCTTGACTTTAAATATACCAGAATTCCGAGATAAGGCTTTGTTTTCTAACTAAACACAAATTTAACTCACCTGTACTGTCAATGGAACCAGCAAAAAGGTCTTGTAATAACTATGCCGGGCCAGTAGACGTGCCAGTGTGACTTTTTTTTACAACACAGCACATTCTTTTACAGCACGTGGAGCTGAACTGTTATCAAGTAGAGGTTACTGAAAAAATGAAAGCACCAAGGTGCTGATGCCTCTATGCCAGAGCCTTGGTGGAGGTATGCATTCTCGGATCATCACCAAAATGTTATGGGCTCCTCTCTAGCCCAAGGACCACCTCTGGTAAAAATTTCATCCAAATCCATCCAGTAGTTTTGGAGTACACACATGTGCAGTGAAAATAATCTGCAGTTCACATGCCCATACTGTCGGTGGCAGCCAAGAGCCACCAACATGATTTGAACAGCTGCAATCCAAACACAAACAAGAGCATGGTGGCAGACGTTTTAATTTGTGGAAGCAATGGAGGTACGTGAATACGATGACAATCAAGACAAACGGGAGCTTTTGCTGTTTAGTGGCAGAGGAAGAAAACAGACGGGCAAAAAGATAGACATTTGTTATGCCTCGGTGAAATGGAGGCACACAGTAATTGGTTAGTGCATCTGTTTGTAGCTGTGTGTATCTGTCCATCTGTCTGTCTGTCTGCCTCTGTTTCAGCTCACCCAGTCAAAATTAAGTGGAACTAAAAGCTTGGATCATTGTATCACAATATTTTCTCGACTTTTAATTTGTAGGAATTTCAAAATTGCACTTTGTTTTTGAAATAAAAACAAATTCAACTAGCCATTTCTGTAAAAAAAAAAGAAAAAAAAAGTATTGTAATAACTATCCTGGGCCAGAGGAGGGTGGAGTGCCACTCCGACCACTTGTATGGAACGCCACCTGTATGGAACGCCATTCCATTCAAACCGTTGCCACGATGTGTAGTTACATTTCTGGAGAGACGTCAGGTCAACGTAAGCTATGTATTCACTGCAGCCCAGCTTAACTCTGGGAGGAGCAGCGATTGGTCAGCAGATCCTTCATATCACTCTTGTAGTATCATCAGGACTAAAGACTGCATGTCTTGTTCACCGGGTATTGCTGCTAGTATTATATAAAAGTTCTTCCAATTTAAATTTTAAAGTGTAAAAATTTGAGTCTGGAGGTCAGTAAATTACACACGTAATTAAATTTTTGCCATTATTCACATCTATTTCAAGAAACAAAGAGTCAGAGTAGTTATCCTTAGTTAAAAACTCATCCCTCACTTTTACTGAATATTTGGAATCGGGCCTTTTCCACTAGCACGCTTTAGTGCGACACGGGATGGCTCAGCACGCTTTGTACGCTTTTCCACAAGCCCCAACACGGTTTAACAGCCGCGATTCTCAGCCCCGCTCCAGGGCAGGGTACAGCAGTGCTGAGCTGTGCCGTGTTGTGACGTTAACAGACTGGTCGCCGCTGATTGGTCAGGTCGTAACCGGCGCTGATTGGTCAGGTTGTAACGGCCCCTCTCCTCCTCCTCTTCTACCGAATCTTCACGACCTTCTCAATAAAGTTTTTGAAAAAAAAAAAAAAAAAAAGAATCTTCACGACCGCCTTTACTCAGCACGCAACCACTGTTGGCGGTTTCTTTTCAGTGTATTGCTGTGCTATTTTCATTTATTCTCTATCAAAAATGGCTTTGCGCAATAAGGGTGTTCCATGGACCAATAAGGAGGTGCAGTGTCTGCTCACTGCATTGTCAGACGAACGTATCCAGCGCGAGTTAGACGGAGCCACCCGGAATGAAAAAATATACCGGGAGGTCTCGACATCGGAGTCCTTTAACGGTGAGTTTTAATTTTTTTTTATTGTGCGTTTTTTCGCAAATATATTCGGTAAGACGCTCAGTTTATTTATGCAATAAAAAAGCTGTTCATTTGTGGATGATGATCGCTGCTTTATTGCAGCACACTGCGGACTAAAGCTTTTATTTTAATTATTCATGTGAACAATACGCTGAAATAAGCTTATGTATTCTTGTTAAAAACTATTGTCTTTTCTGTATATCTTGCACTTTCGTGCTGTATTTTATTGTGTGCATTTTCCTTGTAGAATCATCCCACGCGTCCGCCGCGACAGCCCGCACGGATTAATTCAACCGAGCCTTCATGACCCACAGCTGGCAGAGACGGCTTCATTCAACCGAGCCTTCGTGACCCAGTTTGGGAAGCTGGTGTAGAGGCACTCAGTGGTCGGCGTGTATAAAATGTCGATTAACCTTCATGTTGTGTTGCAAAGTTTTTTTTTTCTTTTAATATTTTGTATATAATAAAATGGAATTGTTTTGGAAAGTGTGGTTTGTCTGTTATAACACTGAATTATAAAACAGTATAATTACATAGAAATTCCATTGCCTAGTCTGATCAAAATGATGCTGATCATCCTGTCAGGGGTCAACCATTGTAAAGGTAATGTAATTTTTAACTAGACCAAAAAAGAAATCTTTTTGTAAGCTTTCTGTTATTTTTATTGAAATATCATAAAAAATTAGCACCAAGTCAAAGTAGGTACAAGTATATGTAAATTGAATGTTCTATCGGCATTCCAAATTCAGAGATTTACAATACTTTAGAAGGAGTGTAGCATCATCTAAACGGAAAATAATAATACTGTTGTTCCAAACGTTGACCTGAAGGTGAAAAACATGAATTTTTTTAATTCAGTACATCCAAAATGCCCTAGGATGTAAAAAATAATACAATTTGGTGTTGGCCAGTGTGCCACCGTCTCATTATTTAATATGAATAAAAACAAGTTTCAGCTCATTATTTCTAGGTCATTTGGCAGTTAATTCAAAACAAAAGTGACTTGTGTTGTTGCAGCTTAATTATGAGATAAAATTAATTGTGAGATAAAACCACAGAGCGAGCAAGGCAATAATCCTTGGATCCTCCATTTTTTGTCTCGTGTAAATAAGGACTCAGTTGGGTGCGTAACGTCACGGGAGTGTGGCCCCGCCTCGCTGAGAATCTGCCGCCGCCCCGCTTCTAAAACCTCCTAACACAAACCATCACAGCACAAGCCCAACACCGTGCTAATGGAGACAGAAGCATTCCGAGCCGTACTGAAGTGAATCGAGCCCTACTGAGGTGTGCTGGGCTAGTGGAAAACAGGCTAAGACATACTTCACCACAACATTTATGTGGTCTGTTTCTACAAAACAAAGTATATCCCTCAAGATTTAGGTTACCAACATGGGAAGTATTGGTAGTCCAGGTTTCACTGCAGCCAATTATATCAGCTCTATAGTCCAGACTAGCTGGCAATGAACTTAGATCATTGTGATGTTTAATCAAACTTTTTATATTTAAATGTAATAAGGAAAATGAGTGGTTAAATTTGTTGTTAGATTGTTTTACTTGATGCAGTTTATAATTTTTACAGACCAACTCCCCCTGGTGACTAGACAAATGCATTATGATTCTCAGTACCATTTTAGTCAAAAATCATAAACTATGATAGTAAACACAATACATTAATAAATATTTGACCGATGAAAACAAATTCCTGAAACTTAAACCATTAAACTCCATTATCAAAACGAGTGAAATCCTAAAAACTAGAAGGAAAAAATAAAAGGGAAAAACAAAGAAATAGGATAAAAAAAAGATCAAACGTCCAATCAAAAACCACAGACAGAGACCAACTGCAATAAATATTTTGATAAAGAGATCCAATCTTAAAGAAGAATCTTTCTGGCATCAGACAATTTACCAATCACAATCCTTTGATTAGTCTTTGTGAGCAGGTGGATACACCCATCATGTGTCCAACTGGCTGTGAGTTTGTCCTTATATTTCCTTCAAAGTTCTTTGAGCAGTTTCACTCTTTGCACAGTTAAATTCTCCTGAATATGCATTTTTGGAGTGGAACCTTTGAGTCTTTTCTTTGCTTTGACGACCTTGTCCCTGATGTTACATTGGGAAAACTAAACAATAATTCCTCTTGCTTTGATTCTGTTGCCCATAGATTTCAGACCAAGACGATGATTTCTATCAATATCATAGGGCTGTATCTCTATATTTAGCTTATTTTTAATGATATCATAAGTCATTTTATCAGTGATTTCCTGATCACTTTCAGGGACGCCAACAATGATAAGATAGTTCCTCTGTGAATACTGCTCTTGCTCGTCCAGAACGTCCTCCCGGTGATCATATTTCCTTTGTATGTCATTCAGTTTTTCAATAGTATCCTGTAGTTCACATTGGAGAGATTCCCTGACAGACTCTGTGATGGTATTGATAGCAAGCTGTCTTGACAGGTTCAATAAGGCAAACAACCAGAGTCTTGCTAATTTTGCTGATAAAGTCAGAGTCATAAAACAAAGATTCCATATGTTTACCTACATAATCTTTGATGTCAATTCTCAAAGCATTTAGTTTTGCTTCGGATTCCTCCATTGAAGTTGGATGACCTTTCTTGTTGTCTGAGGTAACTGATGTTAAAAAGTTAATCACCCAGTCATAAGTGATCAAACATCACGTAGGATCAAAAATCTAGCATCGGACACATTCTTAATATATATATTTTTTGATTTATAGGGTAAAAATAGTAGAAAATTAGAAGTCCAATGCTAAAGGTGGATCACACAAACAGGTCATTTGGTTGGCCAATCAGGCAGGATCAGATGCAGCTGCGTCTCATCTCTGCCTAGGAGTCATTGCGATTCTTCATGTATTTTACAAATGTTAATAACCTTGTTAATTTGTGCTAGAGGTTAGTGATGGTGTAATGAAGCCCTGTGAATGTGTTGGATCTTTCTGGCCAATTACTTCTCGAAAAGGCTGATTACACGAAGCCCCATTTAACAGCTCATTTGGGAGTACTGACATCTTCTGGCCATTTCACGTACAGCAGTCCTACTGTGATATTACATGTGGGCTACATAAGATAAGATAAACCTTCATTAGTCCCACAATGGGGAAATTACAGGATTGCACCAGCAAAGGGATAGCAGCACACAGAGCAATAGTAAACATACCACTGGATCTGTAAATATAATTATTCAGTTGCATCATTATTTGATACTACTACTACTACTGTTATGTATGCCCCTTTCAGGGCATAAATGAGGCACCAATTGTCATATCCGGCTCTAGGGAGCTGGGCAATCAGAGCCAGGGACAAGCCAGTGAGTCGTGACGGTTTATTTTGGGTAAGGGATAAGGGATGAGGAGAGCACAGATACTCATGCAGAGGTACACTCACAGGTTGCACAGCGCAGAGGTAAGCAGCTCGTACCGGACGTGGGGGTAACAAGACGTACATACTCACAGCGGGATACAAACACAGGAATGCTGCAAGAGGAGTATAAGCTGACACCAGACGAAGGGGCTTCAGCTTAGCAATGTGTTTATGTCGCAGCCCCGAGTCATCGAGGCTGCTCCTATTTATCCTCATTGGCAGCGCCCCAGCTGATGAAGACTAATTGGCCCCAGCTGTCCATAATGCTGCCAGCTGGGAGCCTGCTGAGACGCTGCTCAATGGGAAGCAGGGATGAGGGAAAACATGGGCTGAGTGCCGAGACGGCATCTCAACCCATGGTGACACCAATAGCCAGCAGTGAGTTTGTTATTTTATTAACAAAAAGTTACAAAAGAACGTGCCACGAGGGGCAAAACATACAATTACACATACGACCTCGATGGGTGAAATAACTGAATATACAAGAATAAAACTGTCACTTACATATAAAGCAGCGAAGGCGAACCTTACACTGTAAAGGACTGGAGTCAGGGTTGGGGACTCCAGCCTAGGAAGGGCGAGGTCGCAGCAACGACTAAGCCTCGACTGTGATCTTAAATAGAGAACAAACTAAACAACAAACAGGTGTGCAAAGATAATGATAATTAAGCGCCAGCAGCTGTGACAGCCCGCAAGCAGACTGACAGGCGGAAGTCCTGCCGCTGTGTTGTCAAAATAAAAGCACAAATAAACACCATCATAATACGCCCAAATAAAGAGACAAAAAGGAGAAAAATAATAAGTGACTCGAGCACGGCGCAGACCCACGCTCTGGATCACCACAGTGCCCCTCATTTAAGGGATGGATTCCAGACATCCCCCTGTAACATCCAGGACACTCCCCCCCAAACCAGAAACAGCTACCAAAAACAGCCTCGGGAGGGCAGAGGGGGAATCCAAGCCTGGAGGGAGAGACACTGAAAAGGAAAGAAAAAAAAAAAAAAAAAGAAAAACCCAACATGCTCAGCAAAAGCTCCCAGAACATCAATGTACCATAACACAAAAACAACATAATAAAACCCCAAAACTACAAGTTCAAGTAAGGGTTGTGCCCCCCCCCCCCCAGAGATGTCAACCCAGAAAAGAAATGAAGACTACGAAGGCTGAACATTCCAACTTAAACTAATTAACATGGAATTAAACCAATGAATAATTCATGCAGGAAGCATTGACTAAACAAGGAGCATAGGGGCTAGCTCTGGTGGCCTACCAAAGTCCCACCACAGTCGGACGGCCAAGTAACATGAGTCTGCCAGGGAAAATGGGCCACCCAACCCAGCGGCACAGTCTATCAGGTGGCCGGCCTGGGCGTTTTAACCATCAGGCCAGGAGAAGTGGCCCGGGAGGCGACTCCCCCACAGCAACACCCATAGGGACCATGACAGCGTCAGAAGGCGGAGGGCGAACAGTTGAACCTGCAGTGGTCCCCGTCCAGGACCTAGCTGCACCTGATTGAGGCATTGCTGCACCCGGAGGAGACCCAGGCTTGGAAGCCGTCTCTACCACAACCTCGGCCGGAAGAGCTGGACCCCTGGAGACCACATGTGGTGGACCAGAACCCACGGAGACCTGTGGAGAAGTAGGATGTTCCTCAGTGACCCTGAGAGAAGATTCGAGAACAAGAGGAACAGAAACAGAGTCAGGATCACCAGCAGAAGTGGAATCCAGCAAGGCGAGCACAGATGCTGCTGATGGCAGCACCCGGCTCTCCCTACCAAGAGCCAGGCAAGATCTCTCCAACACTGAAATAATGAAAACAAAGGAGAGCACTCGCCTGAGCTCAAGTTCCACCACTGTCCAGGACTCTGTCAATCCCAATGGCGATATCTCGGGCCCGGCCTCCTGAAGGTCCAACTCGAACTCTGCTGCAGCGGCCCCAACAGCAGGCATGATGATCTTGGCAGTCACAGAACCCCCTGGCGCTGTAACCCACACCGATGGCTCGCTCGATGGGGCGACAGGAGGTCCATCTCCAGCTGGGGTAGAACTGTGTTCAATGGAGACCCGGGGATGCTTCTTCGTCGGCACAGGCTCCAAATGACAGTCCGCCCTCCTCCTCTGTCCAATTCAATGCTGCGGGGCTGGAACCAGGCCCTCGAGGGCCGCAGGTTCCTCCTCCGTCCAACAGTCTGATCCTGGCACCGACGGACACTCAGGGAATAAAAGAGGAGACACAGAGGAAGCAGAAGATGTATTAACGGCTGCAGCAGTTGGTGGGGGCTCAGGGGACTGCGTAACCTGAGCCTCACCCCCAGGAATCAGACAAGGTAATTCATCAACTAGTGATAAAGAATGAAAAAACACCTGCCTGTTTCCCTGGGGAACAGTGGTCACTGCTGCAGCAAGCTCTATTCTTTCTTCTTCCATCATGTTGATGATAGCGGCCCCCTCTGGAAGACCAGGAGGAGCCAGTTCATAAGGATCAGTGCTGGAGGCAGCCGGGGATGAAACCACTAAGCTCACAGCAGCTGGAGGAAACACCGTATAGGAGGGAGGAGCAGCTGAGGCAGTCCAGGGTAGGGGAACTGGCGAAACAGCTGACAAAGAAGAATATAAAGCAGCAAGGGCGAACCTTACACTGTAAAGGACTGGAGTCAAGGTTGGGGACTCCAACCTAGGAAGGGCGACATCACAGCGAAGACTAAGCCTCAACTGTGATCTTAAATAGAGAACAAACTAAACAACAAACAGGTGTGCAAAGATAATGATAATTAAGTGCCAGCAGCTGTGACAGCCCGTGAGCAGACTGACAGGTGGAAGTCCTGCCGTGACGCTGTCAAAATAAAAGCACAAATAAACACCATCATAATACGCCCAAATAAAGAGACAAAAAGGAGAAAAATAATAAGTGACTTGAGCGTGGAGCAGACCCGCGCTCGGGATCACCACAACTACTACTACTACTACTACTACTACTACTACTACTACTAATAATAATAATAATAATAATAAAAATACTTAAGTATTATGTTAGAATCCCCATATGGGGTATTGCATGGCAGATGAATTGATGTTTAACATGGGATATCAATAAAGTTTCAATATATCCCAATGTATCAGTCAGGGTGTATCAATAAAGTTTATCAATGTACTTGTGTTATGGGACATAATTGAAATTGACATGACAAGAATTCATGTCTTGTGAACACACACACACTATATAATATAAAACCATCCTCCATGTGAGTGATTTCAGAAGATATGTTTGTTTTCCTTATTTGGCGATATCAAGTCTTAATGCTCCAAATCAGCAGATGTTCTTTGCAGTTTTTGGTGGCTCCACTTTCTAAGGAATACTGTCAGTCTCCTGCACATAACGTCCTCAGCATCACCTAACAAGCAGAACACTTCCAACCTCAAAAAATGCGATTGAATTGTGCTCTCTGTTAACTAATGACCTCAGTGATGAATCTAACTGAATCTGTCTTTATGTGTGTTTTATGTGTTCTGCTTTTTCATTTTGATGTATTTATGTTCTAATGTTCATTTTCCAAGGTAATTAAGAATGTTTTATTGAAATGTAATGCCTGATTGTTTGTCTTCTTTTCTTGCAATAATAAAGAAAAAACAAAACAAAACAGAACAGAACACTTCTGTATTTCCCGAGCCATTTTCAGCAAGTGAGTCACAGAATGAGGCAGTTACCTGATTTCTAGAGAAATGGGGCCTCGTTTGTTTTGGGTCACGTGATCTTCTGAAACATGATACAGGTCTTGAAGTAAGCCTCATTTGGCCACGCCCCCTTTGCTCGAAACAGACCTCGGGACTTCAGTGTCAGATTTGTCATCACTACTAGAGGTCATGGTGGCAAGATGAAAAACACTGATGCATAAACATTTGAAGAGGAAGAATTTAGACTCTGAATTGGGTCCTGTACTGATGGATTAGGTGCCATGGTTGGGTGCTGTAGTATATGGAAACGGCACTTTATTGTGAAGTGCAGTGTGGTGACGTGCACTTCCCATCACGTCATCACACTGCCATACAGTGCATCCAGAAAGTATGCACAGCATTTCACTTTTTCCACATTTTGTTATGTTACAGCCTTATTCCAAAAGGGATTAAATTCATTTTTTAACTCAAAATTCTACACACAATACCCCATTATGACAATGTGAAAAAAAGTTTGGTTTTTTGTTTTAGATTTTTGCAAATTTATTAAAAGTAAAAAAACAACAACTAAGAAATCACATGTACATAAGCATTCACAGCCTTTGCCATGAAGCTCAAAATTGAGCTCAGGTGCATCCTGTTTCCACTGATCATCCTTGAGATGTTTCTACAGCTTCTTTGGAGTCCACCTGTGTTAAATTTAGTTGATTGGACATGATTTGGAAAGGCACACACCTGTCTGTATAAGATTCCACAGTTGACAGTGCATGTCAGAGCACAAACCAGGCATGAAGTCAAAGGAATTGTCTGTAGACCTCAGAGACAGGATTGTCTCGAGGCACAAATCTGGGGAAGGGTACAGTAAAATTTCTGCTGCTTTGATGGTCCCAATGAGCACAGTGGCCTCCATCATCCATAAATGGAAGAAGTTTGTAACTACCAGGACTCTTTTTAGAGCTGGCCAGCTGTCTAAACTTGATCGGGGGAAAAGGGCCTTAGTCACAGAGGTGACTAGAAACCCGATGGCCACTCTGTCAGAGCTCCAGCGTTCCACTGTGGAGAGAGGAGAACCTTCCAGAAGGACAACCATCTCTGCAGCAATCCACCAATCAGGCCTGTATGGCAGAGTGGCCAGACAGAAGCCACTCCTTAGTAAAAGGCACATGGCAGCCTGCCTGGAATTTGCCAAAAGGCACCAGAAGGACTCTCAGACCATAAGAAACAAAATTTTCTGGTCTGATGAGACAAAGATTGAACTCTTTGGCGTGAATGCCAGGTGTCATGTTTGGAAAAAACTAGGCACCGATCATAACCACGCCAATGTTGGTATCAGCATCATGCTGTGGGGATGTTTTTCAGCAGCAGGAACTGGGAGACTAGTCAGGATAGAGGAAAAGATGAATGCAGCAATGTACAGAGACATCCTGGATGAAAACCTGCTCCAGAGCACTCTTGACCTCAGACTGGGGTGACGGTTCATCTTTCAGCAGGACAACGACCCTAAGCACACAGCCAAGATATCAAAGGAGAGGCTTCAGGACAATTCTGTGAATGTCCTTGACTGGCCCAGCCAGAGCCCAGACTTGAATCCAACTGAACATCACTTGAGAGATCTGAAAACGGCTGTGCACCAACACTTCCCATCCTACCTGATGGAGCTTGAGAGGTGCTGCAAAAAGGAATGGGTAAAACTGCCCAAAGATAGGTGTGCCAGGCTTGTGGCATCATATTCAAAAAGACTTGAGGCTGTAATTGCTGCCAAAGGTGCATCAACAAGGTATTGGGTATGGGAGTAAAGGACTCAGACTCCCAAAGTATGGGAATCTGAGTCCCACCCTATGCAGGACATACTGAACGCACTGAGGAGCTCATTTAGCAGCAGACTACATCATCCCAGGTGCGCAACCGAGAGGTTTCGCAGGTCCTTCCTACCTACGGCTGTCAGACTGTATAACCTAAGCAGGGCTGCTCGCAGAGATAGCAAAAAAAAAAAAACGTGACAACCTAATAGTATTGAGTGCAAAAGACGCAATAGACTTACACAATGGTCCCCTCCGGTATACAACTAGGAAAATACCGGTCGTTACGGAGGGTGACAATATGTATGGGTACATAATCATACCATGTAGGATAACTAACTAGACGTTATGCTGTTCATTCCATCTAGCTACAATGCTCCGCACTGTGTGTGTTTATATATTTATATATTTATTCCATCTAGCTACAGTGCTCCGCACTGTGTGTTTATATATTTATATATTTATTCCATCTAGCTACAATGCTCCGCACTGTGTGTTTATATATTTATATATTTATATGTACATATGTATATTCGCTGCTCTTGTTTTTTCTTGTCTTCTGATTGTTGCTCTGAGTGTTGCTATCCCTGTGCTGTTGCAATCCTGGAATTTCCCCATTGTGGAACTAATAAAGGCTTATCTTATCTTATCTTATCTTACTGAGCAAAGGCTGTGAATCCTCACGTACATGTGATTTCTTAATTTTTTATTTTTAATAAATTTGCAAAAATCTCAAAAAAGCTTTTTTCACATTGTCATTATGGGGTATTGTGTGTAGAATTTTGAAGAAAAAAAATGAATTTGATTCCTTTTGGAATAAGGCTGTAACATAACAAAATGTGGAAAAACTGAAGCGCTGTGAATACTTTCCAGATGCACTGTATATAAGGGATGGGCAACCATGTTGTGGTCTCTTTGACCGGTGCCCATGCCAGGTGCCTGCTGTGTAACTGCTACTTCCGCCAATATCAATCAATAAAGCTGTGTTCACCAACTCATCTTGCCTCATCCTTCACCCAGTTATTTTCCACACATAACATTTGGCGATCAAGGATAAACTCATGGGGGCATGTATCACACCACTTCGTCCCTTTCTCGAGCTTCCGGGTGAACCACTGGTGCCTCGGCCATGCTGGTTCGAGGCTTATCAGACCTACATCACCGCGCTGGACCTCGGACAGCTTGACAAACTAAGGGCACGTGCGCTTCTCTTCCATAACCTGGGTATGGAGGGCCAGCGAGTCCTGCGGGCGCTCGGCACGTCAAACTCGTTTGAGGATGTCGTGGAGCTGCTAGCCAACCATTTCCATACCCCGGCTAGCATGACTGCCCAGAGAATCCATTTTTGGCAGTGACATCAGCGGGTAGGTGAGCCTATCCGTCAGTTTGTTGCTGAATTGAGTCAGCTAGATAGTGAGTGCCGATTTGGTTCATTGAAAGATGAAATGGTACGTGACCAGCTTGTGGAGCACATGTGCAGCACCGCATTGTGGGCTAGGTTACTCACGGCACCCAATGACTTAACATTAGTCAGAGCTGTCGAACTAGCTCTCTAGCTGGAGGCTGCAGACAAGCTACCTTCAGAGCTAACCTGGTGCCAGTCACAGTGGCCACTGGAGCCACCCACAGCGGCAAATGCTGCAAACTCGGAAAGCAAGGATAGCTTGGATGACGATGTTATGGAAACCAATGCTGCCAGCCGAAGGTCTACCCCGGCAAAAACCGCTGTGCAAGGGTTGTGGGTCTTCAACGCACCGAAATAAAGTGATGGACTATCCGGCTAGAGGAAAACATTGTAGCAGATGTGGACGCTTGAACCATTATGCTAGAGTGTGCCGTGTATCTGAACCTGAGAGCCCATGGAAGAAATCATTCCACCCGCCCCCGACAACCATCCATACCATGCTCCCCAGCACAGACGGGTACACGTATTGCGCAGTGGAGTTGGCCAACGTGGAGGTGCCACTGCTGCTTGACATGGCAGTGGAGGGGTCGTTGTTGAACTGGGCCACGGTGAAGAAGTTCTTCCCCCACTACAGGATTAAAGGTAACCCGACACAGGTGTATGACTATGGAGGTGGCAGGCTGTGCATGGTTGGGACTTTGGAGTTAAAGGTCCAGTACAAGTCTGCGAAGATGGTTGACTTCACGTTCCACATGACAGTGCAAGGCAATAACATCATGGGCTGTGAGTTGTTTTAAGGACTGGCTTTCGCCATTGAAGACGGTGCCAGGAATGAATGGTTGGGTTGTGGCCGCTGGAACCCTCCGGTTCCAGTGGTTGATGAGAACATTGTGTGGAATGAAGAGCTAACGGACACCACGGCAGTCAAGCAGGACCAGTTTCACTCAGGTTTGGCGCAGGAGGGTCTCAGTGCTGGCACTCGGGACATGGTAGAGGGGGGTACTGAGCATGGCGGCGAGGCGCTTGCGTCGGTGAGTGACACTAATGTGCGAGCCCCAGATGCCTCTGGAGCTTGGCCACAGGGGGATGGAGGGTCTGCAGCTACGGTGGTGACCACTACAATGGTTTTAGAAGAGGACGGGGCCAGACCAACGAGCATGAAGTTACCGCATGCTCAGCAGCACCACGTCAGGCCGAGCCGGGCCCCACTGATTGTTTTGGACTTAGATCAGGTTTGGGGTGAAGAACATCCATGGCAAAGATGGGCAAAACGACAGCCAGCAAAACACCAAGAATGTCTGCGCATAGTGGCGAATTTGGGTGCAGCACACTTCTGGTTGTCCGACGGCTCATCGAGGCACGCCAATCAGCTTCGGCGTGTCTGGGAAGAGGCTCCGGGTGATGAGGCTGGATGGGAGTTGGTGTTGGTGGTGAAGGAGTTGGGCTCCACCGTCCAGAAGATCTGCCATCGTCCCAAGGGTCTGCGTCTTCCAGGGGCACGCTTACTGAGGGACTGCCCTGGACCCCCCCATGTCAGTTCTACTTTTCCCACCCAAGTGACTGTGCTGGAAAATAAAGATATTTATAGTTCTTGTGTTTTATGTATGTATGTTATGATATGGGATTATTTTTGTGTTTGTATTTTGTGCTTGTTCGTCTTTTTCATTTGGTTAAAACAAAACAGTATAATTTTTCCCAAAATTATATAAAAAGCTTCAGAATCTGAACAGAGGACTCTTGAGGTCCGGATCCGGACCGGAATTCGCCAGTTGGTGACCCCTGGTCTAGAGGCTGCAGTTAGTGCTCTTTTTGGGACACAGGACTGACTTCCTGTGGTAACATATTGTCACTTCCTGTTTTGCTCACTATCGGTGTGGTTTGTTACGCTTAGCTCTTCTCCTTCTCCTGAGGATCATTGCCTTTAATTGAATTTTAATTGCTTTTTTTCATCTACCGTCACCTAGTACTGCTGTTTAACAAGCCTCTTGCACTCAGTGTCACCTAATCACCCTCTTTAGACCTCTGTTCACCTTTCATTGGTGGCTGTGGTGCAGGTGTGGTGTGACTGACAACTGATTGGAGGTTAAGGGTAAATGGTAAATGGTGTTCCCTTACTGTATGTATATATACATATACATATATATAAGGTAAAGGTAAAGCCAACTTTATTGTCATTCAATCCATACAGCCAATCATGTACAGTAGAACAATAGAATAGAACGGTCTGTCAATGCAGACTGTTTCCTTACGCCCCCCAAAGTCTAACACAAAATGCTTTGCCCCGGTTTCCAGCACTCTGAATGGTCCATCATACGGTGGCTGCAGCAGGGTTCTGTGTGTGTCGTGCCTAACAAAAACAAACTTGACGCTCTGTAATCTCTTTGGGATGAAGGTGTAGGGGAAACAATGGTGCTCCCAGCCCGGCACATTGGCTGACCCTGCACCATGAAAAAATTGCGCAGGCAGGTCGGTCCCGGGTGCGGGATTTTCTGGTAAATATTCCACAGGGATCTGCAGTGGCTGAGAAAAAACAAGTTCTGCCGGGGAGGCTGCCAGATCCTCCTTAGGCATGGCGCACAACCCTAACAGGACCCAGGGCAGGTGGTCGACCCAATTTGCATCCGTGAGTGAAGCTCTTAGCGCTGCTTTAAGTGACCTATGAAAACGTTTGCATAACCTGTTAGCCTGGGGGTTGTATGCTGTGGTGCTGTGGATTTTGATCCCCAGGCTCTGGGCCATTACTGACCTGAGTTCTGAAATGAATTACGCACCCCTGTCAGAAGTGATGTCCGACGGGGATCTGAACCATGCAACTCAAGCCGACAAAAAAGCGCGCGCCACTTCCACGGACATGGTGGAAGCCAGTGGGACCACTTCGGGCCAATGCGTGGCAGGGTCCACGATTGTCAAAAGGTGCGTGGAACCTTGTGATGGCGGGAGGGGGCCCACCAAATTCACGTGGATGTGGTCGAACCTCCTGGCCGGAATTTGGAAGGGCTCGAGGGGGGCTCTGGTGTGCTTGTGCACTTTGGCCCACTGGCGCGCAACACATGCTGCAGCCCCACTCTTTCACATCCCTGCGTAAGTGCGGCCAGACAAATTTCGCCCCCACCAGTTTAACCAAGGCGCGCACACCGGGGTGTGAAAGGGGATGGACTGGCTCAAAAAAGCAGCAGCGCCAAGAGCTCAGAACCATCGGGCGTTGGCGACGGGTGGAGACATCACAGAGCAAGGGAGGGCACCCTTCTTGCATCGCCCTGCTCTCCAGTTTTAACCCAGTAGGTGCGGACTGGAGCATGCAAATGTCCACGTCCCCAGTTTGCGCCGCAGCCATGGCAGGGAAATTTATTCCCATGTAGACTGGGGAGAGTAACGTGCATGACAGGCAGTCGGCTATGACATTAAGCTTACCGGCTATGTGCTGGATGTCGGTCGTGAACTCTGAGATCGTGGCCACATGACATTGCTGCCGGGCCGACCACGGTTCCGAGACTTTGAACATTGCATACGTTAGCGGCTTATGATCAACAAACACGGTGAACTTGCACCCTTCCAGCCAAAGCTGGAAGTGGCATGTCGCCAGGTGGAGGGCCAACAATTCTCTGTCAAACGTACTGTATTTGCTTTCATTGTCGTGCAAAGTACGGCTGAAAAATGTGAGCGGTTGCCACGCACTGGAAATGTACTGCTCCACCACTCCCCCTTTGGCAACGTCAGACGTGTCAGTGGTGAGTGCTATCCACACTGATGGGGCAGGGTGGGCTAGCAAAGCAGCGTTAGGGAGCGCTGTTTTGGCATTTGCAAAAGCATGGACTCGCTCGGGGGTCCAGTCAATGTTTTCTGCAGCGTCTTTTTCTTGAGCTCGCTGTACAACGGCTGCAGCAGCTGGGCTGCTAGGGGGAGGAAACTGTTGTAAAAGTTCACAATGACCCAAAATTCCTGCAGGGCCTTCGCAGTCTGCGGACGCGGAAAATCCGACATGGCACACATCTTATCAGGCAGTGGAATCGCGCCTTCTGACAAAATGCATTGACCCAAAAAATCAATCACTGGCACACTGAACTGGCACTTCACCGGGTTAACAACAAGCCCGTGCACCTCCAACCTCTTGATCTTGGTGTCCAAATTAAAAAGCGATGTTCATATTACAAACACACTTTGAATACTGACAACTTACCAGTTGATTAAGCTATTGTTTCTGAATAGATGTTAAATCACCATCCCAACTGGTGAAATTCTGAAGGAAGGTGCATGACAAAGACGCATGACATTGGCAAAGGGTAGTGCTGGATATGAAGAGAGAAAGAGGACATAAAATACACAAGCGTATTTAAAGCTACACCTGCACTTTGGAATACTGACACCAAAACAGTTCTGGAAAACCAGAAGTGAAACGGTTTTAACAGTTTATTACAATTTAGTAGCACACTGTGACGATAACACATGTAGCACTATCAGTCCAACACAGAAATAAGCTAGCAACAATGCAAATCTTGTCCCAGCATAAAATATTTCTTTGAGGAATGATACTAATAAATAGAGAAATTAAATTTATTTCAGTCTTTGCACCGTGGAGATAGCAATATATGCAATTTCTGGCAAAAAACTGCCAGAAAATGCATCTGGCCCAAAGGTCGGTTATCTCCACAGTCTTGCCCTGAGTCTCCTGCAAAAAATGTTTTTGCTAGTACCAAGAGAAGGTGACTTTTGGGATGGAGGCAATTTCCAGCAGGATTAATTTGCAGTTGTCAGAAATTGTACACACTGCTATCTCCACAGTGGAAAGACTGAAATGCATGAAATTTGCTCCAGTCACCAGTATTCTTGCCCTGACTCTCCTGCAAAAAAACGTTTTATGTTAGGACCAACAGAAGGTGACTTTTGGGATGGAGGTATTTTCCGGTAGGAGCAGCTGCCAGGAAATGCACAGAGAATCCATCCATCTTCTATCGCTTTTCCGGAGGTCCGGTTCGTGGAGGCAGCAGTTCAAGCAGAGAAGCCCAGACTTCCCTCTCCCCAGTCACCTGCTCCAGCTCTTCAGAGGGGATACCAAGGCGTTCCCAGACCAGCTGGGTGACATAGTCTCTCCACCGAGTCCTGGGTCTGCCCCGGGTCTCCTCCCAGTGGGACG
The DNA here is from genome assembly GCA_020510985.1 of Pholidichthys leucotaenia. Taxonomy (NCBI): domain Eukaryota; kingdom Metazoa; phylum Chordata; class Actinopteri; order Cichliformes; family Pholidichthyidae; genus Pholidichthys; species Pholidichthys leucotaenia. The sequence goes on along the minus strand of CM035839.1, from coordinate 294,664,737 downwards.
TGCCTGAAACACCTCAAGTGGGAGGCGTCCAGGAGGCATCCTAATCAGATGCCCGTACCACCTCAGCTGACTCCTTTCAATGTGGAGGAGCAGCGGTTCTACTCTGAGCCTCTCCCGGTGGACTGAGCTCCTCACCCTATCTCTGAGGGTGAGTCCAGAAATCCTACGGAGAAAGCTCATTTCAGCCGCTTGTATCCGCGATCTCGTTCTTTCGGTCATTACCCAAAGCTCGTGACCATAGGTGAGAGTAGGAACGTAGATTGACTGGTAAATCGACAGCTTTGCCTTAGAACTAAGCTCCCTCTTCACCACAACAGACCGGTACAACGTCCGCATCACTGCAGATGCTGCTTCAATCCGTCTGTCGATCTCTCGGTCCGTTCTCCCCTCACTCGTGAACAAGACCCCAAGATACTTAAACTCCTCCACTTGGGGCAGGAGCCTGTCCCCAACCCGGAGAGGACAATCCACCTTTTTCCGGCTGAGGACCATGGACTCAGAATCAGAATCAGAATCAGAATAAGTTTATTGCCAAGCACATTTACAAGTAAATAAACAGATAAATATACGAGGAATTTGACTTGACAATGGAAACGTCATAGATGACATTCCCAATGACGCGGCAAGCCATGGAGGCGCCTGTCAGCAGGAGGGGAATAGAAGGCAGGGGAGTGGGGGAGGGGACACAATAGGAGAGAGAAAAAAGCATTGTTTATCAAAATAAAGTTCATTTATATGACCGATATTGTGATTACAAGAAAAAAACTCTCAATGCACAATTAGCAGACAATAGAATCCACACAATGACACAGAGAGAGCAGTGAATGAATATGTCTTCATCAGTATAAATGGGTCAGCTGTATGTGTGTTGGTTGCAATCAGTGTAAATCAGTTAGGAGAACAGCAATAGTCTCTCTCTCAGCAGATGTTATGACTAGTGTCTAAGGCAAAGGCACGTGTCCTTGAGCACTGCAGATGGAATAGTCTGAGCCAGACAGCTGTCCATGAGAGTCAGATACTGTCTGCCAATGTTATGAAAACAATTATACTGTTGATCATCAGGAGGACTGAGTGCTGAGGGTGCTGAAAAACAGGTTGAATAGCACTGACTTCAGAGAAAAAACTTTCCATTCTCTTACGGATTCAGTGCTCCAGATTCATCACTGCCAGACTTTGAAATCGAGTCGTGAACAGCTCTCAGCGTAATCGTGATGTAATCCATTTTCCTGTACAGTTCTCCATTGGCCGCTGTCAGAGTCCTGCCCAGTTGGTCGAATTGATGAGAGAGCTTCGCCGGGTCCGCTTTTTGATAAGCTCTGTCCATCTTCTTCAATTTGCGGTGTACCAGAACAATCCCAAGGCCAAACAGTAGAATTCCGGTGACCATTGCTCCGAATAGATATAAATCTTCAATATCTTCAATAGAAAGATCACACAGACACAATAGTTTCCAATTGCTTGTATCCCTAATGTAACCCGCAGCAGCAGTCCCTGCGGGACAAATAGGCTCCCCCGGGCCTGATTTCCTCGTTGAAAACACAGTGTCGATTGCGTTCAAAGCCCAGCTTATTAAATTCATAATTTTCGTTGGATGAATCAGCAGTAGAGAGACACGCAGACACAGACAATAGCAAGCTGGGATCCAGTCAGTTAGGGAGGGAGAGGAGCGGGAGCAGAGAAAAAATGCGACTGCTCTCTTTGGAGGGCGGAAGAGAAGAACTTGGACTTGGAGGTGCTGATTCTCATCCCAGCCGCTTCACACTCAGCGGCAAACCGTCCCAGCAAGAGCTGTAGGTCATTGCTGGATGAAGCCAACAGGACAACATCATCTGCAAACAACAGAGATGAGATCCTGTGGTCACCAAGCATGACACCCTCCATTCCCTGGCTGCGCCTAGAAATCCTGTCCATAAAAATTATGAACAGGATCGGTGACAAAGGGCAGCCCTGGCGGAGTCCAACTCTCACTGGGAATGACTCCGACCGAGTGTTGGCAATACGAACCAAACTCTCACAACGGTCGTACAGAGACCGAATAGCTCGTAACAACAAGCCCGATACCCCATACTCCCGAAGCACCCCCCACAAAAATCCATGAGGGACGCGGTCAAATGCCTTCTCCAAGTCCACAAAACACATGTAAACTGGTTGGGCAAACTCCCACGAACCCTCGAGAATTCTCGAGAGGGTAAAGAGCTGGTCCGATGTGCCACGGCCAGGACGAAAACCACATTGCTCCTCCTGAATCCGAGGTTCGACCAACGGCCGGACTCTCCTCTCCAGTACCTTGGCATAGACCTTCCCAGGGAGGCTGAGGAGTGTGATCCCTCTAAAGTTGGAGCACACCCTCCGGTCCCCTTTTTTAAAGAGAGGAACCACCACCCCGGTTTGCCATGCCAAAGGCACTGCCCCCGACCTCCACACAATGTTGCAGAGGCGTGTCAACCATGACAACCCAACAACATCCAGGGCCTTGAGGTACTCAGGGCGAATCTCGTCCACCCCCGGGGCCCGGCCACAAAGGAGATTTTTAACCACCTTGGTGACCTCAGGCGCCTTGGCGAGTAATCCCCCTCGTCCTCAAACCCTGCTTCCACTGTGGAAGGCGTATCAGTGGGATTGAGGAGATCCTCGAAGTATTCCTTCCAACGCCCGACGATGTCCCCAGTCGAAGTCAACAGTGTCCCATCCGCACCATACACAGTGTGGACGGGGAGCTGCTTTCCCCTCCTGAGCCGCCGAACAGTTTGCCAGAATCTCTTTGAGGCCGACCGAAAGTCTTGTTCCACGGCCTCACCGAACTCCTCCCATACCCGGGTTTTTGCTTCAGCAACCACCCGAACTGCACTCCGCTTGGCCTGCCGGTACACCTCAGCTGCTTCGGAAGTCCCACAAGCCAACCAAGCTTGATAGGACTCCTTCTTCAGCTTAATGCCCCCCCTCACCACTGGTGTCCACCACTTGGTTCGGGGGTTGCCACCACGAGATGAACCGACCACCTTGCGGCCGCAGCTCTGGGCCGCCGCTTCAACAACAGAGGTGGAGAACATGGCCCATTCAGACTCCATGTCTCCAGACTCCCTCGGAATGTGGTTGAAGTTCTTCCAGAGGTGGGAGTTGAAGACTTCCCAGACAGGGGCCTCAGCCAGACGCTCCCAGCACACCCTCACTATACGTTTGGGTCTACCAGGTCTGAATGGTTTCCTCCCCTGCCATCGGATCCAACTGATCACCAGGTGGTGATCAGTTGACAGCTCTGCACCTCTCTTTACTCGAGTGTCCAAGACATACGGTTGCAGGTCTGATGATACGATAACAAAATCGATCATCGACCTGCGACCTAGGGTGTCCTGGTGCCAGGTACACATATGGACACCCTTATGCTTGAACATGGTGTTCGTTATGGACAGACTGTGGTTAGCACAGAAGTCCAATAACTGAACACCACTCGGGTTCAGATCGGGCAGGCCGTTCCTCCCAATCACCCCCCTCCAGGTTTCACTGTCGTTGCCCACGTGCGCATTGAATTCACCCAGTAGGACAATGGAGTCTCCAAGAGGAGCACCCTCCAGCACCCCAGTCACAGACTCCAAAAAGTGTGGGTACTCTGAAACATCATTTGGTGCATAGGCACAAATGATGGTCAGGACCCGTTTCCCAACCCGAAGGCGCAGGGAAGCAACCCTTTCATCCACTGGGGAAAACTCCAATATAGAGGCAGCAAGGTGGGGCGATACAAGAATACCCACCCCTGCTCGTCGCCTCTCGCCCGGGGCAACTCCAGAAAAGGCCAAGCTCCAGCCCCTCTCCAGGAGACTGGTTCCGGAACCGGAGCTGTGTGTTGAAGTGAGGCCGACTATATCTAGCCGGTATCTCTCAACCTCATACACCAGCTCAGGCTCCTTCCCCACCAGAGAGGTGACATTCCACGTACCAGAAGCCAGTTTAGAAAGCTTGGGATCAGTCCGCCAAGGTCTCCGCCTTTGACCGCCACCTAATCCACATAGCACCGGACCCCCATGATCCCTCCTGCAGGTGGTGAGCCCACTGGAGGGCGGACCCATGTAACTCCTTCGGGCTGAGCCCGGCCGGGTCCCATGGGTGGAAACCCGGCCACCAGACGCTAGCCTTTGAGCCCCTCCCCCAGGCCTGGCTCCAGGGTGGGGCCCCGGTAACCCCATACCGGGCGGGTACACTGAATCCTTGATATACAATTCATGAGAGTCTGTTGGATCGTTCTTAGTCCGGCCCTTCACCCAGGACCAGTTTGTCTTGGGAGACCCTATCAGAGGCAAATTGCCCCGAACAACATAGCTCCTGGGATCAATGGGGCACGCAAACCCCCCCACCACGATAAGGTGACGATCCATGAGGGGGGCACAGAGAATGATTGAAGAAATTTACTACATTATAGTACTACACTACTATATTACTACAGCTTCAATAATAATAATTTCATTCCGATTGCAACAGTGTTTTGCACCAGGGCTAATTCAGGTAAGATTTTGGGGGGTTCTTTTCTTGGCGTGTGTTATGTCTGTAATTTACCCACTGGACAGATGAGGCAAGGTGACTGGGAGACACAGTTTTCTTGAACACTCACTCTGACAGCTACGTCAACAGCTACTGACACGGATCGGTACCGGGTGTAGGGCTCTCTGGCAAAAATTCCTCCGAGATCTGCAGCAGCTTAGAAAAAACGAGTTCTGCCAGGGAATCTCCCAAATCTTCCTTTCAGTGCAACCCCAACCCCAATAGGACCCAAGGCAGTTGGTCAACCCAATTTAGATAGATAGATAGATGTACTTTATTGATCCCAAACTGGGAAATTACAGTGTAACAGCAGCATGACAGTAGACAACCAAACAACAAAAACAGATGCATGACAGACAAAGGGATTACCCATGGAAAGTAAAACTGACACTACTATAAAAACCTATATACATCAGACAGACAGACAGACAGATAGATCCCAAACTGGGAAATTACAGTGTAACAGCAACATGACAGCAGATGACCAAAACGACAGAAACACGCACAGCATAATAGACCCATGGAAAGTAAAACTGCTAAATAACTAATATACATCATAGATGAATATATGGTGACCCGTATAAACCGTGAGGTACCAGTTAGACTGTAAGGTGCAGTGTGGCAGCATAGTTATGACCAGAATACAACATCATAGTGAGTTATTGTACACTGAAATGACATGCGCAGAAAAGATTTCCTGTACCTGGCCATTTGACAGCGAAGCTGTAGTAGTCTACTAGAGAAAGTGCTCCGCTTTCTGTCTAGTGTGTGGTGAAGGGGGTAATCAGGATTGTCCACGATGGATCGCAGTTTATTTAGTGTCCTCCTCTCCACCACTGTCTCAAAGGTCTCCAGCCTGAGACCAATTACAGAACCAGCCTTCTTGATAATCTTGTCAAGTCTGTTGGTGTTGCTGGCCCTGATACTGCTACCCCAACAGACAGCAGCAAAGAAGATGGCACTGGCGACAGTGGTCTGGTAGAAAAGCTCCAGCATCCTGCTGCACACTTTGAAGGATCTCAGCTTCCTCAGGAAGTAAAGTCTACTTACCCCCTTCTTGTGCACAGCATCAGTGTTGGATCTCCAGTCCAGCCCATTGCTGATCTTGACACCCAGATATTTGTAGTCCTCAACCACCCCCACATCCTTCCTCCTAATCTGTAATGGTTGAGAAGGCATCCTCTTCTTCCTGAAGTCAATCACCCTGCTGACATTCAGCCTCATGTGATTCTGCTCTGTCCACTCCACAAAATCCATCTACCAGTGCCCTGTACTCCCCCTCCTCTGCCCCTCTTATACGCCCCACAACAGCTGAGTCATCAGAGAATTTCCGCAGGTGTCATGACTTAGTGTGAAAGTCAGTGGTGTATAAGGTGAAGAGAAAAGGAGAAAGCACCGTCCCCTGTGGTGCTCCTGTATCACTAACCACCACGCCAGACAAGACACTGCTCAGCCGGACAAACTGTGGCCTGTCTGTCAGGTAGTCAGTAATCCAGGAGATCACAGAACTGTCAACCCCCATCACTCACAGCTTCTCACCCAACAGGAGGGGCTGGATGGTGTTAAAGGCACTGGAGAAATCAAAAAATGTGATTCTCACAGTGCCTCCTCCGCCATCCAGGTGCAGATGGGCTCGTTGCATTAGATAGATGACAGCATCTTCAACTCCTAAATGGGGCTGATATGTAAACTGCAGAGGGTCCAGCCACGTCTTCACCTGTAGCCTCAGGTGGGCTAAGACCAGTCTCTCCAGGACCTTCATCACATGAGATGTGAGGGCAACTGGTCGATAGTCATTCAGGTCCGATGGAGATGACTTCTTGGGGACAGGAACCAGGCAGGATGTGTTCCACAGCACCGGTACTCTCTCCAGACGCAGGCTGAGGTTTGCATCCGTTAGCGAGGCTCTGAGTGCTGCTTTAAGCGACCTGTGAAAACGCTCACACAAACCGTTAGCGTGTGATTTGTATGCTGTGGTGCAGTGGATTTTGACCCCCAGGCTGTCGGCCATCACAGACCAAAGTTCCAAAACAAATTGCGGACCACTGTTGAAAGTGATGTCCGATGGGAATCTGAACCGTGCAGCCCAAGATGACAAAAACGAGTGGGCTACCTCGGCCGATGTTGCGGAACTCAACAGAACCACCTCTGGCCAATGCGTAGTGCGGTCCACGGTTGTTAAAAGGTGTGTGAACCCCTGCGAGGGTGAAAGGGGACCAACTACATCCATATGTGCATGGTCGAACCTCCTGGCTGGAGTTTGAAAAGGCTCGAGGGGGGCTTTGGTGTGCTTGTGCACCTTAGCCCGTTGGCTTGCAACGCAGGCTGCAGCCCATTCTTTCACATCCCTGCATAAATAAGGCCAAACGAATTTGGACCCCACTAGTTTAACTGAGGCTCGCACGCTGGGATGTGAAAGGGAGTGGACGGACTCGAGAACGTGGTGGCGCCAGGAGCTTGGAACCACGGGGCAGGTACAGCCGGTGGAGATGTCGCAAAGCAAGGGGGGGGGCACCCTTCTTGTACCACCCTGCTCTCAAGTTTTATTCTGGTAGCTGCGGACTGGAACGCACAAATGTCAGCATCCCCGGTTTGGTCGGCGGCCATTGCGGAAAATCGATGCCCATGTATACCGGAAAGACCAACGTGCGTGATAAGCAGTCTGCCACAACGTTCAATTTATCAGCTACATGTTGGATGTCGGCCGTGAATTCCAAAATTGTGTCCAAGTGCCATTGTTGCCAAGCTGACCACGGTTCTGAGACTTTGGACATCGCGCAGGTCAGTGGTTTATGATCGACAAACATGGTAAACTCGCGACCTCAAGCCAGAACTGAAAATGACGCGTAGCGAAAGTGCTATACTTATGCTCGTTGTGGCGCAAAGTATGGCTAAAAAAGGCGAGGGGCTGCCACGAACCGGAGACATACTCTTCCAGTACAGCTCCTACTGCGACGTCAGATGTGTCTGTGGTGAGCGCTATCCACGCTGACGGGGCCGGGTGGCCCACCAAAGCTGCATTAGCAAGCGTCGTTTTGGCATTTGAGAAGGCCTGGACCCACTCAGGGGTCCAGTCCATGCCATCTGCAGGCTTCTTTTTGTTACCATGCCATAGAGCGGCTGCAGCAGCTGGACTGCGTGGGGGAGGAAGCAGTTGTAAAAAACTGACCATCCCCCAAAATTCCTGCAGTGCCTTCATGGTCTGTGGATGTGAAAAATCTGACACTGCACGTATTTTATCCAGCAGCGGGATCATGCCATCTGGCGAGATGTGGTGGCCCAAAAAGTAGATTACCGGCAGCCCGAACTGACACTTCGCTGGGTTAACAATCAGCCCGTGCACTTCCAAATGTTGGAAGACCTGTTTGAGATGGGCGAGGTGCTCATCCTCTGACGCACTCGCCACCAAAATGTCGTTCAAGTAGACAAATACTAACGGCATGTCATGGAGCATCGCGTCCATCATCCTTTGGAAAGTTTGTGCTGTGCCCTTTAACCCAAACGGCATGAGCAAAAACTCAAAAAGACCGAAGGGAGTTATTACCGCCGTTTTGGCAACATCCTCTGCACACACTGGGACCTGGTGGTAACCGGAGACCAGAACCACTTTTGAAAAAATGCACGTCCCAGGCCAGGTGCAAGGAAAAATCCTGGATGTGCAGGTTGGGGTAACAATCGTGTTCCATGGCGTTATTTAAGCACTGGAAAGCGCCACACAGCCTCCACGACCCATCGGACTTTGGCACCATGTGCAGCGGGGATGCCCAAGGGCTGTTGGAGCACCTAACGATGCCTAAGAATTCTAAGTTTGCAAACTCTTCACGTGTGATGGCTAGTTCAGCCCCATCCAGGCGGCGAGGGTGCGTAAGCATGGGTGGACCTTCCATCGTGATAAAATGCTCAACCCCGTGCTTGGTTACCGGAGCGGAAAAAGTGGGCACAGTGAGTGCTCAGAACTTGGAAAGCAAACACTGGTACTTACTTCCTGGAGCTAGAATATTTGCATGTGCTGGTGGCCCAACAACCCAAGCTGTGCAAGGCAAGGAGGAACAATATACGACATCCACTAAATGCCTGTTGGCAACATCAACAAGTAGTCCATGAGCACACAGAGAATCAGCACCTAAGATGGGGACCAAACATGCAACTGCCACAAAATCCCACTGGTAATTGCATCCATGTAAACATACAGTGACCATCCTTTCTCTGAATTTCCTGATGTAGGATCCGTTTGCGGCCATTAAAGAAGGCCCACAACCTTCTGCCAGCCTGTCTGCACTGACTGGCAAAATGAGGCTCTTCTGGGAGCCAGAGTCTACCAGAAAACGTCTCCTCGAACGTGTGTCCGTGATGAAAAGCAGCTTCTCCCTGTCGCTGGCGGTCACAGCTGCTATTGACCGCTGGTTGTCCTGTTTCCTGGCTTCTTGAAGTGGCATGGCGGCAGACAACATTGCACTTCCTTGCCAAAATGGCAGTGATAAAAACACAGCGTCCTGGTCCTGTTTCTCCGGGTGGCAGTCCCGGCCACCACCATCAGCTCCTCGACCTCGCTGGGCTCCGCCGGAGATCCCGGTCTCACTGCCTGAATGCTGAAAGCCTGGTTTTCCAGGATGATGTGGTCTGCCTCCTCTGCCAACACGTGGTAGTCCCTGGCTGCCAGCAGTGGTGAGTTAGTGAGAATTGCTCTCACAGAAGCTGGTAGATTTCTGAGGAAGAGGTGGGCAAAAAGGAAAGATCCGTCATCCATGCCCATCAGCACAAGCATGTTCTCCATCAGGTCCACAGCCAGTCTATCTCCTAGCTCTTAGTGGGTGAGGAGCTTTTCTGCCCTCTCTGTGTCTGAAAGGGTATAACGGTGCAGCAGCAGTTGCTTGAGAGTGCCGTATTTTCCTTGGGCTGGCGGGGCTCAGAGTAGACTCATGGTGCGCTGTGTGGTGCGTGCATCCAGTGATGCCACCACATGATAGTACTTTGTGTCGTCTGCCACGACTCCGCGAAGGGTTAACTGGGCTTCCACATGAATAAACCAAGTGGCCGGGTTGTGAAGCCAAAAGTCCAGGAGTCTGACTGCAACGGAGCATGCAGCGGTGGGAGACTCCAGCAGGAGTGTCTGCCTGGTGGTACTCGGTCCGTTTTCCATTTCACATCTCTAGGTCACCAATGTGGAGGATGAAAGGAGATGAGACAGGAGCTGACGACACAGAGGTTTATTTCTCCTCCAAAGCAGAAACAGACTAACTCTGAGTGCCAAAGCGAACTCCTTTATACATTTTCTTCCCGCCTCTGGCACTCAGGGTAAACACAATAACATACCAGTTACCCAGTGTGAACACACATCAACATACAGTACACATGAACACATTCGCGCTCCTGCGTCCTCAGGTGTGAGCCTGGCACAGCGGGGGTGAAAGGCACATCTTTATTTACGACATACCCCTCAGTGCTCTGGTGCCCCTGGCTAGCACCCTCAACACCCCGGAGTACAGGGTGGAGTGTCATCTCCTTTGTGTCACCACAACATAAATAAATGCATGCATACTGTATCTTGTAGGTTCATGATTAACAGTGAAACTACTGGGCATCTTACATGAAAATTAAAATGATAGGTAATAAAAATATGCCAGAACTTTTACAAACCTGTCTGAGTGGCTGATAGTGAGAAAAATATGAAAATAAATTTAAAGTCTAGTCCAACACACATATAGATATATGTGTGTGTGTGTGTGTGTGTGTGTGTGTGTGTGTTTGTGTGTGTGTGTGTGTGTGTGAAGATGAATCCCCCTTGCAAAGAAGTTCATCTAGTTGAATAAATACACACTCACACATCAGCTGGAACTTAACATTTCATTGGAAAGCTATTTCAGCAATGAACAATACAAGACAATGAATTTCCGTCATCATCAAAATTGTAACTAGAACATCATTACAACATTAACGGAAAATAAATTATCCAAAAAAATGCATTTGTAATAATAATGATATTGTGACGTTGCAAGGGTTCACGCAAGAAGGAGAGATGACTGTGACAAAACAGGTTTTATTTATACACACACTCACAACACAGAACGGAGGGGAGGTCATTTACATAGGCCCTTATTAAACTCATGGTAACACAGTCACATGATTTGGCACATATAGGGAAACACTGCTATTACAACTGGTCTCATTACACAGTTATAATGGCACACACGAATAATGCTTAGAACACACAGTTACAGTATTTGAATCCTCCATGGCGCAAGCATGCCGGGAGACTCCCACCCCCTAATCACAGCCCCGACATTACACTGTTCCCCCCGGACTGGTTTCTGTCCCCAGAATAACAAAGTCCAACTCAAAAGTCCAGCACAAATCCGTCCAGGTGTCGGGGAGGCTGCCTTTATCAGCGGCCAGCACACACAGGCCTGTTATTGTCCATTCACACCTTGGCCGGGGTATGCGGTCGGGATGAAGCCTCCTGCTTGACCACCCATGGGGCAGGTGGCTGGTACAGGGCAAGATGGTCACGACAAAGCACCACAATCCGGTTCCTTTTCTGCATCCTAACCTTGTACACTAAATCTGACAGTCTCTGTAGGACCATGCACAGTCCCGACCAATGGCTCGCCAGTTTTGGCAACAGTCCCTTTTTGCACTCCAGGCAGAAAACCCAGACTCGATATCCTGGTGCAAAGTCCTTCCCCTGGCAGCGGGAGTCGTATGCCCGCTTCTGCCAACTCCCTGCCACTGCCAAGGCCTCCCGAGCCAGTTCATGCACTGTGTGGAGACGTTCTCTCAAGCAAAACAAATGATCCAACCCTGGATTGCCCTCCACCTCTGGCTCCAGGGGGGATGAAAACACCAAATCCACCGGTGTGCGCAGCATCCAAACATCAGTGCTGCAGGGTGCACCGGGTGGATTCCTGAGCTGCCGTCCAGTACGCAAACAGAACCAAGAGCAGATGCAGATCCCAACCTCACTGTCGCTGGTCCACTAGGACAGCGAGCTGGGTGGTTAGAATCAGATTGAAACGTTTGACCAGGCCATCGCTCTGTGGATGCAACGGGGTAGTCCGGGTCTTCCGGATGCCCAGCCGCCTGCAGACCTCCCCGAAGACCTCTGCCTCGAAGTTCCATCCCTGATTGCTGTGCAGCTCCTCCAGTGCACTGAACCGACAAAACATCTCGTCCACCAGCTTTGATGCTGTGGTGGCAGCGCTTTGATCAGGGACCGCATACACCTCTGGCTATTTGGTGAAATAATCCATTGTGACTAGCACGTAGTGGTTCCCCCGATCCGTGGTCAGGAAAGGGCTTAGAATGTCCACTCCTACCCACTCCATGGGTGCTCCCACCCGGTACTGCTGCAAGGGGGCGTGGGATTGCTGAGTCGGCCCTTTCTGAGCCGTGCAGGTGTCGCAGCAGTGGACATGGAGCTCTACATCCTGGTGACATCCTGACCAATAGAACCGGGCCCAAAGATGCTGCAGAGTCTTCGTCACCCCAAAGTGGCCCGCCCCCACCAACCCGTGGACCAACTGGAATACTTTGGGGTGGAGACGCCGAAGAACCAGCATCTGCCAGACGTGATGCTGCCCAGCTGGAGCCTGCCACTGCCGATCCATAACACCCTCGTGACAGCGGAGATTGGCCCACTGAGAATGTAGGGCCTTGGTCTCTGGGTCCAGTGTGGACACAGCCTCCCAGGCAGGCCGCTGGTCCATGTCAAACCACTGCCAAACCCAAGAGACGACCGGATCTCTATCCTGCTCGTTCTGCAGCTGCTGCACGCCGAGGCCCTCTATGACATCATCGCTGGGGAGAGTTGACTGATTATCCGAGGAGGAGATATGTGCCACTGTGTTATTCCTGCTCACAGCGGTCTGGAGAGCAGCAGCCCGTGGGATGGCTTGGTCTAGGTCCTCTGCCCGCTGGTAGTGCCGACAGTCCTCCGCAGCACAGGGATGTCAAGACAGCGCATCAGCGTTGGCATGGAGGCGGCCTGCCCAATGCACAATCTGAAAATCATAATCCTGCAGTGCCTCCAGCCATCTTGCCAACTGTCCATCCGGCACGATCCGTCCTGAGCTGAAACTTACCCCTGTACACATACAGGTGAAAATGACGAAGCCCCTGGATGAAAGCTAACAGCTCTTGGCAAGTAACACAATAATTCCTTTCGGCTCTGCTGAGAGTGTGGCTGAAAAAAGCAACTGCCTGCGCTCTGTGTTCCCCCCCTGGAATAACATCGCCCCGATACCCTGGTTGCTGGCAACCATGTCCATGATGAAAGGGCTGTTTGGGTTGGGATACTGCAGCACGGGGGCTCCGATGAGTGCTGAGTGAGAGCCAGGAAAAAGCAGCAGCACAGTCCTCACTCCACTCAAATGTGCGGCCCTTCTGCATCAGCTGATGCAGTGGGCTGACGATAGTGGCAAAATCCTTCACAAACCTCCTATAATAGGAGGCCAGTCCGAGAAAACTCCGTAACTCTCCCACGTCCTGTGGTACTGGCCAGCTTTCCACTGCTGCCACTTTCTCTGGATCAGTGGTGACTCCTGCTGCGCTGATGACATGGCCCAGGAAGGTGGTTTCTCACCAAAATAAGTGGCATTTCCATGGGTGCAGCCCCAGCCCAGCCTGTCGGATGGCGTCTAATACTTCCTGGAGGTTGGACAGGGCACCATCAAAGTAAGCTGTGTGAACCAGCAGGTCATCCAGATAAACAATGCAGTAGCTCCGGGGCACGTGGGCCAACACTCGCTCCATCAGATGTTCAAAGGTGTTCAGAGCATTGCAAAGTCCAAATGACATCACCTTGAAGTGCCACAGTCCCTGCCCGATGGAGACAGCTGTTTTCTGACGGGCGTCCAGTAACAGCTCTACCTGCTAATAGCCGCTACGGAGGTCCAGTGAGCTGAACCAGCTGGAGCCGGGGATGTAATCCAGCACGTCATCGATGCAGTGCAAAGGATAGGAATCCTTGTGGGTGACTTCATTCAGGCACCAGTAATCCACACAGAACCCCCATGAACCGTCCTTCTTCTTTACCAGAGCCGCCAGCACCACCAAGGGGCTGCTGGAGGGCTCAATAACATCCGCCTCCAGCATTTCGCGTATTTTTTGTTCTGCCGCCGCCCGCCTTGAAAAAGGCAGATGCGGGGGCGGGGGCTGGGCCGGATTGGCCTGGTCTCACCAGTGTTGATCTGGTGCTGCACCAAACTGGTTCGGGTGCATTCCTGATCCTTGGTAGCGAAGACATCAATCAACAATCAATCAATCAAGCAGTCCAACAGCTCCAGCAACTGGAATCTCTGTCCCGACTCTAGTCCACTGCAGCTCTGCTGAAATAATTCCTCAACTGCCTGCTGTGTTTCTGCTGACACATTGACCTGCTCTGCAGTCGCCCCCCCCCCCCCCCCGGCTGTCTCTGTTGGCGATTGTGCTCCCTCTGCTCATGCTGGTGGTGCTGCTGTGTTCATTTCTGGCGGCGACCCACCCAGTTCGGTCCGTTCTGGCGGCCCCTCAATCCCGCAGGCCCACGGGTTCCTCCTCTGGGTTCCACTGCAGAGTGTGATGGTCTGAGCCCCCACCAGGAGAGATCATCTGGCAGTGTCAATTGTTGCTCCCCATGCTGCGGGCAGATGGAGTCAAATAATGCAGGGATCTTGGATGTCTGCCAACCAGAATGGGTGGTTTGTATTCTGGCCGGCCACCCCCACCACAAGAACTCTCTGCCCCCCCCCCCCCAAGTCTGGCACACTCACTGGTAGCGGTGGTGATGCAGCACCCGTTCCCACCCCCGTGGTCCTTCCTTGTCTGTACCTGGCAGCACTCCAGGTAGGACCAGGTTGATGGTACAACCGGTGTCGATCAAGGCCCGGATTGGCGCGCTGTCCAAGCTGCACTGCAGGTACATCCCTAGCGAGTGGCCAATTCGGCCCAAACGTAGTGACAGTTCATCGTGGAAAATGTCTGTGGGAGGTGGCAGGTCCCCGTCCATACCACCTGGCTCTAGTTTAAAGCTGGCGAGTGGGTGGTTTGTCGTGGGGTGGGTGCCGGGTAGCACCGTGTGATGTGTCCTGGCTCCCCGCAGCGGAAGCACCCTTTCTCGCGCTACCGTTGTCATCTTCTCACTGGTCATGCCACTGTTGTCTGTGGCAGTTCCCCCTCCTCCTCCTCACTCTCAGCTGTGGCCTGGAAAGCTCTCTGTCTCAGTAACGACGCATCATCTGCATAATCTATCATCGATCCCACCCGCTCTGCTTCTGCCACAGCTGTCTCCCAGCTGCTCACAGTGTGAACCCGGATGTGGTCCTGGAGTCGGGCCGGGCAGAGCCCCCAGATGAAGTGCAGGAGGGCTAACTTCTCCACCACCCTCAGGTCGAAATCCGGGTAGCCATGCCACATCAGCAGCCATATGTCTGCTGCGTAGGCTTCCAGGCTCTCTCAACTGCCTCGCCGGCGGTTGGCCAGCTATCCCTGGGGGTGCTCAGCGTTGGTAACTTATCTAAACCCCCTCCAGAGTGCTCCTTGTAGTGCTGGCCAGCTGCGGCATTCCTCAGGCCGGAGGTCAGACAGCGTGCAGAAAGCCCCGCCTTCCAGGGTCAGCGCGACCTGCACAGCAGTGTCTTTGGGTGTCCAGCCATTCAGTGCTGCAGCCAGCTTGACCTGGACCAGATAGTCGTCCAGCAGGGTTTTGCCGCCAAAGCTGGGGAGTTTGGCCCGTTGGTGAATTAGTGGAACGGTGGCCTCTTGGTCGATCGCCACCCCTGGTTGCAGTGGAATCACCAGCCTGTCCTGCCCTGAAAAGGGCTGGAAACGGGGCTGGTTTGCTCTACTTGGCCCGCCCTGCCTTGAGAAAGGCAGAAGGCAGGGTATGCTGGCCCCCTTGGGTCCACTGCTCCATTAATCCCGGCAAGCAGCTCTGGGGGTCAATGTGTCGACTCTGTTGTCCATCTCCAGCTGAGCGATGAGCCGCTCAAGCTGCCGAATCTCCATCCTAATTCTGGCTTCCATCTTCTTCGTGATCCCACTTCTGACACCAATGTGACGTTGCAAGGGTTCACACAAGAAGGAGAGATGACTGTGATGAAACAGGCTTTATTTATACACACACTCACAACACAGAATGGAGGGAAGGTCATATACACAGGCCCTCATTAAGCTCATGGTGACACAGACACATAATTTGGCTCATATATGGAAACAACGCTATCACAACTGGTCTCAATACATAGTTATAATGGCACACACGAATAACACTAAGAGCACACAGTTACAGTATTTGAATCCTCCGCAGCACAAGCATGCCGGGAGACTGCCGCCCCCTAATCACAGCCCTGACGTTACAATATGTAAATGCTCAAAAACAAGTTTGCACCAGCTTGACACATTCATAATAAACTGACCCTCAAACTTGAAACATGTGGATGTACTAAAGAAACCCAGTATCTCAAAGAATCGTGAAAAAAAAAATCACGATAATTTTATTTGGTTATTATGTAGACTTGGAGTTGGATCACTGTGATTTCTTACCCCTTTGAACACTAAAATGTCTGGAAAATAAACATAATTTAAAGCTCATTTACAAGAGGTAATAATTTTTACTTCTAAAAATGTACAAATTGTTACAACCCTGGCTGCAGTGTAATATAGTTTGTGGTATTACAGCGACTCTCTCTTAGATGCATGTTGTTGAACACAGTCTCGCACGTTCCCGGGCATTCTAGCACCCAGTCACGCTCATTCCCGCATGTCTGCGACAATGGGATGCAATTCTTGGCAAGCGAGTAGTTCTCGGCATAACACTGGCACACAATTGACGTTAAATATGCATCTGATTCGGAGTGCCAGGAAGAAGCCTTGTTGTTTTCTTAATCAAAGGGGTAAGAAGGTCATCTGTCAGTTGGGGGTATATGAGTTCAAGAGTGTTGTCACGGTCCGTGTGCTGACTCTGTCTGCACTCGGGTTGTGCGGTAGTTTCCCGTTCTCTTCTCTAGTGCACCTCTTGGCCTCCGGGCTTTTATTTTGACAGCATCTCGGCTCTCGGCGGTGTTTCCGGCTGTCAGAAGCCAAGATCCGCGGGACAGCTGGATCCCAATGAGCCAATGATCCCATCAGCTGATCAATCACTATTTAAGGGAGCAGCTCTGTTTGCTCAGGGCTGCGACCTTGTCGAACATTCCTTCTTCCACCATCCATTCCTGTAAGTGTTTTCCAAAGTATCTGTATTCCTGTTGAACCTCAGTTGTGCTTTTGCCCACCGTGGCTCGTTATTTTGTCATTTGTCCTTTTTTAATAAATTATGCAAACTCATCGGCTGGCACTCGGCATCTTATTGATGGCTCTTGAGGGCCATCGTTGACAGTAGGTCGCAGCCAGAACGAGAACCTCTCCTTTGCCTCACCCTCTGCCGGTAAACATCGTCACACAGCCACCGGTAAGCCTCAGCGAGAACCCTGTCTGGATCCAGTTTCGGGTTGTCGGAAGAACTCTACCTCCCAGTCAGCTGCTTCTTCTGCGTCTCGTCAGGAGGGATTCCCGCAGCCTCTCCCCCCGGGTCATCGGTCCCTGCTGTCCCGTCTGCTCCTCATGCCCGGATCGCCTCGGCTGTCGTCCCCTCCTCCTCGACGCCTTCCCCGGCTGCTGTGAGTGCCATGAGTCCTGCTCCGGCGAAGCCCGTCATCGGACCATCGCGAGCGGCTCCTCCTCGTCCTCCCAGGGGGCCCTCTGTCACCATCCAGTGGGGAAAGGGAGGAACAAAGTCCACTGCAGCGGGTTCTATCAGGCCTCTATGGATCAGACAAGTGACTTTTCATTCTGTTCCTTCATTGGGTGAATTGCCTTGCTTGATTCCTGGGGGGTGGAGCTCGGGGTTCACAGTCCCATAAGCTTCCTCCACCTGCTGCAGTAACTAATAATGGACCTGCTACCTTTGTGTCTCCTTCCCCTGAGCGTTCCACAGCGCCAGGCCTACAACGCCGGACGAGGAGGGAGCCTGCAGCCCTGGAGAGCCTGGTTCCACCCCCACAGCCACATCACGGGCAGAGGAGGAGAGCGGGCTGTAAGTTGTAGCCTGCGCCGATGACGAAGCATCCCCGGATCTCCACGGAGGAGCGGTCCGACTCAGCAGGTCGAGGACCTCCTGCCACCACGCCGTGCGGGTCGTCAACGTGGTCATCAACATTGGAGGGTCCTCAGTCTGTGGGAACCCTCATGGCGGCTGCAGGGCCCGCCGTAGCTGAGTGGGAGCCAGAGAATGTCCTTCTACCTTCTGAACCCGGATCATCGAAGTCATGGATGGCGGCAGAACTCGAGTTCAGGCAAGTGCTCTATTTTGTCTTCCTCCTATCAGTTCTGGAGCATTTTTGCCTGTCTCTCGGGGAGACGAGCCAGGTGCAGCCGTCCGCTGCATCCGAGCTCGTCTCACTGTGCTCTGTTGCTACCGGTGATCCTGATAATGGTTCTTTTTCTTCTCCTGAGCCTTCTCCCAGGGTCACCGGTGCGGAGTCAATCACGGTCGCTGTGCTGGAGGTTCGGGGTTCGGGTTTGGAGGTCGTCCCTGGTGCTGCGCCGACCCGGTCGGGGTCCATCACAGGTGTGGCAGTGACCAATCAGGGTCCGACATGGGTGCAGCCGTGACCCAATCGGGGTCCATCGCGGGTGCAGCATTGACCCAGTCGGGGTCCGTCGTGGGTGCCATGCTGATCCAGTCGGGGTCCGTCATGGACGCTGCTCTGACCCAGTCGGGGTCCGTTGTGGGTGCAGCACGGTCCCGCTGGGGACCCAATGCGGCCGCAGCGCCGGTTCGGTTCGAGGTCGGTAAAGGAGCTGCAGATCCGCTGCCGTCTGATGCTGGACTGGCCCGTCATCCGTCCCCCAATCCTTCTCCACCGGGTGCCGTTGGGGTTCCCCATATTCGGCTTGGCTCTCCCTCGCTATTCCCCTCTCCAGGGAGGCCATCTTCGATTTCTCCCCTGCGGTCCTGGTAGCTGAATGATGCAGGTCGGCCGCCTGGAGGACTGCCTCGCCCGTTTGGCGTTCTGGGTCAGCCACCCGACTAAAGCCTGTTTTCCACTAGCCCAGCACACCTCGGTACAGCTCAATTCACTTCAGTACGGCTCGGAATGCTTCTGTCTCCATTAGCACGGTGTTGTGCTTGTGCTGTGATGGTTTGTGTTAGGAGGTTTTAGAAGCGGGGCAGCAGCAGATTCTCAGCGAGGCGGGGCCACACTCCCGTGACATTACGCACTGGACTGAGTCCTTATTTACACGAGACAAAAAATGGAGGATCCAAGGATTATGGCCTTGCTCGCTCTGTGGTTTTATCTCACAATTAATTTTATCTCATAATTAAGCTGCAACAACACAAGTCACTTTTGTTTTGAATTAACTGCCAAATGACCTAGAAATAATGAGCTGAAACTTGTTTTTATTCGTATTAAATAATGAGACGGTGACACACTGTCCAACACCACATCCTAGGGCATTTTGGATGTACTGAATTAAAAAAATTCATGTTTTTCACCTTCAGGTCAACGTTTGGAACAACAGTATTATTATTTTCCGTTTAGATGATGCTACACTCCTTCTAAAGTATTGTAAATCTCTGAATTTGGAATGCCGATAGAACATTCAATTTACATATACTTGTACCTTTGACTTGGTGCTAATTTTTTATGATATTTCAATCAAAAGAACAGAAAGCTTACAAAAGATTTCTTTTTTGGTCTAGTTAAAAATTACATTACCTTTACAGTGGTTGACCCTCAGCATCATTTTGATCAGACTAGGCAATGGAATTTCTATGTAATTATACTGTTTTATAATTCAGTGTTATAACAGACAAACCACACTTTCCAAAACAATTCCATTTTATTATATACAAAATATTAAAATAAAAAAAAAACTTTGCAACACAACATGAAGGTTAATCGACATTTTATACACGCCGACCACTGAGTGCTGAGGCTCGGTAGAATGAAGGTGTCTCTGCCAGCTCTGGTTCAGGAAGGCTCGGTTGAATTAATCCGGACGGGCTGTCGCGGCGGACGCGTGGGATGATTCTACAAGGAAAATGCACACAATAAAATACAGCACGAAAGTGCAATATATACAGAAAAGACAATAGTTTTTAACAAGAATACATAAGCTTATTTCAGCGTATTGTTCACATGAATAATTACAATAAAAGCTTTAGTCCGCAGTGTGCTGCAATAAAGCAGCGATCATCATCCACAAATGAACAGCTTTTTTATTGCATAAATAAACTGAGCGTCTTACCGAATATATTTGCGAAAAAACGCACAATAAAAAAAAATTAAAACTCACCGTTAAAGGACTCCGATGTCGAGACCTCCCGGTATATTTTTTCATTCCGGGCGGCTCCGTCCAACTCGCGCTGAATACGTTCGTCTGACAATGCAGTGAGCAGACACTGCAGCTCCTTCTATTGGTCCATGGAACACCCTTATTACGCGAAGCCATTTTTGATAGAGAATAAATGAAAACAGCACAGCAATACACTGAAAAGGAACCGCCAACAGTGGCTGCGTGCTGAGTAAAGGCGGTCATGAAGATTCTTTTTTTTTTTTTTTTCAAAAACTTTATTGAGAAGGTCGTGAAGATTTGGTAGATGAGGAGGAGGAGAGGGGCGGTTACAACCTGACCAATCAGCGCCGGTTACGACCTGACCAATCAGCGGCGACCAGTCTGTTAACGTCACAACACGGCACAGCTCAGCACTGCTGTACCCTGCCCTGCAGCGGGGCTGAGAATCGCGGCTGTTAAACCGTGTTGGGGCTTGTGGAAAAGCGTACAAAGCGTGCTGAGCCGTCCCGTGTCGCGCTAAAGCGTGCTAGTGGAAAAGGCCCTTAACTAGACTGTCTGCTTGGCGACCTTGTCCGGCCACCAGAGGTCCTGTTTCTCCGGGCCTGGGACTGGGGTAGGCCGCCCAAACTCTTCCTTTTTCCCCTATTGGCAATCTGGATTCTAGACGCAGGCAGACCGCCTGAACTTGTTGTTTTTTTTTCCCTTGTTATGCTCTGCCTGTCGTCATCCCTGTTTTTTCCTCCTCTGTATATTTGGGGATGCTTTGTGTTTGGGGTTTTGGACTTTTTTGAAACTGTTATCACTGCTCTTCAATGTGTTATTTTTTCCACTCCTCTGTAATCTGAGTGTTGTTTTCTGCACCTGTTTTTTGGCCTATATCTCCCCTCTGTGCATGCTTTTTTTTTTTTTTTTTACTCTGTATTTGGTGATGTGCCCGTCTATTTGTCCTTGTTGTACTATGGTATGTTACCATCAGGTAGCGTGTTTTTTGTTTTTTTTTTCCTTTTCTCCTCCTCTCTTGTGTGGTATTTGTACACGGAATTGTATGTATCACTGCTCTGTGCAGTGTGTTTTTTTTTCTCTCTTCCCCTGTTATTATGGGACATGCTGCAATTTTGTCCCTGCATTTCTGTCTTCTGAGGTTCTGCTTGTCGTTTTGAGTTTTTTTTTTTTTCCTTTCTGTGATTAGGTTGGATTCTGGCCCTCCTTGGCCTTTTTTCCCCCTCCTCCCTCCCTGGGGGGGTCCTGTGGACCTTCCAGGTGGGGGGGGGGGGGCGTGATGTTCCACCGCGTCTAGAATCCGCGTCGTGAACGGGGGCAACTGTCACGGTCCGTGTGCTGACTGTCTGCACTTGGGTTGTGCGGGAGTTTCCCGTTCTCTTCTCTAGTGCCCCTCTTGGCCTCTGGGCTTTTAATTTGACAGCGTCTCGGCGGTGTTTCCAGCTGTCAGAAGCCAAGCTCCACAGGACGCCTGGATCCCAATGAGCCGATGATTCCATCAGCTGATCAATCACTATTTAAGGGAGCAGCTCTGTTTGCTCAGGGCTGTGACCTCGTCGAACATTCCTTCTTCCACCATCCATTCCTGTAAGTGTTTTCCTAAGTATCTGTATTCCTGTTGAACCTTAGTTGTGTTTTTGCCCCCCGTGGCTCGTTATTTTGTCATTTGTCCTTTTTTAATAAATTATGCAAACTCATCGGCTGGCACTCAGCGTCTTATTGATGGCTCTTGAGGGCCATCGTTGACAAGTGTAAGAAAGAATGCATGCAGCAGCGGTGCTATTTTCTCCCTTGGTGGAACGTCAGAGTCATGAAGCTCCAATATCCTCTCTGCCTGAGGAGCTCTGTATGTGCTTACATGATAGCATCGAGACATTTATTCACATTCATTCTAGAGAATCACTATCAAAGTCTGCAAAAATGGATGATTGTTGATCAGAACTTACTTTATTAATCTGCTCATACCTGTGTACCCAGAAGAGGACACAGATGCTACATAATAGACTCTGTATTAAAGGTGGACTGCAGCCATGACTGGCTCCTCTGATCTGACACAAGGAGAAAGGTGACGAGAGACAACGGCGTTTCAACGAGAGCGATATAAGATGGCGACGAGCGGCAGGGACTTTGAGCCGGAGTGGCACAGCTGAGTTGTGAATGGACAGGAGTCTAAAAGAACCAAACGTAGGCGGGAGGAAATTCAGTCAAGAGCCTTGTCAAGTGCTGATGAATCAGAAAATGTTCAATCCCGGAATAAACAGAAGGAGTGTAAAGTAATCATTAAACTTACTCAGGAAGGGGCATCTTTTCGTGAGTGGAACCCAATTAAGCTCACAAATGCAATTAATAAGATGCTTGGAGAAGTTTTAAATGCAAGAATTCTTCGTAGTGGTTTGTTACTAGTTACATGTAAAGATAGTGTTCAACAAGGAAAAGCAATTAGTCAATAAGATGGAGGGAAGATGTGCAGTGCTCAGTATAGTGGAAGGAAATAAGGCAATGAGAGGAGTGATATTGGGCTTTTTTTTTGAATGAATGAATGAATCTTTATTTCGGATAGATTAAAAGTAAAGATTAAAACGAAACAGAATAATATAACAAAGGGGAAAAAAGAAAAAAAAATCCAACAAGGTCAAATTAAACAATAACTCCTCTGATTATGCAGTTCAACATAAGTTATCTGAAATGGGTGATGGCTGAAGCCACAGCTTATACTGTCCACCCATATTCCATCCAAGAATTCAAAAGAAAAACAAAAAAAGAGCGATTGCAATTTGGAACATAGCTAAGACAAAATGTGACAAAAAAAAAACAAAACTAAGCAACAACAAAACACAGACTGGATATGACAATCCTTATGTGATTTTACATGTCATCTTGTATATCTAACTAACTAACTAACCTGCACTTATATAGTGCTTATGTTTGGAGTATTTCTTCCTTTAGTTTTTGTTTAAATTGTCCAAATGTTGTACATGATTTTAATTCAGGTCCAAAATCGTTCCATAATCTGACTGCTTGCACTGAAACACAGTGTTGCTTGGTGGTAGTTCTCACTGAAGGTTTTTGAAATATACATGCTCCTCTGAAATGATATTGTTTCTCCCTTATTTGGAACAACTTTTGGATATTTGCGGGCAGTGATAGATTCTTCACTTTAAACATTATTAATGCAGTTTTAAAGTCAACCAGATCTTTCAACTTGAGAGCTTTTAATTTAAGAAAAAGTGGGTTTGTTGGTTCCCTGTAAGCAGCTTTATTTATTATTCTAATAGCTCTCTTCTGAAGTATAAAGACTGGATATATGTTTGTTTTATATGTATTTCCCCATACTTCAGTACAATATGTCATGTATGGGAGTATTAATGAATGATACAAAATATATAGTGTGGGTTGATTCAGCAAATATTTCACTCTGTGTAGTATTGCAATTGATTTAGATATTTTACCTTTAATATAATTAATATGTGACTTCCAGCACAGTTTATTATCAATTATTACTCCAAGAAATTTAGTTTCGGATACCCTTTCAATCTCTACACCATTTACACTGAGTTTAGATACTAAGTTGTTGTGATGGTTGTTAAAAACTATAAATTTTGTCTTACTTAAATTGAGCGTTAATTTGTTTGAATCAAACCACAGTTTAAGCTTTCCTAATTCCTTTTCGAGTGTATCCAAAAGTTGTTCCAAATTTGCTTCCACTGCATAATAGATTAATGGCATTGGCAAACAATATTAAATCCATTTTTTTCCAAAACTTTACATATATAATTTATATACATATTGAATAACAGTGGCCCCAAAACTGAGTCCAACAGGGTTCAGTTTTTGTTACCAACACATACATACTGATATCTATTCTTTAAGTAACTACATAACCAGGACAGTGCTACCCCCCTAATACCACAATTTTGTAGTTTCTTTAATAATAAATTATGATCCACTGTATCAAATGCTTTTTTTAAGATCCAGGAATACCCCAACTCAATACTCTTTATTTTCAACGGCAGTTGATATGTTTTCTAAAAATGCCATTAGAGCAAATGCAGTTGTACTCTTGTGTCTGAACCCATATTGCTGCTCACACAATACATTATTCTTCATTATGAAGTTGTCAATTCTCTCATAGGATATTTTTTCAAGTATCTTGGAAAATTGCGGCAATAGTGAAATTGGTCTATATTCTGAAAGTTCCCCTCTGTCACCCGTCTTGTATATCGGAATTACTTTAGCTATTTTCATTGCAAGCTTGGGATCAGCTAGTCTGGGAGCAGCAAGTCACCCAGCTAGTCTGGGAACGCCTTGGTATCCCCTCTGAAGAGCTGGAGCAGGTGGCTGGGGAGAGGGAAGTCTGGGCTTCTCTGCTTGAACTGCTGCCTCCGCGACCCGGACCTCCGGAAAAGCGGTAGAAGATGGATGGATGGATGGATGGATTTTCATTGCATTGGGAAATATCCCTGTTTGGAGAGACAGGTTACAGATATACGTCAGTGGTTTCACTAAGCATTCAATAATAGTTTTGACTAAGAGCACGTCAATACCATTACAGTCCGTAGATGTTTTACATTTAAACGATTTAACAATTTCAATGACCTCTCTCTCGTCTGTGTTCTTTATGAAAATGGAGTCTTTAATAGCAGTGTTTTTGCTTATTGTATCACCCGTAGGTGCCGTAATGGGTATTTCTCGAGCCAAATTAGGACCAATGTTAACAAAAAAGTTATTAAATTCATCTGCAGGTGAAACTGCATTCACACTCTGAGTCGTTTTATTATTTTTTTGAAAAATTGGTTGGGTAGCTTGTATTTCTGTTTTTATTTCCAAGAATATTGTTAAGTATTGTCCATGTATTTATAATATTGTCTCTGTTTTTCTCCAGTTCTTTACTGTAATAGTCTCTTTTACTACATCTCATTATATATGTTAACTTGTTTTTGTATGTTTTATACTGCTGCTCTGCTTCTTTTGTCCTTTTCTTTAGAAAAGCTTTATATCATGAATTTTTCTTTTTACACGCCTTTTGTAATCCTTTGGTTAACCATAGCTTATTGACAAATTTATGTTTAAGCTTTTTCTTTACTAATGGACAATTTCTTTCATAGGGAGTGATTACAATGTTTATAAATGTGTCATAGGCTTCATTTACATCTGATACATAGACTTTTGTCCATTCTTGCTTCAGCAAGTCTTTAGAAGAACTTATTGCATTTTGTGATTTGTATCTGAAAGATTTTAAAGTTTTTTTCTGTATTGGCCCCCGTGTGGCCATGGATAAGTGCAAAGAATGGCAAATGGTCACTTATATCATTTATCAATAGTCCACTTTCTATTTTCTTGTCAATAATATTAACAAACAGGTTGTCAATAAGCGTAGCAGTATGAACTGTGATTCTACTGGGATGTGTTATTGTGGGATATAGACTCATGCTGTACATAGAATTCATGAACTCTGTAATTACATTTTGTTGAAATGGATTTAGTAAATCAATATTGAAATCTCCACAAATTACAACCATTTTCTTACTAGTAATATTATTGTACAGCTCGACTAACTTATCTCTGAATGTCTCAGTGCAAGTTCCCGGCATTCTATATATACAACTTATAATTAGATTTTTTGTTTTATCTTGGTCGATCTCAATAGTAACACATTCCAAAATCCCTGGTAGTGCAAAGGACATACCATTTACAAGCTTACACCTATACAGGTCATCAATATACAGTGCAACACCACCACCCTTTTTTTGAGATCTGT
This sequence comes from Pholidichthys leucotaenia, assembly GCA_020510985.1. Classification (NCBI taxonomy): domain Eukaryota; kingdom Metazoa; phylum Chordata; class Actinopteri; order Cichliformes; family Pholidichthyidae; genus Pholidichthys; species Pholidichthys leucotaenia. The sequence continues at coordinate 294,639,134 of CM035839.1, read as the reverse complement.
TAATATGAAACATCTGATATCCCTTTATTGCCATCAGGGGAGCCTGCTCTTCATTAAGCCAAGTTTCAGAGACTGCGATAGCTGTAAATTTTCCGTCTAGCTGTTTTAAATAGTCCTGAATCTGTGGAAAGTTTTTGTTAAGACTTCTGCTGTTGAAGTGTATTATTGATCGTCTACCATCTGGTTGCACTTGACTTTTGAATTGCTTTTCAGTGTAATATTCACAATGATTCTGAATATTATTGAAAAAGTGGTTATCAGGATCAATATCATTCTCCATCTCTTGTAGTTTATGTTCAGCATAATGGCATATTTTCAGAGTTTGAATTTCCTCACTCTGTGTCAAACGACTTCCTCCAACTGGGGATAATTGATGTCTACTCAAGACAGTCATAAGTTTTTTTGTTTGTTTTGTTTAGTTTTTTTTTTGTTGTTGTTGTTTTTAAAGTACATTGACATGGCATGTCACAAAAGAACTATTCTTGCCGTGTGTGGATATGGATTATCATAGCCTCTTAATTTTCTTAATCAGTGTTCATCTATATTTATTTAAGTCAGTAAGATCTCTGATTATTATGGTATTCGCTTCCTCAGGTGTTCCATTTAGTTTGATCCAAACTCTACAATTTCTTGTCCATGTTGCCTGTATTTTATTTTGTCTTTTCAGCATCCGTGCTTGCCGTGCTCTTTCAGCATTAGTCTTTGTTAAATGTTCATTTAGGTAAACTTCTGTTCCCTGTAGCTTAATGGCCTGCCTCAGTATGTCATTCTTTACCCTTCTGTTCACAAAGCGCATCATAATTGATTTCTTTGTTTTCTTTTCTTTTCTGGGTAAAGCATGACAGGCTGAAATTGCATTTGCTTTAACCTTTATATTTCTACTTTCAAGGAACTGAAGCACCTGGTTTTCCAGGGAGACTGATTCACTCAGGGGAGCCTCCTCATCTCTCATTCCTGCTGTAGCATGAGCATATGATTGATATTTAATGTCTAGTCCACTTATAATTAGATCATCCATACGAGAACATTGTTCAAGATCCTCGTCGCGTCGCTCCAAGTCTGCAATTTTTTTTGTCTTTTTCCTTAATTGTTACTTTTAATTCTCGGACTTCTTCCATTAGCCCTAATAGTTTAACCTGTTGACTAGCCACTTTGGTCAGTTCTTCTGACTAGAAGTTCAGAGATTTTTTGATCTCTTCCATTTCCTCCTTCTTTGGTGGCATTTTTACTGACCTGTTGATAGTAAAACAATCTCTGCTGGTGTCGCCAGTATCCGATCCGACCGAGCTCAAATCCAGCTGGGCCTCAGCTAGCCCCTTCCGCTGCTAGTCCCGCTGCTTACCGCCACTGCAATTGAGCTCCTGTCCAGCCGGGGTACCGGCAGCTCCTCCACCGAGTCTCGCCGCCCACCGCCACTGTAGTTGTGCTCCAATCCTGCTCCTGTCCAGCTGGGGTCCCAGTAGGTCCTCCGCTGAGCCCCACCACTTACCACCGTCTTCCTCAGTAGTTCCTCCGCCGAGCCCCGCCGCTGTAGCTGGGCTCCAATTCTGGCTCTTATCCAGCTGGGGCCCCGGCTGCTCCTCCACTGGTCCCCGTCTCCTACCACCGCTGTATTTGAACTCCGATCTGGCTCCCGTCCAACTGTTGCCCCGGTTAGTTCCTCCGGTGAGCCCCAATCACTGGGGACAGAGTCGCTCCTTTGTATCGGTGTTAGGTGCTACCTAACACCGCTATTTGCTATTTCAATCGCTGTCTCAACTGATGAAATATTGGAAAAAACTGGAGCAAAAGTGACAGAGGTACAAATATTGAAAACTAATAGAAATGGTGAAAAATGTGATAGTCTGTCGGTAATGTTAAAATTTGATGAAAAAAGACTGCCAAGGTGTATATTGGCAGCAGTATGGAAAGGTAGACAATGATGTGCTAGATGCTCCGGTGAACACAAATATGGAAAATGTGAAAGAGAAGCCAAATTAAAGTGCTGTAACTGCGGTGGTGAACAAAGCTCTGAATATTGAGGCTGTGAAGCCAGCAAAAGAGAAGCAGAAATTCAGCAGATAAAAGTCTTCCACAGATTAACATATGCAGTGGGTGGTGCAGTGGTTAGCACTGCACCAGCACACCAACTCACCCTTGGCCATGGGATCCCTGGTTCGATCCCAGCCCCTGACCAACAGTGATATGTGTGGAGTTTGCATGTTCTTCCCGTATCTGCTTGGGTTTACTCTGGGATTTTTTTCCGGTTTCCTCCCACAGGCCAAAAACATGCAGGTTAGGTTAATTGGAGACTCCAAAGTGGCCCTAGGTGTAATTTTTTTTTTTTTTTTGCTACTTATTTGTACCCGTAGGTAGACTTGGTTTGCAGTCTGGTGACAAGCCACCGGCTGCTGGTCGTTGCGTGTGCGAGCGCCCTAAACCTACATGTTTTTGGTATGCGGGAGGAAACCGGAGAAATCCCGGAGTAAACCCGCGCAACACGGGGAGAACATGCAAACTCCACACAGCTCACTGTTGGTCGGGGGCTGGGATCGAACCCACGATCTCATGATCCCCGCGGTCCCCCGGCCGAGGGTAAAACTGTGCTGCCACAGTGCTAAACCACTGCGCCACCGTGCAGCCCGTAGCAACCGTGTAGCACACAAATGTGTGTGTTAATGGTTAAGGGATAGAGCCGTACCGTGGCTGCTTCATCCATCCAGGTGGATGCCCTCAAGTTCCCCTCTGGGGATCAATTAAGTATACAATATAATAAATATACAATACAATAAATACAATAAATTAAATACAATAAATTAAATACAATAAATATACCTGAACCTGAACCTGAACCTGAAAATAAAAAAAAAAAATCAAAATCAAATATGCAGAAGTTGCGAAAAAGGTGCCAGCTAAAAAAGTGGGAGTGGACTCTAACAGGGAAAATGTGCAGGCTTGCAGTGCATGCAGTAGAATTAAGGAAGATATTCTGGTTTTGAAGGAAAATAATTTTGTCTTATTTGTGGTAGATGTGATAAACTGCACTGCGCAGACTTCCCAAAAAACAGAAAAAATCATAATCATCGTGAAAGCAGCAGAAAAATTATCTTGAAATTAAGAGGCTACATTGAGAAGCAGTTAGGGACTTGTTAAGTGGGGGATCTTTAAGTTAACAGACATCATGGGCTAGTGGGTCATAATGGCAATCACGATTTTGCAATGGAATGCCAGGAGTTTAATATCAAATTGGCAAGAATTCAAAAAGTTTATATCTGATATGTAAGACAAACCCCAGGTAATCTGTATACAGGAAACATGGCTAAAACTTCAGTTTGATTTTGTCATTTAAGGATGCACATCTACAAGGAATGACAGGAAAACTGGTAGAGAAGGGGGTGTAGCAACTTTTGTGCATAATGGACCAAATTACAAAATAATAGACATAGGGAAAGAGCATGAATCAATAATGGTAAAAATAAAGCAGTAAAAGACAAAATAACAATTATTAATTACTATAATCCATGTAACAGATTGACAGTTGACACTTTGAACACTGTAAATAGACAAGCAAAGGGTAAAGTGGTTTGGTGTGGGGATTTTAATGCACATAACACACTGTGGGGTAGCAGGAATATAGATATGAATAGCAAAGTAATTGAGGATTTTTTAGAGGGCAGGGACTTAATATGCATGAATGATGGGAAAGGTACTAGATTTAGCAATAGTCTAGTCTCAAAAAGTGTGTTAGACCTAACTTTGGTTTCTAATGCAATTGCAGGAATCACATCTTGGGAGGTATTAAGTCGGTCAGCAAATGGGAGTGATATTACCCAATAAGAGTTAAAATTGGTCTAGAGGCAGGAGAAGAAGTGATGCAGTCTGGCACAAGATTGAAATTGGATAAGGAAGATTGGGATAAATTTAAATATCTGTGTAAGTCTAGATGTGAGCAGATAAATAGTAATGATGTTATTGATGGGGAGAAATTTAGCAAAAGTGTCAGTGTGATTATAATAGAGTATGCAAACCAAACAATACCAAAAAGTACAGGTTATAGACAACAAAAGAATCTTCCTTGGTGGGATGATAATTGTAATAAAGCTATTAAAAACAGAAAAAGGGCATTCAGACAAGTGAAAAAGTGTCATACTTTGAAAGCAGCGATAGAGTACAAACGGTGTCAGGCAATCGTCAGGAAAACAAAACAGCTAAACGTTTATTTTGGAGACAGTATTGTAGTACTATAGGAAGAGAAACAGCTATCACATATTTAGGGAATGATTAAGAAAGTGAATGGTATTAGAAAAGAGTACAAAATACCAGTGTTAGACAGTAATAGGGAAATAGCTATTACTAATATAGACAAAGCAGAACTTTTGGCACAAACAGTGAAGATTCATAGTTCAGAAAACCTACCAAGCACCACTAGACAAAGCAGGGAAAGCACTTTATCCAAACACCCACATGTAAACATGAGGAAGAATACTTCAAGGGACACGATAGATTTGCCATTTACTCTGTCGGAATTGAAAAGGGCTGTTCTGAAATCGAAGTAGTCTTCACCAGGGAAGGATGCTGTATGTTATAGGATGTTGTCGCACATGGAGGAGAGTGCACTTCAAAAATTATTTAATAAAGTTTGGGAAACTGGGAAGATTCCAAGGGCATGGAAACAATCAGTTATAGTACCAGTCTTAAAGCAGGGAAAGATTCATCAGATCCCAATAACACAACATAACAAAAATAATTTTTTAGTAAGCTGTCTGTGTTTTTTCAACTGATTTAACCTGTTGCACTTCAGTGTACCATGGGCGGGCACGTCTCTGCATCCTAGGACGCATGAGGGCGTCCTAGGAGGCACTGAAAAAAAAAAAAAAACACCTGCATTTCCGTTCTTCCACTACAGACACAGCCGCAAACAGAAAGCCAAAGGAGTGCTTTGATTGGTTTAGATGTGATTGACCTCTCATTCAACTAATAAGAGCCTTGAATTGGGTTTCTGAAACCTTGAAGAACCAATGACTGAAAACCTAGCAAGAAGGACCCGCCTACCAACGGCTGCGAATACAGCCAGCCAGTTGAAGCACAGAAGTTTGAAAGCTGTTTTGTGTAAGGCTGGGTGACACACAGGCGTTCGCCAGTCTTTTTTTCTAACTACTGTTCTTATTTGTTTTGAAAAATCGTTCGCCAAAACCACAATCATAGAAGCGCAAAACCGCAATAATGGAATTATGGTTTGACCGGATCACAGGACCAGAACCACGAGTCCGTAACAAGCAGACCAGCTTCATGTTTGTCTGACACAGGAGACCACAGGAGGAGAAGTCTGCTTTTACATCAACAGCAGCTGGTGCGCCGATGTAACTGTGATCTCCCAACACTGTTCTCCCGCTCTGGAATATCTATTCATCAACTGCAAGCCATTTTATTCCCCGCGTGAGTTCGCTTCATTCATCCTGGCCGCTGTTTACGTCCCGCCCGACGCGGACGTGCACGAGGCTCAGCGCGCACTCGCGGATCACATTCAACAAGCGGAGCGGACCTTTCCGGACTCTCTGGTTATTGTGGTTGGCGACTTTAACCAGAGCAACCTGAGCCACGATCTCCCCCGATACAAACAGTTTATTAAATGCCCCACCAGAGGAAAGAACACGCTGGATCACTGTTACACTACAGTTAAGAACGCGTATCGCGCTGTTCCCCATGCTGCGCTCGGACTATCTGATCACGTGATGGTCCACCTGATTCCCACATACAGACAGAGACTGAAGCTCACAAAACCTGTTGTGAGCACTACGAGGAAATTGACCAGTGAAGCTGGGGAGAAGCTGTGCACGTGCATGGAAATAACTGACTGGGGCATGTTTAAAGGAGCCACGCATGATCTGGATGAGTACACGGACACTGTGAACTCATATATCCACTTTTGTGAGGAGAGCATTCTTCCATCGCGCACCAGGGTGAGTTACTCCAATGACAAGCCCCAGTTTACAGCTAAGCTCAGACAGATCAGGAAGGAGAAGGAAGCAGCGTTGAAACGTGGAGACAGGGACTGCTACAGGGAGGTCAAATACAGGTTTAGCAGAGAGTTGAAGAGAGCTAAATCTGTGTATTCTGAGAGACTCCAGCAACAGTTCACTGCTAACGACTCTGCTTCTGTGTGGAGAGGACTGAAGCAAATCACTATCGGCCTCAGGCTTCTAAAGGTCAGGACGACAAAGCCCTTTGTCAAAGACTGTCCCAACATTATGCCCGTTTTGACACCTCGTCAGCTATGTCCAACTCCCCCTCTCCCCCCAGCACCACTGCCTCCACGGTCCCCACTTCATGAAAGGCGCCCCCCCTCCTCCCCCCCTGCCCTTGCCATCAGTGAGCAGGACGTGCACAGACAGTTCTCCAGACTGAACCCGCGCAAGGCCCCCGGTCCAGACGGCGTGTCTCCCTCCACCCTGAGACACTGTGCGGAAGAGCTGACTCCTGTCTTCACAGACATTTTTAACACCTCCCTGAAGTTATGCCACGTGCCAACCTGCCTCAAAACCTCTACCATCATCCCTGTCCCCAAGAAGCCATGGATCACTGGACTTAATGACTACAGACCTGTAGCGCTCACCTCTGCAGTCATGAAGTCCTTTGAGCGCCTGGTCCTGCCCCACCTCAAGACCATCACCACTCCCCTCCTGGACCCGCTGCAGTTTGCCTACAGAGCCAACAGGTCTGTGGACGACGCAGTCAACCTGGCCCTCCACTCCATCCTGCAGCACCTGGACTCCCCGGGAACCTACGCCAGGATCCTGTTTGTGGACTTCAGCTCTGCATTCAACACCATCCGCCCCGCTCTGCTCCAGGACAAGCTGTCCCTGCTCAACGTGCCTGACTCCCTCTGCAGGTGGATCACCGACTTCCTGACGGACCGGAGGCAGCATGTGCAGCTGGGAAAGACTGTCTCAGACTCTGTTAGCATCAGCACCGGATCACCCCAGGGCTGTGTACTTTCCCCCCTACTCTTCTCCCTATACACCAACTCCTGCACCTCCAGCCACCAGTCTGTCAAGCTGATCAAGTTTGCGGATGACACCACCCTCATCAGGCTCATCTCCAACGGCGACGAGTCTGTCTACAGGAGAGAGGTGGCCCAGCTGGCGTCCTGGTGCAGCCACAACAACCTGCAGCTGAACGCTCTGAAGACAGTGGAGATGATCGTGGACTTCAGAAAAGTCACAACCCCTCTGCCCCCCCTTACCCACACAGACTCTCCCATCACCACTGCAGATTCCTTCCACTTCCTGGGCACCACCATCACCCGGAACCTCAAGTGGGAGCCAACCATCAGCTCCCTCATCAAAAAGGCCCAGCAGAGGATGTTCTTCCTGCGGCAGCTGAGGAAGCTCAAGCTACCCACCAAGATGTTAGTGCAGTTCTACACGGCCATCATCGAGTCCATCCTCACCACCTCCATAACCGTGTGGTACGCTGGAGCCACTGCCAGGGACAGACTAAGACTGCAGCGCATCGTGCGCGCTGCTGAGAAGGTGATCGGCTGCAAGCTCCCATCCCTCCAGGACCTGTACATCTCCAGGACCCGGAGGCATGCAGGCCGGATCATAGCCGACCCTTCACACCCTGGACACGTACTGTTTGCCCCCCTCCCCTCAGGTAGAAGACTTCGGTCCATTCAGACTAAAACCTCCCACTACATGAACAGTTTCTTCCCCTCTGCCATCAGACTGCTGAACACTAAGTGACTTATTAGACTCTCGTGCACTATGTACAGCAGCTCAACCGGTCTCATGACAATTATCACTGTTTTCTTTTTGCACTACCGACTGCACTATGTGGAACTCCACAATATCTGCTGCTTGTTAATATATTTAAAATTGCATAGATTAGTATTACTCATATTCTACATTTTATTGCATGCATAGTTTTTTTATTTTTATCTTTAGTGCTACTCCATGTTTAATGTTGCAGCATTGCACCGAGACAAATTCCTAGTTTGTGTACTACATGAACAATGGCAATAAATCTGATTCTGATTCTGATTCTGATTCTGACAATGAGGAAGAGAAGTTCGCCAGCTACGCTGCTGTTGTGAACAGGTAAGTGTTATAAGCTAAATTATTCTTTATCCCTGAAAATTGTAATCAAAAATGACTTTTGACCGATCGGTAAATTACAACTGTGCGTAGTAGACCGCGGCGCACCGTGACCGCGGCGCACCGGGCGATGTCCGTCCTCTGTAGCGGGGGGGGGACAACTCCCCCCCCCCACACACACACAGCCCTGAGTGTCACCTTTCATTAGAGCCCAACATCAAGCTTCTATATTGAATCAATCAAAAGTTACAGACGTTTTTCCAAACTGTGCCATTTGGCACAATTTGGCACAGTTCAAAAACGCCTGGGAACTACCTGAGTAAAAAACTGTGTAATATATTCATTTTTTGTGGTATTGTTACAAAATTTTGACCTCAGCTGGATAACACTTGGTTCTACATTTCTGTTGCATTTTCCAGCCCGGATCTGACAGCGGTGTGTTATTTGCAAGCATTTGTATCCAAAAAACACCCAGGCGAAATGTATTTTCTTCAAGTTCAGTATGTTTAGATGACTGTTACTCAGTGGCCGGACCACTTAGAGAGATTATGACTGTTTTGCCAAAAAATTCAAAGTCTTTTCTTTTAAATGAGACCAACCCCAAGAAGATCAGAATCAGAATAAACTTTATTGCCAAGCATGTAAAAAACACACGAGGAACTTGACTTGACATTGGTGCGCATGCGCGCGACACAACGACACGGCAGCCATAATAGGCGCCTCATCAAACAGAGATAGATAAGAAGGGAGGGGAAGGGAGGGAACGACACAAGGGGGGAGGAGAAAAAAAACTTCGTTATCAGAATACAGCTTATTTTTAAGCAGATTATGATTACAATGAAAAAAAATCTCTCAATAGCACAGAGCAACAACTCAGAATTTCACAAGACACAAGAGAGCAGTGTACAATATATCTTTAATCAGTTCATGAATCAATGTGTGTGCGGTGTTGAGCAGTGTTGATGATAATAAGAGAGACCCAAGGACCCTTGGCAGAAGATGTTTTGTCTGTCTGGCGCCCAGTCTTATCTGGCGCTGCAGCTGGCTGTCCAAGGCCTTGTGCTCATGATTTTGAAAAAACACAGTCTGCAGACAGCCAGGAGGAATTTTCATGGGGAATAATAATGCCAAATAGGACTGATCACAGAGAAGACTTGTATTTCTTCTGTAGATTCAGTACATTAATCCTTCATTGCACAGCTTTGAATTCGTCGTGGAAAGACCTGAGCGAACCCATGATGTAATCCACCTTACGAGACAGTTCTCCAGTAGTCGCTATCAGGGTCTTCTCCAGTTTCTCAATTTGTTGGATGCACCTCGCCTGGCCAGCATTTTGATAGGTTGAATCCATCTTCAGCAATTTGCGGTAAACCAAGACAATTCCCGTCCCAATCAGAATTATCCCAATCACCAAGATTACGAAGATAAACAAATCTTCAATATCTTTGATAGAGAGATTAGAGAGACACAGCATTTTCCAATTACCTGTGTCACATAGATAGCCCACTGGAGCCGTTCCAGCGGGGCAGACAGCTTCCCCCGGAGCACTTTTCCTTGTTGAAAAAATAGTGTCAATTGTGTTCAAAGCCCAGCTTATTAACTCCATAATTTCTTTTCGGCGGTCGCAGTTAGACGCAGACAGACAACAGCAAGCTGGGATCCAGTAGTAGGAGGGGAGGAAAAGTCAGCAGGAGAGAAGAAAAAAGCGTCTGCTCTCTTGGGAGGGCGGAAGATGCTGCAAAGGGTTGAAGAACAGCTTTTGATTTACTTTGGGTACGTTATTTTTTGGCGTTTTTAGGGAAATTGACCAGAGTGCAAGGGGTTAAGACAATTTTGCACTGTTGAATCTGAAAATGACATCCGTTTCTCTCGATCAGGTCAGGTTTTTATGTTAAGTTATAAGCAATTGTACATCCATCCATCCATCCATCCATCTTCTTCTGCTTAATCCTTTTTGGGTCGCGGGCAGTTGTACTGTAAATTGAATAGTAGACATTGATAAAGGTAAGTACATGTAAATTGAATGTTACATCATCATTGTTCAAAATTCAGAGAATTTCAAGAAATAAAAAAGAATTTTGCATCATATAAAGTGAAAATACCTGTACATGTAAACAAAAACGTAAGAAAACATGTGGCCATAGTTCAAAAAGTTGACCTGATTGAGCAAAACTAATGGGATTTTTGGATTCAGCACATCAAAATTGTCCTAAATCAGCTAAAATAAGGGAAGGAAGGGAGGGAATGTCTTTCCCCTTTTCAAAGTGGGTTTCAAAAAGGGAGAAATACTATGGATTCCATTTTGCTCCTAGAATCTGAAATTAGGAAAGCCCAGGTAAATAGGGAAAATGTAATAGCTGTTTTCTTTGACGGAGAAAAAAGCATATGACATGCTGTGGAAGGAAGGGTTGCTGATTAAATTAAATCAATTTGGTATGTTAGGTAATCTATACAATTGGGTATTAGATTTCCTGTATGATAGAACGATTGAGGTTAAGAGTTGGTACAGAGTACTGCAAAATATATCAAGTTGAAAATGGTACCCCCCAAGGCAGTGTGTGTAGCCCTGTTTTGTTTAATATTATGATTAATGACATTTTTGATGGAATCAATAGAGGAATAGGGAAAGCCTCGTATGCAGATGATGGGGCCTTATGGATAAGGGGACGTAATCTTGTGTACAATCAGAGGAAAATGAACGCAGCAATTGACCGGGTCGAACAATGGGCAAACCGGTGGGCTTTTAAATTATCGGTCTCAAAAACACAAATAATTTGCTTCTCTAAAAGTCACAAAGAAATTTCTTTAAACCTTTATGGCCAAAAGTTAGAGCAAGTAAAGGTAGTTTGGTATTTAGGTGTCTTATTTGATGAAAAACTAACTTGGAAGCAGCATATTGAAAAAACTAAAGGAAAATGTAAGAAAATAATATTTTGAGATGTCTGGCAGGACAGGACTGGAGGGCCTCTAGGGCCCTTCTGTTGAAGTGTGTATTGAGGACTAATGAGAGTGACACTAGACTATGGATGTGTTGCATTCATGTTGGCTGCTGATTGTCACCTGAACCAACTGGATATAGAGCAGACAAAGGCTCTTAGGATATGTTGTGGTGCATATAAAACTTCTCCAGTATCAGCGATCCAAGTAGAGACGGGTGAGATGCCCTTAAGATTAAGAAGAACCAAATTTATGCTGGCATACTGGATCAACTTGAACGGGCATAAGACGTCAAATCCTACAAAAACTATTCCTGATGATTGCTGGGAACACAATAAGTCCAACATTGGTAGCTTTGGATGGTTAAGTGATGCCATTGCTGAGCAGGCAGGATTAAAATACATAGATTTTAGCCCAATGGTCCTGTGGTCTGTTATATCCCGGCCGGGTCATGCCGAAGACCATATAAAAGTGGAACTTCCTGCCGTCCAGCTTGGTGCTCAGCAATAATGGAATGGAGGAGGGAAATTTGTGGCGGCGCCTTGCATGGCAGCGGCCCTCTGATTCTACACTTGGGGTGTGTGTGATTAACACTGTAGATAGGTAAAACACAATCTTGTTCTACTGTACATGATTGGTTGTACAGTTGAATGACAATAAAGGGTGATTTAATTTAATTTATTCCTCCATGGCCGTTTAAGATGCAACTGGTAGATTTTGAAATACAACTGAGGAAGCAACATAGGCAATCAGCAACAGATTATATAGTGCATAAATATATTGAACAGAATTTCAGAAACAGGCTGATAGCATTTACCAGTGGTTCCAAGGATTCTACCACTGGATGTAGTGGAGCTGCGGTATACATTCCTCAGTATAAAATATCTATCAATAAAAGAACCAGTAATCACTTATCAGTATACACAGTTGAGCTAGTTGCCACCATATTAGCTTTACAGTGGTTGGAGATAAATTATAGGAATAATGCAATCATTGCTTCTGATAATTGGGCAGCTCTCAAGAGTGTTCAGTCACTGCAGTCGTGTAGGCAGGACCTAATTGTAGAAATCCACTCCTTAATTTACAACCTCTACTGTAAAGGTCAGTCAATAAACTTTCTTTGGGTTCCAGCCCACGTTGGGATAGAGGGTAATGATGATGTGGATTTATTGGCAATCATCAAAGTTCGAGGCAGTGGATTTGGAGGTCTCACTCAGTAGGGCAGAAGGCAAATCAATAATTAAAAATTATATAGTGGAAAAGTGGCAAGAACACTGGGACTCAGTTGAAACAGGAAGACATCTTTATGACATTTAAAAGTGGGTGGACTCTGGAATGGGACTTGGCAGAAACAGGAAAGAGGAGATACTCATCACCCGATTAAGAATAGGACATACTACTTTGAACCAGACGCTACATAGAATAGGTAAACACCCAACTGGCAGCTGTGCACATTGTGGTTTTCCGGAAACAGTTCAACACATTTTGCTGAAATGTCAGGGATACCAGGAACAAAGGATGCATCTGGTTGCAGTGATGAAAAGGGCTAATTTAAGTTTTGTTTTGGAAACCATGTTGGGAGCTTCGATCAAAGCGATACGTACATGTAGGTCTATTTAGATATTTAAGTGCAAATGGATTAATTAAAAGAATTTAGTTTTATTTTCACTGCCATTCTCTTATCCCCACACCAACCCGGTGGGTGGCAGTGATGCACCTGTGAGCAGGTTGCCATCCACCAATCAAATCTAAAAGAAGAAGAAGACTTTCCATTAACTTTTGTGCCCAGCAGTCACTGTGGCCAATAGTTTTCCAGTGTTGGTTGCCACTCAGCCCTTTCACTAGCCAAGCGATGGACATTTTCATTTGCACAATTTTTTTTTAATGTAAGTGGGACTTTATTCTTGTAAATTTGCAACTTTTGCAAAAAAAAAAAAAATATATATATATATAAATTTGAAAACATTATTGTAAAGCTTTGACTTTTTTACTTTTGTTTTTTCAAAAATTGGCAACTTTTTTGTGCATATTTATTAATCTAATCTTATTTGGTGAGGTTTTTTCTCGTTTATTTGTGTCAAAAAACTTGCAACTATTTAAAACATAGATTTCATTCATTCTAATAATTTTGTGACTTTTTTGTACATTTTTTGTCTCATAGATTTGTGACTTTTTCTGATAAATTGATACCTTTATCATATGTGTAATTTTCTCTTATCTGCGACTACTGTATATAACTAAATATCCTACCTGCCAGAGTGGTTGGTAAGACTGACTAAACTCCAGGCCATTGTTTAATTCTACCTTCATTTGGGTTGGTGTTAAGGTCAGACCATGACTTGCCTGTAATTTGTAAGATTCTGTTTTTTAAAAGTGTTAGTCTTACTTACGCAACAGAACTATAAGGAGTTGGGAATTGAGGAGGTAAAATAAAATGTTGATCTTCTATACATTATAGCCTTACTATAGATGGCTATAGTTCCATTACATTAACTGATTCCATTTGATTTACAAAACCACTGAGTCCAAAATAGTGACAAAATACCCACTACTGAGATACAGTGACTGAATTCTTCTTCTTTTAGATTTGATTGGCAGTGCGGTAATGCACCTGTAGGCTGGTTGCCAGCCACCAATCAAATCTAAAAGAAGAAAGAAGAAGAAGAAGGCAACCAGCTTACAGGTGCATTACCGCCATCATCATTATCATCATCATCATCATAGCAGTCTGTCGGGGGCAACAATGACTGTTTCATTTAAGTCTGATCAGATTCTTTCATGCAGCTCTGTCCTTCGCCTTCCACTGCCAGGAACTCCTGACCTTGTTAACCTGGGCGACGTCTGAGCCGGTATGAGTTGCTCTCTGACTGACCATTTCATTAAACTGCTTCCAAAGTACTTGAGTACTGCTAGCTTTTGCTGGACTAGTGGCACATTCTTGGCAGATAGAGGTATTTTCAGCAGCAAGGACAGGCCAAGACAAACTGACTCCAGTGTCTGTTGCAGTGACTGACCAGATGATAGGTTTGTTTATCTCTGCTCTTTGTGTAGTGCATGTCACGATGCACCAACTGGCAAAAGTCCACCACAGACCTTGCGACAGATGTGCTTATCTGCCAGGATGTCCAGTCTCACCCCGTATAACTGGGAGTGGTCCACCACAGACCTGTGACAGATATTGTTTTTAGTTCTGGCAAGATGCCCAGTTTCAGCCTCCACGCCCTTGGAAGGGCAGGGTTGCTGGTTGAGTTGCCGATGGCCCGACCCATGAGACAGGTAGTATCGGTTTTCATGGTTTTCCGGTAGCAAGCAAACCAGTGCCTGACCTGACATACTGTGGCATTACCACCACTGACCTGATTATCATCACTCTATATCCTTGCACAAGGAGCTCCCACAAGGAGTTCTGAACAACTCCCTACATGTGAAAAAAATTATCCATCCTTGGATTGTGTCCTCTCAGCGGCATTTTTAGGTTGTCCTTAAATACATCCATATTTCACAATAATCTCTGCTCAGTGATCCTGATGATCATCAAACTCACACACAATGATCCTCAGCTGGGTCTGGATCCATGGTGTGCTTAATGTCAAGGAGATCAAGATCAGGAGATCTGGGCCCTCTCACTGTAGTTTCATCACACCAGAATGACCTACACTGTCATATAACTTTGACTGTCTAGTCACAAGGTGTTTGTGGAAATTGTCAACATCTTAACATTCTGAGTATTCCTCTGCCCCTGTCAGATCCAGTCACAGGGAAAGACCTCTCCCTGTCCTGCCCCTAAACCATCCAAGAAGTTGGACAACATGCTGGGAAGCCTGCAGTGCGACCTCAACAAACTTGGGAGTCCAGATGGTGGCTAAGGGCGTCTGTGGTGCCTGTAAGAAGCCAATTGTTGGACAGGTAAAGACACAGAATTCTGCCTTCGATCTTTGACATGGTACCTGTGCATGCCTGTAGAAACCAAGTATAAGCAAGTATTTCTGCGGCATGCCTGCCTTTGATCTTTGATATGGTTACCATGGCAACAGTAACCATGGTGAAATCTGCCTTTGATATTTGACGTCACCACTCGTTCAGTGGTGCCTGCCTTTGATCTTTGATTATGTCATCACAAGTCCTATAATCATGAGTGATGCCTGCCTTTGATCTTTGACATGGTTACCATGGCAACACAAAGTCCTATGATCGTGACACAAACACACACAGTCCTATGATCGTAACACACATACAGAATGAGATTTCTTGAATTATATCACTCTACTCACTTCACTATATAATTCAAGAAATCTCTGTCTTTCTGTGTCTGTCATGACCATAGGACTTGCTAAAAGATCATAGGATCGCCTATGATGTTCCTCTGATCTCTATGTGATGTCTATCTACACTGTCACGACCATAGGACTCACTAAAAGATCAAAGGATCCCCTATGATGTACCTATGATCTCTACATGATGTCTATATATCATCATTGTATACATAATCCAAGAAATCTCTCTGTGTCTGTCCATGTGTCTGTCATGACCATAGGACTGGCTAAAAGATCATAGGATCACCTATGATGTGCCAATGACTACATGATGTCTATATAATGTCATATAGACACCTCAAAGATCAAAGGCAGGCATCAACTGTCATCTCTGCTGGAGTCCGAGTCCCATCCCATGCAGGACATACTGAACGCACTGAGGAGCTAGCTCATTTAACAGCAGACTACATCATCCTAGGTGCGCAACCGAAAGGTTTCTCAGGTCCTTCCTACCTATGGCTGTCAGACTGTATAACCTAAGCAGGGCTGCTCGCAGAGATAGCAAACAAACATGACGGCCTAATAGTATTGAATGCAAAAGACGCAATAGACTTACACAATGGTCCCCTCCAGTATATACAACTAGGACATTATTGGTCGCTACGGAGGGTGACAATATGTATGGGTACATATTCATACTATGTAGGATAACTAAGTAGACGGTTATGCTGTTTATTCCATCTTGCTACAATGCTCCGCACTTTGTATATATATTTATGTGTATGTATGTATATCCACTGCTCTTATTTATATCTTCCGTATCTTCTTAATTATTGCTCTGAGTGTTGCTATCCCTGTGCTGTTGCAATCCTGGAATTTCCCCATTGTGGGACTAATAAAGGCTTATCTTATCACAGATCAAAGGCAGGCATCACTGAACAAGTGGTATGGCATCAAAGATCATAGGACTTGCTATGACATAAGCAAAGATCAAAGGACTCATGATGACATCATCAAAGATCATAGGACTCACTATGACATCATTAAAGATCATAGGACTCGCTATGACATCATCAAAGATCATAGGACTCACGATAACATCATCAAAGATCAAAGGCAGGCATCACTGAACGAGTCATGACGCGTTTTCTTACACCTGCTTTCTATGGGCATGCAGCAAACATCAAAGGCAGGCATCACTGAACAAGTCGTGACGTGTTTTCTTATACCTGCTTTCTACGGGCATGCAGAAGTACTTGTTTATACTGGTTTTCTACAGGTATGCACGGGCATACACAGGTATGCACTAGTCATCATCATTTCACTCTTCATTTATTTATTGTTGATAAAATGACTTGATTTCTCTGTCTCTCTCTCACACTTCTTTATCTGCTTGCTTTACACGCTGCACTGCAGAGTTTAGATTACACCCCATAATTCATTTGTTGAAATCAGTTAGAATCAGCTCTGTACACAGCTGAGCTGACACGTAAGTTTAAAATATGTTATAGATACAATGAGGTAAAAACCCCTTCCTCTTGCATGAGGGGGGTGGTCAGGCTATAAAAACCATAGGACTCCATTTTGGGGTGGCACACTCACTCCAGGAATTGCCTAAGTGGTGTGTCCCAGCACTGTTGTAATTCCATATCTCACTTTCAGTAAATCCAGTGAAAATGTATTTCATTTCTCAGCCTGGTTATTTGGCCATCGTTCAAAGAACTGGGGTTTAAGGTATGCTAGACTCAACAATTTGGTGTTTCCGCCCGTTTACAAGGCTAAATTTTAGTTTTAGTTTTGTAAACGGTGTGAGGATTTTTTCTCTACAGACTGACGGCTGCAACATGATAAGAGGTGAGCAGAAAACCTTTTTCAACAAATTTCTGCCTGTCCCTTTGGGGACAGCGCTTTCTGGAGAGATTCAATATTCATTCACGTGTGATTTTATTTGTGGAATGAAACTGAGATATGGTCTTGATTTGAGTTTATGATATGGTATTTTGAGAGGTATAAGTATTGAGTTTAATGAGTAAATCTCCAAACGGTTTTGACCCCGAGGGTTAAGTTGTATGCGTTAAAACTTGCCCTAAAAGCTGAGTTGGGGATGGCTTGGGTAAATGGTTTAACTCCGCAGTGGACATTATTTAGGAGGCTTCCACTGGAAAGGCAAAGTTACCCCGAATGAGATTGCATATCTGAGTAAAAGGTTTAAAACCCGAGGCGACTGTTGTAGGGTTGCCATAAAAGTGTTACTCAGCAAGTGCAATAGCCTTGCCAAAAGGTTTAATCCCCTTGAAATCATTGCTTGATTTCAAAAAGAGCTGTTGGAACCCCTAGTGTATTTTAGCTCAGACCAAAAGGTTTTAACTCCTAGAGAAATTGCAAGGGGCGCATCTCTAAAAAAAATAGTTGGTCTTACCGCATTAGATAGGGACCTACTGTGTGTGAAATAAACGCATAAGTTTTAAGTTACCAGATCGAGACGATCGGTTCATAGGTGATATATAATTGTATAACTAAATTAATTATAGAAAAAAACAAGGTGATTTGTTAGGCAATATTGTCGTGAGGAAGTGGAAATAAATAAAATCATAATAACTTTATTCTATGTTATAAGATATTGATATTAGACTATAATATTTAAAGACGGTCAGATTAAATGGCAACAGACCCGGATAACGTTAAAATGGACAATGAGAAACACAGTTATTTTATTTTATTTTATTTTTTTTGTGTGTGTGAGTCTTAGATAGAGGCAGCTGCAGTTGGGTAATTTTGTCTTTCTGTAGTTTCTGTAATCTGCTCCAGCGTGGAAAAAAGGGATGAGAGTTCTCCGCGGAGGTGGAAGGAGCAGGTTTTTAAACTATTGTAATTTTTAGCATAAAAGGATTGATTAATTGTTATCCTTCTGAGAAATGTTTAAAATTATAGGTATCTGAAAATAGTAGCTTTGAGCAAAAGGAGTTGACTAGTTTTGTGTTATGGCAGTGTAGAAAAAATGGAAGGACCTGTTTCGACCTTGTGGAGATAATAACAATTCTGTGTGTGTGTGTGTGTGTGTGTGTGTGTGTGTGTGTGTGTGTGTGTGTGTGTGTGTGTGTGTGTGTGTGTGTGTGTATGTGGTTGATCTGTGTGAAAGAAAAGTAATCTAGATATGGGTATTTTTACAAAGTTTTGGAGTTTTACCTTTTCAATCTAATTTTGTGGGGTTTTAACTAATGTTGCGTACGTGATAAATTATTTATATATTTTTTAAAGCAATTTTTGATGTATTACTGACCTTTTTTCTTTGACTGAAGCATAATAGTGCACTTTACAGGAAGAAGGACTGGCATGTGATAACGTGACTACAGGCCCATAGGATATTAAGTATAACTGTTTACATCTTAACCAATGGTACCAAAATGACAATGATGAAATTAATTGAATATTACAATATTATGATGTCACTTAATAATGCCTAATCACTGAAGGCTTTATGTATACCCTATATCACAGGATTTAAAGCATAGAGGTTCAAAAGAGATTGATAATTAATGTGTCTGTGCATATGATTTGCCAGAGGCTACGGATAATCAGACAAAGGTCTTGGTAAGTGTATGTTATATTGTTGCCTTGTTTAAATAATACTATACTTACCCTTTTAATAAATGACATGTGCAATCTTAAAATGCAGCATTGGTCTAAGGCATTAAAAGCCTATAGGCTATTGTTTTGTTTGAATATAATATACTGTATATAATATAATAGTGCAAGAATTCGACATACCGGGTGAAATAACAAAGAAACGACATGGATGCCGTGCTGGAGCAAGATGGCGGGTGAGGAATATAAGGTACAGACCCGTCCTCCCATCCGCTATTATGGGGAACGTTCGATCGCTGCTCAATAAGACAAATGAACGAGCGGCTATGACCCGCTACCAGAGCGTCTTTAGAGAGATTAGCTTGATGTTGTTTACTAAGATGTGGCTAACAGAACTAGCAACAGATGCTAACATCGAACTGGAGGGTTTCCACGTAATACGGGCAGACCGGACACTAGACAGTGGGAAGGCAAGAGGCGAAGGAGTGATAATGTATGTCAGTAACAGCTGGTGCCGACCGGGACATATCACGGTTAAACAACAACACTGCAACAAAGACATTGAGTTGCTAGCTGTTAGCATGCAGCCTACCTATCTCCCGAGGGAATACTCACACGTGATCTGCATTGTTATTTATGCAAATCCGACGGCAAACGCGGGGACAGTGCGTGAGGCCATCCATTCAGTAACTAGCAGGCTGCTGACAGAACAACCAGATGATCTTCTCCTCATCTCAGTTGATTTCAACCCTATATCACCGTCCCCCATTCTGCCCACGTTCACCCAGAATGTCACATGCCACACTAGAGACAATAAAACACTGGACTTATTCTATGCAAACACTAAGGAGGCATACACCTCATCACCACTCCCCCCACTCGGGAGATCGGATCACAACTTGGTTCATCTCCTGCCGGTGTACAAATCCCTAGTACACAGACAACCTCCGGTCATGCGCACGGTGAAGTTATGGTCTGAGGAGGCAATGGATGCTCTTAAGGACTGTTTTGAAACCACTGCCTGGGAGCAGCTCTGCGATCCACATGGTGAGGACATTGACGACCTCACTCACACCATCACAGACTACATCAACTTCTACGTGGACAACACCGTACCCACCAAGACCATACGGTGTTGCTTGAACAACAAACCCTGGATCAACCCTGAGATTAAAACACTTCTGAGAGAGAAGAAGAGGATCTTCAGGTCAGGGAACAGGGAGATGCTGAAGTCCGTACAGAGGGAGCTGAGGAGGATGATCAGAGAAGGCAAGGACAGCTTCAGGAAAAAGATGGAGGACAAGCTGCAACAGAGCGACATCGGCAGGGTCTGGAGAAACCTTAAAACCATCTCTGGGCTCCAGAATACCTCCTCCCAGGCCACGGGGGGCAGGGAGTGGGCGAACAATCTGAACCTGTTTTCACACCAACCACTGCTGCCTCTAAAGTCATCAAGACCTGCTGCCCACACCCCACTCCACCAACACCCCCCCCACTCCCAGCACACAGCCCCCCAACCAGACCCTCACTAAGACCCAGGTGAGGACGGAGCTGAGGAAGATCAAGGCGAGGACGGCCTCGGGACCAGACGGCATCAGCACCAAGCTCCTCAAGTCCTGCGCAGACCAGCTGTGTGGGATTGTGGAGCACATCTTCAACCTGAACCTGAAGCTTGGGAGGGTACCACAGTTGTGGAAAACATCTTGTGTGGTACCTGTACCAAAGACTTTCCACCCCAAAGACTTGAACAGCTACAGACCAGTGGCCCTGACATCTCACATGATGAAGACCCTGGAGAGACTGCTCCTTCCTCACCTCCACCCCCTGGTGGGACCAGTGATGGATCCACTCCAGTTCGCCTTCCAGCATGGCATTGGGGTGGAGGATGTGGTGATCTTCCTCCTTCACTGTTCCCTGTCCCACCTGGAGAAGCCCGGGAACGTGGTGAGGATCATGTTCTTTGACTTCTCCTGTGCTTTCAACACCATCCAACCAATGATCCTGAAGGACAAGCTGCTGTGCGCAGGGGTGGACCAGCACCTGTCATCATGGATCCTGGACTACCTCACTAACCGGCCACAGTTTGTGAGAACCCGGGATTGTGTGTCTGACACGATCATCGGTAGCACGGGCCCCCCCAGGGAACGGTTTTGGCTCCCTTCCTGTTCACCCTTTGCACTTCAGACTTCTCACACAACACAACACACTGCCATCTACAGAAGTTCTCTGATGGCTCTGCAATCGTCAGCCTCATCTCCAACGGCGATGAAGCTGAGTACAGAGGACTTATCCAGGACTTCGTGGATTGGTGCCATCGGGACTGCCTTCAGATCAATGCGAGGAAAACTAAGGAGCTGGTGGAGGACTGCCGCAGACAAGGACAACCCCTCACAGCACCAGTAAACATCCAGGGAACAGACATTGAGATGGTGACATCCTACAAGTACCTGGGTGTTCATCTGAACAATAAACTAGACTGGTCACACAACACTGACACACTCTACAAGAAGGGACAGCGCAGGTTGTTCCTACTGAGGAGGCTCAGGTCTTTTGGTGTACAAGGGGTGCTCTTGAAGACATTCTACGACATGGTGGTGGCATCAGCCATCACTTTTGGAGTGGTCTGCTGGGGCAATGGCATTACAGCAGCCAATAGGAAAAGACTGAACAAACTAATCAAGAAAGCTAGCTCTGTCCTGGGGCAACACCTTGACCCAGTGGAGGAGATAGGGGAGAGAAGGATGACTGTCACCTCTGCTGGAGTCCGAGTCCCATCCCATGCAGGACATACTGAATGCACTGAGGAGCTCATTTAGCAGTAGACTACATCATCCTAGGTGCGCAACCGAGAGGTTTCGCAGGTCCTTCTTACCTACGGCTGTCAGACTGTATAACCTAAGCAGGGCTGCTCACAGAGGTAGCAAAGAAACGTGACGACCTAATAGTATTGAATGCAAAAGACGCAACAGACTTACACAAATGGTCCCCTCCAGTATACAACTAGGACAATATCAGTCGCTATGGAGGGTGACAATATGTATGGGTACATATTCATACCATGTAGGGTAACTAAATAGACGGTTATGCTGTTTATTCCATCTAGCTACAATGCTCCGCACTGTGTACATATATTTGTATATTTATGTGTACATACAATATGTATATTCACTGCTCTTATTTTCTTATCTTCTAAATTATTGCTCTGAGTGTTGCTATCCCTGTGCTGTTGCAATCCTTGAATTTCCCCATTGTGGGACTTATAAAGGCTTATCTTATCTTAGATAAATTTAAATTTTGTGTGCTTTTTCTTTAGTGTTTCTTCTTTTTTCTTCCTTTTCCTTATTTAATAATGGAAGTGCGTTGGGGCAAATTAAAGCTGAAACCTTTGTCAATACTGAACAGCAACCACAAGACATTTTAGGAGATACTGACCCAGACAATAACTATTTCAATCATATTAAAAGTAAGTGCGCTTATTATGATCAGCAATTAAATGGAATCATGAATTTGGATCAGACATTGACAATAATGCAAACTTGGATAGTATTAAGGAGTTTTAAATCAGTTTAACACCCCATTTAGGATTATTGCAATAAGTGAAATACGGATTAATGAAGAAAAGATATAGATTGTGAATTGTATGATATGGGATGTACACACAAAATAGGAAATGTAAAAGTGGTGGTGGGGTCAAAAGTGGACACAACTGAAACATTTTTTCAAAAATTTACAACCTTTGCACCATTTGGCTGCTCCTCAGGGACAACATTTGTTGGCCATTGGGAGCAGACAACAGGGGGAGGGTTACATAGTGCTAGGCCCAGGAAACATGCACGCAGGCTCGAGTGAGATTTAAAAGCTTTATTCAACAACAGTTTGTGTATGGATGCGTGTGTGTGGAATGTGAATGGACTGCTGGTGAACCGAAGACGAGGAGGAGGCGAGGATGAGAGGAATCCGCCGCCAGGAGGATCCACCTGTACACAGGGGAGAGACTGGAGAGCAGGTGAGTAAAGAATACAGCTTACTTGCTGGACGAGGAGAGGCGCAGGTCAGGAAGAGATGATCCCGCGCAGGGTTTGGGGAGCGTTGGCGAACAGACGGCTCCAGACTGAAGCTCTGGGCCGAGCGGGTTAAATAGCCGGCGACTGATCCCCGCTCTCTCAACCTGTTATCCAAACTAATTGTTAGGGAGATTAAATCTAACAATCGCTCCGGCTAATCCCGGCAGGCCAACTCGTCCCACAGACTAGAGTCTAAGCTGCAAAGGAAGATGCTGCAGAGGGCGGCATCGCCCCAGCCAACTTCCTCCGCTGCCACCCAGAAGTCGACAGCGTAATCGGCCGCCGACCGGCTACCCTGGAGAATATTCAGCAGCCGATCGGTTAGCACGCTGTCGCGATCCGAGTGGTCAGAAACTTCAAAGAAATCCTTCACGAATTGGGCATAGGACAGGTTCACGTAGCTGGGCTTCGCCACGACGGCGTAAGCCCAGGCTAACGCTCGCCCCTCCAGGAGATTGGCAATGTACCCAATCTGGCTGTGGTCAGAGGGAAAGACCCCAGGGACGCGCTGGAACACCGACTCACACTGCAGGAGGAACCCGCGAACCTCACCGAGCTTTCCGCTAAAGCGCGCGGGTGTAGGGATGAGTGTGAGCCGGGTTGGCGGTCCCGAGCTAGCCTGGCTAGCTAGGGGAGCGGCGGGAGCTGACCCGCTAGGATGAGCCGGAGGAAACGCGTGCTGAGGATCCAGGCGATCCAAATGGTGAGTGATACTAGTTAATTGATTGAGGATGACCTGTTGTTGGTGAGCAATCAAATCCACCCGAGCCTCAAGGGTGGAAAGCCGACGTGTGAGCCCGCTGTCTGCTGGACCGCTTTGCTGGAGCCGTATTGACATAGTGTTAGGCCCAGGAAACACGCACGCAGGCTCGAGTGAGATTTAAAAGCTTTATTCAACAACAGCTCGTGTATGGATGCGTGTGTGTGGAATGTGAATGGACTGCTGGTGAACCGGGGACAGACTGGAACGCCGTACGACCAGGCAACCCTAAGGGCAGAGCAAAGACAGAGATGAGAGCAGGCCTTCACAATGCAGGGTTAATGTAAGGTGTTGCTTACTTGCAGATGTTGCAGTGGCTGGTGTTGGCAAGTGTAGCTCCGGCCTGGAGGGCAGCGCCCAGCTGCGCGTTTGGCGGCGAGAGGGGGGAGAAGACGAGGAGGAGGCGAGGATGAGAGGAATCTGCCGCCAGGAGGATCCACCTGTACACAGGGGAGAGACTGGAGAGCAGGTGAGTAAAGGATACAGCTTACTTGCTGGACGAGGAGAGGCGCAGGTCAGGAAGAGATGATCCCACGCAGGGTTTGGGGAGCGTTGGCGAACAGACGGCTCCAGACCGAAGCTCTGGGCCGAGCGGGTTAAATAGCCAGCGACTGATGAGGCGCAGGTGTGCGCACAGCTGAGGAAGATGACTGGTGAAGACGAGTTGTGACAGAGGGAAGAGGAAAAAATGCAAACATTGTCAGTGTATGCTATGTGTTTAAAGACATAACAGGCCTTTAAAGAATGATTACCACACTGGAATGTTTGGAGTAATGAGAGAACCATATGAGGATGGACATTTATGTTGGAACACAAAATACAATAGGCATATCAAACAGCTTGTTAATATAGCATTTTAAAACAGTTCATATATGGATAAAAGTTACAGTTTTATGTTGTAACACACCCACACACACACTTATAAAATATGTGATTTTAACAGATAAATGCATAATTAGTGAATTTCTATTACAAGGTAATATTAGATTTATTATTT
Organism: Pholidichthys leucotaenia; assembly: GCA_020510985.1. Lineage (NCBI taxonomy): Eukaryota > Metazoa > Chordata > Actinopteri > Cichliformes > Pholidichthyidae > Pholidichthys > Pholidichthys leucotaenia. The sequence goes on along the minus strand of CM035839.1, from coordinate 294,614,463 downwards.
ATTATTATCATAATTATTAAAGAAACTACAAAATTGTGGTATTAGGGGGGTAGCACTGTCCTGGTTAAGTAGTCTCGGCCGGACGAAATTACAATATCGCTAAATCATATCTTAAATTTGTGTGTGAGACGAGCTAATTTGAACCGCACATGTTTTGGTGTCAACAAATGTCGCATAAGGTGACAATGCGCTATTGAAGTATGATTTCCTTGAGAGCTGTCTGTCTGCCAAGCGATCAGCGGCTAAAATGGCCACTGACTGTGTGACGTCAGGTCAGGAGCGACCTGAGTAGGAGGAGGAGCACGCTGAGGAGCACGCGGTGAGTGTTTAGGAACTTCCCCTGCCTGGGAAAATCAGAACCCCATGGGTGAATTTCGTTCAGAAAACGCTAAAAAATTGGAATTATGTCGCAAAATCACCCAACATGTGCATTAGACATTTTGTTGACAGCGATTTTGAGAATAAGATGCAATTTGAAATGAAATTAGCAAAAAGATTGCTGATAAAAAAAATCGGCCGTTCCAACTACTGTATGTACGTATATATCCGTTCACTTCAAAGTCCCACTCTCAGACAGTGTCAGTGAAGTGGCGTGAAAAGCAAGTGTGATCTACCGATGCAATCTTTCTGACACTTTCTGACACCTTCTGCTTAAAACCCAAAAAATCAGAAGGATCGTGAGGCCCCGCTTTCACGGTCTGTATTCATACTGAAAATCAAGATCAAGCGAGCTTTTGCCCTTCTGCTCCACGGGAGGTTTCTGTCCTCCCTGAGCTCGCCGTAGGACACCTGCGTTACTGTTTGACAGGTGTACCGCCCCAGTCAAACTCCCCACCTGCCACTGTCCCCGGAGCGGGTCACGCCCGGCATCAGGTCGTTTACGAGTTATTTAGCACCGGGTTCTCCACGAACACGCGTCCGTGAGCGGGGAGGGGCGGCCGCCTTCCGGCCGTCCCCCGGCCCGGTCGCGAGAGCCCTTCCAGCAGCGGCCGGGGCCGGCTATCCTAGGCCAACCTGGGATATCCTTATCTTTCTGATCAACCTTCTCTTTCTGACAGCAATCTGCTGTCAGAAAGAGAAGTAAACAGGGTAATTTTTCTTTTTTAAATATTCACTGCCAATATTTACTAAAATTATTTACAAGCAATGAATTTCATTGCCTTAACAACTTATCAAATATTAGAATTTTAGGGTATTCATACTAATCAAATATGAAATATTCAGTGCTGTATAGGGAGGTGGTTGTGCCTGTTTGCTCAAGTTATATTTCTATATATGTAATCCAATTTGACACCTCTGGAATGAAATTATGTTGATCTACTGTTTTTGCAGATGTTATCCACTGTCACTCAACCTTCAAATACTGTGGATTTTTTTTTTGAATTTGATTATTCAGCAATTGTCCTCATTGTAGTCATCCATGTGAGGTAACAAGTCACACTAAAGGCTCTCTGTTGGTGATCAAACAACATTGTCCACATTGTGTTGAGGATCTATCCTGGCACAGCCAGCCGATGATCAGGGACATCCCAGCTGGTAACATACAGCTTTCATCCGCCATTCTCTTCACTGGGGCGTCATATGTCAAGGTCCTCAGAGTTCTAAATGCAGCCGGTATCGTTGGAATTTCCACGACCACTTACAAGGAGCTTTCGATTTCTAATTTTTATTAAATTAATTTTATTTCAGAATATGTGGATGATCTGATGAATACTCTTTTCGACAAAACCTTAGTTGATCCAACCCACTTATTGGAGCAGTGGCACTCTGTACAAGCCAGAGTTCCAGCAACATTGAGTGCCAAATTTCAGCGTCCCATCAAAGCTGATGCTGTTGAGAAACATGTATCTAGATTTTCAAAATCAAACATGTAAAAGTAGAATAAATTTCCAATTAGCAATGAAAGTTCAGCTTTCAGTTGTTAGGGAAGCAACATATTTTGCTAAGACAAAAAAATATAAGCCTAAGATTTTTAGAGAAATGTGCTTTTAAAAATTGCACACGAATTTTACACCATAAAATGGTAGAAAAATTACTCTAATGTATATGAGATCCGACTTTGATGAATGCTGAAATATTAGAATTATAAAATTGACATGCACATTAATAAACTCAATATATGATTTTAAAAAACTTTATTTAAATAACATTGATCACAAATCTAATCTTGGTAGGCAAAATCCCTTGTTGTGATCAGATGGGAATGTTTCTCTGATGAGGCTCACAGCACAGGCAGGTATCACCCTCCCTTCTTCACCTTCAATACCTCCTGGCAGCACCGAGATTCAGTTGATGTTGGCATAATGTTGCATTTCTCACAAGTGCACCTGTTAAAAAAAATGGTATAATCAGATGCTTATAATAAACTAATGGCTCGTGGGAGTGCTATATAAATTGGTCTATGAAGTTTGATTAGAAAATATTTAAAACATGTAAAAAATTTTGAGCAGAAAGAGAATGTTTATAAGTCGCCAAGTAAGGCAGCGAGGGAAAAATTGGCAGTTTTATTTTGATAATTAAGTGTGTGACCATGCATATCGCCTAAAAAAAAAAAATTCAAAGCATATTTTACCAATATAAATCGGCGAGCCTCTCGTTCTTGCCTCTCGTTCTGCTCCGGTCGCTGTTTCGTCCGCGTCTTCCTCCGCACCCTCGGGCTCGAACAAATACGGCTGAATAACCCCATCAGCACCACCCAAAACTACTTCATCATCAGATTCGTCAGTTTCAATATCATCACTTATATTGCGGTCGTCATACTCGATAAAATAATCGCTGTCCGAATCACTCTGCTGTCGTTCAGCCATTTCTGCAGGCCAGTGATCATCCATTTCCTGCGGCCATTTCCTGTTTCTCCGATCTGACGTCACTGCTGCACGCCCCTATCAAGAGATGGCGGTACTGCAGCATCACTAAGTGAAATATGGGCTATTAACAAATAAAGTCATTTATGGAGGCTGGTGACACATTTTAAATCACGGGAATGGCCAGAATGGAATATTTTCATACAATCAGTTTATTGGTTCAATAAAAAAATGTCACCGTCCGAGGCCTTTAAAGAATAGATATCAGTATGTATGTGTTGGTAACAAAAACTCACAGTTACTGAAAGTTACTTGTGGAGTCCCACAGGGTTCAGTTTTGGGGCCATTGTTATTCAATATGTATACAAACTATATATGTAAAGTTTCAGAAAAATGGATTTAATATTGTTTGCCGATGACACTAATCTATTATGCAGTGGAAGCAATTTGGAACAACTTTTGGATACACTCGGAAAGGAATTAGGAAAGCTTAAACTGTGGTTTGATTCAAACAAATTAACGCTCAATTTAAGTAAGACAAAATTTATAGTTTTTAACAACCATCACAACAACTTAGTAGCTAAACTCAGTGTAAATGGTGTAGAGATTGAAATGGTATCTGAAACTAAATTTCTTGGAGTAATAATTGATAATAAACTGTGTTGGAAGTCACATATTAATTATATTAAAGGTAAAATATCCAAATCAATTGCAATACTACACAGAGTGAAATATTTGCTTAATCAACCCACACTATATACCTTGTATCATGTCTACCGTCGATCGCTCAGCGCGCTGAGCGATCGACGGTAGACATGATATTCTCCATCCGCCAACTCCAGGAGAAATGCAGAGAACAGAACATGCCTCTGTACGTCACCTTCATCGACCTCACCAAAGCGTTCGATCTGGTCAGCAGAGAAGGCCTTTTCAAGATCCTGCCAAAGATAGGATGCCCACCAAAGTTGCAAAGCCTCATCGAATCGTTTCACACCAACATGCAGGGGATAGTGAGCACGATGGCAACGTCTCAGAGCCATTCAACATACGCAGCGGAGTGAAACAGGGCTGTGTACTTGCGCCAACCCTCTTTGGGATTTTCTTTGCTATGCTCCTGAGGCATGCCTTCAGCACAGCAACAGAGGGAATCTACCTGCACACAAGATCTGACGGCAGGCTTTTCAACCTCGCCCGCCTGAAAGCCAGAACCAAAGTACGCAAGGCTCTAATCAGAGACATGCTGTTCGCAGACGACGCTGCAGTCGCAACCCACACACAGCAGGAGCTTCAGACCCTGATGGACCGCTTCCCCCAGGCATGCAAGGACTTCGGGCTTACCATCAGCCTGAAGAAGACTAACATCTTGGCGCAAGGCACTGAAGCACCACCAACCATCACCATCGACGACTACAAGCTGGAGGTCATGAATCAGTTCACGTACCTGGGGTCCACGATCAGCAACAACCTCTCCCTTGATACAGAGATCAACAAGAGGATTGGAAAATCAGCCTTCACACTCGCTCGCCTCACCACACGAGTGTGGAAGAATCCCAAACTCTCTGTCAAGACGAAGATGGCAGTGTACAACGCCTGCATCATCAGCACACTGCTCTATGGGAGTGAGACATGGACAACACACGCCCGGCAGGAAAAGAGACTGAACTCCTTCCACTTGCGCTGCATTCGCCACATCCTGGACATATCCTGGCAGGACAAAGTGCCCAACACAGAAGTTCTGTCCCGCGCTGGCCTTCCCTCCATGTTCACTCTACTCAGGCAGCGCAGGCTCCGCAGGCTAGGCCATGTTCACCGTATGGAGGATGGCAGAATCCCCAAAGACGTCCTCTACGGAGAACTTGCAACTGGTAGGAGAGACATTGGCCGCCCACAGCTGTGCTTTAGAGACGTCTGCAAGAGAGACATGAAGGCCCTGGATATCAATACAGAGCGCTGGGAGGACCTTGCAACGGACCGCTCCAAATGGAGAGGCACCCTGACCAGACAGCTCAAGGCGGGTGAAGAGAGACTGACTGCTGCAGCAGATGTTGCAGCATAATTAATAAATAAACATTAATAAATAATTAATGTTGCAGCATTGTACCGAGACAAATTCCTAGTTTGTGTACTACATGAACAATGGCAATAAACCTGATTCTGATTCTGATTCTGATTCTGAGATGAAAAAAGGACCCGCAGGAAGAACCGCCACAGACCCAGCAGCACGGAGACCACCCACAGGTGCGACCTGTGTGACAGGGACTGTCATTCGCGCATCGGCCTGTTCAGCCACAGGCGGTGCTGTTCCAGCAGAGTAGACGTTTAGGATTCTCTTCCATGGTCATCATAGACCGACGGAGGCCGACGATATACCTTGTATCATTCATTAATACTCCCATACATGACATATTGTACTAAAGTATGAGGAAATACATATAAAACAAACATATATCCAGTCTTTATGCTTCAGAAGAGAGCTATTAGAATAATAAACAAAGCTGCTTACAGGGAACCAACAAACCCACTTTTTCTTAAATTAAAAGCTCTCAAGTTTAAAGATCTGGTTGACTTTAAAACTGCAGTAATAATGTTTAAAGTGAAGAATCTATCGCTGCCCGCAAATATCCAAAAGTTGTTCCAAATAAGGGAGAAACAATATCATTTCAGAGGAACATGAATATTTCAGAAACCTTCAGTGAGAACTACCACCAAGCAACACTGTGTTTCAGTGCAAGGAGTCTGATTATGGAATGATTTTGGACCTGAATTAAAATCATGTACAACGCTTGGACAATTTAAACAAAAACTAAAGGAAGAAATACTCCAAACATATATCCAAGATGACATGTAAAATCACATAAGGATTGTCATATCCAGTATGAGTTGTGTTGTAGCTTAGTTTTTTTGTCACATTTTGTCTTAGCTATGTTCTGAATTGTAATCGCTCTTGTTTTGTTTTTCTTTTGGATTCTTGGATGGAATATGGGTGGGCAATATAAGCTGCGGCTTCAGCCATCACCCATTTCGGATAACTTATGTTGAACTGCATAATCAGAGGAGTTATTGTCTAATTTGACCTTGTTGGATTTTCTTTCCCCCTTTGTTATATTATTCTGTTTCTTTTAATTTGTACTTTTAATCTATCCGAAATAAAGATTTATTCATTCATTCATTCATTCATTCATAATGATAAAAGTAGTTGCAAAAATATTTTAATAATAAATAAAATTAAGACAAATCACACGCACGCAGGCTCAGGATAGATTTAACAGCTTTATTCAACAAGCAGGCGTGTATGGATGGATGTGTGCAATATGTATATGTGATGAGGGTGAACGCCGATGCACAGGAAGCAGAGCGGTGCGCCGTACAGCCGGGCAACCCTATGGAGAGAGCAGAGGACAGGGGTAAAGGGCACTACACCAAGACAGGGAATATGAGCCGTTTGCCGCTTACTTGTGAATGACAGGTGGCTGGCGTTGGCCAAGGGGAGAAGCCCGGAAGACAGCGTCCTGCAGAGCCTGTGGCGACGGTGAGGGTAGGATGGCGATGACGGGGTGTCCGCCGCCAGGGAATCCACCTGTGCACAGCAGAGAAGACTTACAAAAGGTAAGGGAATGGAATGCTTACTTAGAAGCGTAGTCTTGCAGTCGTTTTGGAGACGATACAGCTGCGAAGAAGTGCCGGTGCAAACAGATGGCTCCAGACCGCTGCACAGGGCTGAGTTGGCTAAATAGCTCGCGGCTGACGAGGCACAGGTGTGCACGCAGCTGAGGCAGATGATGAGCGGCGAGTCGTGACAGTACCCCCCCCCCCCCAGCAGCGCCTCCTGCCGCTGGTTTGTCCGGATGCGCCCGGTGGAACTCCGTGATGAGACTCCTGTCCAACACCAAGGAAGAGCGCACCCAGGACCTCCACTCAGGACCGAATCCCTCCCAGTCCACCAAGTACTGCAGCCCACGGCCTCGGCGCCGGGAGTCCATGATGGAAGCGACTCTCCAGGCCGGGTGGCCGTCGATCATCAGAGGCACGGGCGGCGCCGCGGGTGGGGGACAGAGGGGGTCGGAGACTACGGGCTTGATTTTAGACACGTGGAAGGTGGGACATATACGGAGGGAGGGGGGGAGGGCCAGACACACAGCCACCGGGTTAATGATCTTTGAAATGGTGAAGGGGCCAATGAAGCATGGGGCCAGCTTCCTCTTCTCAGCCTTGAGGTGAACGTCCTGAGAGGCTAACCAGACTCGTTGGCCCACCTGGTAGGCAGGGGCCGGTCTCCTGTGGCGATTCGCCGTGGTGCTGTTGCGTGTCGCTGTGCGTAAAAGCGCATCGCGCGCCCTGGTCCACAGACTCCGACAACGTCTCAGGTGAGCCTGGATGGATGGAACGGCCAGCTCACCCTCCTGCTCCGGAAACAATGGTGGGTCGTATCCCAAGGACGCCTTGAAGGGGGACATCCCTGTGGCAGAAGACCGTGCCGAGTTGTGGGCATACTCTACCCAGGCCAGGTGCGCGCTCCAGGAAGACGGGTTGGAGGAAGTGACGCAGCGTAGGGCAGCTTCCAGCTCCTGGTTGGCCCGTTCACACTGCCCATTGGACTGCGGGTGGTGACTGGAGGAGAGGCTTACCGTGGCCCCCAGGGTGTTGCAGAAACACTCCCATACCTCTGAGACAAATTGGGGCCCCCGATCAGAGACAACGTCCACCGGTATCCCGTGCAGCCTGACCACGTGATGAACCAGAAGGTCCGCTGTCTCCCGTGCCGTTGGAAGGCTCCAGAGTGGCACGAAGTGGGCAGCCTTGGAGAAACGATCCACGATGGTCAGCACAGCATCATAGGTGTTGGAGACCGGGAGACCGGTGACGAAGTCGAGGGCTACGTGGGACCAGGGCCTGCCAGGGATCGGCAGGGGCTGGAGTAGACCCACGGGGGGAGAGTTTCCTGACTTGCCGGTGGCACACATAGGGCATGCCCGGACGTAGTTGGTGGCGTCCTTCTGAAGACCTGGCCACCAGAAGGAACGCTGGAGGAAATCCACTAGCCGAGAAACACCAGGGTGACAGGCGAGTTTGGAGGTGTGAACCCAATGGATGACCTCCCCCCAGACAGTAGATGGAACAAATAGCTTTCCCTCCGGTCCGCCGCCAGGGTCCGGTTCGGTCTCCTGCGCCCTCCGGATCTTGTCCCTGATGGACCAGGAAATCGCCCCCACAAAACACGAGCTGGGCAGAATGGTATGACCCGGCTCCTCTGACGTCTTGGGGGCAAACTGCCTGGACAGGGCATCGGGCAGGCTGCTCTTAGAACCAGGGCGGTAGGTGATGGTAAAACGGAACCGGGCGAAGAACAAGGACCAGCGCGCCTGGCGGGCATTCAGACATCTGGCAGATCTTAGATATTCCAGGTTCTTGTGGTCCGTCAGCACCACGAACGGCAACGCAGCCCCCTCCAGCCAGTGGCGCCACTCCTGCAGGGCGAGCTTGATGGCGAGAAGCTCCCTGTCCCCGACGTCGTAGTTACGCTCGGCCGGAGACAGACGCCATGAGAAGAAGGCGCAGGGTCGCTTGACCCGATCGGTGGGTGATCGCTGGGACAGCACCGCCCCCACTCCCGTATCAGACGCGTCGACTTCCACCAAACACTGCAGCGCGGGGTCAACCTGGGTCAGGACTCGGGAGGAGGAGAACTCCGTCTTCAATGCCTGAAACGCTGCTGTGACCTCTTCGGTCCACCGGAAGGGGTTTTTGGGAGAAGTGAGACGGGTCAACGGGTCAACGATGGCACCGAAATTGGGCACAAAACGGCGGTAGAAGTTGGCAAACCCAATAAACTGTTGTACCTGCTTCCTAGAGGTCGGCGTGGGCCACTCAACCACCGCTTTGACCTTTGCGGGGTCGGGAAGGACTTGGTTGTGTGAGATTACGAATCCTAAGAAGGAGGTGGTCTTGGCGTAAAACTCACACTTTTCGGCCTTGACGTACAGCCTGTTCTCCAGCAGTCGCTGTAAGACCCGCCTCACGTGGACCTGGTGTTCCTCCTGTGACCTGAAGAAGATGAGGATGTCATCCAGGTACACGAACACGAAGAGGCCAAGGAAATCACGCAGGACGTCGTTGATGAGGCATTGAAACACAGCGGGGGCGTTGGTCAGCCCAAACGGCATCACCAGATACTCGAAGTGACAACTAGGCGTTCGAAAGGCCGTCTTCGACTCATCCCCCTCCTGGATCCGGACGAGGTGGTATGCGCTGCAGAGATCCAACTTGGTGAACCAGGTCGCCCCCTGGAGGGAGTGGAAGGCAGTGTCCATTAAAGGCAAGGTGTAACGGTCCTTCTCCGTGATGTCATTCAGGGCCCAAAAATCGATACAGGGGCGGAGTGACCCATCCTTCTTAGAGACGAAGAAGAACCCTGCGCCAAGCGGAGACGAGGAGAGGGGGATGGTTCCCGCGTTGAGTGACTCCTTGATGTAGCTATCCATAGCCTCCCGCTCCGGCGCTGACAGGCTGTAGAGGCGTCCGGATGGCAAGGGCGCCCCCGGGCGGATGTTGATAGCGCAGTCATAGGGCCAGTGAGGAGGAAGAGATATCGCCCTGGACTTACTAAACACGAGACCCAGGTCATGGAACTCCGAGGGCACCAGAGTGAGATCCGGAGGCGCGGCGTCCTTGGCCAGAGGGGAAGAGGACAGGGCGCAGGCTGCGGACTGTAGGCAGGTACCCATACAGAAGGAGCTCCAGGCAGCGATTCTTCCTGTCTGCCGATCCAGCACAGGGTTGTGCAGGCGCAACCAGGGGTAACCTAGGATGACAGGCAACACAGAGGAGGACAGGACGTACAGGGTGAGATCCTCCCGGTGGTTACCTGAGATGATAACAGGGACCGGCTGGGTGCGATGAGTCACTTGTCCAAGGGGCGCACAGGAGAGGGTGACCAGGCTGAGAGGAGCGGCCAGAGGGTGGCGGGGGATGCCCAATTGGGTTGCCAGGCTCTTTGAAATAAAGCTTTGCTCTGCTCCTGCGTCCACCAGTGCGTGTATGAGGTGCCCCGTGGCATTGTGACAAAATCGAATGGGCAGTGATAGACTAGTGAGAGGATTTGACCGGTTAGAGTCCGCGAGGCCCCCTACAGTGACTCGCGGACCTCCCCGTTTGGCTTCTCCGGGCAATGCTCCACGGTATGTTGATTACCTCCGCAATACATGCACAGGCCCAACTCCCGGCGGCGCCGTTTCTCCGCTAGGGGGAGCCTTGACCGACCAACCACCATTGCCTCCAATTCCTCGGAAGACTCCGGAGGAGGTAATGCCAGGGGGCGAGCTTGAGGCGTGCGGACGGAGCCTCCACGCGAGCGGCCGATTAACTTCCGCTCGGTGGATCCTTCACGCAGCCTGTTATCCAAGCTAATAGTTAAGGAGATTAGCTCCGAGAGCATCTCCGGAAGGTCTCGACCGGCCAGCTCATCCCTCAGACCAGAGCTGAGGCTGCGGAGGAAGATACCACAGAGTGACGTCTCACCCCAGCCTACCTCCTCCGCTGTGACCCGGAAGTCGATAGCGTAATCCGCCGCTTACCGGCTTCCCTGTTGGAGGCCAAGGAGATGGTAAGTGAGGACGCTATCATGCCGGGAATGATCAAAAACCTCGAGAAAGCTCTGCACGAACTGGCTGTAGGAGAGGTTTGAGTAACTGGGCTTCGCCATAACGCGTAAGCCCAAGTTAACGCTTGCCCCTCCAGGAGATTACTAATATAGTCAATTCGGCTGTGGTCCGAGGGAAAATCCCCGGGAACGCGTAGAAACACCGACTCACACTACATGATGAACCCCCGCGCTCCGCTGAGCTTCCCGCTGAAGCGGGCGGGGGTTGGGATAGGTGTGAGTCGGGTTGGCGTTCCCGTGGCAGACTGGCCGGCCACCGGAGCGGCAGGAGCTACCCCGCCATGACGAGCCGAGGGGAACGCCTGCTGGGGGTCCAAGCGGTCTAACCGGTGAGTGATGTTAACCAATTGATTCAATATCACCTGCTGTTGGTGGGCTATTAAATCCACCCGAGCCTCGAGGGTGGAAAGACGGTGTGCAAGCCCGCTGTCTGCTGAGCTGCTTTGCTGGAGGCGTACTGACATAATGTCCGGCTCAGGAAACACGCATGCAGGCTCAGGATAGATTTAACAGCTTTATTCAACAAGCAGGCGTGTATGGATGGATGTGTGCGATATGTATATGTGATGAGGGTGAACGCCGATGCACAGGAAGCAGAGCAGTGCGCCATACAGCCGGGCAACCCTATGGAGAGAGCAGAGGACAGGGGTAAAGGGCACCACACCAAGACAGGGAATATGAGTCGTGTGCCGCTTACTTGTGAATGACAGGTGGCTGGCGTTGGCCAAGGGAGAAGCCCGGAAGACAGCGTCCTGCAGAGCCTGTGACGACGGTGAGGGTAGGATGGCGATGACGGGGTGTCCGCCGCCAGGGAATCCACCTGTGCACAGCGGAGAAGACTTAGAAAAGGTAAGGGAATGGAATGCTTACTTAGAAGCGTAGTCTTGCAGTCATTTTGGAGACGATGCAGCTGCGAAGAAGTGCCGATGCGAACAGACGGCTCCAGACCACTGCACAGGGCTGAGTGGGCTAAATAGCTTGCGGCTGACGAGGCGCAGGTGTGCGCGCAGCTGAGGCAGATGATGAGCGGCGAGTCGTGACAGTATTGCTCATTGATACTTCCATACTTGACCTACTGTTTTGTTTAGAGGCCTGGGGTAACAATTATAAAAGTATACTTAATTTATTGCTAGCATTACAAAAAGGGTTGTCCATGTTATACACAAAGTCGGGTATTTTGAACATACTAAATTATTGTTTACACATTAAAAGTTATTGAAATTGTGGGATCTGGTTGATTATCATATAGCACAATTAATGTTTGTCACGCCTCGCCGCCCATCTGCGGCGCCAGCTGCACGCACACCTGCACCTCATCAGCGGCGAGGGATTTAAGCCGCCTCGCCCTGGGCTTCGGCCTGAAGCCGTCAGTCTTCACTCGCTACAATTGCTGTAAGGAATCTCAACCGCTCAGCAAACATTCTGGTAAGAAGCTCTTACCTCAGTCTTCTCCCAGTCTGCTCCCCTGTGCACAGGTGGATTCCCCGGCGGCAGACCACTCCTCTCCGCCTCCATTCCCTCGCTGCTGCACCAGGCGCTCCAGGTCGCTGTCTACCGGACCTCATCCTTGCTGTGCCAGCCACCTGCTAATTCCAAGTAAGCCAGTCACCGTTCCGGTGGACCGAAGAGGCCGTGGCTGCTTTCCAGGCGCTGAAGGCGGAGTACTCCTCCTCCCGGGTCCTTAGCCAAGTCGACCCGTCACTGCAATGCATCGTGGAAGTGGATGCTTTGGACACGGGAGTGGGGGCGGTTCTATCTCAGCGGTCGCCAGATGACGGAGTCAAACGACCCCGCGCCTTCTTCTCTCGGCGCTTGTCCCCGGCGGAACGGAACTACGACGTGGGGGACAGAGAGCTCCTCACCATCAAGCTCGCGCTGCAGGAGTGGCGTCACTGGCTAGAGGGGGCGGACCTGCCGTTCGTGGTCCTGACTGACCACAAGAACTTGGAATACTTGAGATCTGCAAGCGCCTGAACGCCCGCCAGGCGCGTTGGTCCTTGTTTTTTGCCAGGTTCCGTTTTAACATCACCTTCAGGCCTGGCTCCAAGAACGGCCTGCCCGACGCCCTCTCTAGGCAATTTGCCCCTGAGGCGTCTGAGGACACGGTCCATACCATCCTGCCCAGGTCGTGCATCGTGGGAGCCGTCACGTGGGACATTGAAAGCAAGATCCGGAAGGCGCAGGAAGCGGAACCTGACCCTGGCGGCGGACCGGAGGGCAGGCTTTTCGTGCCATCCACGGTTCGGGGGGAGGTCATCCACTGGCTACATACATCCAAGCTCACCTGCCACCCTGGTTCCTCCCGGATGATCGACCTTCTTCAACGGTCCTTCTGGTGGCCGGGCCTGCGGAAGGACGCTGCCCACTACGTCCGGGCCTGCCCTGTATGTGCCACCGGTAAGTCAGGTAATACCCCTCCAGCGGGTTTGCTCCAGCCTCTGCCCGTCCCTGGCAGGCCCTGGTCGCATATCGCCCTGGATTTCGTCACCGGACTCCCAGTCTCTAACACCTTCGACACCGTCCTGACCATCGTAGACCGTTTCTCCAAGGCGGCGCACTTCATCCCGCTACGAGGTCTTCCATCTGCCCTGGAGACGGCGGACCTCCTAGTCCAACATGTGGTCAGGCTGCACGGGATTCCGGTGGACGTGGTCTCGGACCGGGGGCCCCAATTTTCCTCAGAGGTTTGGAGGTCATTTTGCAATGCCCTGGGAGCCAAGGTAAGCCTCTCCTCCGGCCATCACCCCCAAACCAACGGACAGTGTGAGCGGACCAACCAGGAGCTGGAGGCTGCGCTCCGCTGCGTCACTGCGTCCAAGCCTGCGTCCTGGAGTAACCATCTCGCCTGGGTTGAGTACGCCCACAACACCACCCGCTCTTCTGCCACAGGGATGTCTCCCTTTAAGGCATCCCTGGGCTACGACCCCCCTCTTTTCCCAGCGCAGGAGAGTGAGGTAACTGTTCCCTCAGTTCAAGCGCACCTCACGCAGTTCCGCTCCATCTGGGCGTCAGCGCGCAATGCGCTTTTACGCACGGCAGAGCGCAACAGAACCACGGCGGACCGACACAGAAGACCTGCCCCAGCGTACCAGGTGGGTCAGCGTGTCTATGTGTCTACCCAGGATGTCATTTTAAAGGGTGAGAGGAGGAAGCTGGCACAGCGTTTTATGGGCCCATACCCCATCACCAGGATTATCAACCCGGTGGCTGTGCGTGTAGCTATTCCCCCCTCCCTCCGCATCCATTCCACCTTCCACGTTTCCAAGGTGAAGCCGGCAGTCTCCGATCCCCTTTGCCCTCCTCCTGCTGCGCAGCCCGCGCCCCGGATGATTGATGGCCACCCGGCCTGGCCTGTCTCCTCCATCCTGGACTCCCGGCGCCGGGGTCGCGGGTTGCAGTACTTGGTGGACTGGGAGGGTTATGGGCCTGAACATCGGCAATGGGTACCCTCGTCATTTGTGTTGGACCCGTCCCTCATTACTGAGTTCCACCGAGCGCACCCGGAGAAACCATCGCCAGAAGGCGCTGCTAGAGGGGGGAGTACTGTCACGCCTCGCCGCCCATCTGCGGCGCCAGCTGCACGCACACCTGCACCTCATCAGCGGCGAGGGATTTAAGCCGCCTCGCCCTGGGCTTCGGCCTGAAGCCGTCAGTCTTCACTCGCTACAATTGCTGTAAGGAATCTCAACCGCTCAGCAAACATTCTGGTAAGAAGCTCTTACCTCGTTCTTCTCCCAGTCTGCTCCCCTGTGCACATGTGGATTCCCCGGCGGCGGACCACTCCTCTCCACCTCCATTCCCTCGCTGCTGCACCAGGCGCTCCAGGTCGCTGTCTACCGGACCTCATCCTTGCTGTGCCAGCCACCTGCTAATTCCAAGTAAGCCAGTCACCATTTTCATATCTCCTGTGTTGGTGTGGTGCCCGTCACCCTTCTCCCTTTGTTTCTCCCATAGGGTTGTCCGGCTGTACGGCCTCCTGCCACCGTGCCCGACACAGACGCCACCACCAATACATTCACATCCCGCAGACACACATTCATACACACTTGTTGTTAATAAAGCTATTAGATCTACCCTGAGCCTGCGTGTGTGTCTCCTGAGCCATGCATTATGTCAATGTTTAAAAAAAGAAAAAGAAAAGGAAACCTTTTACATCTCTAGCTTAGATAATTGCATAATTAATCAATCAATTTACTATAATAGTTATAAAATCCATAAGTTGCATATCTTTAAAGTATAGCTTAAATTTTAGAAAAATGAAAATATAAGAGCCAAAGGCTCAATAAAGTTTAATCTGGCATTGATAATTTTGTAGGTAGTTGGGTTGAAAATATATATTTGGCAAATGGGGAAAAATAATTCAAGGAGCCTTTATAAGTATAATTATTAGTTTATTGAGCTTAGTTTTTGTGGATGTTGTTGTATTCCCATGATTAAAGAATAAAACTTAGAATTAAAAGAATAAAAATTTAAATTAAGATAATAAAAATAAAAAAAATAAAAGAAAGATCTATTTTAGTGGCCTTCTCTTCCAAGGACTGCCTCCATAGCAAGGGGACCCCTGCCCATCTGCCCTTTTATCAGTATGTCTCCTGCCCAACTAGGCGAAAAAAGACATTGGACCTGTGCTATGGATCCATAGAGAGGGCCTGTAAATCACTCCCCCTTCCTCCTTTAGGATCCTCAGATCACAACTGTGTACATTTGCTGCACACATATAAAATTGCTCTCAGAAGAGGCAAGGTGGAGACGAGAGACATTGATGTGTGGACAGAAGATTCAGAGCACAGCCTCCAGGAATGCTTTGACTGTACAGACTGGGAGATGTTCACACTGGCCTGCGGGGATGATTTGGACTCTCTGGTTGACGTCCCATGCTCATACATGTCTTTCTGTAAAAATAAGATTGTTCCACGTAAACGTGTCAAAATATATCCCAACAACAAACCATGGGTTACAAAATCAGTTAAATCCTGCTTACAGAGGAAAGCACTTGCCTTTAAACAGGGGTCTGTTTCTGAGCTACAGGTTGCCACAAAGGAGCTGGAGGCCGAAATTTTAAGAGCAAAACAGAATTATAAATCAGAGTTGGAAAGCAAGATGGCAACAACGAAACTTGGTTCAGCCTGGGCCAGAATGAAAACTACTGCAGGCCTTCAGAGCACAGAGCGCAGTAATCGGGTGTTTTTAGATGGTTTTAATTCAGACACAGAGCTGGCTAATGCTCTTAATTGTTTTTATGGTCGTTTTGACTCCTTTGATTTTAGCACAGAAATCCAAGATTTGAAGCAGAAACTCAAAGACAGTCAGCACTTTAATATTGAGGTGCAGAATGTTAAAAGGGAGTTCTGCGCTGTAAAAGTGAACAAAAGTCAGGGCCCTGATAATATATGTGGGTGCTTGGTAAGGTCCTGTGCACATGAACTGAGTCCTATATTTCATTACATTTTCAATAAGTCCTTACAGGCACAACATGTGCCTAAGATCTGGAAAGAAGCCGTGGTTGTTCCCGTTCCAAAATCCAGCTGTCCTAAAACGGTAAACAAATTTAGACCAGTTGCTTTGACTTCAATTTTAATGAAAATTTTTGAAAAACTGGTCAGATGTGAGGTCCTAAGGCAGACTGAGCAGGCATTGGATCCTCTGCAGTTTGCCTATAGGCCACACAAAGGAGTGGAGGATGCCACTGTCACTCGTTTAACATGCTTTTTAAACATCTGGATTTTAATGGGACACATGCCAGGCTTTTATTTGTGGACTTTTCTTCCGCCTTTAATACAATCCAACCTCATATCTTAGTTGAAAGTCTCCTGCAACAATTTGATTTGAGCAATAATCTGGTGGGTTGGATTCTGGATTTCTTAACCAACAGGACGCAGAGAGTAAGGGTCAATGGTACATTGTCTGACCTAAAGTGCTCTTCTACTGGCTCTCCTCAGGGGTGTGTGTTGTCACCACTACTCTTCATCCTGTACACAAACATGTGTCGGAGCAGACATGACAAAAGACACATTATAAAGTATGCTGATGACTCAGTTATTGTCAGTCTCCTCCAGGATGGTGAGAGTGGCCACGGCCTAGTAGTTGATGATTTTGTTCAATGGTGTGAGGATTCCTACCTGCAGCTGAATACGACAAAAACTAAAGATATGATTATTGACTTTAGGAGGAAAAATCCCAGGCACAAAGTCACCATACTAAAAGGCCAGACCACCGAATGTGTACAATCTTACAAATATCTTGGGACGATTATTGATAGTAATTTAAACTTTGAAGTGAACTGTGAAAGGGTGTGCAAAAAGGGTCAGCAACATTTGCATTGCTTGAGAAAACTTGCACGCTTCCAAGTTGACCGAACCATAATGACAATGTTTTATCGGGCTTTTATTGAATCTGTTTGATCCTTTTCTTTAGTGTCATGGTTTGGTCAGATAAAACTGAAACAGAGGAAATCCTTGGATCAGGTAGTTAGATGGTCCAGTCGTTTGCTTGGTGAGCCACAGCTGAGCCTGACATCCCTGTACACCAGACAAGTACAGAGGATGGCTACCTCCATTTTAAATGATGACTCCCACCCATTGCACTGCCACTTTCAGCTTCTTCCCTCAAGACGGAGGTTTGCTGTTCCAAAAAGTAGAACCCAGCGCTACAAAAACAGCTTTGTCCCTGCTGCTGTCAAAGAGTTGAACAAGCTGTAAAAATATATTGTACATAATTTAGGTACCTATTTATTAACTTCATTTTATATTTACTTATTTTTGTAGGATGTCACTTGGGTTCTAAATATTTTATTGGGTTTTAGACCTTTGAGTTTTTTAACCTCTTTGACTAGTTTTTAACTTTTAATATGGCCCTTCTCTCTTACTTCTGGTTTCTCCCTCATCTCCTTGTCTTTTTATACCCTGATTGATGGAGCCTTGAATATTTTTATCATGTTTATAGTCAGCTTCTTGTGTGTCTGTGTTTGTGTCTATGTTGAATGTAATTAGTGGCTTGTAAATATGGATGTCACCAGACTGCAAAACAAATCTACCTAAGGGTACAAATAAAGTAACCTGAACCTGAACCTATTGCCAGGACAATGACGAGGTTGTGCCACGACTGATGGGGATCCAGAAGACACCAATGAGATAGTTTAGGGTCTACGATAGGGTCTACAATGTACATTCACATGGTGTTAGATTTTGCTTTGCATTGCTGCTGCCCCACAGGTTTCCTCTGCGATAAATGATTAATGAAAGAATAGATGCATGTATATGAATGTATTCATATATATATATATATATATATATATATATATATATATATATATATATATATATATATATATATATATATATATATATATATATATATATATATATATATATATATATATATACTGTATATATATATATATATATATATATATATATATATATATATATATATATACTGTATATATATATATATATATATATATATATATACTGTATATATATATATATATATGTGTGTGTGTGTGTGTGTGTGTGTGTGTGTGTGTGTGTGTGTGTGTGTGTGCATTTTCACATATATTCATATCTATGCATAGATGAGGATAGTTTAGTTTTGAATATATTTTACACATATAGGATTGTTAGTTATATTTACTCATGATGTCTGCACCACACCCGATGTCCTCTGGAGAGATGGCGACCTGAGGGGGGCAGGCCTATATGAATGCCGGAAGGAGGACATTATGCACATATAGAACTTAGAAACACTATACACATAGGGGGTAGACTAGGGTTATGAGACGGGTATTAGACCCATCTCTACAGGGGGAGATGCAAAAATGTAGGTTTAGATGGATAGATAGATAGGTAGATAGATAGTGAGGTGCCCTTATAGGACACCTCAACAGGGGGTATTGTTGATAAAATGACTTGATTTCTCTGTCTCTCTCACACTTCTTTATCTGCTTGCTTTATACACTACACTGCAGAGTTTAGATTACACCCCATAATTCATTCGTTGAAATCAGTTAGAATCAGCTCTGTATACAGCTGAGTTGACACGTAAGTTTAAAATATGTTACAGATACAATGAGGTAAAAACCCCTCCCTCTTGCATGAGGGGGGTGGTCAGGCTATAAAAACCATAGGGCTCCATTTTGGGGTGGCACACTCACTCCAGGAATTGCCTAAGTGGTGTGTCCCAGCGCTGTTGTAATTCCATATCTCACTTTCAGTAAATCCAGTGAAAATGTACTTCATCTCTTAGCCTGGTTATTTCAAATCAAATAAACCTTTATTGTCATATTGCTGTACATACAACTGTAGTGCAGGCAAGATGAAATTGTGTTTCTCCCGGCATCCATATAAGTAAAAGAACATGATTTAAGACACACTCACACATATCTTCACCCCCCACCCCACCACATCCATTCAGACATCCCTGAGACATACTTGAAAAACTAACTAACTATAATATACAAATAATGTGCATAATGTCCGTAGGTGTGGTAGTGTATATGAGAGATTCTGGATCAACTGTTCAGCATCCTAACAGCTTGTGGAAGGAAGCTGTTGATCAGTCTGGTGGTTCTGCCTCTGATGCTCCGGAATCGTTTGCCAGATGGCAGAAGTTCAAAGTGTTTATGCAGAGGGTGAGAATGGTCCTTGACAATGTTCAATGCCCTGCTCCTACAACGGTTTGGCCATTGTATCAAAGAACTGGGGATTAAGGTATGCTAGACTCAACACTATATATAATTATATAGAGAGTGAAGAGAATCTCTGTGTGTCTGTCTGTGTGTCACAACCATAGGACTTGCTAAAAGATCATAGGATGCATATGATGTTCCTATGATCTCGAAACGATGTCTATATGACGCCACATAGACACCATAGTATAGAGTGATTCAAGAAACTGTCTGTGTGTGACAAAGGCAGGCATCACTCATGATCATATGACAACAAAGAGCAAAGGCAGGAATCACGACCAAAGGACTCGCTAAAACAGTGGTGTCAAACTCATTCCATGGAGGGCCAAGACCCTGCAGGTTTTACTTCCACCCAGTCTCTTCAGCAGGTGTTTTTACTGATCAGCAATCAGTGGAAAGAAATTCAGAGAAATTACCTGTTGAAGACACTGGGTGGAGGTAAAACCTGCAGTGTTTTGGCCCTCCATGGAATGAGTTTGACACCTGTGCGCTAAAAGATCGTGGGATCGCCTATGATGTTCCTATGATCTTTACACGATGTCTGTATGATGTCATATAGACATCACAGTATAGAGAGATTAAAGAAAATCTGTGTGTGTGTCTGTGTGTGATCAAAGGCAGGCATCAATCATCATTACTAGTGCCTACCTGTGCATACCCGTAGAAAGCAGGTGTAAGCAAGGGTGTAAGCAAGCACGTCAGCACTTATTCAGTGATGCCTGCCTTTGATCTTTGATGGTGTCATAGCGAGTCCTATGAACTTTGATAATGTCATAGCGAGTCCTGTGATCATGAGTGATGTCTGCCTTTGGTTTTTGATGTCGTAGTGAGTCCTATGATCATGAGTGATGCAGTCCGCAGTCCAAGGATGGATAATGGCCACGGCCAAGCTATATAGAGTGATGATATAGCATGTAGGACCAAGCTGGATACCACTGCGAATCAAATCTAAAAGAAAAGAGAAAATACAAAAATCTATTGCAATAAAGAATAATAAAACAACAACGAGGAGGGAATATAGGCTATTAAGACATGGTCGGTCAAGCTCAAGAGTGCACCTGTAGAGGGTCTTAAGAAGAAGCCGGACTTTGACAGGTGGAACATTGAGACGGCATTTACGTCTATGTTCAGCTGATGGTAGGACTGATTGGTTTGTGGCGGATAGCATAAACTGTACGCTGACTGTAACATGATGGCATCTTAGCTCTGACGGGCTCGATAAAGATGAGATAGAGCGAAGTTCTTGAATAATAACCGGCTGTTAATTCATGCATCAAGTAAACAACAGCAAGAGAAAATACTGACAATAACATGTCTAAACGGAGAACAAATGAAGGCGCATGTTCCTGGAGCGACAGCAAACTTGAGGGGAGTTATATCAGGTGTCCCTTTGAGCATGTCTATGGAAGAATTGAAAAACGAGATCCAAGGAGGAAAGGTGAAGGATGTGAAAAGGCTAAAGAGTAAAAGAGAAGGTTCACTGTAGGATACACTGTCTGTCATGATTCAGTTTGAGGAAACACTCCTGAAATCAGTCCAAATAGGATACCTGTATAACAGTGTCAGACAATACATACCAAAGCAACTCAGGTAATACAAATATCAAAGGATGGGTCACACTGCTCAGCAATATAAGGGAAAGCTAAGATGTGCTAGATGTGGAGGGGAGCACGAATATGGTAAATGTGACAAGGAGGTCAAAGTAAAGTGTTGCAACTGCGGGAGTGAGCACAGTGCTGCATATGGAGGATGTGTTGTGTAGAGGAAAGCTAGACAAGACCAGGAAATCAGAATAATAAAGAAAATCTCGTATGAGGAAGCTCTAAAGACAGAGAGGCAGGAATAGTCAGAAACACAGCAGGCCTTCCTTAAAGAAGTTCAGTTCAAATGGAATCCCAGCAATCAACAGGTCCGACGCAAGAACACGATTGTGCCACTGCAAGGAATTTTTGTGTTCACAAATGCAAAATGGATGATGACATATTGAAAGTTAAGAGGACAAACTTTGTAGCTTTTATCTGCCACACCATGAATGTTGCTGCACAGCTTAAGCAGAAAAGTGAAAGAATCAAAACCATTGTGGAAGCAGCAGGAAGCTTCCAAGATGTGAAAGATATCACAGCTAACCAGATTCATGCTTTATTGAAAGCTGGAACTGGGGAGACTGCACATGCTTAAACAAGACCTTAATTATGGTACAACACATACTACAGTGGAATGCGAGGAGTCATAGCAAACCAGCAAGAACTCAAGAAGTATCTTTAAGAACTACAAGTTGTTCCAGAGGTAGTGTGTGTACAGGAGACATGGCTTCAACCTCACTTAGATTTTGTTATTCCAGGATACAGTTCAATAAGACAGGATAGAATTAACACTGTAAATGGAGGAGGATGTGCCACTTTCATTAAAGATGGCCTAGCATATAGGGTGATTCCCTCCCCTGAGGAAATAGAGTGTAATATTATTGAAATATGTAGGCCAAATGGACAAGGAAATATTAAGCTGATTAATTATTACAACCCATGTAGGAAGTTAACAGCAGATATTTTCAGTGTTATGGCAGGGGAAGGGCATATGAAAGAGGTATGGTGTGGAGACTTTAATGCCCATAATAGTTTGTGGGGAAGCACATATATAGATAACAATGGAAATGTTGTGGAAGAGATGTTAGATGAAAGATCGTTAATTTGTCTAAACAGTGGTGAAGGTACCAGGGTGGATGTGCATAGGGACCCATCATCATGTATCGACCTGGATCTGGTATCTGACTCTTTAGTGAGCACCTGCGAATGGACAGTAATGAACAGGACAACTATGGGAAGTGATCACTTCCCAATACTTACAGTCATTAAAACTGAAGTATGTATACAAGAGGGAAGATGTTTTACAAGATGGTGTTTTGACAAGGCAAACTGGGGAAAATTTTCATATTTCATTTGTCATTTGGTAACATTAGAAGGTGGCATAGAATCAGAACAGATCACTGAGGAGGGATGGACTTCTTATTAAATTTAATAAAATGGGCATTGGTGGTAAGATGTATAATTGAATAATGGATTTTTTAACACAATTAGGGTTAAAGTAGGATCAGAAGTTTCTAATGGCTTTGAAATAGAAAATGGTGTTCCTCAGGGGAGTGTGATAAGCACTGTTTTATTCAATATAATAATTAATGACATGTTTGAGGATCAAGAGAGATCACATCAAAACAGCACTATTTGCAGATGATGGAGCCACTTGGACGAGGGGACGAAATGAGAAATTTGTGTTCCAAAACATCAGGAAAGCAATGGAGAAAGTTGAAAAGTGGTCATGACTGGGGATTTAAATTTTCAAACAGTAAAACCTGCAATATGACTTTCACAAAAAAAATGCAGAACTTGTACAGAACCATAAACATTATATAATCAACCAATTGAGAAAGTCAGTGAGTTCAAATATCTAGGCTTGTGGGTTGATACAGTTGATCCATAGTGCATACACATGGAGAGTTCATGTTGAAAATCTGGAGACAAAGTGCAAAAAAGTCATTAATCTCATAAAAGCTGGAGCTGTACATGAATGGGGTGCAGATAAACAAGCATTAATTGACATTTACAGAGCACTAATGCGATCGACAATAGACTACGGATGCATGATTTATGGGGCAGAAGCAAAGACAACTCTTGAAAAAATAGACAGAATGCAGCCTAGAGCGCATCGCCTGTGCATTGAAGCCATCAAAACAACACCAAACAATGCAGTTTTAATAGAGGCAGGAGAATTGCCAATGGATTTGAGAGGAGATAAACTCGCATTATAATACTGGGTCAAACAGAAAGGAATTGACGAAGCAAATATTTCAAAAACAACACTACAAGACTGCTGGGAATACTCTAATTTCCAAGGACATGGGTTTGGGTGGACAATTGAAAGAAGGACCAGAATGTATGGGCTGCACACTATTGATATAGCTAACACCAGTCCAATGAGTAATGTTCCCCCTTGGCTACTTCCAGGAATAGAAGTAGACGCTAGTCTGCTAATGGGGAAAAAGGATTGGCATACACACGTGGACAAAATTGTTGGTACCCCTCTGTTAATGAAAGAAAAACCCACAATGGTCTCAGAAATAACTTGAATCTGACAAAAGTGTCAGGGCTGGCCCTCACGAGCCAGCATAAGACGCCACAGTCCAGTAAGTTGCAATTCAGTTCTTTATTTGTGTTGTACAGGGCTTGGGTGTACAAAACAACTAGCCATGTAGGCTTCGTTACACAACAATAACATGAACACACAAAAGGAGTTGGCGGCTGAGACGAGGGGCTCTCGTTCGCCGCAAAGGCAAGGAATATTAACGTGAAGCAAGGAGAGGGTAATGGCTGAGACGAGGAGCTCTCGTCTGCCGCAATAGCAAGGAATGTAAGCTAGGGAGAAGTACCATTCCTATGATAACAAGTAAACTTACATGCAGCGGGACACGTCGGGGAACCCAAGGTGCATGTGGATAAGGAGACAGGGGAAAGTCATAAGACTCTTGACGAGACAGCCGCAGAGTCCAATTCACTCGCACTGACATTTAAAGCCAGCTGCTCATGATTGACAATGCGGTGCAGCTGCTCAGGCTCTGACAGCTGAGAGCCCCCGAGCGTCTGGCCAATCAGAGCCCGGGAAACCCGAGTGACGACACCTGCTGTCAAAAACCTGACAGGGATGAGGAATAACCCGAGCGCGGACAAAAGCGCTCGGGATATGACAGAACCCCTCCCCCTACGCGAACTCCTGGTCGCAAGTAACATCCAGACCCCCCCACCCCACCCCTGGGAGGGTGGAGAGGGAAGCAGGCGGAGGGGGAGCAGGGTCAAATTCACAAGTGTCAACAAAGGGTAGGGGCAGAAAAACAACCAGGGGACAAATACATCGGGGAAGGGAGGGAAAAAGGGCAAAAACCGTACATAAACGGGGACACTAAGAAGAACAATAGTAAGAAAAGAAAAACCAATGCTAAATGGGCATCTCCCACCTATAACATAAGACGAGGACTACCAGCCCATGTAATCTCACACATATCATTACTAAGAAAGAACACCATAATGAGGGTAAATTGAACACCAGTCAAAGGACAAAAAATACAAGGCAGAGTCAAGGAAATAAAAGGACAAATAGTACCTTCATCTCCAAAGTTAATGTTTACAGAAATCTTCAAATCCAAAAGACAACACAGATACCAAAAAAAACAAGACTTGAGTAAGGGAGTAACATCAGAAATAGCTATCACACCCTATAAGAGGAATACAACACACATAATAGTGTTCTGCCAAAAGGAAAGAAAAATTCTACTCTGAAGAGTCTCTAATCGGGAGTGCAATGAACAAATCCCACAAACAACACATGAAAAATAACGGCGAGAGAATATATATCCATTAACGGAAAGTAGTCACTATATACATGAAGTTCAATCCCCTGTGGGGTATTTCAGTCTGAGGGGAGAAAAAAACCATGGTCACAAGCCAGTGAAGGGGCAAGAGAAGGAAAGAAAATGCACTAGAGAATAAAGTTATATAGTTCCGCTCAGGAGGTCTCCCAGCACCCAGCATCCAGGCCGCCAGCAAAAGCAGCGGAACGCGCCCTAACGGCCCATCCAAACCCCGGGCCGAGGAAAACCATGTCTCCGGCGGCCGGACCAGGGCGCCGAATAAATCATCCTGCTTGTCAGGAGGCCGGACC
Source organism: Pholidichthys leucotaenia (assembly GCA_020510985.1). Lineage (NCBI taxonomy): Eukaryota > Metazoa > Chordata > Actinopteri > Cichliformes > Pholidichthyidae > Pholidichthys > Pholidichthys leucotaenia. The sequence goes on along the minus strand of CM035839.1, from coordinate 294,589,610 downwards.
CGGATGCCAAAAGGAAGAAGCCAGTCACCGGGTGGTCGGGCAGTATCAGCCTGCCAACAGAATGGTTGGGGGAAAGTCGGCGAACCGGGCCAACTGGAATTGACTCCCGCAGTCTCAAATGCAGGGAAGGAGATGCCATCGCGAGGATAGGGAATGGCCTGGAAAGCGTTCAGCGGTGGGTAAGCAGCACAATCTCCGGGACCCACCTGGGTCAGGACGACTCAGGTCAGAACCACCATGACGCCGAGCTCCGATTGAGCGAGAGCAGCACCCGCGTCAGACCCCGATTGGGCCGGAACCTCCATGACGTTGAGCTCCGATTGAGCGAGAGCAGCACCCGTGTCGGACCCCGATTGGGCCGGAACCTCCATGACGTCGAGCTCCAATTGAGCGGGAGCAGCACCCGCGTCGGACCCCGATTGGGCCGGCGAGACACTCCCGGTGGACCCCAACTGGACCGGCGAAGCACTCCCGGTGGACCCCAACTGGACCGGCGGAGCACCCCCGGTGGGCCCCGATTGGGCCGGTAAGGCACTTCTGGGCGCAGCATCTGAGGCGAACACCGTGCAGAGAACCAGAACCTCCAAGGTGGCACCCAGAGCAGGTTCATCTCCAGTGACCCTGGGGAGAGGCTCAGAGGGACAAAAGGAACCGGGATCAGGATCACCGGCAGCGGCAGAGCCCAGCGAGACAGGCTCGAGCGAAGCAGACGGCTGCACCCAGCTCGCCCCCCCGAGAGACAGGCAATAATGCTCCAGAAAATAGATGAGAGAGAGAAAATAGAGCACTCGCCTGATCTCGGGTTCTACCACCATCCAGGACTTCGATGCTTCGGGTTAAAACGGGAGGAGGTCGTCGTCCGGTTCCCACTCCGTCGTGACGTCATCTGCTCCTGGAAGAGGGGCTCCTGCAGCTCGAGGATTCCCCGACGTCATCGTCCACGCTGGCGGTTCATGTGGCGTGGAGGTGGGGGGCTCCCGGCCCGCTGGACCGGACTGTTCATCTGTGGAGTCCCGGGGACGCTCTGTCGTCAGCACAGGCTCCAACCAGTCGTCCGATCTCCTCTGCCCAGAAAATGGCTGCGGGGCTGGGGTCTTCTGCCCGAGGGCCGCAGGCTCACTCCTCGTCTGGTGACGCTCCTCAGGAGTCTATGCGTGCTCAGCGGGGGAAGACACAGAGGCAGTGGGTTTAATTAACATATCAGCAGGGAGTGGAGGCTCGGGGGGCTGCAAACTCCAAACCTCACCCCCAGGAGTCAGACAGAACAAATCACTATTAGATGGAAAAAAGTGAACTTTTACTTGCCTGCCTCCCGGAGGGGCGGTGGAACCTGCTGTAGGGAACGTCATTCCATCCTCCTCCCGCCAGGTGGTGGCCGGAGACTCTCTAGAAGGAGGAGAGGGGGCCACTCGGGATGGTGTAGCCGCGAAGTCCACTGGAGCAAAACTTCTCAAACTCCCAGCCGCTGGAGAAGGCGTCGAGGCGGAGGGGGCGACAGCCGAGTCGGGCCGGGCGTGACGCTCTGACAGCTCAGCGGGGGGAGCAGGCCCGGGGAGAAAGGCTGCAGGGATCTCCTCCTGGTGAGACGCTGGAGAGACAGCTGTGGGATGAATGGGGTCAGTCCAGTGAACCGGAGCGGGTCCCAGAAGGGAGTCGCGCCGAGAACGTCTCTGGCCACGGCGCCGACGTCTACGACGGGCCCCGGGTGGTGCAAACTCCAGGACTGGATCGAGGAAAGGATCCAGATTCCAGAGCGGGCAGCGGGAGCTCCGATTACTCCGCCATCGGCCTCGTTCCTCCTCGACCTCCTGGAATGCCTCGCGGTGGGCGACGATCTCTTGTCTCCTCGCTTGGACGTCCAAGTGGTCGGTGTAGCGGGAAGACAATTGGTCGAGCGTCCTCTCAGCGCAGTCCAGGTAATAGTGCACTTCGGAAGGATCGTCAAGGCGGGCAGAAATGCTGATGAAGTCATCCACTTCCTCCAGCGCCTCAGGCAGCTGGAGCCTGAGGTCACCCCACCTTGCGGCTTCCTCCTCTTCGTACATCTGAATAATCTGGCGTTGGCCAGCGATGTCGAGCCTCCTCGCGTCGACCTCGGGGTGACCGTTGTAGCGGGAAGGCAGACGGTCAAGCACCTCCTCAGCCCGATCTAAATACCAGTGTTCATCGGGCTGATAACCGAGGAGAGGAGGGGCGAGGGAGGTGTCAGGATGCCCATTGAGGTCGGAGGCGATGATGAGGATTTCATCTACCTCCTCCAGCGCCTTGGTCAGCTGGCCGTGGGAACCCCAAGAACGACTCTGCTGAGATGGCATGTTTCCAACGCCACGTACCCGGACAGGAAGGGGCAAAGTTCCCAGAACGCAACTTACTGAGAACAGCGTCTCCTTCTGGCGGCTGTCTACTGTCAAGGCTGGCCCTCACGAGCCAGCATAAGACGCCACAGTCCAGTAAGTTGCAATTCAGTTCTTTATTTGTGTTGTACAGGGCTTGGGTGTACAAAACAACTAGCCACGTAGGCTTCGTTACACAACAATAACATGAACACACAAAAGGAGTTGGCGGCTGAGACGAGGGGCTCTCGTTCGCCGCAAAGGCAAGGAATATTAACGTGAAGCAAGGAGAGGGTAACGGCTGTGACGAGGAGCTCTCGTCTGCCGCAATAGCAAGGAATGTAAACTAGGGAGAAGTACCATTCCTATGATAACAAGTAAACTTACATGCAGCGGGACACGTCGGGGAACCCAAGGCGCATGTGGATAAGGAGACAGGGGAAAGTCATAAGACTCTTGACGAGACAGCCGCAGAGTCCAATTCACTCGCACTGACATTTAAAGCCAGCTGCTCATGATTGACAATGCGGCGCAGCTGCTCAGCCTCTGACAGCTGAGAGCCCCCGAGCGTCTGGCCAATCAGAGCCCGGGAAACCTGAGTGACGACACCTGCTGTCAAAAACCTGACAGGGATGAGGAATAACCCGAGCGCGGACAAAAGCGCTCGGGATATGACAAAAAGTAGTAATAAATAAAAATTCTATGAAAATTAACCAATGAAAATCAAACAATGCTTTTGAATTGTGGTTCAACAGAATTATTAAAAAAAAAAAAAAACTCATGAAACAGGCCTGGACAAAAATGATGGTACCCTTAATATTTTGTTGCACAACCTTTTGAGGCAATCACTGCAATCAAACAATTTCTGTAACTGTCAGTGAGACATCTGCACCTCTCAGCAGGTATGTTGGCCCACTCCTCATGAGCAAACTGCTCCAGTTGTCTCAGGTTTGAAGGGTGCCTTCTCCAGACGGCATGTTTCAGCTCCTTCCACAGATGTTCAATAGGATTTAGATCAGGGCTCATAGAGGGCCACTTTAGAATTGTCCAGTGTTTTGCTCTTAGCCATTCTTGGGTGTTTTTAGCTGTGTGTTTTGGGTCATTATCCTGTTGCAAGACCCATGACCTGCGACTGAGACCAAGCTGTCTGACACTGGGCAGCACATTTCTCTCTAGAATACCTTGATAGTCTTGAGATTTCATTGAACCCTGCACAGATTCAAGACACCCTGTGCCAGATGCAGCAAAGCAGCCCCAGAACATAACAGAACCTCCTCCATGTTTCACAGCTGGGACAGTGTTCTTTTCTTGGTATGCTTCATTTTTGCGTCTGTGAACATAGAGCTGATGTGCCTTGCCAAAAAGTTCCAGTTTTGTCTCATCTGTCCATAGGACATTCTCCCACAAGCTTTGTGGCTTGTCAACATGCAGTTTGGCATATTCCAGTCAGGCTTTTTTATGATTTGTTTTCAACAGTGGTGTCCTCCTTGGTCGTCTCCCATGAAGTCCATTTTGGCTCAAACAACGACGGATGGTGCGATCTGACACTGATGTACCTTGACCATGGAGTTCACCTTGAATGTGTTTAGAGGTTGTTCTGGGCTCTTTGTTACCATTCGTATTATCCGTCTCCTCCTACGGCCACGTCCAGGGAGGTTGGCTACAGTCCCGTGGATCTTAAATTTCTGAATAATATGTGCAACTGTAGTCGCAGTAACATCAAGATGCTTGGAGATTGGCTTATAGCCTTTACCTTTTACATGCTTGTCTATAATTTTCTTTCTAATCTCCTGAGACAACTCTCTCCTTTGCTTCCTCTGGTCCATGTTTAGTGTGGTACACACACACACCATGTCACCAAACAGCACAGTGACTACTTGTCACCCTTTAAATAGGCCGACTGACTGATTACAAGTTTGTAGACACCTGTGATGTTAATTAGAGGACACATCTTGGTTGAACATGTCGCTATGGTCACATTATTTTCAATCTTTTCCAGGGGTACCATCATTTTTGTCCAGGCCTGTTTCATGAGTTTGTTTTTTAAAGTAATTCTATTGAACCACAATTCAAAAGCATTGTCTGATTTTCATTGGTTAATTTTCATAGAATTTTTATTTATTACCACTCTTGTCAGATTCAAGTTATTTCTGTGACCATTGTGGGTTTTTCTTTCATTAACAAAGGGGTACCAATAATTTTGTCAATGGCTGTATTAGTGAAGTTGGTGTTAAAACAAGCATTTACTTCAGGAACAACCACTATAACTTCTTACAGCTCTATACTGATGGATCAAAGAATAAAGGGGGCTCTGTGGGAGTTGGAGTATACATTCCAGTTTTTAAAGTGACCCTGACAAAAAGACTCTCTAACAATATATCCGTGTTTACAGCAGAAATGGTGGCAATAATTATTGCCTTGCAGTGGGTGGAGGAGGTCAGACCGGAACAGGTGGTGATGTGCACAGACTCCCTTGCAGTGTTAAAAACCATACAGACACTAAACTCTACAAGGGGAGACTTGGTGATTGAGCTATATCACAGTTTATTTAGGGTACACAGGGGTGGTGGAGAAGTTTAGTTTGGTTGGGTTCCTGCACATGAAGGTTGGAAAGGGAATGACTGTGCAGACAAATTAGCAAAAAAGCACTCTTGAAAAAGAGATAACTATACCATTGTTTCATGGAAAAGGTGAAGGGAAAGCAGTAATCAAGAAAAAAGGAACTGAGCTATGGCAAAAAGGATGGGATGAAGATCATAAAGATAGATTGTATTACAAATTACAAAAATCTATTGCAATAAAGAATTTCATAATAACCAAAAGGAGGGAAGACATCATTATGGCAAGACTCAGACTGGATCATACAGGTTTAAATGGCACTACACAGGATTAAGTCATCGACTTTAGGGGTCTGGCTCAGATGATATAATGTTACACTGTCTTGTACAGTAGGTGGTGGTATGCACCTTTCAGTTGTTTGCTATCCACCAGTAACCAAGAGAAGAAGAAAAAGAAGAATGGGGTGCAGATTAACAGGCATTAATTGACATTTACAGAGCACTAATGAAATTGACAATAGACTATGGATGCACGATTTATGGAGCAGCAGCAAAGACTACTCTTGAAAAAATAGACAGAATGCAGCATAGAGCACTTCGCCTGTGCATTGGAGCCATCAAAACAACACCAAACAATGCAGTTTTAATAGAAGCAGGATAAATGCCAATGGATTTGAAAAGAGATAAACTCACATTTTCATACTGGGTCAAGCTGAAAGGAAGTGAGGAAGCGAATATTTCAAAAACAACACTACAAGACTGCTATTCTAACTTCCAGGGACACGGGTTTGGGTGGACAATTGAATGAAAAGCCAGAATGTATGGACTACAACTATTGATACTGCTAACACCACTCCAGCGAGAAATATTCTTCCTTGGCTTTTTTGGGGAAAAGAAGTAGACATTGGTCTGCTAATGAGGAAAAAAGATTGGCATATGAGTGAAGTTGGTGTTAAAACAAGCATTTACCTAAGGAACAATTACAATAACTACTTACATCTCTATACTGATGGTTCAAAGAACAAAGACGGCTCTGTTGGAGTTGGAGTATACATTCCAGAGTTTAAAGTGACCATCTCAAAAAGACTCTCCAACAATACATCCATGTTTACAGCAGAGATGGTGGCAATAATTTTTGGTTGCAATGGGTGGAGGAGGTAAGACCGGACCAGGTGGTGGTGTGTACAGATTCACTTGCAGCTTTAAAAACCATACAGACACAAAAATCTACAAGGGAAGATTTGGTGATTGAATTATATCACAGTTAATTTAGGGTACACAGGGGTGGTGGAGAAGTTTAGTTTTGTTGGGTTCCTGTGCATGAAGGGTTGAAAGGGAATGACTGTGCAGACAAACTAGCAAAGGGTGCACTTGGGAAAGAAATAACTATACCATTGCATATTGGAAAGGGTGAGGGGAAAGCAATAATCAAGAAGAAAGGAACTGAGCTATGGCAAAAAAGATGGGATGAAGATCTTAAAGGTAGATCGTATTACAAAATACAAAAATCTATTGCAATAAAGAATTATAAAACAGCAAATAGGAGGGAAGACATCATTATGTCAAGACTCAGACTAGATCATATAGGTTTAAACGGCACTTTATTCACCATGGGGAAAAGCAAAAGTGACAAATGTAGACAATGTGGAGAAAAAGAAAATGTTGAGCACATCTTATTACACTGTCACAAGTATGGAAATGAAAGAAAAAGAATGAAACATGATGTTCAAGAGGCCGGTAGGGAATGGGATTTAACTAGGATTCTGGAAACAGATGGAGATGGAGAGACACTAAGAATCATGAGAAGGGCTCTTTTCTCTTTTTTAAATAACACAGGATTAAGTCATAGACTTTAGGGGTCGGGCTCAGATGACATTATGTTACATAATGTTACAGTAGGTGGTGGTATGCACCTTTCAGTTGTTTGCTATCCACCAGTAACCGAGAGAACAAGAAGAAGAAGAAGAAGAAGATTGCACCTGTAACCTTGTTGCCAACCGCCAATCAAATCTAAAAGAAGAAGAAGAAGTTAAGAGGAAAAACGGACTTACAAAAAGACACACATGTATGGAGAGTGTGGCGGTAATGCACCTGTAAGCTGTTTGCCAACTGCTAATCAAATCCAAAAGAAGAAGAAGAACCAGCGTACAGGTGCATTACCGCCTCATACTTCACTTTATATCACTCTTCTTCTTCTTCTAGATCTGAGCTCACAGGTGCACCACCGCCACACACCGGGTTGAAGTGCAGACAAAAGAATGGCAGGGAAAATAAAAACTAAATTCTTTTAATTAATCCAGTTGCACTTAAATATCTAAATAGACCTGCATACAGTGGGGCAAAAAAGTATTTAGTCAGCCACCAATTGTGCAAGTTCCCCCACTTAAAAGATGAGAGAGGTCTCCAATTTCCATCATAGGTATACCTCAACTATGAGAGACAAAATGAGAAAAAAAAAATCCAGAAAATCACACTGAAAGATTTTTAATGAATTAATTGGTAAATTCCTCAGTAAAATAAGTATTTGGTCACCTACAAACAAGCAAGATTTCTGTCTCTCACAGACCTGTAACTTCTTCTTTAAGAGGCTCCTCTGTCCTCCACTCATTACCTGTATTAATGGCACCTGTTTGAACTTGTTATCAGTATAAAAGACACCTGTCCACAACCTCAAATAGTCAGACTCAAACTCCACTATGGCCAAGACCAAAGAGCTGTCAAAGGACACCAGAAACAAAATTGAAGACCTGCACCAGGCTGGGAAGACTGAATCTGCAATAGGTAAGCAGCTTGGTGTGAAGAAATCAACTGAGGGAGCAATTATTAGAAAATGGAAGACATACAAGACCACTGATAATCTCCCTCGATCTGGGGCTCCACGCAAGATCTCACCCCGTGGGGTCAAAATGATCACGAGAACGGTGAGCAAAAATCCCAGAACCACATGGGGGGACCTAGTGAATGACCTGCAGAGAGCTGGGACCAAAGTAACAAAGGCTACCGTCAGTAACACACTACGCTGCCAGGAACTCAAATCCTGCAGTGCCAGACGTGTCCCCCTGCTTAAGCCAGTACATGTCCAGGCCCATCTGAAGTTTGCTAGAGAGCATTTGGATGATCCAGAAGAGGACTGGGAGAATGTCATATGGTCAGATGTAACCAAAATAGAACCTTTTGGTAAAAACTCAACTTGTCGTGTTTAAGATAAGATAAGATAAGATAAGCCTTTATTAGTCCCACAACGGGGAAATTCCAGGATTGCAACAGCACAGGGATAGCAACACTCAGAGCAACAATCAGAAGGCAAGAAAAAAAACAAGCAAGCAAGAGCAGCTAATAAACATATGTACGTATTACTATAAAATATATATATATACACACACACACAGACACACAGTGCAGAGCATTGTAGCTGGATGGAAGTCTGGAGGAGAAAGAATGCTGAGTTGCATCCAAAGAACACCATACCTACTGTGAAGCATGGGGGTGGAAACATCATGCTTTGGGGCTGTTTTTCTGCAAAGGGACCAGGACGACTGATCTGTGTAAAGGAAAGAATTAATGGGGCCATGTATCGTGAGATTTTGAGTGAAAACCTCCTTCCATCGGCAAGGGTATTCAATTGAATTCAATTCAATTCAACTTTATTTAAATAGCGCCATTTCACAACAACAGTCATCTCATAGCACTATCAACTGTAGGGGGGGACCCCCACAGTTGCAGAAAGACCCCAGCAATCAGGCAATCCCCTGTGAGCAAGCACTTGGCGACGGTGGAGAGGAAAAACTCCCTTTTAACAGGAAGAAACCTCCAGCAGAACCAGGCTCAGGGAGGGGCAGTCATCTGCTGCGACTGGCTGGGGGGTGAGGGGATAGAGAAGAAGAAAAGAACAGACATGTAGAGAGCAAACAGCACGATGGGGACTCAATCTATGGGAGAGAACAAACAAATGTTAATGACCAGCAAAAAAAAAAAAAAAAATTCATAGAGATTAAGGAAAGGAGTGAGGCCCAGTGCATTACTGGAGGTCCCCCGGCTGACTAAACCTATTAGCAGCATAACTAAGGGAGGGTTCAGAAACACATGGTCCCTCCCTAATTGTAGGCTATATCAAAAAGGTAGGTTTTAGCCCTATTCTTAAAAACAGAGATCGAGTCTGACTCCCGAATCCAGATTGGCAGCTGATTCCACAGGAGAGGAGCTTGATAACTGAAGGCTCTGCCTCCCATTGTACTTTTGGAGATTCTAGGTATTACAAGTAATCCTGCATTTTGGGAGCATAGTGCTCTGTTAGGATAATACGGTAGTATCAGATCTTTTAAATAAAAAAGGAGCCTGATTGTTTAGAGCTTTGTAAGTAAGAAGAAGGATTTTAAACTTAATTCTAAATTCTATGGGAAGCCAATAAAGGGAGGCCAGAACCGGAGAGATATGATCTCTCTTTCTAGTACCTGTTAAAACTCTTGCTGCAGCATTTTGGATCAGCTGAAGACTTTTTAAAGATGTTTTAGGACAGCCTGATAATAAAGAATTACAATAATCTAATCTCGAGCTAACAAAAGCGTGGATCAGTTTCTCAGCATCACTCTGAGACAAGATGCTCCTAATCTTGGCAATATTACGCAAATGATAGAAGGCAGTCTTAGAAACAAATTTAATATGTGAATTGAAGGACAAATCCTGATCAAAAATAACTCCAAGGTTCCTCACAGAGCTATTAAGAGAAAGAGTAACTGCATCCAAACTGAAAGTTTGATTTGGAAAGGAATTTCTAAGGTTTTTTGGACCAACAAGAATGACTTCAGTCTTATCTGAATTTAACAGCAGGAAATTAAAAGTCATCCAAGCTTTGATTTCCTTAAGACAGGCTTCCAACTTGGTTAATTGATTACTATCATCTGGCTTCATTGACAGGTATAATTGTGTGTCATCTGCATAACAATGAAAATGTATACAGTGCTTTCTAATAATGTTGCCTAACGGAAGCATATATAAACTAAAAAGAGTAGGGCCTAGCACAGATCCCTGTGGAACTCCATGACTAAGCTTTGAGTTGAAAGAAAACTCATTATTTACATGAACAAACTGGAACCTATCAGATAAATAAGATCTAAACCACTGCAACGAAGTTCCATTAAGTCCAACATAGTGTTCTAATCTATCAAGTAGAATATTATGATCGATAGTATCAAAAGCTGCACAAAGGTCTAAAAGGACAAGTACAGAAACTGGTCCATTATCAGATGCAATGAGGAGGTCGTTAGTGACCTTTGCTAAGGCTGTTTCAGTACTATGATGGATTCTAAACCCGGATTGAAACTCTTCAAGTAAACCATTTCCCTGCAGGTGGTCAAATAATTGCGTAGCAACAACTATTTCTAAGATTTTTGAAATGAAAGGGAGGTTAGAGATTGGTCTATAGTTAGCTAAAGCTCCTGGATCTAGCGTTGGCTTTTTGAGTGGTTTAATTACAGCCGTTTTAAAAGCCTGCGGTACATGGCCTAAAGTTAATGAAGAATTGATTATATGAAGAATAAAGCTACCAATAAGTGGGAAGACTTCTTTAAATAACCTGGTAGGAATAGGGTCTAAAAGACAAGTTGAAGGTTTGGATGAGGAAACTATTTTGTCTAACTCACAAAGGTCGAGTGGAGTAAACTCATCAAGACAGACATCAATAGAAGGAGTTGTAGTAGTTAAAGTATTTAAGTTAACTGTGGGAAGAATCTGATTGATTTTATCTCTGATGGATGAAATTTTATTATTGAAAAAGTTCATAAAGTCCTGACTAGTAAGCTCTCAGGGAATGCTAGGATTGATAGAGTCCTGACTTTTTGTCAACCTGGCTACAGTACTGAAAAGAAACCTGGGATTATTCTTGTTCTCTTCTATTAAAGCAGAGTAATAACTCGTTCTAGCTTTTCTAAGAGATTTTTTATAAATTAAAAGATGATTTCTCCAAGCTAAATAGATTTCATCTAAATTAGTAGAGCGCCATTTTCTTTCTAATTGATGAGTCTTCTGTTTTAAGCTACGAGATTCTGTGTTGAACCAAGGAGTTAGAAATCTCTGATTAGACTTTTTCTTTTTTAAGGGGGCCACCAAGTATAGAGCCTGATGCAGAGAAGCTGAAACACTATCCACCATGTTATCAATTACAGAAGGAGCAAGCTGTCTATAGCTTATTTCCGTTGTGTTGACACATGGCATAGAGGAAACAATCTGCATAAATTTGGAAACAGCATCATCTGAGAGGCATCTACTGTAATAATATTTTTCTTTAGGAGCCAAATAGTCAGAAATAGTAAAATCAAAGGTTAACAGACAATGGTCTGACAGTACAGGGTTATGAGGAGACACTACAAGATTTTCTATTTCTATGCCATATGTCAGAACAAGGTCCAATGTATGGTGGAGGTAATGAATAGAATTTCCTACTTTCTGAGAAAACCCAATCGAGTCTAATATTGAATTAAAAGCCACATTAAGGCAGTCACTATCTACATCCACATGTATATTAAAGTCCCCTACTATAATTATTCTATCAGATTTCAGCACTAAATCAGCTAAGAAATCAGCAAATTCGGATAAAAATTCTGAGTAGGTTGATGGGGGACGATAAACTATGGCAAATAAAATTGGGTTTAACCTAAAATTGCTAAAGTGCCCAATACTGAGGACCAGGCCCTCAAAGGAATTATAAAATGTTTTTTGCTTTACATTAACTAGTAATTTGGAATGGTAAATTGTTGCTACTCCTCCTCCATGACCAGAACTTCTGGGATTTTGACAGTTTAAATAACCAGAGGGAGTTGATTCATTTAAACCAACATAATCCTCTTTCCCTAACCAAGTCTCTGTAAGGGAAATTAAATCAATCTGATGATCAATTAACAGATCATGGACTAACAGAGACTTGGGAGTTAGAGACCTAATATTTAATAAACCACATTTAATTTTTAAATTATGAGGAGGAACAGAGGCCAAATCATTCAATTTAGAGGCTTTATGTTTAATTTGAGTTTTACCAATATTTTGCTTTATCACTTTGGGATGCTTATACATTATATTTTTATTTACTTTGGAGGGAGCAGACAACGATTCTCTGATGGGGAAGTCAGGGGCTAAGTTGAGGGGTGGCGGATGAAGAGGAGCTGCAGAGAGGCGTGTAAGACTGCGACTCTGCTTCCTGGTTCCAACTCTGAGTAGTCAGGGTTTTGGAAATTTGGATAAAAAAGATGCCAGATTGTTAGATAAATGAGAAGCACCATCCAAAGTGGGATGAATGCTGTCTCGTCTCACAAGACCAGGTTTTCCCCAGAAAGAGCTCCAATTGTCAATGTAGCCCACGTCATTTTTAGGACACCACACAGACAGCCAGCGGTTCAAGGATGACGAGCGACTAAACATGTCATCACTGGTCAGATTGGGGAGGGGCCCAGAGAATACTACAGTGGCAGACATCGTTTTTGCAAAGTCACACACCGATTCTATATTAAGTTTCGTGACTTCCGACTGCCGGAGACGGATGTCATTAATGCCGGCGTGAATAACAATTGTGGAATATTTACAGTTACTTTTAGCCAGCATTTTCAAATTTGACTCGATGTCTCCTGCTCTGGCCCCAGGAATGCATTGGACTATGGCCGCTGGAGTCTATCTAGGTTCACGTTTCTGACTACAGAGTCGCCAATGATCAGAGTTTTTTCCTCAGCGGGTGTGTCGCTGAGCGGGGAAAAACGATTAGAAACATGAACAGGTTGGTGGTGAACCGGGGCTTTGCGACTAGGCTTCCTTCTCACCGTCACCCACCCAGTCTCCTCGCTGCTGAGGAGAGCCGGGGGACCGCTGACAGTGGGGCCTAAGCTAGCTAGCTCCGCTGCAGCTAATGGGCGTCCGTCAAGATTAACTGGCGCAGACGGTGTTTCAATGCAGCGGAGCCGGGATTCCAAATCAGACAACCTTGCCTCGAGCACCTCAAAAAGACAACATTTATTACATTTACCGTTATCACTAAAAGAGGCAGAGGTGTAGCTAAACATCTGACAGAGAGAGCACACCAGAGGAGGAGAGGAAAGAGAGCTAGTAGCCATAGCTAGTGGCAGGAGAGCAACCACACAGGCAAACCACACATGCAGACCACACAGGCAGACAGCAAAACAGGAAGTGACGATACGTTACCACAAGGAAGTGACGATCCTCACTCGATGTCAAGTGAATCTGTCATCACGTATTGAAGATGAAACATGGCTGGGTCTTTCAGCATGACAATGATCCCACACAAACCACCTGGGCAACGAAGGAGTGGCTTCGTAAGAAGCATTTCAAGGTCCTGGAGTGGCCTAGCCAGTCTCCAGATCTCAACCCCATAGAAAATCTTTGGAGGGAGTTGAAAGTCTGTGTTGCTCAGCAACAGCCCCAAAACATCAATGCACTAGAGGAGATCTGCATGGAGGAATGGGCCAAAATACCAGCAACAGTGTGTGAAAACCTTGTGAAGACTTTGCCAACAAAGGGTATATAACAAAGTATTGAGATGAACTTTTGTTATTGACCAAATACTTATTTTCCACCATAATTTGCAAATAAATTCTTTAAAAATCAGACAATGTGATTTTCTGGATTTTTTTTTCTCATTTTGTCTCTCATAGTTGCGATATACCTATGATGAAAATTGGAGACCTCTCTCATCTTTTAAGTGGGAGAACTTGCACAATTGGTGGCTGACTAAATACTTTATTTCCTTGACTGAAGTTCCTAACATGTTTTCCAAAGCAAAACTTAAATTAGCCCTTTCAATTTCTGCAATCAGATGTTTCCTTTGCTCCTGGTATCCCCGACAAAACGTGCTGAACTGTTTCCGGAGAACCATAATGTGCACAACTGCCATTTGGGTGTTTACCTATTCTATGTAGCAACTGGTTCAAAGTAGTATGTCCTATTCTTAATCAGGTGATGAGTATCTCCTCTTTCCTGTTTCTGCCAACTCCCATTCCGGAGTCCACCCGCTTTTGAATGTCATAAAGATTTTTTTCTGTATCTATTGAGTCCCAATGTTCTTGCCACTTTTTCACTATATAATTTTTAATTATTGACTTGCCTTCTGCCCTACTGAGTAAGATTTCCAGATTTATTGTTTTGAATTTTAATGATTGTTTTGCAAATAAATCCACATCCTCATTACTCTCTATCTCAATGTGGGCTGGAACCCAAAGAAAGATTTTTGACTGACCTTTACTGTAGAGGTTGTAAATAAAGGAGTGGATTTCTACAATTAGGTCCTGCCTACACAACTGCAGTGACTGAACACTCTTGAGAGCTGCCCGACTATCAGCTGCAATGATTGCATTATTCCTATAATTTATCTCCAACCACTGTAAAGCTAATATAATGGCAACTAGCTCAACTGTGTATACTGATAAGTGATTACTGGTTCTTTTATTGATAGATAGTTTTATACTGAGGAATGTATACCGCAGCTCCACTATGACGAGTTATAGGCTTCTTGGTACCATTGGTAAATGCAAACGCCTGTTTCTGAAGTTCTGTTCAATATATTTATGCCCTATATAATCTGTTGCTGATATTTAAAGTTGCTTCCTGTATTTCAAAATCTACCAGTCGCATCTTAAACAGCCATGGAGGAATAGCAGTCCACAGGACCATTGGGTTAAAATTTATGTATTTATGTATTTTAATCCTTCCTGCTACCTCGTCCACAAGCTTAAATACCAGAACAAAAACAAAAATGTGAATCTTCTTCTTTTAGATTCGATTGGCAGTTGGCAACCAGCTTACAGGTGCATTACCGCAATGTGCTTCACTCTATATCATCACTCTATCTGGTCAGGAGCTGGAGTTGAATTCTTCCTGGCAGGTGTGGAAACACGAGTGAAAACGTAATCAGTGAAACAAATCATGGGCTAGTAGGTCAACCACCAATCAAGTCTAAAAGAAGAAGAAGAAGAATGAGATGAGATGCAGACATGGACTACAGCTAGAAGAAGAACAATTAGATGAGACACAGATACGAGTTTAAAAAAGAAGATCGTCACAAAGCTATAAGGAAAACGTCCTAAAGCGATGAGGAAAACGTCACAAAGCTACAGTATGAGGAAAATGTCACAAAGCTATGAGGAAAATGTCATAAAGCTATGAGGAAAGCATCACAAAGCTATGAGGAAAAAAGATACACAGAAAGACAGACATACAGTATATGGAGTGTGTGGCGGTAGTCTCTTGGAAAAGATGAAGGCAAAGTAGTAATCAAGAAAAAAGGAACCGAGCTATGGCAAAAAAAAGATGGGATGAAGATCATAAAGGTAGATCGTATTACAAAATACAAAAATCTTTTGCAATAAAGAATTTCATTAACAACCAAAAGGAAGGAAGACATCATTAAGGCAAAACTCAGACTGGATCATATAGGTTTAACCCGCACTTTATTCACCATGGGGAAAGCGAAAGTGACAAATGTAGAGAATGTGTCATGGCGGCCGCTGGGCCGTCATCAGCTCCAGCTGCGCACACACCTGCCGCCAATAACCAGCAGGCTTTAAAAGCCGGTGTCACTGACTGCTCTGCACGGAGTCGTCTGTCGTCTTTGCCACGCAACGCGTCAAGGACACAACCTCAACCCAGAGCTACTACAAAGCCTCTTTGCCAAGTCACGTCACGCATCAGCAAGCCTTACCTTGTCAAAGCAATTTCCCCTGTGCACAGGTGGACCTCCCTGGTGGCGGACTCGTCTCCCCCGACAATGGGGCTTCTCATCCTCCTCGAATCTCCTCCTCACCTTCACAGCGTCAATCTCCATACTCAACCTGCCACGTCAAGTCATGGAGCGGACAGAAGTCTCACAGCGGCATCTGCAAGTAAGCAGCACAAATCATAATTCCCTGTTGCTGCGAGCTGCATTAATCCCTTGTGCTTGTGTGTTTCCAGGGTTGCCAGGTTGCAGCGAGACTCCCTCAGCTCCAGCTGTCTGTCAGCATCGCACTCATCCACACATCCACACACACACTAACTTCACTGGGTTAATAAATAATTGTCTAATGACTCTACTCGTGTCAGTGTCTGTCTCCTGGGGCAAGCAACCATGTCAGTACGACGCCGTCAAGACGACCCAGCAGACAGCGCGCTGACGCGCCGTCTTAACACCCTTAGCGCATGAGGGCAATTCTATATTTTGGGGTACATTCCATGTCCGCTGATGTTTAGTGATGTTACTGACTATTAAACATCTTTTTTTTCTCTGTAATTTCACATTTTAACCATGTATACACATAATGCAATATAACTGTAAAACATTTCACATATTTTCTGATTATTATTATTTAAAATCTATAATGATATTCTTAGAGTTTTCATTTTTTCCATGTCCGATTTCCCGTTTCACTGTGTTGTGATCAAAATAAAGTACTAAAAAACATCAAAGTCAATAATATTATTTTACAATGTTCTTAAGAGTGTTAAGTACTAGGAGAAAATAATAATTTCACATTATATTTTAACATCTTAATACTTAAAATTATTAATTTTACCGCTGTCCGCAAAATTCATGTCAACTAAGTTACCAACAAGACTCCCCCCACTGAACCCAAAAATGGTTTGGTCCAACACCATGTGACCAGCCCTGTGTGGTGACGTCTTCCTTTCTGGCGGGCATTTTGAATGCATTATGGTGAGTCTCCTCTCACTTCATTCAATATTTGATCTAAAATTACATGTGGTCTGAGAGTATATTAATTAAGCATCAACTAAGTTACTCATATAATCATGGGTTTTGATATTTCAATATTTAAATTAACTTACCTGATTAAAAAACCTGTTATCCTCTTTAAGAAAATGCCATGTGCATAGCTATGCTACATTAGCTAAGGAAGTTATGAGAGAAAACATGGAAATTGTCAACTAAGTTACCTGTCAACTAAGTTACACAGACTGGGTAACTTAGTTGACATGCAACTCCAGTGCTCTCTGACATCAGTAATTTTCTCTACATTGTTGTCATTATCAATCTGCCTATCTCAATGAATACTGTAGTTAATAGAGTGCATTTTACTTTTTCACTATTCAAGTTAATTTAGTATTTTAAAATCTATTTGAAATAGGTGTCAGCAGCTGAAAAACAGCGCAGATACAGGGCTCGAAGAGATGCTGATCCAGCAAGAAGGGCAGCTTATTTGGAGAAGCAAAGACAGGCATGGCACAGGCTAAGGGCACAGAGAAAGGTGAAAACTGTTGAAATGATGAGTGAGAGAGAGAAGAGAGGCAAGAGGGCCTATTGGAGGAAGGCGCAGAAGGAAAGCAGGGAAAGAAAGATGAGTCTTCAGAACTTATGTACACCACCAGGGAGTCCAGGCAGCCCAGGTCCAGGCAGCCACCTGGACTGTATGTATGATGTCTGCCCTGATTGCAAAGGACGAGAGTTTGCCATGGATGGAGTTGATGGAGTTGATCTTCAGCAAAAAATACAGATCACACAGTGGACAACTGACACTGTCATCAGAGACAAGAAAAATATTGATGGAGAAAAGGAAAAGATTCCTGTGAAAATCACAGTAAAACAGAAAAAGGAAATGGAAATGGCTGATGTGCTTCAGATGTTTCAAAGCCAACTGAATCGTGTCAAACGACATCTATTCAACATTAAAAGCCAGTTCTCCCACTACCGAGAATTAAGGAGATGCATGTCCAACGAAGAATGTTTAATCCACATCGATTTCTCGGAAAACTACTCCTGCAAGCTTGCATCAGAAATCCAAGCGATGCACTTTGCATCCAACCAAAGGCAAGCAACTCTCCACACGGGAGTCCTTTATGTTGGTGGGACAGAGGACCCCTTGTGTTTTTGCACAATTTCTCCTTCTAAGGAAAAGGGCCCTCATGCAATCTGGGCACATTTGTCCCCAATTCTGGACGAAGTGAAGAAGTCACATCCGTCTGTTGAAGTGGTGCACTTCTTCAGTGATGGGCCTACAACCCAGTACAGGCAAAAAGGCAATTTTTTTCTCTTCAGCACAGAGCTTTTGAATCGAGGTTTTAAGCGGGGGACATGGAACTTTTTTGAGGCTAGCCACGGGAAGGGTGCTCCAGATGGAGTGGGGGGGCTTCTGAAAAGAACTGCTGACAGGCTTGTTAGTCACGGCCATGATATCCCAACAGCAGAGCACCTCTACCACGCTTTGGCCAACAGGACGGCTGTAAAGCTCTTCTACGTCCAAGAAAGTCTGATGGATGATGCAGCGAAAATGATGCCAATCCTACCAGCAGTCCCTTCAACAATGCGAATCCACCAAGTGGTCACAGGGGCACTGGGAGAGATCCTGTATCGGGATGTCAGTTGCCCTTGTACCACTCAGCAAAGTTTTGAGTGCAGATGTCATGGCACACATTACTTTGCATTTGATGTTGCACACACAGCAACATTAGTCCCTCAAACACACAAAGTAGCAGGAAGTGAAATTCCTTGGGGTCCTGAGCTAATTGGAGAATGGTGTGTTGTAAGGTACGAAGGGGACATTTACCCTGGGATAATTCAGGACACCATGGAAACCCATGTACAGGTGAAGTGCATGAGTAACATTGGCGTAAACCGCTTCTTCTGGCCACTCAGAGAGGATGTGCTATGGTACCTGTTTGAGGATGTGCTGAGAATGATTCCCCCTCCAAAGGCTGTGACTTCACGCCATGTTGAAATTGACAAAGAAATATGGTCAAGTTTGTAAAAAGTCCTAGTGAGGTTTATATGGAATGTATTCATCAGTTGAATGTTTCATATACTACAGTTGTATTTCAATGTAATTCTGTTCTACTGTATTAACTGAATACAGCACAGGGCAGTTCATCAATTGTTATTTGTTGCCCTTTTACTGCTTTTATATGTATGTGAATCAAAGTCGTTTCATTTGATTCTGCTTGGAAACGTGAATGAGTTCTACTGATGATTAGGCCTACTACTGATACTTTACTGTAACTGTGTAACAGTTGCATGCTACTTTGCTTTGTTCATGTTCTTTTCACTGTTTTATCCATCACCTTGACTACTTAAATGATATTTCATTAAATTTCATACTACATTAAAATAACATGGTACTAGTTGTTTAATGTGTCCTGTCAACTAAGTTACTTGTGTCAACTGCGTTACCTTCATTGTCAACTAAGTTACACTTACATTTTTCAAGTTAAAGAATGAAAATGAGGTCAAAAACATAATTTCATGATTGGTATAGATGTGACCAGTTGTGAACTTTGGCAGCCTTTTGTTTAAATTCTGAAAATGACTGATATGACATTTTTGTAAATGAAAACATCATGGTCCTAATAACAGTTGTAGTCGAATTGCTTACCCATGGGGGGAATTTTAATAGTTAAAATATATATTTAAAACAAATAATTGTAGATCTGGCAGAAAAGACTAAATATGTCTCCAACTCTAATTTTACTTTAACTGTAAGATTCTGTCAAATGATTGAAATCATATCAGTTTGTCCGTAACTTAGTTGACAGATGGGGAAGGAAACACATTTTATTTAATTAAAAATAGAAAAAATGGTTAATGATTAAGCTTTGCAACAACTGGATATGTTACCCTGAAGGATTATGCTAACTTGTAAGAGTGGTTGATTCACTGAAAAACAATATATATATAATTTTTTTTCTTATGGTGAAATGTACCCCGAATTATAGAATCACCCATGAGTAGATCTAATTGCCCATCAACAGACGGTTATTCTTAATCAATTAACTCAGATTAATAGCCGGCTGGATCGCCTGGAAGGAGGCCAGGCATTCCCCCCGGCCGCTGGGGCCTCTCCAGCCCTTGACAACCCACCTACTAGTCAAACACACCAGCCTCCTTCACCTCGCCTCACTCCCGTGCCTACCCCCTCCCGCTTTAGCGGAAAACTCGGGGAGGCACGGGGTTTCTTGCTACAGTGTGAAACAGTTTTTTACCGCGTCCCGGGAGATTTCCCCACGGATCATAGCAAGATTGGATACATCTCAAACCTGCTTGAAGGGAGGGCGTTAGCTTGGGCGTACGCAGTTATGGCTAAACCCAGCTACGCCCATTTAACATACCAGCAATTCATGGCAGAGTTCCTTGAGATTTTTGACCATACTGAATGGGACGCGGTGTTAACAGACCGGTTGCTTAACCTTCGGCAGGGCAGCAAATCCACCGCCGATTTCACCGTAGACTTCCGGGTGTTAGCTGCAGAGGTAGGGTGGGGGGATTCTGCTCTTTGCAGTATTTTTCTCCGCAGTCTTAGCTCAGGGCTAAGAGACGAACTAGCAACACGGGATAAACCAGACAGATTAGGTGAACTGATTTCACTCACCATTAGTTTGGACAACAGGCTGAAGGAGCGGGCGGCCGAACGTAGGGCTGCCAGCCATTTGGTTAAACCACGCCCCCGCTCCTCCCGGCCGCCTCTCCCGGCTCTGCCCCCGCCGGAGGAACTTTCGGGGCAGGAGGAAATGATTATTGGGCAATCGGGTGTTTCGGCGGCTGAGAGACAGCGCCGAAGGGATCTGGGCCTGTGTTTTTACTGTGGTAGTGAGTCCCACGGGGTAGCTGAGTGTTCCAACCGGTTAAAAGGGGAGGTCCGTGGGTTACAGTAGGGGGATTCACGGACGTTAATCAGAAAAAACCCTCACCAGTTGCCTTATCCCCATCAGCTTAATTTATAAACACAGGGAACACATGACACATGCCCTCATTGATTCTGGAGCTGAGCAAAGCTTCATTTCAGGAGACCTGGCAACCCATCTGGGCCTCAGCTGTCAACCCCTTCGCCCGTCTGTCAACCTCATTACGCTGTCAAAGGCTTCACTAACCACTGTCTCCCACCAGACGGCCCCTGTGTCGGTGATTATTTTTGAAATTTTTTGGTTTTTGGTGTTGCCTATCTCCTCCTCACCTGTGATCCTGGGTTACCCGTGGCTATGACTTCACAACCCCACTTTCGACTGGCAAGCAGGAAACATCACTGCGTGAAGCACCTTTTGTCTCAGTGCCTGCCTCCAGTCTGCAGCATGTGCCCCCTCGGTATCAATGACCCCTCCCACGACACCGCCTCCGGACCTGTCCAAGGTACCAGAGGTCTATCATGATCTGGGAGCAGTTTTCAGCAAATCACGGGCGCTGTCCCTTCCCCCCCACCACCCCTACGACTGTGCGATCAACCTCAGGGCAGGGGCCCCGCTCCCAGCTAGTCGATTGTATAGCCTGTCTGTCCCGGAGCATGAGGCCATGGACACGTATATTAAGGAGTCCCTCAGCTCTGGAATCATTCGACCATCTTCCTCGGCGGTGGGGGCAGGTTTCTCCTTCGTGGGAAAGAAGGATGGCTTGCTACGTCCCTGTATCGACTTCCGGGGGCTCAATGAAATTACCATCAAGGACAAATACACGCTGCCCCTAATGAACTTGGCCTTTGACTCTCTCCAGGGGGCATCATGGTTTACAAAGCTGGACCTTCATAATGCTTATCACCTGGTGCGCATTAAGGAGGGCAATGAGTGAAAGACGTCGTTCTGGACCCCAAGCAGCCACTTTGAGTACTTGGTGATGCCGTTTGGGTTAACCAACGCTATGGCCATCTTCCAGCGTTTAATCAGCGACGTCCTCCAGGACTTTCTGAACTCCATCGTGTTTGTTTATTTGGATGACATCCTGATCTTTTCACGCACTTTGGAGGAACACCAGGTGCACGTTAGACGGGTCCTGCAGCGCCTCCTGGAGAACCAGTTATTTGTCAAGGCCGAGAAGTGTGAGTTTCACACCAGCTCGACGTCCTTTTTGGGGTTTATTGTTGCACACAATCAGGTGCTCCCTGACCCGGCCAAGGTCAAGGCGGTGGTGGATTGGCCCGCGCCCAAGTCCAGGAAACAGCTGCAGGGGTTTTTGGGATTCGCCAACTTCTACCGCCGTTTTGTGCTGAATTTTGGGATCATCACCCGGGCACTGACCAACCTCACATCCCCCAATACCCCCTTTCGGTGGAGCGAGGAAGCGGCTGCGGCGTTCGGGAAGATGAAGGAGGAGTTCACCTCTGCCCACATCCTGACCCAGGTGGACCTGGCCCTGCAGTGCTTGGTGGAGGTGGACGCCTCGAATTCTGGAATTGGGGCGATCCTCTCTCAATGCTCCCCTGTGGATGGGGTGATCCGGCCATGCGCCTTCTTTTCCCACCGCCTAACACCTGCTGAGAGGAACTACGGCATTGGTGACAGGGAGCTGCTGGCAGTGAAGCTCGCCTTGGAGGAATGGAGGCACTGGCTGGAGGGGGCTTCCCAGCCGTTTGTCGTCTGGACGGATCAGAAAAACCTAGAGTATCTCCGGACGGCTAAACGGCTGAACTCCCCCCAGGCCCGCTGGTCTCCCTTCTTTGGCCGGTTTAATTTCACGATCACCTACCGGCCAGGGAGCAAGAACACTAAGCCGGACGCCCTCTCCAGGCAGTTCGAGGCAGAGACCGTTGGAGATCAGGAGGAGACCATCCTGCCTTCATCCTGTGTGGTGGGCGCCCTCCCGTGGAAGATCCAGGACAGAGTCAGGAGGGCGCAGGAGACTGAGCCCGACCCGGGTGGGGGTCCCCCGGGCTGTTTGTTCGTCCCCCCTTTGGTCAGGAGCGAGGTCATCCAGTGGGGTCATGCTTCTAAGTTGGCGTGCCATCCAGGAATCGCTCGCACGGTCGACCTGCTTCAGAGAGCCTTCTGGTGGCCAGGGCTGAGGAAGGACGTCACCAGCTATGTCCGGGCCTGCGCCCAGTGCGCCACCGAAAAATCATCATCTTCCCCCCCAGCAGGTCTTCTCCATCCTCTGCCGGTTCTTTCCCGCCCCTGGTCCCATGTGGCTTTGGATTTTGTGACTGGCCTGCCCCCTTCTGATCACTTCATCTTGGTCCTGACTATAGTGGACCGCTTCTCCAAGGCAGCCCATTTTGTGCCTCTCCCGGGGTTGCCTTCGGCACGGGAGACGGCAGATCTCCTGGTGCAGCATGTGGTCCGCCTTCATGGCATCCCTGCGGATATTGTCTCGGATCGAGGTCCGCAGTTTGTCTCCCAGGCGTTTTGCACGGTGTTGGGGGCCACGGCAAGTCTCTCGTCGGGGTATCATCCGCAGAGTAACGGCCAGTGTGAGCGAGCCAATCAGGAGCTGGAGGCTGTGCTCCGCTGCGTCATATCCTCTTGTTCCTCTTCTTGGAGTGCGATCCTGCCCTGGATCGAGTATGCGCACAACGCCACGGTGTCTTCAGCGACTGGGATGTCCCCGTTCAAGGCATCTTTGGGGTATGATCCACGAATGTTCCCGGAAGAGGAGAAGGAGGTGGCTGTCCCTTCGGTGCAGGCTCATGCCAGGCATTGTCGTCGGATCTGGACCATCACCCGCAGAGCCCTCCACAAGACCACAGAACGCAATACAGTGATCCCTCACTTATCGCGGTTAATGGGTTCCAGAACCAACCGCAAAAAGTGAAAAACCGCGAAGTAGCATCACCCCTAATGACGTCACCCATAAATAATACGTACGTTCATTCTCTCACTCTCTCTCTCATATGATACGTGTGTGTGTGTGTGTAAGTGTACATACATACATAGATGTAAATAGAGTGTACATAAATATGTTTTTAGAACTCTTTTATTCTTATAACAAGATACGTAACTCAAGATGAAGATGATTTACTGCACAGGTTAATGAGAGCTTTACTGCTCCTCAGGTGACGCCTCATCGTCAGGTGCTAGAGGCGCAGGATCGTCGAGGGCAGCTTCCGATAGAGCTGGAGAAGCTGCAGGAGGTGGCATAGTGGCTCGACGGGAAGACTATTTCGCACAAAATGGCACAAGAGAACAGCAAAAAGTTCCACGCGGCGAGACTAAGCAACACAAGCGATAAAGAGCAATGAATGCGGTCTTCCTTCGCTGGGTATGGGCGCGGCAGGGAGAGAAGCTGGGTGAAACATCTCGGCCAATCAGCTTGCGAGATTCCCGAGCCGAGCCAACACGAGAACAGCGAACAGAGAGGTGGATTTTGAGTTGTGCGGGCTCTCCGTGTTGATACCTGATGTTATAATGTAGTCTCCCTGCCTTCTGCTAGCGCCTGCCCATTATTTCTCAATTTTGAATTTTTGATGAATATTTTTGAAAAATCCGCGATGCACTGAGGGCACGAAAGGTGAAGCACGAAGTAGCGAGGGATCACTGTATTCAGGTGGCCAACCATCACAGGAGGCCTGCCCCAGACTATATGGTGGGTCAACAGGTTTGGCTGTCTACAAAGAATATCAGTGTGCCGGCCGAGAAACGCAAGTTAACCAAGCGTTTCATCGGCCCATATGTGATTTCACATATTTGGCTGTGCGCCTAGCTCTCCCCCCTTCCATGTGCATCTGCCCTACCTTTCATGTCTCCCAGGTCAAGCCCTACATCTCCGACCCTCTGTGCCCGCCCCCCGCGGCACCTTCCCCCCCGAGGATGATCGATGGCCACCCAGCTTGGGGGGTTACTGCCATCTGGGATGTCCGCCGGTGGGGCCGGGGTCTTCAGTACTTGGTGGACTGGGAGGGATTCGGCCCTGAGCACCGCTCCTGGATTCGCCCAGCGTTGATCCTTGACAAGCAGCTCATCCCGATTTCCATCGGGCGCATCCAGGCAGGATAGGGCAGGTGCCTGGAGGCACATCTAGAGGGGGGAGTACTGTCATGGCGGCCGCTGGGCCGTCATCAGCTCCAGCTGCGCACACACCTGCCACCAATAACCAGCAGGCTTTAAAATCCGGTGTCACTGACTGCTCTGCACGGAGTCGTCTGTCGTCTTTGCCACGCAATGCGTCAAGGACACGACCTCAAGCCAGAGCTACTACAAAGCCTCTTCGCCAAGCCACATCACGTAAGCATCAGCAAGCCTTACCTTGTCAAAGTAATTTCCCCTGTGCACAGGTGGACCTCCCTGGCAGTGGACTCGTCTCCCCTGACAACGGGGCTTCTCCTCCTCCTCCTCGGATCTCCTCCTCACCTTCACAGCGTCAAGCTCCACGCTCACCCTGCTGCCACGTCAAGTCACGGAGCGGACAGAAGTCTCACAGCGGCACCTGCAAGTAAGCAGCACAAATCATAATTCCCCGTTGCTGCAAGCTGCATTAATCCCTTGTGCTTGTGTGTTTCCAGGGTTGCCAGGTCGCAGCGAGACTCGCTCAGCTCCAGCTGTCTGTCAGCATTGCACTCATCCACACATCCACACACACACTAACTTCACTGGGTTAATAAATAATTGTCTCACTCTACTTGTGTCAGTGTCTGTCTCCTGGGTCAAGCAACCATGTCAGAATGTGAAGTAAAAGAAAATGTCGAGCATTTTCAGCAACACAGGATTAAGTCATAGAATTTAGGGGTCGGGCTCAAATGACATAATGTTACACACTCTTGTACAGTAGGTGGCGGTATGCACCTTTCAGTTGTTTGCTATCCGCCAGTAACCGAGAGAAGAAGATGAAGAAGAACTCTGCTGAAAAATAAGGCGGCGATTCGATCGGGACACGAATTGAACTAGGAGGAATGGAGGTGGGAAGTGAGAAAGAGGAAGTTTGGAGCACGGTGGAGTCTAAAAGAAAGAAAGGTAGATGTCAAGAAACTCAATCAAGACTATCAGCTTTCCATCGGACGGCGGAAAGCGAGGCCGGCTCGATGGATCTGACAGGTCTGCTGGACTGGCCCCACCTATGAAAGTCAGCTGATAAAATGACACCTCACAGCAATCAGCTGACACTTCTGACGAAGGCTGCAGTGAACAGTCAAAACATGTAAAGCAGGTAAAAACATCTCCTTTCTATTTTTGTCTTTAATAAGAACAAGAGGTAAACAAAAGAAGACAAAATGAACCTACTTGAGCTATTATGTGGACAAAATTGCATCAAAGATTTCCGCTGGCTGGAGAAATTGGAGAAAACACGGGCACGCTACAGAAACCACCTGAGATATCACCTCCTTTGCAGAGATGAGGATGTCACACCAGCAAGCCTCAACATATAAAATTCAATCCCAACCAAAAACACAGAGAAAATTATCAATAAAACACGGAAAGACCTGATCAAAGATCGGATAAGAATGACGGCAAACAAAGTGGACAGAATCAACAACCAGATCAAGGAGGAAATGGACATTTTCAAGAAACACTACCCGACCAACCAGGAAACGCAGGAGCAGATAGAAACACAATTAAAACATGCACATGAACAGGAATTCATTATAACAAAAAAACGCCATTTAAAGAAACTAAAAAAACAACTCACAGAAAGGAAGAATGGATGAAGACAAACACACACGGAAATGAACGCTAGGTGGGTCAAAAACTTATCAAAACGCACACTCACGGCCATGGAGAAAAAAGTGCTGAGCAGAGGACTGAATTTCGCCATCACACCAGCCAAAATACCCCATAAAGAATACATCCTCACAACAGAACATGCACATGAAAAAATTCCAGGACCAAGGGGAAAAGGCATCACTCCGGAACGCAGTCGCAGGAATCCTCAAAATGGCCAAATTACCACAAAGCAACATTACAAAAGAAGAAGAAAAAGCATTATACTCACTCAAGAAAGATAAAACAATCACAATCCTCCCATCAGATAAAGGCAGAACGACGGTAGTAATGGACACGGAAACATGAAAAACAAATGGAAACCATGTTGGCAGACAGCAGCACATACAGTATGAAATCATAAAAACAAACCCCACAGAAGAAAAGAAAAAAAATGCTAAAAGCCCTTCTTAAACCCCTATTAGAAAGCAAAAAAAGCACAAAGGATGCATACGATCACCTGATACCCACAGCCAGCATCACCCCCCAGATCTATGGAACCCCAAAATACATAAGAAGGATATCCCACTGCGGCCAATAATAGACAGTATCGGATCAGTTACATACAACTAATCAAAAGCCTTGGTTGAAATCATCAAACCCCTCCTTGGACTATCAGAATACCACTGAAAAAACTCAAAAGAGCTAGCACAAGAACTCAAAAATATGAAAATAGAATCAGACGAGATCCTCATTTCACGTCATTTCATTATTCACAAAGACCCCTGTTGATGTCACACTTCACATAGTGCAAGAACGCCTCAGAAATCACAGAACCCTAAAAAGACACACCAATTTCACAGTTGACGACATATCTGAACTATTACAATTTGTTGCAAAATCCACCTATTTTCAATGCAGAGAAAAAATCTGCAGACAAAAAGAAAGACTTGCAATGGGAGATCCACTATCAGCCATCATGAGCAGCTTGGGGGCGGCTGTGGCGCAGGTGTAGTGTGACCAACTAGTGATCGGAGGGTCATGGGTTCGATTCCCACTTTGTCTGCAGTCTGCATGTCGAAGTGTCTTTGAGCAAGACACTGAACCCCCAGTTGCTCCTGGTGGCCAGGCTAGCGCCTGTGTGTGTATAGCAGCTCTGCTGCCGTCAGTGTGTGAATGTGTGTGTGAATGGATGGATTGCAGGATCTGTAAAGCGCTTTGGTCATCCAGAGATAAGAAAAAGCGCTATATAAGAGAATGCCATTTTTCATGGAGGATCTGGAAAACAGAGTCATCAACACAGCACCGACACAATGTAAACCCACCCTCTGGAAGAGATACGTGGACGACATTTTGGAGAAAATAAGGAAAGGACACACGCAAGAACTCACTGACCATCTGAATAGCATGGACAGCACTGGGAATGTAAAATTCACACACGAAGAGGAAGAAAATGGCACCATAGCCTTTCTGGACATGAAAATCCACCATAACGATGACAGCAGTATAAAAATCACAGTCTACAGGAAACCAACCCACACGGATCAATACCTACTATGGACATCAGAACACCCCACAGCACGCAAACTATCAGTTGTCAGGACGCTACATGAATGGGCCACCATCATCACAGACCAAGAAGACAGACAGGAGGAGGAAAACCACATAAA
Source organism: Pholidichthys leucotaenia (assembly GCA_020510985.1). Lineage (NCBI taxonomy): Eukaryota > Metazoa > Chordata > Actinopteri > Cichliformes > Pholidichthyidae > Pholidichthys > Pholidichthys leucotaenia. Next base: position 294,561,743 of record CM035839.1, on the reverse strand, counting down.
ACATGCACTCATACACTGCCAATATCCAGTATGGGCCATAAACAAAGGGAAACAGCAAGTCAAAAACAAAGAAAACAAACGGGAAACAAGACTCAGAACAAAAGCCGAAATCAAAAACAAGGACACCATAACTATACCATGCATCCGAGGGATAACAGAACCAATTCAAAGGATCATGAAAAAATACAAAATAAACAGCAGTAAAAACCACACAAAAAATTAAGACAGTTATTAGTACACCCCAAGGACAAAATAGAACAAGACAAAAAATGCAATGTAATATATGAAATATCATGCAGCTCATGCAACAAAACCTACATTGGAGAAACCGGAAGATCATTCACCACAAGGAAAAAAGAACACCAGAAGGAATGTGAAAAGGAAACTCACAAGATCACAAAAAGAAAAGGCAGAACAAGAAACATTAAAATCAGCAATATCAGATCACTGCAAAAGAAATAATCACATCATGGACTGGGACAATGCAAAAATTATTGGATCGGAGAGCAACAGACACAAATGTTGGCTCAAGGAGGCCATAGAAATAAGGAAGCAGGGAAAAGATAGCATGAACCGGGATGAGGGGGCCTTTATGCTTTCCCACACCTGGGACCACATTCTCCAGAGACCATTGGACAGCGGAAAGCGGGGCCGGCTTGGTGGATCTGACAGGTCTACTGGCTGACCCCGCCTACGAAAGTCAGCTGATAAAATGGCACCTCGCAACAATCAGCTGACACTTCTGACGAAGGCTGCAATGAACAGTTGAAACATGTAAAGAAGGTAAAAACACCTCCTTTTCTATTTTTGTCTTTAATAAGAACAAAAGGTAAATAAAAAAAACATCCCAGCCAGAGACGAGTGATATCGGGCATTTCAACGGCTGTCTCAACTGATGAAATAATGAGGAACTTAACTGGAGCAAAAGTGACAGAGGTACGGAGATTGAAAGCTAATAGAAATGGTGAAAAATGTGATACTCTGTAGGTAATGTTAAAATTTGATGAAACAAGACTGCCAGGTAAGGTGTATATAGGCTACAAGAGCCATAAAGTCAGACTTTACATTCCTCCTCCACTCAGATGTTTCAAATGTCAAAAGTTTGGTCATGTAGCAGCGATATGCAAAGGTAGACAACAGTGTGCTAGATGCTCCGGTGAACATGAATATGGCAAGTGTGAAAGAGGAGCCAAATTAAAGTGCTGTAATTGTGGTAGTGAGCATAGCTTTGCATATCGAGGTTGTGAAGCCAGCAAAAGAGCAGCAGAAATTCAGCAGATAAAAGTCTCCCAGGGACTAACATATGCAGAAGCTACGAAAAAGGTGCCAGCTAAAAAAGTGGGAGTGGACTCGAACAGGGAACGTGTGCAGACTTGCAGTGCATGCAGTAGAATTAAGGAAGATACTCTGGTTGTGAAGGAAAATAATTTTGTCTTATTTGTGGTAGATGTGATCAACTGCACTGCACAGACTTCCAAGAAAACAGAAAAAATCAAAATCTTGAAAGCAGCAGAAAAATATCTTGGCATTAAGGGGCTACAGTGGGAAGCAGTTGAAGACTTGTTAAGTGGGGGACCTTTAAGTTCCAAGACATCATGGGCTGGTGGATCAACCGCCAATCAAGTCTAAAAGAAGAAGAAGAATAGTGAGATGAGACGCAGATACAGACTACAGCTAGAAGAAGAAAAAAGAGATGAGACGCAGATACAGGATTAAAAAAGAAGAAGAATGTCACAAAGCTATGAGGAAAACGTCCTAAAGCTATGAGGAAAACGTTATAACCATTAAAATAAGGACTTCTGTTGGCTACCAACAAACGTGGGGAATACCCTTACGGCCCAGTGCTGACCTGGTGAAGGTTCTGGCAGATCTGGCTCCGTTTCGCCCCGTTTCCGACCTCTAAAGGCTCGCCTCTGATGCTAACCCAGATGCTAACCCAGAGTAAATGCAGCAGTGAGAAGGTATTCTTTACATCTGGCCATCTGGAGCCGAGGAGAGAAGGATTTAAAAGGAGGACGAACCAACCGAGGCGGCGATTGGGAGCTCGGGCGCGGCATTGGTGAGAGACGGGGGCCACCTGGATCCAGCAGGACAGTGGCCTGAACCGGTGCCCAATTGCGAGGCCCAGCCGAGGAACTACCAGACTGACGGCGGTCGGTGACGGGGCCTAGAGGGGGCCTAGAGGAGAAGCCACCCAGCCGGATGACAGCGAGCGACGGTGATCGGCCACCGATCGGCGGAGGTGATCGGTGGATTAGAGCTGCGCCGGCGGAGTGCGACATAACTGACGGGGACGGGGCCCAGCGGAGGAGCCGCCTAGCCAGACGGCGACGAGTGGCTGTGATCGGTGGATTCCGGCTGCGCCGGCGATGCACGACATAACTGGCCAGGTAGACGGAGGCAGGCGCCGGCGATAGACGGCGGTGATCTGCGGAGCTGAGCAGCGTCACTCGGCGGAGAAGCTGCGCAGGAGCGGCGGGTCCAGTAGCGACCGAGCTAGTTGAGGCCTAGCCGGATTCTCTGCTTATTTCTATCCACAGGTCAGTAAAATGCCACCCAAAAAAGAGGAAATGGAAGAAATTAAAAAAACTCTGAACTTTGTGTTAGAAGAATTGGCCAAAGTGACTAGCCAGCAGGACAAAATATTAGACCTAATACAGGAGGTACAAGCCCTACATTCAATAATAAAAGAAAAAGACAAAAAAATTATGGACCTGGAGCAACACGGGCGTCTTTTGGAGCAACGCGTCGAGGATCTTGAACAAGGTTCTCGCATTGATGACATAGTTATAAGTGGACTAGACATCAGATATCAGTCGTACGCCCATGCCGCTACAGGACTGAGTGGTGAACATGCTTCCATAAGTGAATCAATGTCCTTAGAAAACCAAGTGCTTCAGTTCCTTAATGATAAAGACATTAAGGTAGAAGCCAATGCGATCTCAGCCTGTTATGCTTTACCGAAGAAAGATAACAAAACAAAGAAATCAATTGTGATGCGCTTTGTGAACAGGAGGGTGAAAAATGACATACTGAGGCAGGCCAAAAAACTAAAGGAAACTCAAGTTTACCTAAATGAACACCTGACAAAAAAAAACGCTGAATTAGCACGGCAGGCACAGATGCTAAAGAAACATAATAAGATACAGACAACCTGGACAAGAAATTGTAGAATTTGGATTAAACTAAATGGAACACCTGAGCAAGCAAAAAGTATAATGATCAGAGATGCTACTGACTTAGATAAATACAGATGAACACTGACTATGAAACACAGAGTGAGGAAACTCAAACTCTAAAAATATGCCACTATGCTGAACATAAACCACAAGAGATGGAGAATGATATTGATCCTGATAACCACTTTTTCAATAATATTCATAACCACTGTGAATATTACACTGAAAAGCAATTCAAAAGTCAAGTGCAATTAGATGGTAAACTGTCAATAATACACTTCAATAGCAGAAGTCTTAACAAAAACTTCTCACAGATTCAGGACTATTTAAAACAGCTAAACAGAAAATTCACAGCTATAGCAGTCTCTGAAACCTGGCTTAATGCAGACCAGGCTCCCCTGATGGCAATAGAGGGATATCAGATGTTTAACATTAACAGATCTCAAAAAAAGGGTGGTGGTGTTGCACTGTATATTGATGACCTATATAGATGTAAGCTTGTAAATGAAATGTCCTCAGCACTACCAGGGCTTCTGGAATGTGTTACTGTTGAGATTGACCTAGACAAAACAAAAAATCTAATCATAAGCTGCATATACAGAACGCCGGGAACTTGCATTGAGACATTCAGAGATAAATTAGTCGAGCTGTACAATAATATTACTAGTAAGAAAATGGTAGCAATTTGTGGAGATTTCAATATTGATCTACTTAATCCACATCAACAAAATGTAGTTACAGAGTTCATGAACTCTATGTACAGCATGAGTCTATATCCCACAATAACACATCCCAGTAGAATCACAGCTCACTCTGCTACACTTATTGACAACCTGTTTGTCAATGTTCTCGACAAGAAAATAGAAAGTGGATTATTGATAAATGATATAAGCGACCACTTGCCAATCTTTGCACTTATCCATGGCCACACGGGGCCCAACCCAGAAAAAATCTCAAAATCGTTCAGACACAAATCACCAAACGCAATCAGTTCTTTTAAAGAGGACTTGCTGAAGCAAGACTGGACAGAAGTCTATGTATCAGATGTAAATGAAGCCTATGACACATTTACAAACATTGTAACCACTCTTTATGAAAAAAACTGCCCATTAGTTAAAAAAAAGCTTAAACACAAATTTACTGACAAACCATGGCTAACCAAAGGACTACAAAAGGCGTGTAAAAAGAAAAATTTATTATATAAAGCTTTCATAAAGAAAAGGACAAAAGAAGCAGAGCAGCGGTATAAAACATACAAAAATAAGTTAACATATATAATAAGATGTAGTAAAAGAGACTATTACAGTAAAGAACTGGAAAAAAACAAAGACAATATTAAAAATACATGGACAATAATCAACAGTATCCTTGGAAATAAAAGCAGAAATACCAGCTACCCAACTAACATTCCAAAAAATAATAAATCGACTCCGAATGTGAATATAGCTTCACCTGCAGATGAATTTAATAATTTTTTTGTTAACATTGGACCTAAACTGGCCCGAGAAATACCCACTACGGTGCCAACAGGTGATTCAATATGCAATAACACTGCTGTAAAAGACACCATCTTCATAAAGAACACAGACGAAAGAGAGGTCATTGAAATTGTTAAATCGTTCAAAAGTAAAACATCTACTGACTGCGATGGTATTGATATGCTACTAGTCAAAACTGTTATCGAATGCATAGTGAAACCACTGATGTATATCTGTAACCTGTCTCTCCAATCAGGTATATTTCCCAATGCAATGAAAATAGCTAAAGTAATTCCGATTTACAAGACAGGCGACAGAGGGGAACTCTCCAACTACAGACCAATTTCACTATTACCGCAATTTTCCAAGATACTTGAAAAAATATTCTATGAGAGAATTGACAACTTCATACTGAAGAATGATTTATTGTGTGAGCAGCAATATGGGTTCAGACACAAAAGGACAACAGCATATGCCTTAATGGAATTTACAGAAAAAATATCAACAGCCATTGAAAATAAAGAGTATTCAGTTGGAGTATTCCTAGATCTTAAAAAAGCATTTGATACAGTAGATCACAATCTATTATTAAAGAAACTACAAAATTGTGGTATCAGTGGGGTAGCACTGTCCTGGTTAAGAAGTTACTTAAAGAATAGATATCAGTTTGTATGTGTTAACAACAAAAACTCAGAGCTACTGAAGGTCACCTGTGGAGTCCCACAGGGTTCAGTTTTGGGACCATTATTATTCAATATGTATATAAATGATATATGTAAAGTTTCAGAAAAAATGGACTTAATATTGTTTGCTGATGACACTAACCTGCTATGCAGTGGAAACAATTTGGAACAACTTCTGGATACACTCGGAAAGGAATTAGGAAAGCTGAAACTGTGGTTTGATTCAAACAAATTAACGCTCAATTTAAGCAAGACAAAATTTATAGTCTTTAACAACCATCACAACTACCCAGTACCCAAACTCAGTGTAAATGGTGTAGAGATTGAAAGGGTATCCGAAACTAAATTCCTTGGAGTAATAATTGATAACAAACTGTGTTGGAAGCCACATATTAATTATGTAAAAGGTAAAGTATCCAAATCAATTGCAATATTACACAGAGTGAAAAATTTGCTGAATCAACCCACACTATACACCTTGTATCATTCATTAATACTCCCATACATGACATATTGTAATGAAGTATGGGGAAATACATATAAAACAAACATATATCCACTCTTTATGCTTCAAAAGAGAGCTATTAGAATAATCAACAAAGCAGCTTACAGGGAACCAACAAACCCACTTTTTCTTAAACAAAAAACTCTCAAGTTGAAAGATCTGATCGACTTTAAAACCGCAATAATAATGTTCAAAGTGAAGAATCTATCACTGCCCGCAAATATCCAAAAGTTGTTCCAAACAAGGGAGAAACGATATCACTTCAGAGGAACATGTATATTTCAAAAGCCTACAGTGAGAACAACTACCAAGCAACACTGTATTTCAGTGCAAGGTGTCAGATTATGGAACGATTTTGGACCTGAATTAAAATCATGTACAAAGCTTGGACAATTTAAACAAAAACTAAAGGAAGAAATACTCCAAACATATTTACAAGACGACATGTAAACTCACATAAGGATTGACATTTCCAGCCTGTGTTGTGTTATAGCTTAGTTTTTCTTTTTTCTCTGTGACACTATGTCTTAGATTTGTTTTTGAATAGTAACCGCTTAACTTAGACTAGCTCAGTTTTCTTTTTCTCTCAGTCATATTTTGTCTTAGCCTTGTTTTAAATTGTAATCGCTCTTGTCTTGTTTTCTCTTTTTTCTCCTTTGAATTCTTGGATGGAATATGGGTGGGCAATATAAGCTGCGGCTTCAGCCATCACCCATTTCGGATAACTCACGTGGAATTGTATAGTAGAAGGAGTCTTTGTCTAATTTGACCTTGTTGTTATATTATACAGTTTCTTTTAACCTGTAATGTACTATCCGAAATAAATAAATTCATTCATAAATAAATTCATTCATTCATTCATTATAAAGCTATGAGGAAAACGTCACAAAGCTCTGAGGAAAATGTCACAAAGCGACGGGGAAAACGTCACAAAGCTATGAGGAAAACATAAAGCTATTAGGAAAATATCACAAAGCTATGAGGACAAAGCTATGAGGAAAACGTCACAAAGCTATGAGGAAAACCTCACAAAGCTGTGAGGACAAAGCTATGAGGAAAACATCACAAAGCTATGAGGTAATTGTCACAGGACACGGTTCAGTCGGCAAAACCTCGGACACAGTCCAAGGATGGACAATTTTTTCACACATAAGGAGTTATTCAGAACTCCTTATACAAAGACATAGAGTGATAAAAGAAGTCAGTGGCGGTAATACCTGTAAGCTGGTTGCCAACCACCAATTAAATCTAAACGAAGAAGAAGAAGACACAGTCCAAGGACAGATATTTTTTTTTCCATACATAAGTTGTAAAGAACTCCTAAGAAGAACTTATATGAAGATATAGTGATGATAAGCAAGTCAGTGGCGGTAGGAGGAAAAAGTTAAAAAGCTATGAGTAAGACGTCACAAAGTTATGAGGAAAACGTTACGAAGCTATGAGGAAAACATCACAAAGCTATGGAGAAAACGTCACAAAGCTATGAGGAAAACAAAATCAAGTTAGTGGCAGCAATGTACCTTTGAAAAAGGCAGACAGACAAGAGTGTTCAAAAACATCAGGAAAGCAATAGAGAAAGTAGAAAAGTGGTCATATGACTGGGGATTTAAATTTTCAAACAGTAAAACCTGCTATATGACTTTCACAAAAAAAAATAAAAATGCAGAACTGATACAGAACCATTAACATTATGTAATCAACCAATAGAGAAAGTCAGTGAGTTCAAATATCTGGGATTGTGGTTTGATAGTGCATACACATGGAGAGTTCACGTTGTAAATTTGGAGACAAAAGGCAAAAAAGTCATTAATCTCATAAAAGCTGTAGCTGGACATGAATGGGTGCAGATAAACTGGCATTAGTTGACATTTACAGAGCACTAATGAGATCAACAATAGACTATGGATGCATGATTTATGGAGCAGCAGCAAAGACGACTCTTGAAAAAATAGAAAGAATGCAGCAGAGAGCTCTTCTTCGCCTGTGCATTGGAGCCATCAAAACAACACCAAGCAATGCAGTTTTAATAGAAACAGGAGAAATGCCACTGGATTTGAGAAGAGATAAACTTGCATTATCATACTGGGTCAAGCTGAAGGGAAGTAAGGAAGCGAATATTTCAAAAACAACACTACAAAACTGCTGGGAATATTCTAACTTCCAGGGACATGGGTTTGGGTGGACAAATGAAAGAAAGACCAGAATGTATGTGTAACCCAGTGTTAAAAATGTGAATAAAATCATAAATATCAATACCGCTTCAAAAGACACTCATTTCACAATGGGAATAAATATTTTGAAGATAAATATATAAATAAATATAAGTTCATAAAATATATTCATAACTAGTTAAAAACATTTCTAAGGGGCTCTGATGGGGTTCCTAGTGTTTTTATTTGGTATATTGAGCAACCAATGGCTGTGTCGTTTGTTGGCAGCATCAGATAACGGGGTCACGCGCTCTCTCGCTCGGTCTTGGTGTAACCTGCAGAACGCTTTCAGTCACGGCAGAGACACCGACCGAGAGACCACGATCCCTTACTGAGACGGTGAGCTAACATGCTAGTAGCAGCCTTTGCCTGGATAAAACTCTTGAGATTGGTAAGCCTAAACCAACATGAGAAATGAGGTATTGCTGTATTGTCAAATTCTAATACCTATTTTATTAAATTTTAAGATTTGAATCCAAAGGCTGTGAATTCACGTGAGCACGGGAATCCCCTGTGAAGCACGTGTTGCTAGGCATGGTGAGTGCCATTCATTGTGTATGTGAAATGCTAACTGCTAGCTTAAAATGCTAACCTCCGATGCTAATTCCGGCTAGGTTTTTCATGGGGGAAATGTCATTTTTCAAGGCTGTGGTAAATAGAAAAGGTTTCATTTCACTTTCTGTTACTTAAGGGTGGATATTAAATCTGTGGTTTACAGGTATTCAGATGTGTCTATTTTATGCACATTTAGTAATGTGAAGAGATTTCAAGTAATGTTGTACAACTTAGAAATATTTGAAACCCATGTAATAAGCTATAGAGCATAGCTTAAGTTTTGTGTTCTGACCTATTCTGTAGGTCAGGTTTTTTGGCCTGGTTTGACAAGAACGTGGATTCTCCAGATCTGGATGGCGAGCCGAAGCCCGAACCTACATAACTGGTAGAGGTGATCCAACTGGTCACTATCGGACTGGAAATGAACACTGAAAGACTGAATGAATATTCAAAGACTGGTACAAATTATAACTGTTTTGGGGAATATTTTATTTTATTTTGTATTTTTATATTTATAAGCGCTTCATGTTTGTTTAAATGTACACAACTTTAAAAAATATACACATATTTGCAAGTTCCCATACTATTGTGTGTGTGTCATCTGTTGTTGCACCTCCCAGGCTCCTACGAACCTAGAGTCTATCTGACCTGGCCTAATTGTCCCTTCTGTCCAGGTAGTAAGGTTAAAGGTAACTACACTGCCATACCCAGTACTACCAAAAGGGTGCAAGACAACACCTAAAGTAGGTGTTACAAAAAAAAATCTGGCGAGCCAGCCAATAGCCTGGAGCGTTGCGACAACAGATGTGGATTCTGTTTTGACCCCTGACCAAACAGTCCATATACTGTCAAAATGGATTTTGTTGCAAAATATGGTGTAAAAGTTCCAAATGCAGTCATTGTCAGTGGTGTGGTTGACAAAGAAAAAGACAAAGATGTTTTTAAGTTCCTAGAGCAACATGGCACTATTCGTAGGGTACTTAGCATTGATGATAACTCGTCTGAATTTGACAAAAGTCGCATTGTAGAGTTCGAGTCTGGATTAGCTGTTGAAACAGTAGCACTTGCGTTGCCGTACTTCTTTCCATCCACTGACAATCCTGATATTAAGTAGTGCATTCAAGCCTTAGCTGATGTGTACACTAAAACTGTAGGGGGCAGTGTTAGTGAGGCTTATCTTAGCAACCTGAAGGGCTTAGCTAAGTTAAGTGGAAAAGGTTTTGAAGAGGTGTTGTGGGAGGTTATGTCCACAATAGGGAAGTCTATTGAAGCTGCTGAGACAGCTGAAACAGTCTCTGCTGACGTTGATCCTGCTTCCCCTACTGTAGAACCCACACAAAGTGGAGTCTCTCCTCCATTCCAAGTTGAAGTGCCTCACACCCCTAAAACCACTCAAGCACTCTTCCAAAGCCCTCTGAGACCAAACTTGACACCTCAAATGTTGAGTCCAGCTGATTTTTACCCACCCGAGGTTAAGAAAATCGTAGTTGAGCATGTTGTTAAACATGCAGAGAAGCCGTCAAACGCCCACTCCTCCTTGAGAATCAGAGCTTTCTCTGGCAAAACACCAAGACCGTATACTGAAGCTGATTATGAAACATGGCGTTCACATGTTGACTTGATGATGGAAGATATTTCTTTGTCTGACTTGGAAAAATCTCGCAAGATCCTTGAAAGTCTTCTTGCTCCTGCGTCTGATGTTATTCGCCCTCTTGGGCCTTAAGCCACCTCTGCCAACTATCTTAAGCTTTTGGACTCAGCTTTTGGGACTGTTGAAGATGGTGAGGAACTGCTTGTGCGATTCATGAACACTTTCCAAGATTATGGAGAAAAACCCTCTGCATATCTGCATCATTTGCAGGCGGCACTCAATCTCACAGTGCGTAGAGGCGGTCTAGAGCCACAGGAAGTGGACAAACAGCTTCTCAAGCAGTTTAACAGAGGCTGTTGGGATGATAATCTGCTAAAGGAGCTACAGCTGGAACTAAAAGATAAACATCCACCTGCGTATGCAGAGTTATTGCTTCACCTTCGCACTGCTGAACACAGACAAGAAGTTAAAAATACCTGCATGAAAACACACTTGGGCACCACAAAACCAAAAGCAGCCTCCTATGAACAAACAGTCACCGAAACAAGTACAAATAGTGAAGTAGAGTCTGACAGTCTGAAAGAACTGAAATAGCAAGTTGCTGATCTAAAAAGCCAACTAGCTGCTGTCATGAAACAAAAGAAACAAGCACCACCGAAGAAAGACCCAACTAAGAAATCTGAAAATAAAAAAACCTGACCATGACAAACCTGAAAACTTACCTTCGTCCAACCGTTCCAGTACTAGGCCCAAACCATGGTATTGCTTCCGCTGTGGCGAAGATGGGCATATTGTAGCCACTTGTGAGTCAGAGCCAAACCCTGCACTTGTAGCTGCAAAATGCAAAGAACTAAGAGTAAAAAGACAGATTTGGGACAGTCAGAACCCCACATCCTCTTTAAAACTGAAGTCTACCCCTGTTGCGAGACAAACAGAGGCTAGTTCAGAGATGACCTGTCCCAAACCAAAAGCTCCATCCAAGACATGTGCTAAACTGAAGTCACACTCCAAAACAGACCCCTTTAACTTTCCTAATGGTCTAATTGGTACCAAAAGTACAGCACAAGTGAAAGTGAATGGCTGTACTGTGAGCTGTTTGTTAAATACAGGCTCCCAGGTGACTACTGTCCCTGAGTCCTATTACAGATGGTAGTTATCCAACCATGAGATTAAGCCACTTTTTGAGCTATTAGAAGTGGAGGGAGCTAATGGTCAGAGTGTACCTTACTTAGGCTACAGTGAAATGCATGTCACTTTCCCAAACGACTTTCTTGGTATTGAGGCCAAAGTGCCAACACTTGCCTTAGTGGTTCCCGATGTACGTGCAGCTGATCAGTCCTTAGTGTTAATAGGGACAAACACATTAGATGTACTTTACAAGCTGTACTCTGATGCATATTCTGAACTGCAGCCAACCATGTCATTTGGTTATAAGGCAGTGTTAAAAGTCCTTGAGCTACGGCACAGACAGTCCAAAGACACTAGCCTTGGTTTAGTGACCATGCGCAACAAAGAACCACAGTTAGTTCCTGCAGGCCAAACAGTTGTTCTAGATGGCTCTGTAGCTGTGTCAGCCGACAACAGTGAAAAATCTGTTTTGTTAGAACACCCGTTAATGTCAGCCTTACCTGGTGGTATCCTAGTAAAACCATGTCTCATAGACTTACCTGAAAGAGCACCTTACCTTGTTCCAGTTATACTTACCAATGAATCGGAACATGACGTGGCAATCCCTCAGAAGTGTGTCATTGGAGAAATCTGTGAATATCAACGGGCCCTATCGCAAGAACACTCTGTGAAAGTTACAGAGTCCAAAACTGAACAAAAGTCCACTCTGAAGTTCAACTTTGACTCTTCCCCCATTAGCGCTGAATGGACAGAGCGCCTAACAGAAAAACTCAGTCAAATGCCCGAAGTATTTGCACAAAACGATCTTGACTTTGGCAAAACAGATCAAGTGAAACACACAATCAAGTCATCAGATGAAACATCGTTCAAACACAGAGCACGTCCCATACACCCAAATGACCTGGAAGCGGTCCGTAAGCATCTCAAAGAACTCCAACAAGCAGGCGTGATAAGAGAGTCCACTTCCCCATTTTCTTCGCCTATTGTAGTGGTGCGAAAGAAAAATGGCGATGTCCGCCTTTGTATTGATTACAGAAAGCTTAACATGCAGACTGTAAAAGATGCTTACGCCCTCCCCAACTTGGAGGAAGCGTTTTCCACCTTGACCGGTTCGCAGTGGTTCTCCGTCCTCGATTTAAAGTCGGGGTACTACCAAATTGAGGTAGAGGAGCTGGACAAACCAAAGACGGTGTTCGTATGTCCCATGGGCTTTGGGGAATTCAATAGAATGCCCCAAGGCATTACAAATGCCCCCAGCACGTTCCAGTGCCTCATGGAGAAATGTATGGGCGACATGAATCTGCATGAGGTGATTGTGTTCCTTGATGACATCATTGTATTCTCCAAGACGCCCGAAGAACATGAGGCTCGCTTAATGAAAGTTCTTAATCGCCTAAAAGAGTACGGGCTTAAACTCTCCCCTGAGAAATGCAGATTTTTTTCAAACTTCTGTCAGATACCTCGGTCACATTGTGTCCAGTATGGGAGTTGAGACCGACCCCGAAAAAGTGAAAGCCCTAAGTACCTGGCCTATGCCCCTTGATCTCAAACAGCTCCGCTCGTTCTTAGGCTTTTCAGGGTACTATAGGTGGTTCATTAAGAACTATTCCAGCATCGTTAAGCCCCTCACTGACTTTACATTAGGCTACCCTCCTTTACGCAAAAGCAAAAAGTCCAAAGCTAAGCCTGCCCAGTACCACGACCCAAAGACACCGTTTGGCGAGCGATGGACTTCTTCCTGTGATCTTGCATTCAAAACCATCATTGAAAAGCTCAGTACTGCGCCTGTCCTGGGTTTCGCTGACCCTCAGTTGCCGTATACACTCCATACTGAAGCCAGCACTACAGGGCTTGGCGCCGCCCTCTATCAAGAGCAGGAGGGCCAGACTAGGGTCATAGCTTATGCAAGCCGGGGGTTGTCTAGAAGTGAGTCCCGTTACCCCGCCTATAAATTAGAATTTTTAGCTCTAAAAGTGGGCAGTAATGGAGAAGTTCACAGACTATTTATATGGCAATCATTTTACTGTCGTGACAGATAGTAACCCCCTGACGTATATTTTAACTACTGCTAAGATGGATGCCATGAGTTATAGGTGGCTAGCTGCTCTGTCGACGTTTAACTTTAAGCTCCAATACAGAGCAGGCAAGCTTAACTCAGATGCAGACGGCCTCTCTAGACGGCCACATGGCGAGTTACTTAATGATGCAGTGTCCCAAAAGGAGCTTGACCGCATACAGCAGTTCACTCAAACTCGCTTGTCTCTTCCTGAAAGCAGTTTAAGTTCTGAGGTAGTGTCTGCTATATGTGAAAAACACCTTGTCTGTAGCTCTCCAGATAACACCTTCCCTTTGGTTCACTCGTTAGCCTTCTCTGTAGCCGCATTCCAGATGTAAACAGGCAGGTGACTTGCCTGTTTACACTATAAAACCTGAGACAAAAGATGGTCCTGTTTGCACCGTTCACCACGACCTCTTGTTTACCTGTGGTTTTCTTGCCCCTGTTGAAGAAGAACCTGTCCAACCAAAATGTGTCCGCAAACCTAAGACAAGACAATCACCTGAACAAAGTGAGGAATGTGAGAATTCAGAATCGGAAAATGAGGATGTCTATTGGTACAGAAAAGGATCAATCCAAACGCCCATAAAGCTCACTCGAGTCTATGAAATTCCTCATCCAAAGACATCCTTTAAAGAAGACATTCCTGCTTAAACTCACTTACCTGAGAATGACAACCAAATAGAAAATGACAATTCACCTGGATGTGACAACTTACCTGGAAATGACAATTCACCTGGATGTGACAACTTACCTGGAAATGACAATTCACCTGGGTGTGACAACTTACCGAATGATGGAAACCTGGAGGAAACTGAAACAAATGTGGAACAATCAAACAATGAGAACGGAACTGAAAGTGAAACCAACTTATCTGATAAAAGTACCTGTGATGAACCTGTGGAAGGAAAAGAATCTGAAAAAGAAATCCCAAAGACTGTGAGACACTCTGAGAGGACAACCTCCCAGCCAGAAAGACTACAGAGATGGGAAATCCTCTCATAACTGTTGCCCAGTCCCTGTTTCAAGGACTAAACCTGACTTTTACCAGAGCCTTAACAGAGCCAGATCCTAAGATTATTCCCATGAACACTGGTTCTCTGATAAAAGTACTTGTGATGAATCTGTGGAAGAAAAAAGAATCTGAAAAAGAAATCCCAAAGACTGTGAGACGCTCCGAGAGGACAACCTCCCAGCCAGAAAGACTACAGTATAGTCAGTTGGGAAATCCTCTCATAACTGTTGCCCAGTTCCTGTTTCAAGGACTAAACCTGGCTTTTTTTTTTCTTCCATGGTCATCATAGACTGTCCACATGCTGTTGTGGACAGGTAAGTGTTATAAGCTAAATTATTCTTTATCCCTGAAAATTGTAATCAAAAATGACTTTTGACCGATCGGGTAAATTACAACTGTGCGTAGCAGACCGCAGCGCATGAAGTCTGAAGTCCATGCGCCGTGGTGCACGGTCCGTGCGCCGCGTTCGGACCGTGAAGCCCCCCCCCCCCCCGCTACTCTTCTGTAGTGGGGGGGGGGGGGCGGGGACCGGCGGGGACTGTGCGCCGCGGTCGCCACATGACTCTTCCGTTATGTAGCGATGGCCGATGTCCGTCCTCTGTAGCGGGGGATGGGGGTGGGGGGGAGTTGTTATCTTCTACATTACAAATATTTTAGAATCATTTTTAGTGCACTGTAGGTTATTTTTTCTTATAAAAAAAAATAAAAACTTTCTTCAAGTTCAGTATGTTTAGATGACTGTTACTCAGTGGCAGGAGCACTTAGAGAGATTATGACTGTTTTGCCAAAAAAATCAAAGTGTTTTCTTTTAAATGAGACCAACCCCATGAAGATGCTACAAAGGGTTGAAGAACAGCTTTTGATTTACTTTGGGTGCGTTATTTTTTGGCGTTTTTAGGGAAATTCACCAGAGTGCAAGGGGCTAAATCTGTGGTTTACAGGTATTCAGATGTGTCTATTTTATGCACATTTAGTAATGTGAAGAGATTTCAAGTAATGTTGTACAACTTAGAAATATTTGAAACCCATGTAATAAGCTATAGAGCATAGCTTAAGTTTTGTGTTCTGACCTATTCTGTAGGTCAGGTTTTTTGGCCTGGTTTGACAAGAACGTGGATTCTCCAGATCTGAAAGGTGAGCCGAAGCCCGAACCTACCTAACTGGTAGAGGTGATCCAACTGGTCACTATCAGACTGGAAACAAACACTGAAAGACTGAATGAATATTCAAAGACTGGTACAAATTATAACTGTTTTGGGGGGTATCTTATTTTATTTTTTATTTTCATATTTATAAGCGCTTCATGTTTGTTTAAATGTACACAACTTTAAAAAATATACACATATTTGCAAGTTCCCATACTATTGTGCGTGTGTCATCTGTTGTTGCACCTCCCAGGCTCCTACGAACCTAGAGTCTATCTGACCTGGCCTAATTGTCCCTTCTGTCCAGGTAGTAAGGTTAAAGGTAACTACACTGCCATACCCAGTACTACCAAAAGGGTACAAGACAGCACCTAAAGTAGGTGTTTCATATGGACTACACACTATTGACATAGCTAACACCAGTCCAGTGAGTAATGTTCCCCCTTGGCTGTTTCCGGGAAAAGAAGTAGACGCTAGTCTGCTAATGAGGAAAAATGATTGGCATATGAGTGAAGTTGGTGTTAAAACAAACATTTACTTCAGGAACAAGTACTATAACTTCTTACAGCTCTATACTGACAGTTCAAAGAATAAAGAGGGCTTGGAGTTGGAGTATACATCCCAGAATTTAAAGTGACCATTGCAAAAAGACTCTCCAACAATACATCCGTGTTTACAGCAGAAATGGTGGCAATAATTATTGCTTTGCAGTGGGTGGAGGACGTCAGACCGGACCGGGTGGTGGTGTGCACAGACTCACTTGCGGCACTAAAAACCATACAGACACTAAAATCTACAAGGGAAGAATTGGTGATTGAGCTATATCACAGTTAATTTAGGGAACACAGTGGTGGTGGAGAAGTTCAGTTATTTGGAATTCTTCCACATGAAGGGTTGAAATTGAATGACTGTCCTGACAAATTAGCAAAAAGTGCACTTGGGAAAGAAATAACTATACCATTGTCTCTTGGAAAAGGTGAAGGGAAAGCAGTAATCAAGAAAGAAGGAACAGAACTATGGCAAAAAAAAAAAAAAGATGGGATGAAGATCATAAAGGTAGATCATATTACAAAATACAAAAATCTATTGCAATAAAGAATTTCATAAAAACCAAAAGGAGGGAAGACATCATTATGGAAAGACTCAGACTGGATCACACAGGTTTAAACAGCACTTTATTCACCATGGGGAAAAGCGAAAGTGACAAATGTAGAAAATGTGGAGTAAAAGAAAATGTCAAGCACATTTTATTACACTGTCACAAATACGGAAATGAAAGCCAGATAATAGAAAATGAAGTTTGAGAGGCCATTAGGGAATGGGATTTAACTGGGATTCTGGGAACAGATGGCGATGGAAAGGCAATAAGAATCACGAGAAGGGTTCTTTTCTCTTTTTTAAATAACACAGGATTAAGTCATAGAATTTAGGGGTCAGGCTCAGATGACATAATGTTACACACTCTTGTACAGGAGGTGGCGGTATGCACCTTTCAGTTGTTTGCTATCTGCCAGTAACCAAGAGAAGTAGAAGAAGAACCTGTCCATTTGTGCATGTCTATGGAAGAAGTGAAAAACGAGATCCAAGGAGGAGAGGTGAAGGATGTGAAAAGGCTAAAGAGTTTAAAAAAAAAAAAAAAGGTTCACTGAAGGACACACTCTGTCAGGATTCAGTTTGAGGAAACACTCCCTAAATCAGTCCTAATAGCATACACGTATTTCAGTGTCAGAGAATACGTCCCAAAGCCATTCAGGTGCTACAAATGTCAATGGATGGGTCGCACTGCTCAGCAATGTAAGGGAAAAGCTAAGATGTGCTAGATGTGGTGGGCGGCACGAATATGGTAAATGTGACAAGGATGCCAAAGTGTTGCAACTGCGGGGATGAGCATAGTGCTGCATACGGAGGATGTGCTGTGTAGAGGGAAGCTAGACAATCCCAGGAAATCAGAATAACTAAGAATATCTCGTATGCATAAGCTCTAAAGACAGAGGCAGGAATAGTCAGAAACACAGCAGGCCTTCCTGAAAGAAGTTCAGTTCAAATGAAATCCCAGCAATCAACGGGTCCAACGCAAGAACACGATCGTGCCACTGCAAGGAATTTTTGTGTTCGCAAATGCAAAATGGATGATGACACATTGATTGTTAAGAGGACAAACTGTATAGCTTTTATCTGCCACACCATGAATGTTGCTGCACAGCTAAAGAAGAAAAGTGAAAGAATCAAAAACCATTGTGGAAGCAGCAGGAAGCTTCCTAGATGTGAAAGATATCACAAACAAACAAGACCTTAATTATGGTATGACATACTACAGTGGAATGCGAGGAGTCTTATAGCAAACATGTCACGCCGCGCCATTCATCAGCGGCGCCACCTGCTCACGCACCTGCTACTCGTCAGCGGCGAAGGATAAAAGCCGCCTCGCCCTGAGCGTCGGCCTGAAGCCGTAGACTTCGTTTCCTTTGCATGGACTTCTACCACATTCTCTTCAGCATCCTCTTTACCGGTAAGAAGTTCACTTACCTCATCTCTCCAGTCTGCTCCCCTGTGCACAGGTGGATTCCTCGGCGGCGGACAATCCCGTCCCTCGTCTCTCCTCGCTGCTGCACCGAGCCCTGCAGGTGGCTGTCTCCCGGGCTTCCATCCTTGAAGCGCCAGTCATCTGCCCAAACAAGTAAGCTTCTCTTCCTCGCCTATTCTCCTCCCGTGTTGGTGTGTGCTCATCACCCTGTGTCTGATTTCTCCCATAGGGTTGCCGGCTGAACGGTCTCCTGCCTCTGGGTCCGAAGCAGACGCCACCACCAACACATTAACATTCCGCAGACACGCACCCAAACATCCCTGTTGTTAATAAACAGTTTGAACTACTCTGAGCCTGTGTGTGTGCGTCTCCTGAGCCGAACGTTATGTCAGTACGGCTTCAGCAGAGCGGCTCGGCGGACGGCGGGCTCGCACACCGGTTTACCATCCTCGAGGCTCGGGTGGATCAGATTGTTTATCAGCAACAGGTGGTTCTTAACCAATTATTAGAACTGACTAACCGATTGAACCGCTTGGACCCCCAACAGCCGTTCCTCCCGACTCGCCAGGGTGGCGCGGCTCCTGCTGTTCCAGCGGCCCGTCCAGCCGGCTCCAGTGGCACCGGTTCGGCTCACGCCGATTCCGACCCCCGCCCGCTTTAGCGGTAAGCTCGGCGGAGCGCGGGGGTTTATTATGCAGTGTGAGTCCGTGTTCCACCGTGTGCCCGGAGATTTTCCCTCGGATCACAGCCGAATTGGTTACGTAGGGAATCTTCTGGAGGGGCGTGCGTTAACTTGGACCTACGCCGTAATGGCGAGGCCCAGTTATGCCACCCTCACCTATGACCAATTCGTGAGGCGCTTTCTGGAGGTCTTTGACCACTCACAAACCGAAACGGTCCAGGTCGATCGGCTTCTCGCTCTCCAGCAGGGAAGCCGGTCGGCAGCGGACTACGCGGTCGACTTCCGGGTAGCGGCGGAGGAATTGGGTTGGGAGGAACGCTCCCTCTGTGGCCTGTTCCTCCGCAGCCTCAATAGTGATCTGAGGGATGAACTGGCTGGTCGGGATATCCCTGGGACGCTAGCGGAGCTGACGTCCTTAGCGATAAGTTTGGATAACAGGCTGCGCGAGCGCTCCTCGGGGCGGAGGTCTTCCTCTTCTCGCCCTCGTGGAGCCTCGCCGCACCTGTTCCAAGCTCGCCCCCTGGCGGCGCCGCCAGCATCGCGCCCCGAGGAGTCGGAGCCGATGGTGACGGGCTGGACTAAACTTTCCCCTGTGGAGAAACAACGCCGCCGTGAGTTGGGCCTCTGCATGTATTGCGGAGGCGACCAACACACCGTGGAGTGTTGCCCACGGAAAGCCAGTCGGTGGGGTCCGCGAGTCACTGTTGGAAGCCTCGCGGATGTCAATCGGTTAGGATCACTGACTCAATTGAAGCTGCCCATCCGTTTCTGCCATAACCCTACTGGGCACCTCACCCACGCACTGGTGGATTCGGGCGCAGAAGGCAGCTTCATTTCACAAAGCCTGGCAACCCGATTGGGCATCCGCTGCCAGGCACTCAATACTCCCATCTCCCTAATCCACCTCTCCCGTGCCACCCTCGGGAGAGTGACACATCAAACTGTTCCCCTACCGGTCATCATCTCGGGAAACCACCGGGAGGAAATGACCTTTTACGTCCTTCCCAACTCTGTGTCGCCCGTCATCCTGGGGTATCCCTGGCTCCGCCTTCACAATCCGGTCCTGGATTGGAAATCAGCTGGGATCTCGGCATGGAGTACGTTCTGTATGGGCACCTGCCTTCAGTCCGCTGCCTGCTCTCCGTCCGCTCCTCCCCCTGCGACGGACGCTGCACCCCCGGACCTGTCTCTGGTGCCCCCAGAATTTCACGACCTGGGTATGGTGTTCAGCAAAGCGAAAGCTATGTCTCTCCCCCCTCATCGGCCCTATGACTGCGCCATCAACCTCCGCCAGGGGGCTCCCTTACCTTCTGGTCGCCTTTATAGCCTGTCTGCGCCGGAGAAGGAGACGATGAACGCCTACCTGAAGGAATCTTTAAGTGCTGGGATTATCCGCCCATCATCGTCACCCGTGGGGGCAGGGTTCTTCTTCGTGGGGAGAAAGGATGGGTCCCTCCGCCCTTGTATCGACTACCGGGCCCTCAATAATATCACGGAGAAGGACCGTTACACCCTGCCTCTCATGGACACTGCTTTCCACTCCCTCCAGGGGGCGACCTGGTTCACCAAGCTGGATCTACGCAGCGCATACCACCTCGTCCGGATCCGGGAGGGAGATGAGTGGAAAACGGCCTTCCGTACCCCGAACGGCCACTTTGAATATCTGGTGATGCCGTTCGGGTTGACCAACGCTCCTGCAGTCTTCCAGCGCCTCATAAATGACGTCCTCCGGGACTTCATTGGCCTTTTTGTGTTCGTCTACCTGGACGATATTCTCATCTTCTCCAAGTCCAGGGATGAGCACCAGGTCCACGTGAGGCGGGTCCTCCAAAGGCTGCTGGAGAACCGTCTGTACGTTAAGGCAGAAAAGTGTGAATTTTACGCCAGGAGCACGTCCTTCCTGGGGTTCATCATCGCCCACGATAGGGTGCTCCCCGACCCAGAGAAGGTAAAAGGCGGTGGTGGAATGGCCCACACCTGCATCCCGAAACAGCTGCAGCAATTTGTTGGCTTCGCCAATTTCTACCGCCGCTTTGTCCCCAACTTCAGTGCCATCGTGGGACCACTGACCCGCCTCACGTCCCCGAAGGTCCCGTACCGGTGGACCGAAGAGGTCGCTGCCGCCTTTGAGGCGCTGAAGGCGGAATTCTCCTCCTCCCGGGTCCTTCGCCAGGACGACCCCGCGCTGCAGTGCATTGTAGAGGTAGACGCCTCGGACACGGGAGTGGGAGCAGTGCTGTCCCAGCGGTCACCGGACGATGGCGCCAAGCGACCGTGCGCCTTCTTCTCCCGGCGCTTGTCCCCGGCGGAGAGAAACTACGATGTGGGGGACAGAGAGCTCTTGGCCATCAAGCTCGCCTGCAGGAGTGGCGCCACTGGTTGGAGGGGGCAAGCCTGCCGTTTGTGGTCCTCACCGGACCACAAGAACTTGGAATACTTACGATCTGCCAAGCGCCTGATTCGCCCGCCAGGCGCGCTGGTCCCTGTTCTTCGCCAGGTTCCAATTTTCCATCACCTTCAGGCCTGGCTCTAAGAACGTCCTGCCTGACGCCCTCTCCAGGCAGTTCGCCCCCGTGGAGTCGGAGGAGGCGCCCCACTCCATCCTGCCCAGGTCGTGCGTCGTGGGAGCCATCTCGTGGGACATTGAGAGCAAGATCTGGAAGGCACAGCAGGTGGAACCTGACCCTGGCGGCGGACCGGAGGGGAGGCTGTTCGTGCCATCCGCGGTCCGAGGAGAGGTCATCCACTGGCTCCACACCTCCAAGCTCACCTGTCACCCTGGCACCTCCCGGATGATAGATCTCCTCCAACGGTCCTTTTGGTGGCCAGGCCTGCGGAGGGATGCAGCCCGCTACGCCCGGGCTTGCCCAATCTGTGCCACCTGCAAATCGGGAAATGCCCCTCCAGCGGGTCTGCTCCAGCCCCTGCCCGTCCCTGGCAGGCCCTGGTCGCACATCGCTCTGGATTTCGTCACCGGACTCCCCATCTCCAACTCCTATGACACCATCCTGACCATCGTGGACCGCTTCTCCAAGGCCGTGCACTTCATCCCCCTGCGAGGCCTCCCTACTGCCCTGGAGACGGCGGACCTCCTCGTCCAACACGTGGTCAGGCTGCATGGGATTCCGGTGGACGTGGTCTCGGACCGGGGCCCCCAGTTTTCATCTGAGGTTTGGAGGTCATTCTGCAACGCCATCGGAGCCAAGGTGAGCCTCTCCTCCGGCCATCACCCCCAATCCAACGGGCAGTGTGAGAGGACCAACCAGGAGCTGGAGGCTGCGCTCCGCTGTGTGTCCAGATCCAAACCCGCGTCCTGGAGCAACCATCTTGCCTGGGTTGAATATGCCCACAACACCGCTCGCTCTTCTGCTACAGGGATGTCCCCCTTCAAAGCGTCCCTGGGTTACGACCCCCCGCTGTTTCCGGAGCAGGAGAGTGAGGTACTGTCCCGTCAGTTAGGGCCCATCTCAGGCAGTTCCGCTCCACCTGGGCTGCCGCGCGCCATGCGCTATTACGCACAGCGGAGCGCAACAGGACTGTGGCGGACCGGCGTAGGAGACCTGCCCCGGCGTACAGAGTTGGGCAGCTTGTTTTCATTTCCACCCAGGTCGTCACTCTAAAAGGCGAGAGGAGAAAGCTGGCACAGCGCTTCATGGGTCCCTACCCCATCACCGGATCATCAACCCGGTGGCTGTGCGCGTGGCTATTCCCCCCTCCCTCCGCATTCATCCTACTTTCCACGTGTCGAAGGTGAAAACTGGCGGTTTCTGACCCCCTTTGCCCTCCTCCTGCAGCGCAACCCGCGCCCGGATGATTGGTGGCCATCCCGGCCTGGTCCGCTTCTCCATCCTGGGGACTCCCGGCGCCGGGGTCGTGGGTTGCAATACTTGGTGGACTGGGAGGGCTATGGGCCCCGAGCATCGGACAGTGGGTGCCCCCGTCGTTTGTGTTGGACCCATCGCTCATCGCGGACTTCCACGAGCGCACCCGGATAAGCCATCGGCCAGGACGGCGCTGCCTGCTAGTGGGGGGAGTAATGTCACGCCGCGCCAATTCATCAGCGGCGCCACCTGCTCACGCACTGCTACTCGTCAGCGGCGAAGGATAAAAGCCGCCTCGCCCTGAGCGTTGGCCTGAAGCGTAGACTTCGTTTCCTTTGCATGGACTTCTACCACATTCTCTTCAGCATCCTCTTTTACCGGTAAGAAGTTCACTTACCTCATCTCTCCAGTCTGCCCCTGTGCACAGGTGGATTCTCGGCGGCGGACAATCCCCGTCCCTCGTCTCTCCTCGCTGCTGCACCGAGCCCTGCAGGTGGCTGTCTCCGGGCTTCCATCCTTGATGAGCCAGTCATCTGCCCCAAACAAGTAAGCTTCTCTCCCTCGCCTATTCTCCTCCCGTGTTGGTGTGTGCTCATCACCCTGTGTCTGATTTCTCCCATAGGGTTGCGGCCTGAACGGTCTCCTGCCTCTGGTCCGAAGCAGACGCCACCACCAAACACATTAAACATTCCGCAGACACGCACCCAAAATCCCTGTTGTAATAAAACAGTTTGAACTACTCTGAGCCTGTGTGTGTGCGTCTCCTGAGCGAACGTTTATGTCAAAACAGACAAGAACTCAAGAAGTATCTTTACGAACTAAAAGTGTTCCAGAGGTGGTGTGTGTACAGGAGACATGGCTTCAAACCTCACTTAGATTTTGTTATTCCAGGATACAGTTCAATCAGACATGATATAATTAACACTGTAAAATGAGGAGGATGTGCCACTTTCATTAAGATGACTTGGCATATAGGGTGATTCCCTCCCCTGAGGATATAGAGTGTAATCTTATTGAAATATGTAGGCCAAAATGGACAAGGAAATATTAAGCTGATTAATTATTACAACCCATGTAGGAAGTTAACAGCAAATATTTCAGTGTTATGGCAAGGGAATGGCATTTGAAAGAGGTATGGTGTTGGAGACTTTAATGCCCATAATGCTTGTTGGGGAAACACACATACAGATAACAATGGCAATGTGGTGGAAGAGATGTTAGATGAAGATTGTTAATTTGTCTTAGCAGTGGTGGAGGGTACCAGGGAGGATGTGCAGAGGGGCACATTATCATGTATTGACCTGACTCTGGTATCTGATTCTTTAGTGAGCACCTGAAAATGGACCGTTATGAACAGGACAACTATGGGAAGTGATCACTTCCCAACACTTACAGTCATTAAAACTGAAGTTGACATGATTGATAGACCCAGGGAACAGACACAGGCTCGGGAATAGAGTCGATTATCTTTATTGTAAAGTGTGGGTGTGTGTGGGTGCGTGTATGTGTGTGTGTGTATGTCTGTGATGACGTCGTAGCAGGGGGTGAGCAGAGCGCCGTACAACCTGGTAATCCTATGGACAGAGCAGAGACACAGATGTTAGTACATCCCTTCAGAGGGAACGTATTGTGAATGACTGGGGCTTACTGTTTGCAGGGGAGGTGATGGGCTCAGGTGGGCCCATAGGCTACAGCCAGGAGGACAGCGCCTGCCGTCACAGTGCAGCTGGTGAGGAGAAGGATTCCCCAGGGGAAGCGTGGCCAGGTCTGCCGCCAGGAGGAAGGATTCTGCCACCACGGAAATCTGCCTGTGCACAGGTGAGTAATAAATGGCTTACTTGGAGGGTCGGAGATGATCTTTCAGAAGATGAGGCTGGAGACAAAGAAGGCTTAGGAATTCCGGCAATGGCAGGACGATTCTCAGAAGGGGCCAAAGACGAGAGCAGGACTCTTCAGCCCAAGGGGACAGACAGCTCCGCGCCAATCTGAAGGCAGAGCGGTTTAAATAGCCCAAGTGTGATGGGTAGCTGGTGTGCGCGCAGCTGCGGGAGATAATGATGCAGAGCGAGCCATCACAGAAGTATGTATAAAGAGGGAAGATATTTTACAAGATGGTGTTTTGACAAGGCAGACTGGGGAAAATTTAGGCAATACTGTGTTCAATCATATCATTTGGTAACATTAGAAGGTAGCACAAAAGAGTGTTCAAGTCAGGTAACCAATCAATGCTGCAATAGCAAGTATACCTAAGAAAACAACACAGGGTAGGAAGAAGGTTGTACCCTGGTGGAATGATGAATAAAAGAGTGAAACAAGGCATTCAGAGAGCTGAGGAAGAATAAGAATAGTGAAAACTTAATAGAGTATAAAAAGAAAAGGGCAGTAGCTTGAAGGATTATTAAAAACAGGAAAAGGTCAACATGGAGAGAGTTTTGTTCCACCCTTGGTAGGAAAACAGAACTAGGTGATGTCTGGGGTATGTTTAAAAAATGAGTGGGAAAAGGCTATCAGTTAAAATTCCAGCTTTAGTGGATGGGGACAAGATGGTTGTATTAGACAAAGAAAAGGCAGAAGTCCAAGGTAGAGCATTTGCACCAGTGCATAGAGGGGACCATCTTGGTGAGAGTCATAGACAGCAAAGGCAGTATAAACTCAGACAAAATGCAAACTTAATAAATGAAATGAAAGAGGACATGGCTGTGTTAGACCTCAAGCTCACAATGTCAGAGCTTAAGAGAGCTTTGCTAGATAGTGGATACACAGCTCCAGGATATGATCAGTTAAGCTATGCTATGTTCCGGCAGTGGCCTATGTAATCACTGCAACTGGTGCTGAAATTGTTTAACAGGATATGGAAGGAGGGGGTTACCCCAAGTGGGTGGAAAAAGGCTGTAATTTTACCATTTAATAAGCCAGGGAAAGATCCAGCTCATCCAGGCAACTACAGGCCAATAGCATTAACGTCACATTTAGGGAAATGGATGAAGAAGGTGTTAGTTTACAGACTCTCATATGTACTAGAACAAAAACGATTAATAAACGACTATCAGAATGGTTTTAGAAGAGGAAGATCCACAGTGGATGCTCTAGTTAGGGTAAGTAATGGAATTGAAAAGACTTTCAAAATAAAAGAAGTCATGGTTATAGTTTATCTGGATATTGAAAAGGCTTATGACTCACTGTGGCTGGATGGACTTCTTATCAAATTGAATAAAATGGGCATTGGTGGTAGGATGCATAATTAGATAATGGATTTTTTTTAACACACAGGACAACTAGGGTTAAAGTAGGATCAGTAGTTTCTAATGACTTTGAAATAGAAAATGATGTTCCTCAGGGGAGTGTGATAAGCCCTGTTTTATTCAATACTAGTACATACCCGTGCATACCTGTCCATGCCCATAGAAACCAAGTATAAGCAAGTATTTCTGCATGCCCGTGGCTGAAGGGTCTCCTCCTGTCTCAGACAGCTGTGTTGTTCACAGTCATGCCTGCGGCGTACTGCTGGAACCTGAGGTGTTTCATGTTCACAGCATCTTTTCTGACGTGCAGCAGTTCTCCTCATTCTATTGCTCACCATCTGGTGGGTCTTCTTCTTCTTCATTCAGACCACTGGTTGAGAGATAAGTGAGTCGTAATTCCAGCGTTGGCAGCCAGCCAACTATTCTGCATCTCCTTGGTCTCAGCTTCTCTGTGCCTTGCATGGAATTCATTGTCCCTGGCCAGCCGACTACTCCACATCTTCTCGGTCTCAGCTTGTCTGTGCCTTGCCTGGCGTGCAACATTGCTTGCTTTGCGGGCATTTCGGGCTTCAAGTGACTCAGCATGGGCATGGCGCACTGAGACATGTTTCCTGTCTGTTTGTGCATCCCTTGTCTGTCGGACCCTATGCTGGTGAAGGGTCTCCTCCTGTCTCAGACGGGTGCGATGTACTGCTGGAGCCTCAGGTGTTTCATCTTCATTGCATCTTTTCTGACGTGCAGCAGTTCTCCTCATTCTATTGCTGTCCATCTGGCGGGTGTTCTTCTTCTTCTTGTTCGTTGAGACCACTGGTTGAGGGATAGGTGCGTCGTAATTCCAGTTCATGGACAGGATCATGAAAATAGATCTGAGCAAAAAGAGGCTTTCGGGCATGAACTCACTCTATATGACATCATAAAGACATGAGAGTCCTATATGACATCAAGAAACATTTGTTTATGTGCCGTCAAATAGGCATTGCATGAGAGTCCTATATGACATCATAAAGACACATTTGTCTATGTGCCATTCATTGACACCACTGGTTGAGGGATTGGTGCGTCATAATTTCAGTTCATGGACAGGATCATGAAAATAGATCTGAGCAAAAAGAGGCTTTCAGCTATGGACTCACTGCATATGACATCATAAAGACATGAGAGTCCTATATGATATCATAAAGACACATTTGTCTTTGTGCCGTCATATCGGCATTGCGAGTCCTATGATGTCTGAGTTCAGATCATAGGCCGTTCTATGATGCCGTATAAACGTCTCACACACACACACACACATACACCTCACACCACATACACACACACACACACACACACACACACACACACACACACACACACACAGATGTCTTGCTGTAATAGAGTGATAATGATTAATGACATGTTTGAGGATCAAGAGGGATCCATCAAAACAGCACTATATGCAGATGACGGAGCCATATGGACGAGAGGAAGAAATGAGAAATTTGTGTTCAGAAACATCAGGAAAGCAATGGAGAAAATGGAAAAGTGGTCATATGACTGGGGATTTAAATTTTCAAACAGTAGAACCTGCTATATGACTTTCACAAAAAAATGCAGGACTGGTACAGAGCCAGTAACATTATATAATCAACCAATAGAGAATGTCAGTGAGTTCAAATACATAGGAGTGTGTTTTGATAGTGGATACACATTCAATTCAATTCAATTCAATTCAACTTTATTTATATAGCGCCCTTTCACAACAACAGTCATCTCATAGCACTATCAACTGTAGGGGGAACCCCCACAGTTGCAGAAAGACTCCAGCAATCAGGCGATCCCCTGTGAGCAAGCACTTGGCAACGGTGGAGAGGAAAAACTCTCTTTTAACAGGAAGAAACCTCCAGCAGAACGAGGTTCAGGGAGGAGCAGTCATCTGCTGCGACTGGCTGGGGGGTGAGGGGATAGAGAAGATGAAAAGAACAGACATGTAGAGAGCAAACAGCACGATGGGGACTCAATCTATGGGAGAGAACAAACAGATGTTAATGACCAGCAAAAAAAAATTTCATTGAGAGTGAGGAAAGGAATGAGGCCCAGTGTATTACTGGAGGTCCCCCGGCTGACTAAACCTATTAGCAGCATAACTAAGGGAGGGTTCAGAAACACATGATCCCTCCCTAATTGTAGGCTATACTTCCTTTTTTTTTTTTTTTTTTTTGAATGCAAAAGATGCAATAGACTTACACAATGGTCCTCTCCGGCATACAACTAGGAACATACCGGTCGCTATGGAGGGTGAGAATATGTATGGGCACATAATCATACCATGTAGGATAACTAAATAGACGGTTATGCTGTTTCATCCCACCTAGCAACAATGCTCTGCACTGTGTGTGTTTATATATTTACATATTTATTCCATCTAGCTACAATGCTCTGCACTGGGTGTGTTTATATTTATATATCTATATATTTATTCCATCTAGCTACAATGCTCCGCACTGTGTTTTTATATATCTACATATTATTCCATCTAGCTACATTGCTCCGCACTGTGTGTGTTTATATACTTGCATATTTATTCCACCTAGCTGCAATGCTCCATACTGTGGGTGTTTATATATTTACATATTTATTCCATCTAGCTACAATGCTCTGCACTGTGTGTTCATATATTCATATATTTATTCCATCCAGCTACAATGCTCTGCACTGTGTGTCTGTGTGTGTGTGTGTGTGTATATATATATTTTATAGTAATATGTACATATGTATATTAGCTGTTCTTGCTTGCTTGTTTTTTCTTGCCTTCTGATTGTTGCTCTGAGTGTTGCTATCCCTGTGCTGTTGCAATCCTGGAATTTCCCCGTTGTGGGACTAATAAAGGCTTATCTTATCTTATCTTATTCTTAAAAACAGAGATCAAGTCTAACTCCCGAATCCAGATTGGCAGCTGATTCCACAGGAGAGGAGCTTGATAACTGAAGGCTCTGCCTCCCATTGTACTTTTGGAGATTCTAGGTATTACAAGTAATCCTGCATTTTGGGAGCGTAGTGCTCTGTTAGGACAATACGGTAGTATCAGATCTTTTAAATAAAAAGGAGCCTGATTGTTTAGAGCTTTGTAAGTAAGAAGAAGGATTTTAAACTTAATTCTAAACTCTATGGGAAGCCAATGAAGGGAGGCCAGAACCGGAGAGATATGATCTCTCTTTCTAGTACCTGTTAAAACTCTTGCTGCAGCATTTTGGATCAGCTGAAGACTTTTTAAAGATGTTTTAGGACAGCCTGTACTGTTGCACCCAATGTGACTCGTGTCCTATATTGAGATTCACAGCCAGCTAAACTCTCTCTTGCATCACTTCCTCCAAGGAACAGGCAGGTGTCCTTTTGGACTAGGATTTAATACAGAGAGTGTGAAACTGAAAAATACAGACACAAAGAAATATTTACAAATTAGATTAGATTAGATTAGATTAGATTAGATTCAACTTTATTGTCATTACACATGTATGGATACAAGGTAACGAAACGTGACTTGGCATTTGGGCACGCTCTGCAGAGCGCATTCAAGGCCAGGGCAGCCGCTAGGCGCCAGTCAAATTAGGAAATGAAGACGATATTTACAAGCGGTACATTTAAAAAGTCAACACTAGCTAAACAGCGTCATCACACGGACTCCGATACGGCTTCGCTATCACAAACACATCGCCGATTAGCGTCTATAAAACTCATCAAACTTATTCTAATAATCAACTATACTTTATCTACTCATCACAACAAACTACTAACTTACTCATATTGCCACTCAAAGGGCTGGAAGTGAACGGATGGCTTTAGAAGGAACAGCGACGCAGACTCGTGTTCCTGTCGATATTCAGTATGCTAGGTCTCTTCTTCTCATCACCTACTGGCAAGCTTAAAGCTACTACAGAGCCTAGCGCCCTCTAGAGGACTGGACGAACAAATATATTTAAACTGTAACAACACACTCCCCGCCTGGCATTATTTTAAGAATGCCACTAAACTTATAAACTAATTTGTTCGAGATAAAAGGAGTATACAGTCTGAGATGGGTCTGGAGAAAGTCTTTGTAGCTTTGTTCTGTGTCACCTTGACCTCCACCTTCCTTACAACTCCATCCTTGCTTGCGAGAGTCTTCACGATGATGCCCATAGGCCATTCGTTCCTTTTTAGGTTCTTGTCCTTGAGAAGAATGATGTCCCCTTCTTCCAGGTTTGGTTTGTTGCGCTGCCACTTCTGACGACTCTGGAGCGTGTTCAGGTACTCTTTTTGCCAGCGGGCCCAGAAGGTGTCGGCAAGGACTTGAACTCTCTTCCACTGGTGTCTGTACATGTCGGCCTTGGTGAAATCTCCAGGCGGAGTTAGGATTGCATTAGTCTTCTGTGTGAGAAGAGTCATGGGCGTCAGGATCAAAGGAGCTTCCGGATCTGAGGAGACCGGCACCAGAGGTCTTGCGTTGATAATAGCTGTGACTTCAGCCAGCAATGTTGTTAGGACTTCATGGGTTAGCTTGGGGTTTCCTGATTGTAAGAGCATCGAGTCCAGGATGCGTCGTGCTATGCCGATCATACGCTCCCATGTGCCTCCCATGTGTGATGAGTGAGGAGGGTTAAACACCCAGGAGCACCTTTGTCCGCATAAATAGTCTTCTACACTTGTCTCATCAGGTTTTGGAGGATCCAATTTCAATTCCTTGGATGCTCCGACAAAGTTGGTCCCGCAGTCAGATCTTAGCTGTATAGCAGGGCCTCTGATGGCGAAGAATCTTCGAAGAGCATTGATAAAACTTGAAGAGCTGAGTGTTTCGATTACTTCGATGTGAATGGCTCTTGTAGACATGCACGTGAACAGAACCGCCCATCTTTTGCTGTTGACTTGACCACCTCTAGTGCGTCGCATTGTAACCTCCCACGGTCCAAATACATCTAGGCCAACATAAGAAAATGGGGGATCGGTTTGCAAACGTTCAGCGGGTAGATCTGCCATGATTTGCTGCTCTGTCTTGCCTCGAAGCTTTCTACAGGTTACACATTTGTGGATGACACTGCTGATGGATCTCTTGGCACCCACTAACCACACGCCGCTTGCTCTCACTGCACCCTCAGTGAAATGTCTTCCTTGATGCTTAACAGCCTCATGGTGATGTCGGATGAGCAATGTAGCGATGTGATGCTTTGCTGGGAGTAGAAGAGGATTGACTTCATGACTGGGCAGCTTTGACTCTGTCAGACGTCCTCCTACTCGGAGTAAACCATTGTCGTTGATAATCGGATTGAGCTTGTAAAGGGAACTGTTCCGCGCTATTTCTCGTTTTGTCTTGATGCACTTGATTTCCTCTGCATACACTTCATGTTGGACACATCTAATGATTGTGTACTCTGCTTGTGTTAAGGCTTCTTCTGTGAGACTTGTTTTACAGAGATGCCAGCTCCTACATCTGTTACCTCCTTTGGACTTGAAACCGTGAGCAATGTGACGTAGGTAAGCTACTGCTTTGACAAGGGAGGTCCACTTTGAGAAACGTTCAAAACGTGATGAACCCAAGGCTTTGAGGTTAGTGCTTGTCACAAGCGTTGTCACGTTCTGTCTAATTTCAACATCTGACTCTGGATCGATGAGCTCAAATGGGCCTTTTTCAGGAGCGACAGTCTGTTTGTCGAGCAGGAAGGTTGGACCATACCACCATGTAGTACTGGAGATTTTCCCTGCTGGCAGAGAGCGAGATCCATGATCAGCAGGATTGTGCTCTGTTGGGACATACTTCCACTGGCCAGGAGGAGAAGATGAATGGTTCTTTTGGACAGGCAGAGACGATTGCTTGATTCTTTGGACACGATTGTTCACATATACATGAAATCTTCTGTGTTGATTGTAGATGTATCCTAACACCACTTTGCTGTCAGTGTAAAATGTGGTCTTGTCAATTTTCATCTTTAGTTCTTCTCTGAGAAGCTCAGACATTTCCACAGCGAGCACTGCAGCACACAGTTCTAGCCTCGGAATGGTGAGCTCTGGCACAGGAGCTAGTTTGTCCTTACCCATGACAAACCCACCTCGTGGTTGTCTTCGTGTGTGACTCTCAAGTAGGCAACTGCAGCTATAGCTTTAACTGAAGCATCTGAGAACACACAGAGTTCAGTGACCTTGGCGTGTGAGATGGAGAATGAAACATAGGTACGGGGAATGTTCAGTGTCTTGAGATGCTGCAGAGAATCATGCCATTTTCTCCAACCGTCATACATGTCTTGAGGCAAGGGGCTGTCCCACTCAAGATTGCTGCTGAAGAGCTCTCTGAGGAGAAGTCTGCCTTTGATGGTTACAGGTGCTAGCAGCCCGAGAGGGTCGAACAGACTGTTAACAATTGACAGCACACCACGTCGAGTAAAGGGCTTTTGCTCTTGTGGAACATCAAATGTGAACGTGTCTGATGTGGTGTCCCAAATCACACCCAAACTGCGTTGGGCTGGGAGCTCGTCTGTAGACAGATCGAGGTCTTTGAGTTCTTTGGCCCTGTCTTCAGGTGGGAAAGCGTTCACTACTTCTACTTTGTTGGAGGCAATCTTGTGGAGACGTAGATTAGAAAGTGCGAGCATTTTCTGGGCTCTTTCTAGAACGTCGATAGCCTCAGCTTCTGTCGAGAAAGACTTTAATGCATCGTCCACATAGAAATCCTGTTCTATGAAGTTTCGAGCGTCAGTTCCATATTCACCTTCTGCTTCCTTTGCTGCCATCCTCAACCCATAGATCGCCACCGCAGGGGAGGGACTATTACCGAAAACATGCACCCTCATGCGATAGTCCACCACTTCTTTGATCAGGTCGTTGTTTTCGTACCACAAGAAGCGAAGGTAATCTCTGTGATCTTCTTGGACAACAAAGCAGTAAAACATCTGCTCGATGTCAGCTGTGACAGCGACAGGTTCTTTTCTGAAGCGGAGGAGCACACCTACGAGTGTGTTGTTTAGGTCAGGCCCTGACAGCAGTACATCATTGAGTGAAACCCCATCAAACTGCGCACTGGAATCGAACACCACACGGATCTTCCCAGGCTTCTGTGGGTGGTATACACCGAAAATGGGGAGATACCAGGCCTCTTTGTCTCTATCACGAGGTGGCGCTGGCTCTGCATGTTTGTTGTCGAGCATCTTCTGCATGAACTCAACAAAGTGTGCTTTCATGTCTGGCTTCTTGTCAAGCATACGTCGCAGAGACATGAGCCGCTTGTAGGCGTAGCACCTGTTGTCAGGGAGTAGGCGTCTGGGGTTACGAAACGGAAGTGGTGCCACCCAACTGTTTGTGTCATCTTTGAAGGACCTTTCCATCTTTTTCAGAAAGATTGTGTCTTCAACAGAGTGTGCGAGGTGATTGTCTTCATTAGTGCGACAGAAGACTGCTTCACCTAGATTCTCAACCGTGGGCTTTGCATGTAGGTTTGAAAATGGCAGTAGGTTGGAGACAGCTTTCGGTTGGCTCACTGTGAAGCTCTCTTTTACATTGAAGCGATTGTCACAGGGAGTGAGATAGCTTGGGCGTCCGTTGTCCAACACATGTGTTTTGAGAGCATTTACCTCACTTGGCTTGTGGGCGGTGCCCAGACATACATCACCAATGATAACCCAGCCCAGGTCAAGCTTCTGTGCAAATGGATCGTTGTGCCTGCCACTGATTTGCTTTCTCACCTTGTGTACTCTGAGAAGGTTGCGTCCTATCAGCAGCAGTATGTCAGCGTCTGGTTCGAGGGGTGGTATTTCAGCAGCTATTGTTTTCAGATGGGGGTGATGCGAGGCAGCTTCTGCAGTGGGTATTTCTTCCCTATTGTTGGGGATAGCATTGCACTCTATGAGCGTGGGGAGAGGAAAACTCATTTTTCCATCCAATGATTGAACTATGTAGTTGCAGGCTCTTCTCCCATTTACTTGTGTTGTGCCAGTACACGTCTTCAGTGTGTAAGGTGTGGCTGTGCCTTGAATATTGAATGTTTCAAAAAACTCTGTTTTTGCGAGCGATTGATTACGTTGATCATCTATTATTGCATACATCTTTTTCATGTTGTGTGGCTCACCTTTCGGGTAGACTTGCACCAAACAGATCTTGGAGCAGGATTTTCCTGTGATTTGATTTCCACATACCTCGGTACATGTGGCTGTAACATCTAAGTCTTGTGTGAGCTCTTGCTCCCCGCCGTTCTCTTTAGGGGATGAGGGAGGCTAAGATGCTGTTGGAGCCGGGCCTGGGTGGAGAGCTGCCAGGTGTTTGTCGCTGTTGCATTCTCCACACTTGATTGTTATTTGACAGTCCCTGGCTTGGTGGGTAGTGGAAGCAAGGCAGCGATAGATTTTGTTGTCTCTGAGTACCTTTTTTCTGTCCTCAAGCAACATAGCTCTAAAACCCCTGCATCCTTTCAGTGGGTGTGGTTTGTGATGTATGGGACATTGTCTTTTAATGTCTTCGCCTCCTTCTTTTGTCTCCACTCCGACTGACACGTCTGTTTTGTGTACCGTAACTGATTGTTTCTGCATGTAGTGACTTTGTGATTTTCCTTTTTTGTAACTAATTGTAGAATTGGCAGGTGAGCTATAAGTCGTGTTGAAGCTTGGGTCATTCCTTGCCTTGGCTTGACCTTTTACAAATTCAACAAAGAATGAGAAAGGTGGGAAACTTACATGATGGTCTTCTTTATACTTTGACCCTACCATTGTCCACTTCTCCTGAAGGTGAAAGGGCAACTTTTCCACGATTGGACTAACACCTCTTGCTGTGTCTAAGTAGCTCAAGCCTGGCAGATATCCATCCAGCTTTGCTGCTTTCAGTTCACACAGTAGATCTGCTAGATCGCGAAGCTTGTGTGGCTCTTTGCTCATGAGCTTTGGAAAATTTTGGATTCTTTCAAACATGGACTTTTCTATTGCCTCTGGTGAGCCGTAGCATTCTTCCAGTCTCGCCCAGACCATGTTCAGACCAGCAGGTGGATGCCTGATATTGACTGCTTTTAATCTCTTAGCATGTTCAGAAGACTCAGGGCCGAGCCACTTAATGAGGAGGTTTAGTTCTTCACTGGCTGTAAGACCGAGGTCTCTGATGGTACTCCGGAATGTGGCTTTCCAGCTAAGATAACTCTCTGGCTTGTCATCATATTTTGTCAGTCCTCCTGTTAATAGTTGGCTTCTGGCTAAGAACCTGGCAAGGTCGCTGGTAGCGTTGTTTGCATCATTTGAACTTGATATCTGTTGTGATTGCAACACACTTTGAGAATTTTGGTGAATTGCATCTCTTTGTGGTGGTCGCTTGGCGCCCTCTTGTGGCTGAATTGGGCAATGAGCTGTTTCTTGTTTGGCATGGAGATGTGAATAAATCAGTGTGGAATGTTGTTCCTGATGTGTACTGTCCTGTTGAAAAGTTTCTTTCTTTTGAGATGAATCAGTACAACTATGCCTGTTTATGTATTCATTCACTTTTTGTTCTGCAGTTTGTTCTAGAGGCAAGAAGCTCAATTCTTCGCTGTGTTCTGGGTTAATGAGCCGAGCTACAGCAGACTCTATCACTTCTGCTTTAACCCTGGCTGCATCTGCTTCCCTTTGTAGGTTAAGTAGATCTAGAGTTGCCTCTAACCGTGCCTTTTCCATTTTAATGCTCATCTCTCTCTCAGCATATGCTAGTCTGTCTTTTGCTGCTTGAGCTTCTGCTCGGGCATGTGCTGCTGCCATACTGGCTTGACTTGAAGCTGATGACCTCCTAGATCCTACAGCTGATCGGGGAGTCAGTTTCCCGGAATGTACAGAAGACCTGGATGAGTGGGAGGAGCATGACCTTGAGGAGCGTGACCTTGAGGAGCGTTTTTTCGCTCCGTGCTTCTTCACTGTTATGGCTTTCAGCCTGTGTTTGCTCCATCTTGACGACTGGATAGGACCGCTGATGTTAAATGTACATTAAATTCCACCCACCTTCACTGTGGTCCCTCACCGAGTGCTATGATTTCACTCGCAATATGATTTCACTGTACTGTTGCACCCAATGTGACTCGTGTCCTA
Organism: Pholidichthys leucotaenia; assembly: GCA_020510985.1. Classification (NCBI taxonomy): domain Eukaryota; kingdom Metazoa; phylum Chordata; class Actinopteri; order Cichliformes; family Pholidichthyidae; genus Pholidichthys; species Pholidichthys leucotaenia. The sequence goes on along the minus strand of CM035839.1, from coordinate 294,525,895 downwards.
TATTGAGATTCACAGCCAGCTAAACTCTCTCTTGCATCACTTCCTCCAAGGAACAGGCAGGTGTCGTTTTGGACTAGGATTTAATACAGAGAGTGTGAAACTGAAAAATACAGACACAAAGAAATATTTACAAATTAGGAAATAACGATATTACAAACGGTACATTAAAAAGTCAACACTAGCTAAACAGCGTCATCACACGGACTCGGATACGGCTTCGCTATCACAAACACATCGCCGATTAGCGTCTATAAAACTCATCAAACTTATCTAATATCAACTATACTTTATCTACTCATCACAACAAACTACTACTTACTCATATTGCCACTCAAAGGGCTGGAAGTGAACGGATGGCTTTAGAAGGAACAGCGACGCAGACTCGTGTTCCTGTTGACATTCAGTATGCTAGGTCTCTTCTTCTTCGTCACCTACTGGAAAGCTTAAAGCTACTACAGAGCCTAGCGCCCTCTAGAGGACTGATCGAACAAATATATTTAAACTGTAACAACACACAGCCTGATAATAAAGAATTACAATAATCTAATCTCGAGCTAACAAAAGCATGGATCAGTTTCTCAGCATCACTCTGAGACAAGATGCTCCTAATCTTGGCAATATTACGCAAATGATAGAAGGCAGTCTTAGAAACAAATTTAATATGTGAATTGAAGGACAAATCCTGATCAAAAATAACTCCAAGGTTCCTCACAGAGCTATTAAGAGAAAGAGTAACCGCATCCAAACTGAAAGTTTGATTTGGAAAGGAATTTCTAAGGTTTTTTGGACCAACAAGAATGACTTCAGTCTTATCTGAATTTAATAGCAGGAAATTACAAGTCATCCAAGCTTTGATTTCCTTAAGACAGGCTTCTAACTTGGCTAATTGATTACTATCATCTGGCTTCATTGACAGGTATAATTGTGTGTCATCAGCATAACAATGAAAATGTATACAGTGCTTTCTGATAATGTTGCCTAACGGAAGCATATATAAACTAAAAAGAGTAGGGCCTAGCACAGATCCCTGTGGAACTCCATGACTGAGCTTTGAGTTGAAAGAAAACTCATTATTTACATGAACAAACTGGAACCTATCAGATAAATAAGATCTAAACCACTGCAACGAAGTTCCATTAAGTCCAACATAGTGTTCTAATCTATCAAGTAGAATATTATGATCGATAGTATCAAAAGCTGCACTAAGGTCTAAAAGGACAAGTACAGAAACTAGTCCATTATCAGATGCAATGAGGAGGTCGTTAGTGACCTTCGCTAAGGCTGTTTCAGTACTATGATGGATTCTAAACCCAGACTGAAACTCTTCAAGTAAACCATTTCCCTGCAGGTGGTCAAATAATTGCATAGCAACAACTCTTTCTAAGATTTTTGAAATGAAAGGGAGATTAGAGATTGGTCTATAGTTAGCTAAAGCTCCTGGATCTAGCGTTGGCTTTTTGAGTAAGGGTTTAATTACAGCTGTTTTAAAAGCCTGCGGTACATGGCCTAAAGTTAATGAAGAATTGATTATATGAAGAATAAGGCTACCAATAAGTGGGAAGACTTCTTTAAATAACCTGGTAGGAATAGGGTCTAAAAGACAAGTTGAAGGTTTGGATGAGGAAACTATTTTGTCTAACTCACAAAGGTCGATTGGAGTAAACTCATCAAGACAGACATCAATAGAAGGAGTTGTAGTAGTTACAGTATTTAAGTTAACTGTGGGAAGATTCTGATTGATTTTATCTCTGATGATGAAATTTTATTATGAAAAAGTTTCATAAGTCCTGACTAGTAAGCTCTAAAGGGGATGCTAGATTGACAGAGTCTGACTCTTTGTCAACCTGTGCTACAGGTACTGAAAAGAAACCTGGGATTATTCTTGTTCTCTTCTACTAATGCAGAGTAATAACTTGTTCTAGCTTTTTCTAAGAGATTTTTTATAAATTAAAAGATGATTTCTCCAAGCTAAATATGATTTCATCTAAATAGTAGAGCGGCCATTTTCTTTCTAATTGACGAGTCTTCTGTTTTTAAGCTACGAGTTTCTGTGTTGAACCAAGGAGTAGAAATCCTTGATTAGACTTTTTCTTTTTTAAAGGGGGCCACCAAGTCTTAGAGTCTGATGCAGAGAAGCTGATAACACTATCCACCATGTTATCAATTTACAGAAGGAGCAAGCTGTCAATAGCTTATTTCCGTTGTGTTGACACATGGCATAGAGAAACAATCTGCATAAATTTGGTAACAGCATCATCTGAGAGGCATCTACTGTAATAATATTTTTCTTTAGGAGCCAAATAGTCAGAAATAGTAAAATCAAAGATTAACAGACAATGGTCTGACAGTACAGGGTTATGAGGAGACACTACAAGATTTTCTATTTCTATGCCATATGTCAGAACAAGGTCCAATGTATGGTGGAGGTAATGAGTAGAATTTCCTACTTTCTGAGAAAACCCAATCGAGTCTAATATTGAATTAAATGCCACATTAAGGCAGTCACTATCTACATCTACATGTATATTAAAGTCCCCTACTATAATTATTCTATCAGATTTCAGCACTAAATCAGCTAAGAAATCAGCAAATTCGGATAAAAATTCTGAGTAGGTTGAATGGGGGACGATAAAACTATGGCAAATAAAATTGGGTTTAACCTAAAATTGCTAAAGTGCCATACTGAGGACTCAGGCCCTCAAAGGAATTATAACATGTTTTTTGCTTACATTAACTAGTAATTTGGAATGGTAAATTGTTGCTACTCCTCCTCACAACCAGAATTTCTGGGATTTTGACAGTTTAAATAACCAGAGGGAGTTGATTCATTCAAACCAACATAATCCTCTTGCCCTAACCAAGTCTCTGTAAGGGAAATTAAATCAATATGATGATCAATTAACAGATCATGGACTAACAGAGACTTGGGAGTTAGAGACCTAATATTTAATAAACCACAATTAATTTTAAATTATGAGGAGGAACAGAGGCCAAGTCATTCATTTAGAGGCTTATGTTTAATTTGAGTTTTACCAATATTTTGCTTTATCACTTTGGGATGCTTATGCATTATATTTTTATTTACTTTGGAGGGAGCAGACAACGATTCTCTGATGGGGAAGTCAGGGGCTAAGTTGAGGGGTGGCGGATGAAGAGGAGCTGCAGAGAGGCGTGTAAGACTGCGACTCTGCTTCCTGGTCCCAGCTCTGAGTAGTCAGGGTTTTGGAAATTTAGATAAAAAAGATGCCAGATTGTTAGATAAATGAGAAGCACCATCCAAAGTGGGATGAATGCTGTCTCGTCTCATAAGACCAGGTTTTCCCCAAAAAGAGCTCCTATTGTCAAGTGTAGCCCACATCATTTTTAGGACACCACACAGACAGCCAGCGGTTCAAGGATGACGAGCGCTAAACATGTCATCACTGGTCAGATTGGGGAGGGGCCCAGAGAATACTACAGTGGCAGACATCGTTTTTGCAAAGTCACACATTGATTCTATATTAAGTTTCGTGACTTCCGACTGCCGGAGACGGATGTCATTAATGCCGGCGTGAATAACAATTGTGGAATATTTACAGTTACTTTTAGCCAGCATTTTCAAATTTGACTCGATGTCGCCTGCTCTGGCCCCAGGAATGCATTGGACTATGGCCGCTGGAGTCTCTAGGTTTACGTTTCTGACTACAGAGTCGCCAATGATCAGAGTTTTTTCCTCAGCGGGTGTTTCGCTGAGCGGGGAAAAATGATTAGAAACGTGAACAGGTTGGTGGTGTACCGGGGCTTTGCGACTAGGCTTCCTTCTCACCGTCACCCACCCAGTCTCCTCGCTGCTGAGGAGAGTCGGAGAACCGCTGACAGGGGGGCCTAAGCTAGCTAGCTCCGCTGCAGCTAAGGGGTGTCTGTCGAGATTAACTGGTGCAGACGGTGTTTCAATGCAGCGGAGCCGGGATTCCAAATCAGACAACCTCGCCTCGAGCGCCTCAAAAAGACAACATTTATTACATTTACCGTTATCACTAAAAGAGGCAGAGGTGTAGCTAAACAGCTGACAGAGAGAGCACACCAGAGGAGGAGAGGAAAGAGAGCTAGTAGCCATAGCTAGTGGCTAGCTAGTGGCTGGAGAGCAAACCACACAGGCAGACAGCAAAACAGGAAGTGACGATACGTTTACCACAAGGAAGTGACGATCAGCATTCAGGAACATGGAGAGTTCATGTTGAAAATCTGGAAACAAAGTGCAAAAAAAGTCATTAATCTCATAAAAGCTGTAGCTGGACATGAATGGGGATGCAGATAAACAGGCATAAATTGACATTTACAGAGCACTAATGCGATTGAGCAGCGGCAAATATGACTCTGGAAAAAATAGACGAATTGCAGCATAGAGTGCTTCGCCTGTGCACTGGAGCCATCAAAACAACACCAAACAATGCAGTTTAATAGAAGCAGGAGAAATGGCCAATGGATTTGAGAAGTGATAAACTTGCATTACCATACTGGGTCAAGCTGAAAGGAAGTGAGGAAGTGATTATTTCAAAAACAACACTACAAGACTGTTGGGAATATTCTAACTTCCAGGGACAACGGGTTTGGGTGGACAACTGAAAGAAAGCCAGAATGTATGGGCTACACACTATTGATATAGCTAACACCAGTCCAGTGAGTAACGTGACCCCTTGGCTTTTTCCGGGATACAAGTAGACCGCTAGTCTGCTAATGAGGAAAAAGATTGGCATATGAGTGAAGTTGGTGTTACCTAAGGAACAATTACTATAAACTTCTTACAGCTCTATACTGACGGTTCAAAGAACAAAGAGGGCTCTGTTGAGTTGGAGGTATACATTCCAGAGTTTAATGTGACCATTGCAAAAGATTCTCCAACAATACATCCGTGTTTACAGCAGAAATGGTGGCAATAATTATTGCTTTGCAGTGGGTGGAGGAGGTCAGACTGGACCGGGTGGTGGTGTGCACAGATTCACTTGTAAGTTAAAACCATACAGACTCTAAAATATACAAGTGAAGACGTGGTGATTGAGCTATATTACAGTTAATTTAGGGTACACAGGGGTGGTGGAGAAGTCAGTTTTGTTGGGTTCCTGCACATGAAGGTTAAATGGAATGACTGCCCTGGCAAATTAGCAAAAAATGCAGCTTGGGAAAGAAATAATTATACCATTGTCTCTTGGAAAAGGTGAAGGGAAAAGCAGTAATCAAGAACAAAAGGAATTGAGCTATGGCAAAAAAATGGATGGAGATCATAAAGCTAGATCATATTAAAAATACAAAAATATATTGCAATAAAGAATTTCATAACAACCAAAAGGAGGGAAGACATCATTATGGCAAGACTCAGACTGATCACACAGGTTTAAATAGCACTTTATTCGCCATGGGGAAAAAAGCGAAAGTGACAAATGTAGAGATTGTGGAGTGAAAAATGAAGTTCGAGAGGCCGGTAGGGAATGGATTTAACTGGGATTCTGGGAACAGATGGAGATGGAGAGGCACTAAGAATCACGAGAAGGACTCTTTTCTCTTTTATAAATAACACAGGATTATGTGCATAGAATTTAGGGGTCAGGCTCAGATGACATAAAGTTACACACTCTTATACAGTAGGCGGCGGTATGCACCTTTCAGTTGTTTGCTATCCACCAGTACCAAGAGAAGTAGAAGAAGAACCTGTCCCATTTGTGCATGTCTATGGAAGAAGTGAAAAACGAGAGATCCAAGGAGGAAAGGTGAAGATGTGAAAAGGCTAAAGAGTAAAAAAAAAAAAGGTTCACTGAAGGACGCACTCTGTCATGATTCAGTTTGAGGAACCATCCCTAAATCAGTCCTAATAGGATACACGTATTTCAGTCTATGACTGAAATACGTGTTTCATAGTTTTCATGGTTTTCAAAGTCATAGACTTTAGGGGTCGGGCTTAGATGACATAATGTTACACACTCTTGTACAGTAGGTGGCGGTATGCACCTTTCAGTTGTTTGCTAACCACCTGTAACCAAGAGGAGAAAAAGAAGAAGAGGAAGTTCTTCTTCTTCTTCTTCTTCTTCTTCTTCTTCTTCTTCTTCTTCTTCTTCTTCTTCTTCTTCTTCTTCTTCTTCTTCTTCTTCTAGATTTAATTGGTGGTTGGCAGCCAGCTTACAGGTGCATTACCGCCACATACTTAACTTTATATATACTGTATAGCACTCTTCTTCTTCTTCTAGATCTGATTGCTGGCTGACATCCAGCTCACAGGTGCACCACCGCCACCCACCGGGTTGGAGTGTGGATAAAAGAATGGCAGGGAAAATAAAAACTAAATTCTTTTAATTAATCCAGTTGCACTTAAAAATCTAAATAGACCTGCATATACCTCTTTAACCGAAGTCCCCAAAATATTTTCCAAAACAAAACATAAATTAACCCTTTCCATTACTGCAACCAGACACCTCCTTTGTTCCTCGTATCCCTGACATTCCAACAAAACGTGCTGAACTGTTTCCGGAGAACCACCTTGTGCACATCTGCCATTTGGGTGTTTACCTATTCTATGTGGCATCTGGTTCAAAGTAGTATGTCCTTTTCTTAATTGAGTGATGAATATCTCCTCTTTCCTGTTTCTGCCAACTCCCATTCCAGAGTCCACCCACTTTTGAATGTCATAAAGATGTCTTTCTGTATCTATTCAGTCACAATGTTCTTGACACTTTTCCACTATATAATTTTTAATTATTGATTTGCCTTTTGCCCTACTGAGTGAGACCTCCAGATCCACTGCCTTGAACTTCAATTATTGCTTTGCCAATAAATCTACTGTAACCCAGTGTTAAAAACGTGACTGGAATTATGAATGTCGATACCGCTTTAAGAAGAAGGGGGGCCATTCATTTCACAATGGAGTAGATAGTTTTACATGAATTAAATTATAAATATTGATACCGCTTTTAGAAAAGAAAAACACCCATTTCACAATGGGAATACATAATTTGAATATGAATATTTAAATAAATATATATTCATAAATAGTAGGAACATTTTCTAGAAGGTTCTGATAAAGTTCCTAGTATTGTGTGTTGATATTTTGAGTAACCAATGGCTGTGCCATTGGTTACTCAAACGCCGGGTGGCGTTACTGGGTTACGCCACCCGGTGGGTTGGGTGCTCTCTCCCTGGGTCTGGGATGACTTGCATTTTTGGCTCAGTCATGCCAGATGATGAAAGACACAGACCAGAGAGAGAGACGGTCCTTGGTGATATGGCGACGCTAGCGTGCTGGTAGCAGCCTTTGCCTGGATAAAATCCTTGAAATTGATTGGGATCCAAAGGTTGTAGACGCTGTTGAGCGCGGGAACCCCATTGAAGCACGAGCCACTTAGCATGGTCAGGTTCTTTTCTTTTTTTTCTTCCTTTAGACTGGTTTGACCAGAGCGTGGATTCTCCAAATCTGGATGGCGAGCCGAAGCCCGAACCCTATGAACTGCTAAAGGTGACTCCACTAGTCACCTGGAAAGGACCAAAACAGGACTGTGAATTTTGTAAATATATTTGGAGTATTTTGTTTTTATTTTTTCTATTTTATCGCGCTATGTATTTATTTTTGTGTACATAATTGTAAATAATATACATAGTTGTAAGTTCCATATACGGCTGTGTATGTGTCGTCTGTTGCTGCACCTCCCAGGCTCCTACGAACCCAGAGTTGGTCTGACCTTGCCCAATTATCCCTTTTCCCTCAGGTAGTAAAGTTAAGGTAAATACATTGCCATAACACACCACTACCAAAAAGGGTACTACACCGAAAGTGAGTAGGGTGAGTAGGTGTTAGTTAGTAAGGGTTACACACAAAAATCTGGCGAGCGCAGGTGATAGTGGGTGTTATCCTGTTTTCCCCATATACCCTATTACTCAGAAGTATTATACCCTGTGTGTTACAGTGGTATATTATTTATTTATTTTTTTTTGTTACTTATTTGTACCCGTAGGTAGATTTGGTTTGCAGTCTGGTGACAAGCCACCGGCTGCTGGTCGCTGCATGCGCGAGTGCCCTAAACCTACATGTTTTTGGTATGCGGGAGGAAACCGGAGAAATCCCGGAGTAAACCCGCGCAACACGGGGAGAACATGCAAACTCCACACAGCTCACTGTTGGTCGGGGGCTGGGATCGAACCCACGATCTCATGATCCCCGCGATCCCCCGGCCGAGGGTATTATTACTGTGTGTTACAAAATTTGGCGAGCCCAGCCAGGAGCCTGGAGCGTTGCACAACAGATGTGAATTCTGTTTTGACCCCTGGTGTTAAAATTCCTAACGCAGTCATTGTCAGTGGTGTTGTTGATAAAGAAAGAGACAGAGACATTTTTGAGTTTCTAGAGCACAGGTGTCAAACTCATTCCATGGAGGGCCAAGACCCTGCAGGTTTTACCTCCACCCAGTGTCTTCAACAGGTGATTTCTCTGAATTTCGTCCTACTGATTGCTGATCAATGAAAACACCTGCTGAAGTGACTGGGTGGAAGTAAAACCTGCAGGGTCTTGGCCCTCCATGGAATGAGTTTGACACCCCTGTTCTAGAGCAACATGGCACTATTCATAGGGTGCTTACCATTAATGATAACTCATCTGACTTTGACAAAAGTCATATTGTAGAGTTCGAGTCTGGATTAACCATCGAAGCATTAGCACCTATGTTGCCGTGCTCCTTTCCATCCACTGACAATCCTGAGGTTAAATACTGCATTCAAACTCTAACTGATGTCTACACTAAAACTGTAGGGGGTAGTGTTACTGAGGCTTATCTTAGCAACCTGAGGGGTTTAGCTAAGCTAAGTGGAAAAGGTTTTGAAGAGGTGTTGCGGGAGGTTATGTCCACAATAGGGAAGTCTATTGAAGCTGCTGAGACAGCTGAAACGGTCTGTGCTGACGTTGATCCTGCTTTCCTTACTGTAGAACCCACACAAAGTGGAGTCTCTCCTCCACTCCAAGTTGAAGTGCCTCGCACCCCTAAAACCACTCAAACACTCTTCCAAAGCCCTCTTAGACCAAACTTGACACCTCAAATGTTAAGTCCAGCTGATTTTAACCCACCCAAGGTTCAGAAAATCGTAGTCGAGCATGTCATTAAACATGCAGAGAAGCCCTCAGACCCCCATTCCTCTTGGAGAATCAGAGCTTTCTCTGGCAAAACGCCAAGACCATATACTGAAGCTGATTATGAAACATGGCGTTCACATGTTGACCTGATGATGGAAGATACTTCTTTGTCTGACTTGGAAAAATCACGCAGGATCCTTGAAAGTCTTCTTGCTCGTGCGTCTGATGTTATTCGCTCTCTTGGGTCTGAAGACACCCCTGCCGACTATCTTAAGCTGTTGGACTCAGCTTTCGGGACTGTTGAAGACGGTGAGGAACTGTTTGTGCGATTCATGAACACTTTTCAAGATTATGGAGAAAAACCCTCTGCATATCTGCATCGTTTGCAGGTGGCGCTCAATCTCACAGTGCGTAGAGGCGGTCTGGAGCCCCAGGAAATGAACAAACAGCTTCTCAAGCAGTTTAACAGAGGCTGTTGTGATGATAATCTGCTAAAAGAGCTACAAGCTGGAACTAAAAGATAAACATCCACCTGAGAATGCAGAGTTATTGCTTCACATTTGCACTGTTGAAAACAGACAAGAAGTTAAAAAACACCCGCATGAAAAAACACTTGGGCACCACAAAACCAAAAGCAGCCTCCTACGAACAAACAGTCACCGAAACAAGTACAAATAGTGAAGCAGAGTCTGACAGTCTGAAAGAACTGAAAAAGCAAGTCGCTGATCTAAAAAGCCAATTAGCTGCTATCGTGAAACAAAAGAAGCAAGCACCACCAACGAAAGACCCAACTAAGAAATCTGGAAATAAAAAACCTGACCATGACAAACCTGAAAACTTACCTTCGTCCAGCCGTCCCAGTACTAGGCCCAGACCATGGTATTACTTCCGCTGTGGCAAAGATGGGCATATTGTAGCCACTTGTGAATCAGAGCCAAACCCTGTGCTTGTGGCTGCAAAACGCAAAGAACTAAGAGTAAAAAGACAGATTTGGGACAGTCAGAACCCCAAATCTTCTTTACAACTGAAGTCTACCCCTGTTGCGGGACAAACAGAGGTTAGTTCAGAGATGACCCGTCCCAAATCAAAAGCTCCATTCAAGACATGTGCTAAACTGAAGTCACACTACAAAACAGACCCCTTTAACTTTCCCAATGGTCTAATTGGTACAAAAAGTACAGCACAAATGAAAGTGAATGGCTGTACTGTGTGCTGTTTGTTAGATACAGGCTCCCAGGTGACTACTGTCCGAGTCCTATTACAGACAGTACTTATCCAACCATGAGATTAAGCCACTTTTTGAGCTGTTAGAAATGGAGGGAGCTAACGGTGAGAGTGTACCTTATTTAGGCTACATTGAAATGCATGTCACTTTCCCAAAAGACTTTCTCGGTATTGAAGCCAAAGTGTCGACACTTGCCTTAGTGGTTCCAGATGTACGTGCAGCTGATCAGTCCTTAGTGTTAATAGGGACAAACACATTGGATGTACTTTACGAGCTGTACTCTGATGCATGTTCTGAACTGCAGCCAACCATATCACTTGGTTAAAAGGCAGTGTTAAAAGTCGTTGAGCTACGGCACAGACAGTCCAAAGACACTAGCCTTGGTTTAGTGACCATGCGCAACAAAGAACCACAGTTAGTTCCTGCAGGCCAAACAGTTGTTCTAGATGGCACTGTAGCAGTGTCAGCTGGCAACAGTGAAAAATCTGTCTTGTTAGAACACCCGTTAATGTCAGCCTTACCGGGTGGTATCCTGGTAAAACCATGTCTCATAGACTTACCTGAAAGAGCACCTTACCTTGTTCCAGTTATACTCACCAATGAATCGGAAGATGACGTGACAATCCCTCAGAAGTGTGTCATTGGAGAAATCTGTGCATATCAACGAGTCCTATCACAAGAACACTCCGTGAAAGTTACAAAGTCCAAAACTGAACCAAAGTCGACTCTGAAGTTCAACTTTGACTCTTCCCCCATTAGCGCTGAATGGAAAGAGCGCCTAACAGAAAAATTCAGTCAAATGCTCGAAGTATTTGCACAAAACGATCTTGACTTTGGCAAAACAGATCAAGTGAAACACACAATTAAACTATCAGATGAAACACCGTTCAAACACAGAGCACGTCCCATACATGCAAATGACCTGGAAGCGGTCCGTAAGCATCTCAAAGAACTCCAACAAGCAGGCGTGATAAGATAGTCCACTTCTCCATTTTCTTCGCCTATTGTAGTGGTGCGAAAGAAAAATGGCTATGTCCGCCTTTGTATTGATTACAGAAAGCTTAACATGCAGACTGTAAAAGATGATTACGCCCTCCTCAACTTGGAGGAAACATTTTCCACCTTGACCGGTTCACAGTGGTTCTCCGTCCTCGATTTAAAGTCAGGGTTTTACCAAAGTGAGTTAGAGGAGCTGGACAAACCAAAGACGGCGTTCGTATGTCCCATGGGCTTTTGGGAATTCAATAGAATGCCCCAAGGCATTACAAACGCCCCCAGCACGTTCCAGCGCCTCATGGAGAAATGCATGGGCGACATGAATCTGCATGAGGTAATTGTGTTCCTCGATGATATCATTGTATTCTCCAAGACGCCTGAAGAACATGAAGCTTGCTTAATGAAAGTTCTTAATTGCCTAAAAGATTACGGGCTTAAACTCTCCCCTGAGAAATGCAGATTTTTTCAAACTTCTGTCAGATACCTCGGTCACATTGTATCCAGTAAAGGAGTTGAGACCGACCCCGAAAAAGTGAAAGCCCTAAGTGCCTGGCCTGTGCCCCATGATCTCAAACAGCTCCGCTCATTCTTAGGCTTTTCAGGGTACTATAGGCGGTTCATTAAGAACTATTCCAGCATCGTTAAGCCCCTCACTGACTTAACATCAGGCTACCCTCCTTTGCGCAAAAGCACAAAGCCCAAAGCTAAGCCTTCCCAGTACCACGACCCAAAGACACCGTTTGGCGAGCGATGGACTTCTTCCTGTGATCTTGCATTCAAAACCATCATTGAAAAGCTCAGTACTGCGCCTGTCCTGGGTTTCGCTGACCCTCAGTTGCCATATACACTCCATACTGAAGCCAGCACTACAGGGCTTGGCGCCGCCCTCTATCAAGAGCAGGAGGGCCAGACTAGGGTCATAGCTTATGCAAGCCGGGGGTTGTCTAGAAGTGAGTCCCGTTACCCCGCCCATAAATTGGAATTTTTGGCTCTAAAGTGGGCAGTAATGGAGAAGTTCGCAGACTATTTATATGGCAATCATTTTACTGCCGTGACAGATAGTAACCCCCTGACGTACATCTAAACTACTGCTAAGATGGATGCCATGAGTTATAGGTGGCTAGCTGCTCTGTCGACGTTTAACTTTAAGCTCCAATACAGAGCAGGCAAGCTTAACTCAGATGCAGACGGCCTCTCTAGACGGCCACATGGCGAGTTACTTGATGACGCAGTGTCCCAAAAGGAGTTTGACCGCATACAGCAGTTCACTCAAACTCACTTGTCTCTTCCTGAGAACAGTTTACGTTCCGAGGTAGTGTCTGCTATATGTGAAAAACACCTTGTCTGTAGCTCTTCAGACAACACCTTCCCTTTGGTTCACTCATTAGCCCTCTCTGTAGCCGCCATTCCTGATGGCTACGCCGATGAAGATGGCTGTGGTGGTCTTCCAGTTGTACCAACAAAGAACTGACCCCTGTTTAAGGGAAGTGATTACACAAATTGAAACTGGGCTAAAAGTTGCACCAACGGTATGAACTGAACTTCCTGACATCAACTTGTTACTCCGAGAGCTCGGTCGACTTGAAATGTGCAATAACATCCTCTACCGCACTCGTCAAGATGGAGGAAATGTTACTTACCAGCTCGTCTTACCTGAACAGCTCCGCGATTCAGTCTTTCAAAGCCTCCACTGTGACATGGGCCATTTAGGCACAGAGCATACTTTGGATCTTGCCAGAACAAGGTTCTATTGGCCTCGCATGGTGGCAGATATTGAAAAGAAGATCAAGACATGTAATCGCTGCGTAAGACATAAAACTGCTCCAGAGCGAGCTGCTCCGCTTGTCATCATCAAGTCCACCCGACCGCTTGAACTTGCCTGTATGGATTTCCTGTCCATTGAGCCTGATCAAAGCAACACAAAGGGTGTGCTTGTGTTAACTGATCATTTCACGAAATACTCTATAGCCATCCCTACCAGCAATCAGAAAGCTCAGATCGTTGCAAAGGCACTTTGGGACAACTTTATAGTCCACTACGGGATACCCGAACGATTACATAGTGATCAGGGTCCCGACTTTGAGTCCCATATTATAAAAGAACTTTGCAAAATCATGGGCATTCGCAAAATCCGGACGACACCCTATCGTCCCAGAGGTAACCCGGTAGAACGTTTCAATAGAACGTTATTGAGCATGCTGGGTACTCTGGAGGAAAAGAACAAAACTCATTGGCACAACTATGTAAAACCACTTGTACATGCGTACAATTGTACAAAGAATGACACTACTGGTTTTGCCCCGTATGAGCTAATGTCCGGTCGTCAGCCGAAATTGCCCATCGACCTTGCATTTGGGCTCCCGTTTCACAACAAAAGTTTCAAGTCACATTCCCAGTACATTGAAAAACTGAAGACAACTCTACAAGAAAGCTACAAACTAGCAACAGAAAATGCTAACAAGATGGCTGAAAGAAACAAAACAAGATTTGGTATGCTAGTGAAACCCTCAAAACTAGAACCAGGCGACAGAGTTTTGGTACGTGCAGTCTGCCTCAAAGGCAAGCACAAACTAGCAGACAGGTGGGAAGCTGAAATCCACATTGTGGTGAGCCAAGCAGGTGACTCGCCTGTTTACACCATAAGACCTGAGACAAAAGATGGTCTTGTTCGTACCGTTCACCGCGACCTCTTGCTTCCCTGTGGTTTTCTCGCCCCTGTTGAAGACGAACCTGTCCAACCAAAATGTGTCCGCAAACCTAAGACAAGACAATCACCTGAACACAGTGAGGAATGTGAGAATTCAGAACCGGAAAATGAAGATGTCTATTTGTACAGAGAAGAACCAATACAAACGCCCATAAAGCTCACTCGAGTTTATGAAATTCCCCATCCAAAGACATTCTTTAAAAAAGACATTCTAGCTGAAACTCACTTAACTGAGAATGGCAACCAAATAGAAAATGTCACTTCACCTGGATGTGACAACTTGTCTGGAAATGACAATTCACCTGGATATGACAACTTACCGAATGATGGAAACCTGGAGGAAACTGAAACAAATGTGGAACCATCGAACAATGAGAATGGAACTGAAAGTGCAACCAATTTACCTGACAAAGGTACCTGTGATGAACTTGTGGAAGAAAAAGAACCTGAAAAAGAGATCCCAAAGACTGTGAGACGTTCCGAGAGGACAACTTCCCAGCCAGAAAGGCTACAGTATAGTCAGTTGGGAAACCCTCTCCTAACTGTTGCCCAATCCCTGTTTCAAGGATTAAACCTGGCTTTTACCAGAGCCTTAACAGAGACAGATCCTAAGATTATTCAAACCTGGTTTTTACCAGAGCCTTAATAGAGTCAGATCTTAAGAATATTCCCATGAACACTAGTTCTCCCGTCATTACTATTTAGCTAATCCCATGCAAAGGGACTTGCATGATTCTAAGGGGGGATAGTGTAACCCAGTGTTAAAAGCGTGACTGGAATTATGAATGTTGATACCGCTTTAAGAAGAAGGGGGGACATTCATTTCACAATGGGAGTAGATAGTTTAACGAGAATTAAATTATAAATATTGATACTGCTTTTAGAAAAGAAAAACACCCATTTCACAATGGGAATACATAATTTGAATATGACTATTTAAATAAATATATATTCATAAATAGTAGGAACATTTTCTAGAAGGTTTTGATAAAGTTCCTAGTATTGTGCGTTGATATTTTGAGTAACCAATGGCTGTGCCATTGCTGGGTCACGCCACCCGGTGGGTTGGGCGCTCTCTCCCTGGGTCTGGGATGACTTGCATTTTTGGCTCAGTCACGCCAGATGACGAAAGACACAGACCAGAGAGAGAGACGGTCCTTGGTGATATGGTGACGCTAGCGTGCTGGCAGCAGCCTTTGCCTGGATAAAATCCTTGAAATTGATTGGGATCCAAAGGTTGTCGACGCCGTTGAGGGCGGGAACCCCATTGAAGCACAAGCCACTTAGCATGGTCAGGTTCTTTTCTTTTTTTTCTTCCTTTAGACTGGTTTGACCAGAGTGTGGATTCTCCAAATCTGGATGGCGAGCCGAAGCCCGAACCCTATGAACTGCTAAAGGTGACTCCACTAGTCACCTGGAAAGGACCAAAACAGGACTGTGAATTTTGTAAATATATTTGGAGTATTTTGTTTTTATTTTTTCTATTTTATCGCGCTATGTATTTATTTTTGTGTACATAATTGTAAATAATATACATAGTTGTAAGTTCCATATATGGCCGTGTATGTGTCGTCTGTTGCTGCACCTCCCAGGCTCCTACGGACCCAGAGTTGGTCTGACCTTGCCCAATTATCCCTTTTCCCTCAGGTAGTAAAGTTAAGGTAAATACATTGCCATAACACACCACTACCAAAAAGGGTACTACACCTAAAGTGAGTAGGGTGAGTAGGTGTTAGTTAGTAAGTATTACACTACATCCTCATTACCCTTTATCCCAACGTGGGCTGGAACCCAAAGAAAGTTTATTGACTGACCTTAACTGTAGAGGTTGTAAATTAAGGAGTGGATTTCTACAATTAGGTCCTGCCAACACGACTGCAGTGATTGAACACTCTTGAGAGCTGCCCAGTTATCAGAAGCAATGACTGCATTATTCCTATAATTTCTCTCCAACCCTTGTAAAGCTAATATGAGGGCAACTAGCTCAACTGTGTATACTGATAAGTTTTATTACTGATTACTGGTTCTTCTTCTTCTTTTAGATTTGATTGGCAATTGGCAACCAGCTTACAGGTGCATTACTGCCACGTACTTCATTCTATATCATCACTCTATCTGGTCAGGAGCTGTAGTCCTTACCGCCACATACATCACTCTATGTATCAAAAGTCAGAATTCTTCTCGGTTGGCAACCTCTGCTTTCTCTACTTCACTCTATATCTTTGTATAAGGAGTTCTTTTAAGGAGTTCTGAACAATCTTCTTCTTCTTCTTCTTCTTCTTCTTCTTCTTCTTCTTCTTCTTCTTCTTCTTCTTCTTCTTCTTCTTCTTCTTCTTCTTCTTCTTCTTCTTCTTCTTCTTCTTCTTCTTCTTCTTCTTCTTCTTCTTCTTCTTCTTCTTCTTCTTCTTCTTCTTCTTCTTCTTCTTCTTCTTCTTCTTCTTCTTCTTCTTCTTCTTCTTCTTCTTCTTCTTCTTCTTCTTCTTCTTCTTCTTCTTCTTCTTCTTCTTCTTCTTCGTGGGCCCTGACGCGGTCTGCTTTGCTTCCCGAATGAATAGAGCTGTGGTTGTGTTTCTGGCAGCTGAAGACGATGCCCACACCCTGATTGTAAGCGGTGTGGTTATCGGGGAAACGTATGTGCAGGTGTCCCCCTTATCTGTTCCATCAACGAGAATCACCGTCTCAGGTGTTCCACCTTTCATCACTGACGAGCAGTTGGCGACGGAGCTCCGCAGATTTGGGAAGTTTGCAGGCCCGTTTACAACTCTGACTTTGGGATGCAAGGCCACCAAGTTCAAACATGTGAAATCACTCAGGCGACAGGTGTTCATGTTTCTCGACTCACCCACTCAGACTCTGGAGGTGTCCTTCATGGTCAAACACGGGGATGGATTCTATATGGTGTATGCGAGCTCGGGACAGATGAAGTGTTTTGAATGTGGAGACGTGGGTCATAAACGGTTCGCTTGTGCGCACAGGCAGTGGGCGGAGGGCCCTGATGGGGCCGCGGATGGTGCCGGCGGTGAGCCCTCCACTCACGCCGCAGCTGCGGACGGCGGCGCGGCTTCCGCTCCCGCCACCCCTGTTTCGGAGCCTGCCGCTGTGTCTGTGGACGGCCCGGCTGTGCCGCCCATGGCCCAGCTTGCGGCCGGGAGCGTTGATGGCGATGGCACCAAAAGGGTTACTGATGGTGCGTCACAATCATCTCGCTGTGTGACGTCAACAGCTGTGCCTCCGGCAGCTGCTACTGCTTCGGAGGAGAGGAGTGTGACGTCAGCGGCTGTGCCTCCGCCAGCTGCTGCCGCTTCGGAGGAGGGGACGGAGCACCGACCTGATGGTGTGTCAGAATCTCGCTGTGTGACATCAGCGGCTGTGCTTCCAGAGGCTGCTACCGTTACACAGCGGGGGATGGAACAGCGACAGTCAGCTGCTGAGGGTGGCGTCCAGGAAAATGTGGCCCATGATGAATCCACTGGCCCGGGAGAACCAAGCAGTCAGCTGAGTTGTGCTGGCGAGGAAATGGAGTCTGATAACGACGCTGTGTCTAATACTGGGTCTATTAAGGCAAAATGCAGTACAAACGCGAGTTTGTACTCACTGGACGAAATCAATGCTTTTCTGGATGAAACCTATAACAAAGCCATTAGGGTCACCAACTACTTCAGTGACACTGATAAATTCATTACGTCTGTTGATGTGCTAAGAAGGCAGGTTGGTCCTGACCTCCTGGATGAAAGGAAACGTTATCGCCTCAAGAAACACCTGACAGCCCTGCGTAAAGCAGCAGGGGGAATGCCGGTCAAGCGCGCCCGACAGGAGGACTGAATGGCGGTCGTTCCTCTGCCTGTTTCACACATTTTTGGGATATTGTTTGAACAGACTTGTATATGACATTTAATTGAATGTAATTGACTGTCACGGAACTGGATCTTTGACTAGGTGGGCTGCAAGGAATGCTCTGTGTGGTGTGGGGGGGGGATCATTTCAGTTTGCACTTTTCCAATGTGACACACTTGGTGGAATGATACTGGCACTCTTACATTTTTTGAATTGTGCAATAAAGGCATTTTTTTAAAACTGAACTCTTCTTCTTCTTCTTCTTCTTCTTCTTCTTCTTCTTCTTCTTCTTCTTCTTCTTCTTCTTCTTCTTCTTCTTCTTCTCTTCTTCTTCTTCTTCTTCTTCTTCTTCTTCTTCTTCTTCTTCTTCTTCTTCTTCTTCTCTTCTTCTTCTTCTTCTTCTTCTTCTTCTTCTTCTTCTTCTTCTTCTTCTTCTTCTTCTTCTTCAAGCAGTGAGATTTTCATGTGTACATGATGTCTATAACACTCTATCTGGTCATTCCTCTAAAAGGAGTTCTTATAAAGAGTTCTGAACAATGGTCTTCTTCTTCAAACATTGAGATTTCCATGTCTACATGACATCTATAACACTCTATCTCATGATTACTGGTTCTTTAATTGATAGATATTTTATACTGAGGAATGTATACCGGAGCTCGACTACAACCAGTTGTAGGATCCTTGGAACCATCAATAAATGTTATCAGAATGTTTCTGACGTTCTGTTCAATATACAGTATATATGCACTATATAATCTGTTGCTAATTGCTTATGGTCCTGTCACGACTGTCAAAATAAAACCACAAACAATAATGGCAAAAATCAAGACTAAACACATAAACATAAAAAGGATAATAACCAAAAGACCCGAGCATGGTGACCTATGCTTGGCGTCATGACAGCTATGGCATCATCAAAGAGCAAAGGCAGGCATTACTGAACGAGTGGTGACGTGCTTGCTTTCATCTGCTTTCTACGGGTATGCAGAAATGCTTATACTTGCTTTCTACGGGCATGCACGGGAATGCACTAGTATATATAATTCAAGAAAATCTGTCTGTGTGTCATGATCATAGGACTGTGTGTGTGTCTGTGTGTCACAATCATAGGACTTTGTGTTCCTATGGTAACCATGTCAAAGATCAAAGGCAGGCATCTCACGATCATAGGACTCGCTATGATGTCTTCAAAGATCAAACACAGGAATGATTCACGTTCAGAGGACTCGCTATGACACCATCAAAGATCAAAAGCAGGCATCACTCATGACCATAGGACTCAATATAACATCATCAAGATCAAAGGACTCGCTAGGACTCACTATGACATCATCATCGGTTAGGGAGTTAAGGGGCGCTTGCGCACGCAGCGACTGGCAGCTGGTGGTTTGTCACCAGACTGCAAAACAAATCTACCTACAGGTACAAAATAAGTAATAAAAAAAAAGATCAAAGGCAGACATCACCCACAATCATAGGACTCACTATATCATCAAAGATCAAAGGACTCGCTATAGGACTCACTATGACATCATCATACGGCTGTACGGTGGAACAGTGGTTAGCACTGCGGCAGCACAGCAACTCACCCTTGGCCATGGGATCCCTGGTTCGATCCCAGCCCCTGACCAACAGTGATCTGTGTGGAGTTTGCATGTTCTCCCCGTATCTGCGTGGGTTTACTCCGGGATTTCTCCGGTTTCCTCCCACAGGCCAAAAACATGCAGGTTAGGTTAACTGGAGACTCTAAAGTGGCCCTAGGTGTGAATGTGTGTGTAAATGGTTAAGGGATAGCGCCGTACCGTGGCTGCTTCATCCATCCAGGTGGATGCCCTCAATTTCCCCTCTGGGGATCAATAAAGTATACAAAATCAAAAAAAAAAAATCAAATCAAAGATCATAGGAAAACAGTAACTCCCTACAGGCATGCTGAAATACTTGGTTTCTACGGGCATGCATGGGTATGCACTTAGTATACAGTGATTAACATTCAAAGCAGTCTCCATAGTACTAGAATAGAATCAAGTGGGTGGAGCAATACATGTTCTATCATTCATGATGTCACACATTCTATTTCCTGTGATGTCACATAACATTATAGGAAGCCTGTTATTCTGCATGCCCGTAAAAAGCAGGTGTAAGCAAGCATATCACCACTCACTTAGTAATGCAAGTGTAAGCAAGCACGTCACCACTCGTTCAGTAATGCCTGTCTTTGATCTTTGATGATGTCAAAGGGAGTCCTATATCTTTGATGATGTCATAGGGAGTCTATGATCTCTGATGATGTCATAGCAAGTCCTATGATCTTTGATTACATCATAGTGAGTCCTATGTTCATGAGTGATGCCTGCCTTTGATCTTTGAAGATGTCATAGCAAGTCCTATGGTCTGATGATGTCATTGTGAGTCCTATGATCGTGAGTGATCCCTGCCTATGATGCATGCCTTTGATCTTTGATGATGTCATAGCGAGTCCTATGATCTTTTAGGAGTCCGATGGCCGTGACAGACAGACTCACGGTGTCTATATGATGTCATATAGACATCATATAGACATCATAGCCACATCATAGGTGAATCCTATGATCTTTTAACGGTTCCTATGGTTGTGACAGACAGACAGATGATGATGATGACTATAGACACCATAGTCATAGACACCATATAGAGCAAGTCCTATGAGCTTTGATGATGTCATAGTGAGTCCTTTAATCTTAGGGCTTTGTGCCTATGGTGTCTATATGATGTCATAGAGACACCATCAGTTGATGGCATAGCAAGCCCTATGATGCCTGCCTTTGATCTTTGATGCCCTATGATCGTAAGTGATGCCTGCCTTTGATCACACACAAATACACACACAGATTTTCTTGAATCACTCTATACTATGGTGTCTATATGACGTCATATAGAAATCATGTAGCGATCATAGGAACATCATAGGCGATCCTATGATCTTTTAGTGAGTCCTATGGTTGTGACAGTGTTTAGATGACGTCATATAGACGTCATGTAGAGATCATAGGAACATCATAGGCGATCCTATGATCTTTTAGCAAGTCTGGTGGGCACGACAGACAGAGATTTCTTGAATTAAGTATGAGTGATTTTCTTTGGCTCAACCACCGTTCTTTGCTGATTTAGGGTAACATTGAAGCCAATTTTCTCCACGGATAAAATCAGACATGGCTAGTCAAAAGATGACCACTGAATTACACCAACTCCAGATGGAAAATCTGAAATATCAGCAGTTATTAAACCGTGATAATCGTTTGGAACTTTTGGAAGAAAACAAGGAGTTACAGCTGGCACTTAAAAAGAAAAAATCTGAAAATGACCAGCAGCAGGTAAAGTTTGACCAACTCTCCAGGCAGCTGGAAAATGCCATAAAACGTATTGAACAAAATGACGTTTTACTGGGAAATCGCCGGCAGCTTTCTGAACAAAACAAAGCATTACAACTCGAGCTTCAAAAGAAAACATCTGAAATAGACCGCTTGCAAGCAAAGTTGGACAAAATCTCAAAGCAGCTCGAAAACAACACAAAATCTCTTCAACAAAAGGACAATTTAATTAAAAATAATCTGGAGATTTCTGAAAAATACAAAGGATTACAGGTCGAACTTGAGAAGAAAAAATCTGAAAATGACCTCCTGCGACAGGAGTTAGGTCAAGTCTCTAAGCAGATGGAAAAGCAGTTCAAGATTCACACAGATGTTCAATTGAAGGACAAATTAAGTAAAAATCATCTGGAGAGTCCTGAAAAAAAGAAAGGATTAGCGCTCCAACTTGAGAAGACAAACTCTGAAAATGACCACCTGCGACAGAAGTTAGATCAGCTTTCTAAGCAGATGGAAAAACAGTTAAAGAGTCAAAAGAGTCTTCAATCAAAGGACAATTTAATTAAAAATCATCTGGAGATTTCTGAAAAACGCAAAGCATTAGAAGTCGAGCTTCAGAGGAAAAAATCTGAAAATGACCGCTTGCAACAAAAGCTGGACCAAATCTCAAACCAGACGGAGAACCTTTCAAATACTTATGCAACGTGTCTTCAGCAGAAAGAGACATTACTTAAAAACCAAAAATCTTTGGAGTCAAACCTAATAAAGGTGAAAAAGGAATCAGACACCCTTGCAATCACTTGCAGCAAACAGAGGTCAGAGCTTTTAAGTTTACAAACAGAAAAAACTAAATTAGAGAAAGAGTTACACGGATATCAAAAAGTAATGCCATACTCTGACTCACCAACAGATTTAATTGACTTGAAAGACAAAATGATTGAGGACCTAGAAAAATTAAACATAACGAACAAATCTAAGATTGAAAACCTGACAGAGAAGCTATCAGCTAGCAAAGAGACATGCAAGACGCAAACAAAAGAAAATGCAAACTTGACAGAGATGTTGAAGAAGGCGGCTGATGTCACCAAATATGTGGATCCAATCTTGACAACAGAGATTCACTCTAGGCTCACACCTCACACTGCTCTACCACCCACAGGGAAAAAATTGAAAACGGACACAAACGCCAAGCCAACTTCAAAAACGCTGTCAACGTCAAAGCCACTCACAGAATCTGCCCAACGTGGTAAAGTAAAACCAACTGTCCAACATGTTTCTAAACCAGCTGGATCACATAATCACAAAACAACTGTCAAACATGCTCCAAAGCCATCATCTACAAAACCTCCAGACAAATCCAGACATGGGGAAAAGAATGGAGCAAAACCCACAGTTGAGATATTAGCTGAGACATCACCTGACACATCAGCTATTGATTTGGAAAGTGATTAAAAGTTTATCCACTGCCGTCTCACAGTCTGCATGTTTTTCTTGTGATTTCGTGTCCTCGTTTTTCTCCGGTGAGCTCCGGTTTTTTCGTGAAAAAAATTTAAAAATCACAAGAAAAACTGCAAATCTAAAGCTCTAGTATTTGTTTACAAAGCCAAATAAGTGCACATTTTGTTTTGTGAGTTTGTGTTCTTGTTTTTCTCTGGTGTGCCCCTCCTCCCAGCCAGTCGCAGCAGATGACTGTATTATATATGTATTTGGTACATTATTGTGATGTGCGGGGTAGTGACGGGTGCTTTCCGTCACGTCACTGCACCGCCCTATATAAGGCGGAGGACATCCATCTTACGACCTCTTTGCCGGATGCCTCCCACTGGTGCATACCGTATGCTACTTGTATATAGTTCTAAATAAAGCTGTGTTCGCCAACCATCATTTTGCCTCATCCTTCACCCATGTATTTTCATACATAACATTTGGCGATCGAGGATTAACTCATGGAGGTGTGCATTACACTGCTTCATCCCTTTCTCGAGCTCCTGGGAGTACCACCGGTTTTATGGCCACATTGGCTGGAGGCCTATCAGACATATGGTGCTGGACCTCAGGAAGTTAGATGGGGCGAGAGCGTGGGCGCTTCTTATTCACAACTTGGGTATCGAGGGCCGCAGGGTCCTGCAGATGCTCCGCAAAGCAAACTCATACGAGGAAGTTGTGGAGCTGCTAGCTAAACATTTCTCTACCCCAGACAACATGACTGTTCAGAAAATTCATTTTCACCGGAGACCCCAGCGGGTAGGTGAGCCTTTCTACCAATATGTCATTGACTTGAAGCAGCTAGCCAGCGAGTGCCATTTTGGACTGCTTGAAGATGAAATGGTACACGACCAACTGGCAGAGCACACATGTAATACTGAGCTGCATGCTAGGCTATTAATGACGCCTAATGACTTGACGTTTGCTAAAGCAATGGAGCTAGCTCTCCGGTGGTAAGCTGTTGATAAGCTAGCTGAGGAATTATATTGGCGCCAGCCACAGAAGACACCAGAGCCACTTCCCTCAGCTAATGTTGCAGACCCAGATAGTGAAGATAGTGAGGATAGCTTGGACGAAGATTTTTGGGAAGTCAATGCTGCCAGCCAAAGGTCTGCCCCAGAAAACTCCCGTTTCAGGGGATGTGGGTCCACGACGCACTGCCATAAAGCTAAGAATTGCCCGGCTAGAGGAAGACGTTATATAGCAGATGTGGTCGTTTGAATCACTACACAAGAGTGTGTCGTTTGTCTTACCCAGGGAACCCAAGGGAGAAATCACCCCGCTCGGGCCCGATGGACAATGGGAGTGAACGGTATGAAGAGCTAACAAACACCCTCACTTGCAAGTCAACCAGTTCTTGCTCAGGGTCAGTACCCATGCCGATGAGCAACACAATGCTTGCCCCAGATGCCTCCGGTTCTTGGCTACAGTTGGGTGGGGGTGCAGCTACGATGGTGAACACTACAACATATATAGAAGAGGATGGGGCCCACGAGCAAGTACAGAGCCAGGGGCCGATGCTGTGATCGTGAGATGTTCCAAGACTGTTGCACAATAATCCAAAATGACGACTCCCTTCGACCGAGCTTAAACAAACTTTTCCACAGGTAGTTTTTTTTTCCTCTCTTTTTGTAATTAATCCATTAACTGACTGTCTGTGTCTTTTGTTTTTTTTGTATGGAGCTGGAGGAACTAGAGAACTATCCAAGAGTTTTATTATCATTGCTGTGTCATGGAGCAGGCAAGTGTGTGTCCTGTCCCTGCTTCTCAGTCTAAATGACCGAGACCCGCAGACTCGCCAAAAATACTGCCTGAGAAATCACAGGAGGGCACCAAGGTTAGTGACATCCTTTTCTCTATGGAGAATAAACTTACCAGCATGGATGGTAGACTGGCGTTAAGTCGAGCTTCTTCATAAAGAATTCCAGGGCTTGCGTGAGAGTCTGGAGTTCAGTTAAACACAGCTCATCTCTCTCATAGAAGAAAATAATAGCCTAAAAATGTCAGTAAACACACTAACCATGCGGCTTGGCATTGTTGAGAGAGAAAACCGAAAAATGAAGGAAACGGTTCTCAATTTGCAGTCATGCAGCATAAGAGATAACCTTGTTTTTTTCTGGAATCGTTGAAAAAAAAATACTGAAAATCCACAACAGCTGGTCCGTGAATTTATGTCAACACAACTGAAACTATCCCCGAAGTCACAAATTCAATTACCTTCCACCGAATTGGGCAAAAAAATTCCCAGAATAAATGTCCCAGACCTATTGTTGCCAAATTTGAGCATTTCAAGCAAAAAATTTTGGTACAGAGGAAGGACAGGCAGCTTAAAAACACCAGTTATGGTCTAAATGATCAATTTTCACAAGAAATCTTGGAAAGGAGAAGGAAGCAATATCCAAGAAGGTAAACATGCTGCACGGTGGCGCAGTGGTTTAGCACTGTGGCAGCACAGTTTTACCCTTGGCCGGGGGATCGCGGGGATCATGAGGTCGTGGGTTCGATCCCAGCCCCTGACCAACAGTGAGCTGTGTGGAGTTTGCATGTTCTCCCCGTGTTGCGTGGGTTTACTCCGGGATTTCTCCGGTTTCCTCCCGCATACCAAAAACATGTAGGTTTAGGGCGCTCGCGCACGCAGCGACCAGCAGCCGGTGGCTTGTCACCAGACTGCAAACCAAGTCTACCTACGGGTACAAATAAGTAACAAAAAAAAAAAAAAAAAAAAAAAAAATGCTAGTGTTCCTGTGAATAGACTGTATATAGATGGCAAGCTGTTTATGGATGAAACTATAACACCCTGGTTATTCTAGAGCCTGTTTTGGTTTTTTTTGTTGTTGTTTTTTTAGCTACAGGTGGAAAAAGAGTGTGATTGTGCACAGGTCTCTTATTCATCTCAGTTTAATTTGTTAACATTTGTCAAAATGTTTTTTTTTCTTTGTTGCTGAGGTTGTTTGTCTTTGTAATTAATTTTGTTGAAGTTGTTAGGTCTTTGTAGTATATTATCTGCATTTTTTCACCACTTATTAACCTTTATGTCTGTTTTCTCTCATACTTCTGGTTTATAGGAAATAACTAAGTACATGCACCTCATTTGCTTGCAATTGCAGGCAAATGGAACAGAGACATCATGCACACATACCCAATCATATACCGTATGTTGGTGTATATTTTACACACAACATATACAGTATATATACGTATATATACATACATATATATATATATATATATATATATATATATATATATATATATATATATATATATATATATATATATATATATATACAGTATATGCATACATTACAGACATATAATCACATAGGCACATTTAGTTAGTCTTTAGCACATAACCAGTTAACGAAAACATGTCCACATTTAAGTCTGTCATGTGGAACATACGTGGAATTAGTACCAGGGAGAAGAGGCTAAAAGTTTTTAATCGACTGAAGGATCTACAGGCAGACTTTGTCTTATTGCAGGAGATGCATGTCTTGAAGTCGTCTGTAGATGTAGACCTCCCCGGAATTCCCCCACATGTACTCAGCTGGCTTTAATTCTAAACAAAGGGGGGTAGCTATACTGGTAAACAGAAGAATGTGCTTTGTTGTGAATAATACCATAACAGGTCCAGAAGGTAGATTTATAATACTAAAAATCTCAGTTCAAAATTTGGATCTATGTATTGCAAGCGTTTATGGCCCAAATGTTGACAACCCATCCTATTTTCACACTTTTTTCACTTCTATTTCTGAGCACTTGGACACTACACTCATAATAGGAGGAGACTTCAACCTGGTATTAAACCCTGCAATCGACAGGCTCAGTGCATCGGGGAATTGCCGAAAATGGCAGGCTACTGACACTCTCCAACGATACATGAATGATTTTGGTCTTTGCGATGAATGGTGTTCTCTTCACCCAGCTCTTGGAGAATACACTTTTTTTTTCATCAGTTCATAGTTCACATTCACGTCTAGATTTCTTTTTAGCCAGTAACTCTAGTGTGAGGGACATCATAGACACTGAAACATGTTCAAATTAAGCTATTGGGGACGGGAGTGGCTCAGGAGGTAGAGCAGGTCGTCCAATAACCACATGGTTGGCGGTTCGAATCCCGCTCTCGCCAGATATCCTGCTGTTGTGCCCTGGGAAAGACTCTTCACCCCCAATTGCTCCTGGTGGGTCTGGAAGCACCATGTTAGGCAGCATGCCACCATCAGTGTGTGAATGGATAGATGGCAGGATCTGTAAAGTGCTTTGGTCATCAAGAGATGACAAAAGCACTTTATAAGTGAATACCATTTGCCATTTTATTAGCGATTACCATCCAGTATCTTTTACACTAGTAAATAGGAAAGCTACAAGGGGAACTAGGAGCTTGAAATTTAATATATCACTACTAAAAGACATAGACTTCCTTAACTAATAAAGAGTGGGGATCATATCTGGAATATAGTGATGTGCCAGGAATATCTCCATGTGTTCTCTGGGAAGCAGCAAAAGCGGTGTGCGAGGTAAAATAATCTCTTACTGTTCATATAAGAATAAAAAAGAAAAAGCATTGGAACTGGAGTTAGAAAATTAAATCACTGGAGATGACCTGTGCCATTTCTCCACATGAATAGTCACTTAACGATCTGAGAAAATTAAAGCTGGAATTAAAAGAAATTACAAACAAAACAGGACAGTTTTTAAAACAGAGACTGTGTCTTGAGAAGTTTGAACACAGTAATAAATCGAGGTGATATCTTGCGAACCAGCTTAGATTGAATAAAGAAAAAACAACTATCCACTCTATTAAGGATATGACTGGAAATGTTACCCATGAGCCTGAAGAAATAAATAACTCCTTCAGAAAGTTTTATGAAATCCTCTACTCATCATGTTGATTCAAGATGGCGCCCACAGTGGTTGCCATGGTGCTTCGCTGCGTTTTTTCTTTATATGTTTTTGTTCGTCAATTGTGTGTCTGCCAGCTCTTACACTCGTGAAGAGCTACTAAATATCAGGACTTTCACTCACACGGACCTACTCCCAGTTTTTTTGGCTCCTGCCGCAGATCTGGTTCACTTTTTAGCCCAAAAAGTGAGACGGCGAAAGAGAGGAAGGCAAGCGGGCTCTCTCATGCGGCTTTGCAGGAGAGGCACGCACACGGCTTTGCCTGGCATATTTCTGTCCAATGTCAATTCTTTCTTTAACAAGGTAGAGGAACTGAGACTGCTGATGCGATTCAAGGACCTCTCCACCTCATGTGCTCTCTGTTTTACTGAGACCTGGCTTAAGGAATCAACTCCGGACAGCACGTTCCTCCTCGTGGGATTTCAGCTGTTTCGTGCTGCTCGAGACACAGAGCTCTCCGGTAAGACCACAGGAGGAGGAGTCTGCTTTTACATCAACAGCAGCTGGTGCTCTGATGTAACGGTGATCTCCCAACACTGTTCTCCTGCTCTGGAATATCTATTCATTAACTGCAAGCCTTTTTATTCCCCGCGTGAGTTTGCTTCATTCATCCTCGCTGCTGTTTACGTCCTGCCCAATGCGGACGTGCGCGAGGCTCAGCGCGCACTCGCGGATCACATTCAACAAACGGAGCAGACTTTCCCGGACTCTCTGGTTATTGTGGTTGGCGACTTTAACCAGAGTAGCCTGAGCCACAATCTCCCCCGTTACAAACAGTTTATTAAATGCCCCACCAGAGGAAAGAACACGCTGGATCACTGTTACACTACAGTGAAGGACGCGTATCGCGCTGTTCCCCGCGCTGCGCACGGACTATCTGATCACGTGATGGTCCCACATACAGACAGAGACTGAAGCTCACTAAACCTGTTGTGAGCACTACGAGGAAATGGACCAGTGAAGCTGGGGAGAAGCTGAGCACGTGCATGGAAATAACTGACTGGGGCATGTTTAAAGGAGCCACGCATGATCTGGATGAGTACACGGACACTGTGAACTCATATATCCACTTTTGTGAGGAGAGCATTCTTCCATCGCGCACCAGGGTGAGGTACTCCAATGACAAGCCCTGGTTCACTGCTAAGCTCAGACAGATCAGGAAGGAGAAGGAAGCAGCGTTGAAAAGTGGAGACAGGGACTGCTACAGGGAGGTCAAATATCGGTTTAGCAGAGAACTGAGGAGAGCTAAGTCTGTGTACTCTGAGAGACTCCAGCAGCAGTTCACTGCTAACGACTCTGCTTCTGTGTGGAGAGGACTGAGGCAAATCACCAAGTATCGGCCTCAGGCTTCTAAAGGTCATGATGACAAAGCCCTTTGTCAAAGACTCTCCCAACACTATGCCCGTTTTGACACCTCGTCAGCTGTGTCCATCTCCCCCCCTCCCCCCAGCGCCACTGCCTCCACAGTCCCCACTTCATCAAAGGCGCCTCCCCCCCCTCCTCCCCCCCTGCCCTTGTCATCAGTGAGCAGGACGTGCACAGACAGTTCTCCAGACTGAACCCGTGCAAGGCCCCCAGCCCGGACGGCGTGTCTCCCTCCACCCTGAGACACTGTGTGGAAGAGCTGGCTCCTGTCTTCACAGACATTTTTAACACCTCCCTGAAGTCATGCCATGTGCCAACCTGCCTCAAAACCTCCACCATCATCCCTGTCCCCAAGAAGCCACGGATCACTGGACTTAACGACTACAGACCTGTAGCGCTCACCTCTGTAGTCATGAAGTCCTTTGAGCGCCTGGTCCTGCCCCACCTCAAGACCATCACCACTCCCCTCCTGGACCCGCTGCAGTTTGCCTACCGAGCCAACGGGTCTGTGGATGACGCAGTCAACCTGGCCCTCCACTCCATCCTGCAGCACCTGGACTCCCCGGGAACCTACGCCAGGATCCTGTTTGTGGACTTCAGCTCTGCATTCAACACCATCCACCCCGCTCTGCTCCAGGACAAGCTGTCCCTGCTCAACGTGACTGACTCCCTCTGCAGGTGGATCACCAACTTCCTGACGGACCGGAGGCAGCATGTGCGGCTGGGAAAGACTGTCTCAGACTCCGTCAGCATCAGCACCGGATCACCCCAGGGCTGTGTACGTTCCTCCCCTACTCTTCTCCCTGTATACCAACTCCTGCACCTCCAGCCACCAGTCTGTCAAGCTGATCAAGTTTACGGACGACACCACCCTCATCGGGCTCATCTCCAATGGCGACGAGTCCGTCTACAGGAGAGAGGTGGCCCAGCTGGCGTTCTGGTGCAGCCACAACAACCTGCAGCTGAACGCTCTGAAGACAGTGGAGATGATCGTGGACTTCAGGAAAGTCACAACCCCTCTGCCCCCCCTTACCCTCACAGGCTCTCCCATCACCACTGCAGATTCCTTCCACTTCCTGGGCACCACCATCACCCGGGACCTCAAGTGGGAGCCGACCATCAGCTCCCTCATCAAAAAGGCCCAGCAGAAGATGTTCTTCCTGCAGCAGCTGAGGAAGCTCAAGCTACCCACCAAGATGTTGGTGCAGTTCTACACGGCCATCATCAAGTCCATCCTCACCACCTCCATAACCGTGTGGTACGCAGGAGCCACTGCCAGGGACAGACTAAGGCTGCAGCGCATCGTGCGCACTGCTGAGAAGGTGATCGGCTGCAAGCTCCCATCCCTCCAGGACCTGTACATCTCCAGGACCCGGAGGCGTGCAGGCCGGATCATAGCCGATCCTTCACACCCTGGTCACGTACTGTTTGCCCCCCTCCCCTCAGGTAGAAGACTTTGGTCCATTCAGACTAAAACCTCCCGTCACATGAACAGCTTCTTCCCCTCTGCCATCAGACTGCTGAACACTAAGTGACTTATTAGACTCTCGTGCACTATGTACAGCAGCTCAACCAGACTCATGTCAATTCACTGTTTTCTTTTTGCATTACCGACTGCACTATGTGGTACACCACAATATCTGCTACTCGCTAATATATTTAAAATTGCTTTGACTAGTATTACTCCTTCATATTCTACATTTTATTGCATGTATAGTTTTATTTCTATCTTTTATTTTTTCATGTTTAATGTTGCAGCATCGCACCGAGACAAATTCCTAGTTTGTGTACTACATGAACAATGGCAATAAATCTGATTCTGATTCTGATGTAAAATGAATCCATCTGACTCAGAGATAAATAAATTTTTGGATGATATTAGCTTACCACAATTAAATAATGAACAGATTGCAGCTCTGGATGCACCTTTTCTGGTGTCTGAACTCCAGGAGGCGCTTAAGCACATCCCAAACAACAAAGTTCCGGGACCAGATGGTTTTCCAATAGAATTTTATAAAGAATTTTGGACTGTGATAGCACCTACTTTCTTTAAAATGAACCAAATTAAAGAAGATAATGTAATCCCTCCAAATATGAATTTGGCTAGTATTATCCTGCTCCTTAAACCTGGAAAAGAACCTATGCTTTCATCCAGCTACCGTACCATCTCACTTATGAATGTCGATCTTAAAATAATTTGCAAAGCTCTCGCCAAAAGACTGGAAAGGATAATTCCGTTTATTGTACACCAAGTTCAAACAGGTTTCATCAAGGGTAGGCACTCGGATAATTATACATGCAGGCTATTTAATTTAATAGATTACTGCAAGATTAATAACTTAGAAATCTTGTCCCTGGATGCAGAGAAAGCCTTTGACCGTTTTAACTGGAAATTTCTTTTTATGGTGTTAAACAAGTTCGGGTTAAGTTCATCTTTCATAACCTGGATTAAAACACTATATAGCTGTCTAGCTGCGTCTTTCCAAAAAAAATGATCAGACTTCCTGAAGCTTTAATCTCCAGAGACGTACTAGGCAGGGTTGTCCACTCTCTCCCTCACTTTTTACCATCTTTATTTAACCATTAGCAGCAGCCATACGACAAAATGTTGATATCAGAGGTATCCAAACTGGAGAAAAAGGACACAAGGTAAGTCTTTATGCTGATGATTTATTGATTTTCCTTGAAAATTCACAAAGATCTCTTCTTCAGACAGTGACGCTCATTGATACATTTTCATTATTATTAGAATACTCTGTTAACTGGGCAAATCAATAGTCCTGACTATAAATTGTAATTTCTCAAATACATCAACTATTCCAATACAATTAGGTAATGTTAAATATTTCGGAATAGATATTTTCCCCCAGGCTCTTAGTGTTATTGCGATTAAATCACATTCCCCTTTTACAACAATACAAGATGACCTTACGCGCTGGAGGACACGACCTATATCGCTAATGGGAAGAGTCGCAACCATTAAAATGATGGTCCTTCCTAAAATCAACTATTTGTTGTCAATGATTCCTACCCAACCATCAATGGCCTGGTTTAAGTCTCTAGAATTAAATATACAGGTACATCTCAAAAAATTAGAATATCATGAAAAAATTCAATATTTTTTTCACTCATTTCAGAAAGTGAAACCCATGTATTATATAGATTCATTACACAGAGACTGATATATTTCAGCTGTTTATTTTAATTTTGATGATTATGGCTTACAGCCCATGAAAGCCCCAAATTCAGTTTCTCAAAAAATTAGAATATTGCATAAAATTAATTTTAAAAAATAGTTTTTTAATTCAAATGTGTCCATGTACACACTCAATACTTGGTCGGGGCTCCTTTTGGATTAATTACTGTATCAATGTGGCGTGGCATGGAGGTGATCAGCTTGTGGCACTGCTGAGGTGTTATGAAGGTCCAGGTTGCTTTGATAGTGACCTTCAGCTTGTCTGCATTGTTGGATCTGGTGTCTCTCATCTTCCACTTGACAATACACCATAGATCCTCTATGGGGTTTAGGTCAGGAGAGTTTGCTGGCCAACCAAACACAACATGGTGGCATGTGGGGCGCCATGTGAGTCTGGCCCATTGTTTACTATTGTGACTATTGTTGTCCATGTTTGTGTGGTATGGCTGCCCCATCATGTTTGTGGTGCTGGAGTGCCAGGGCGCAATGCTGGTGGATCTTGGGCTGCTTGCACTGGCGGCCCTCGCCCTGGGTTGGGATTTGGGAGCAGTGGGTGGCCTCATGAACCAGTTTGCAAGCTGGCTTCTGGGGGCGGACAGCCTCGCTTTTAGACCACCTCCCTCCCAGTCTTATTTCCCACCCTCCCCCTTCCTCTGACTCTGGGTGGGATACACATCTTCTTGGATACATTTAGGGCTTTGGGGTGGGGGTGTGCTGCACAGTATCGGTGAAAGGGTTACCTTTGCTGTGCTGTGGGGCTGCCCTCACCTCAATTTTAATTGCATTTTAGATATTGAGGGCTTGGGGGGATGGGGGCCCTGCTGCCCATTGCAGTAGCTAGCGGTGCTCCAATCACCATCCCCCCAATTTTAATTGCACTTTGGTAGTCCACACATTTACACACAATTACATCATATAACCAATATACACCAATCATGTTTTGTGCAGGGGGGGTCTTCCCCCACCCCTGTTGCCCTCCTCATGCTGGTGGAGTGGGGGCCCAGTGGGGAGCCTGGGACCTGTCGTGTTGTCAAAATCCCCAGATGCTACTGAATCTCATGTATAGATACAACCAAGGGAGTGAGAGCGGGACTGAATATGAGAGTAAGTGAGAGTGAGGGGGTGATGAATGGAGGTGGTAGCGATGGGTTGGTTTAGTGCGGCGCTTTGCGTCTCGGGTGGCATCTCAGGGAGCCTGCAGTGGTCTGCTGATCAGTCGCTCGGGTGGGCGCCGGGAGTTGGGGTCTGCTTCTGTTGCCTGCGCTGGTGGTCCCTCCAGCCGCTGCCAGGCGCTGTTGCATGTTCAGGCTCACTGTATCTGTTTGGGCGGATGAGTGAGAGTGAATTAGTGCATATGGGTGCGAATGGGAGCATGTGGGTGTGAAGGTGTGGGGAAAGGTGTGTCTATGAGTCGGGAAGTGCTGGATTAAGGGGGTAGTGCCTCTCGGCAATGTGGACTCCCCTAAGCGGGGGGACTTCTTTGGGCATGGCGGTCCCTGGGGTGTGCAGCAGTGGCGCTGGGGTGGGGGGGCCTGCTGTGGGGCGGCCTGGGGGGGCTTGCACTGAGGGCTGCGGGCCGGTCTCTGGCCTGGGGGGTGGGGTCGCTGGCCTCCTGGCACCTGGGGCCTGGGGGTGGGTGTTGGCCCCACTGGGGGGGGGTAGGGGGCTGGCAGGTCCGGGGGCATGGGCTCGCCGCGCTGGCCACCTGGCGACCTGGCCTCCCTCAATCGTCCCTCCGGGGGTGGATGCCTGGCTTTCCTGGGGCTTGCTGACTTGGGACATTTGTGCCCTGTGGGGGTTGGTGGCAATGCCTTGCCTGCTCGGGGTTCCCGAGGGGAGGGCTGCTGTGACCGGCCCCCCGCTTCATATGTTTCCTGACAAACCACTCACATGCACACACTTATTTTGGGCATGCTCTCATATATACACATGCAGACGTACATGCACAAGTGTCCCTCCTTTAACAGGTGCGGAAACCACACTCGTCTTGAGACATTTTCTGTGGAAGAAGCAGTTTGTCTTTTGTTTGTTTTAGTTGTTGGTTTGTTTGTCTTTTTGTCTGTTCCCCTCCCTTTTCTTTCCCCTTCCACACACTTCCTGTTAGATAAAAAATGAATTGATTTAGACTGAATCAATAATCAATAGGTGGTTTCAAACTTCTGAGCCATTTATTCTCTTTCTGATCAGAAAGGATGTAATCGGTCACAGCATAACGTGCCTCAGAGCTTGCTCACAACAACTCCCTAACATGTGTTCAAGGATGTTGTTTCTTATACCTCAGGCAGGGTCCCTGGCCTTATCTAAGCTAAAGTCTGGCTGGAGCCATCTTTCCCCGAGACTGCTTCTAATCTATGGACAGCACTGAACATTCTGCTATGATCTTTACATGACCTGGTCAAGCTAAGTCACCCTAACTTCAGGTATACAGTACAGAACAGCTTGGTATGATAAAGCAAAAACCCTCGTCATTATTTACAATCTTGCTCAACCTAATCTTACACTGAGAAACAGAAATTCTTTTCAAGCTCTGAGACAGCGGAAAAACAGAGTATCAGGCATTGGCTTATTATATGCACCAGATACCGTTATTATATAAAATAGAATAATACAGCATTAAAATCATATAGAATAATCAATGAAACCTGAAAATATTCTATCATTCCCCCCTTTGATGCTTAAAAAGCATCAGAGATGAAACACTATGGCTTCTAAAACCTCACTGGGCAGCTCGCTAAGTTTAGGTGCATTTTATGCTAAAGCATTTTATTGCAGAAGATCCTAACTCACTTTTTAATGAGGAAAGCCCGCCATTGGCTCCGCTGCCACTCCTGAGCGCTGCTGGAATGTTTAATTTCCTGGGGAGCATGTGAGGATAATACCTTTTATTTCAAAAAAGAAATCAATCATCTAATTAAGTCATAAAAGAGAAAAAATGAACCAGTGATGGTGATTAACCATAAATTGAGATGAAATAGTGTATGTATTTGTTGTTCTGTATCAGTAGATTAGCAGTGATTTAATAAAAAGTTAATACTTATGTGTAAATGTAACTTCAATAAAGAACAATAAAAAATGACTAAAAACCTATTATGTGTAAAAGACGTGTGTATGTTTGTATTAGAGATCTATGTGTGCTTGCATCCTAACCTATGTGTATTACTACCTCAATGTGAAAATGCAACAAGGTATCAACAATCAAACAACAACCAATGGTTTCAAATACAACATATATTAAAACAGAACATAAACAGGATAAAATGAAAAATCTCAAATAAGGATAACACAACTCTGAACTTCAAGACATATTTGATTACTCTTGCAACTCAGTACATTTCAAATTCACATCATGAACATACATCTTTTGGTTTTCTGCATGTCAGTCATACTTTTACTCTGTACTCATAAAACATTAAGCTGGTGTTGTTTCCCTATCATCTCCAGTGGTGGCTTCATAACACTAAATTCACATGAACAAGTTTCAGCATCATATCACGGATACAAGGAATGAAACATGAAAAGATCAAAAGTATCACTACAATAATCACCACCAAGTTTATGACAAGACTCCTCCATGAGGAAAACAACCCGTTTATCCAGTGTGATGAGTCATTAACATTATCCTTAGCCCCAGCAGTCTGCAAAGCAGTCAGATTACGTATGGCTGAAGCAATGACACCTCCATCTGCATCATGTGCAGGTATAAAGGTGCAACAGTACTGGCCTACAATTGCGCACACACCCCGACGGGCGGCAGTCAACTGATCAAGTATCATTCTATTCTGTGTTGCGATAAGTCTTATAGCAGTCATTTCCTCCCTTTCACCTTTCCAGGCAGCTAAGGAAAAATTCACAAAAGACTGTAGTCTATAATTAAGAGTCTCAATCCACAAGGTGTTCTTTGCCACTCCCACCCAAGGGAATAGCGACTGAACTACCTTTTGACCTGTAGTAAGTATCTTGAACTGCTCTGGCACGTCCGTACCCCAGATGGAATCATGTGGTGTGAAAATGGCATCCTGTGATAGGTCTCTCTTCCCTCTGCTCGTCTGACCGACTAACATAATCAGGGTGTCGTCAGTCACAAAGACAGGAGCACAGGTTCCTGCCCAGTTCATAGGCAGATGGGAATACGCCTTACGACCCCACAGCCACCAACCATCCATCACCATATGTGCGCCATACATATGGAAGTTGCAGATACCACTGCAGAGATCCAGCCTGTGGACACCATCTGCCCATCCGATCGGTCAGAGTATTAGCATCACAGGTGTGGTGTATACTGTACCGGTACACTGCCTCACACCGAGAAAGGGGTAGGTCGCCCAGAGGGTTGTTACCACTTTCCTTCAGACAAAAAGAAAAAGCCCCTGATGAAACTAACCTTGCTCTTACAGGGAAAGGGGTACCATAAGTTCTCTGATTGGTAGAGTGACGAAAGATTTCACAAGAGTGATTCAAAATCTTTTTTGTGTAGTCCCTTTCATAGCCTTCTGTAAAAAAAAAAAAAGAGAGCTTTTGCTGGTTCCATCATTTTAGCTACAACAGCAGTCTGTCCAGCTGACGTTTAGTCAGGCAGATAGGTGAAACAATTGTTCACTTCTGGATAGAAGCATGAAATTTGGCATAAATGTAGTCCAATAAGTCCTCTTTCATATAAGGTTAAGACCCAATTCGAATCTTGCTTGGTACTTGCATTATTCAAGATGGCGTCCAAATATGGCCGCCAAAAACACGTTTTTGCTTATAACTAGAAAATGTGAGCTTTTTGGGCATAATAATGTATTGTTGACTAATATAAATGTGTACATTCCGCACATTTTGAGCCCAAAATTAAGTCTGTATGACAAATGGTTCTTGAGATATAATATTTTGAAAATTGCCACAAACTGTATAATCTTAATCATATCAAAAGTTACAGAGATACAAATGTTGAACAATAGTAATTGAACATTTATGGTATATGTTCATTCGAATCACATTCGAAGATCAATAATAGCATAATGAGAAACCCCAAGAAAGTTAAAAATACAAAACGCAGTCAGTGATATGCCAAATATTATGTAATCGAGTGTAACCTCATTACAACCCATGCATCAACAGAGTGAAGTGATCGAGAAGACCTCCGCTAACCTTCTGCTTGGTGACATGCACCACCACAATAACACAGAGAAGTGCAGCTTAAATTTTCCCTGCTGCACTTGCACAAGCCCCTACAAGCTTTCTTGCAACCACAGTGCACAAGCTCTTGACATACTTTGGAAGCTTCAGGGAGAGTGGTTATTGCTGTACCATGAAATGAACCTGATGCATTTGTGGAACTAGGGTCATGATCAATGTTGTCTACCTGCCCAGTAGTAAACAAACCCCTTTTCAACTTTGGAGGGCATACCACTCCTTCTTGTTCATATTCCTCACAGATATAATTGCCTAAATTGGCTGATATTTGAAGCACACGATCATAAGCAACACAAAGACCAAGTTTGTGAAACTTGTCAATTAAATCCCTTTTGCGGGTTTCTGCATGAATAAGCAGTGCAGTGTAGACAGCTATAGGAGTTTCTTTGTCAGTGTTGTGCCTCAAAGTTTCTACATTGGAAGAACGCCTCCTTTTAACAGTGTTGAACAAGATTAACTCAGACAGAATGGTGGCCACCAAAGATTCACTACTGATTTCAGTTTGGTGAAGGATATTTGGGCCTCCAAGAATCATGCTAAGCATTGCTTTCAAGGACTTTGGAATGCTTTGCTCATGACAGTCTTTCTCAAAAGAACCACTAAACTGTTGTTGGTATCCAAGCATCTCTCGCCTAAGTATTTTGGCTGCTTTTGCCAAAATCAAGCTGTCAGAGTCATAATGTTTCTCTCTTAGAATCCTCAACGCTTCACCTATATCTGTTTCAAAAGCCAAGAGAACTTCTCGACCACTTCTGTAAGCCTGTAATCCAGGCACATTTGACAATAAATGTTCTTTCAGCCTTGAAGAGTTAATTTTCTGCTGAACAGAAACACCCAGCTGACTGATGCGTGATTCATAAAGCTTGACCAAATCAGACAGTTTATAACTCCGAGCAGTTTCACTTGTTTCTTCTTCAATGTATGTTGCCAGTTCTGCTAAGGCAATACTTTCAGCCCACTTTTGCTTATTTTCAGAACTGGTACTGTTTCTCTTTTGAGCACGTACTTTGTTGTACAAACGAACCAAGCAAGTATTGTGATACATTGCATCAAGTGCATGCAGGTCTGTACCAGCAAGTTTAGCAAGAAGCTTGGTATCATTTATTTCTGTTGCACAACATTTTCATGGACTTCCATGGTCCGTGCCCTATGCATTTTACCACCCCCATTTTCACAGAAGAAGCAAGTGTCACTGCCACTACTAAAGGTGACTTTGGAATGAGTTTTCACAGGGCTATCTGCACTCTCAGAGCTCTTTCTTTTCAAAACCCTCTCTAGTTTTAAATTGCTGAACTTGTTGAAACAAGATTTGTGCCATAAGGCTTCCTTAGACTTGAGAGTCTCTGCAATCCCTGACATGTTTCAGGACCCAAGAGACAGACACAGACACGGGCAGATACAAAATAGTTATTCTTTATTGTCAAGTGTGAGTGAGTGTAGTGCAAGTGTGAGTGCAGATATAGTAGCCTGGTCACCGGAGCTGAGCGACACGGAAGACGACCTGGCAACCCTAGAACACACAAGCAGAAACCGTTAAGGCTGTTCAGCACAAAAGGACAAGTGCAGGTATGCAGCTTACTTGAGGTTGTCTCTTGACTGTATCTGGCTGTTCCCCGATGTCCGTGAGCTGTGGTGGTTCTGGTGCTTGAAGCTGTGATGGTGATAACTCCAGTAACCGTGGTGGAGTTCGTGGCGAGAGCAATGACTGCACTGACAGCTGTGACGTTGACTGTTCCCGTAGCCGTGACAGTGATAATGTCCGTAACCGTGGTGACAATGACTCCTGTGACTGAGGGAGTGACAGTACCTGCAGCTGCAGTGGAGAGAATTCCTGAATCAGCGAAGGCCAGGAGGAGCTCCGGAAGGGAGAGGGTAATTCTCCGTCCGTTGGAGATACCGGTCCGCCGCCTGGGAGGTCCACCTGTGCACAGGGGTGAAGATTAGGCGTGGAAAAGCAAATAGTCTTCTTACGTGGTAGGTCTTGTCGTGGCGTTCTTGACTTGGCTGTAAAATGAAGCTCTGGCTCATACTCAGTCGAGGTAGACAGACGACTCCATGCCGGGCTGTCCATGACGCTGGCTTTTAAGAGCCGCTGATTAGTACCTGTTGGTCTGTGCACGGCTGGAGCTGATGAGCTGGATGATGGCCCAGCGGCCGCCATGACAATCCCTTGCCCATCATTCAAAAGTTTCAAATCAATTGTTACTGGAACTTCACCAGCCTCAGTAAATTTCATAATGTTTTCAGCAAAAGTTTCATAGCCTGAGCCATATGATGCTCTTGTGCTTTTGGCAGGACAGATTAGCTTCTCTACAGTTTCCAACTGGCAAATGATACATTTTGTAAAATCCATCACATTCATTTGACTGTCACTTCCAGAACTTAAGCAGGCACTGTCTTCTCGTGAATCCATGTTGTCTCGGTTCCTGGTATGCTACGTTAGATTAATTGGTTTCACCACCACCTCTTCTACAGCACTACAATAACAACTTGGGATACCTGAAAAAAAAAGAAATCATAGTTAGGCCTGAAAAAAAAAAGCAATCTGAACATCCCTGTATCTCAATACTGACACTCCCACTGCTGTACCTGAAATGAACATACTGTGGCGGTTCGTTTTAACCCCACAACAGACTAAGGACACTCAGCCCTCTTTTCTCTGTTTTTCTGCTGCATTACTGAGAAGCAATGTGCCATTCATGTATTTGTGATGCAAACATGCATGTGTTGTGATGTAATGCGCCATTCGGTATAGTGTGCATATGGCTTGTCCTTACTGTGCTTTTTCTGAGCATCTTAGATGTGCTTTGGTGTATTAATGTCTACAGGTAGACGAGTTTCTTCTGTCTCACCTATGTGATGTTAATCGATGCCTTTCATCCTTTGTACTCATGCGTCCTGTCCTTACTGTGACCTAGAGACTCAGATCAATATGCAGATGTGCTTGTTAGCCTCTTTGTCTTGCACTTAGAGCGAGGTCTAGCTAATCTGCCCATTGTGATGTATGGCTTACAAATGCAAATACCTCCTGCCTGTTCTGTTGTCCCTTTGATCATTCTAGACTGTGGGGTATGTCTTTTTGATGTATTGTTATGATCAAGTATTTAAGGTGCAACTCTGTAACGCAATCTCTCTCTTCTTCTCTCACTCTGATCCTGCAACTGGTAGACACACACGTGTCCGCCTCTCCTTCTCTGAGAACTTAGGGATCCCGCTCCGGGCTGCTCCACTATGCACTTGTCACTCCCAAGATCCAGAGGTGAGCCAGGCCAGCTCGATCCCCAGCAGCTGCAGCTGTCATTGAAAAGGTCAAGGTCAGGTCATCCAACCAATCTGCAATGGATCCAGTGGATACAGGTGTAAAGAAACGGAAAAGATGCCAGGTCTGTCCCTCCCGAGAGGACAGTAAAACAAGTACTTCTTGTGTGAAATGCAAGAATTACATCTGCAGAAAGCACACAGTTACATTCTGTCCATCATGTGGAGAGCATTGAAAATGTTGAACATTGAAAATGTGAGAAAAAGGGGCAAGTTAAATGAAAAAAAAAATACAGGGGGAAAAACTTGAACAAAATAGTTCTTAAATATAGTGTTGAAACTAAAAATGTATTGTTATGTCATTTTTATAAATGTTTATATAATCTAAAATAAAGTTGTTATTGGTTTAACCTGTTTTTTGACTGTTTTGAGTGGATTTACACAGTAGGGGACAAAATGACCTGCAACATAATCAATGTATTTTTTTTTTCAGCATAATACAAGGGTTTAACTGTTTGAGTGTGTCTGTCACTGAACTGCAACATAACCCCTAGTGGTCAAGAGTGGTAAATATTTTTTGTCAGTAAAATAGTTCAGATTTCCAAGGCTATAACTTGAAAGTGGGAAGAAACAATGGCTTACTGTCAATTAGAAAGATGTAAAATATGATCCAAAGTTTTAGATAGGAATAAATTTACGCATCTAATTTGCATAATGTCGCAGCAGCTCTTTAAATTCCAAAACTCCGTCGAAACTGGACTTTGGACATACAGTATTTACACAAAGAATGGTTCAGTCTTTTGACATCGTTTTTTTGTACAGAGGTACCTCATCCTCTTATCTTCAAAGTATATGAACAAGAAATCAGCACAATATTAAAAAAAAAACACAGAAATAAGTCACTTACCAGTGGCTAACGGGACTCACTCGCTGCCGTGGTCACTGCGTTTTCACCCATCGTGGTCGTTATTTTGCATTCTGTTTTTCATTTATGCTCTCTACCACATCTACAAAGTGTTGTGATTATCCCATTTCATGGTCTGAACCCTGATGCTGTCTGCGCTTGGGCTGTGTGGTATTTTCCCTGTTCCCGGCCTTCCAGGTCTTTCAATGTGACAGCATCACGGCGGGACTTCCAGCTGTCAAAGCCGAGCTGCGTCATGACAGCTGATTCACATTCCACTGTTTAGTTTCTCATTGCCTGATTAATGTTGTGCCTTATTTAAAGGAGCAGCTGAGGCTACTTCTGGCTGCGACCTCATACTATGTGGGACTTCCACAACATTGGTCTGGAATCCCTAACCCTGATTCCAGTCTTCCTTCCTCATCATATTCAGTGAGTGTAATTCTTCCTCAAGGGTTTTGTCTCGTATCTTAGTCATCAGTTTTGTGCTTAGTCCATGGATGTGGTTTTGCCCCATGTGGCTTATTATTTTGTCATCTCAGTTTTTGTTAATAAATATGCAAACTCATCGGCTGCCTACAGCATCTCATTAAGGGCCATCCCCTAACAGTAGGTCGCAGCCAAGCGAGATGCCGGTCACCGTGAGTTTGCATTGTTGGGCTTGTAGTTTTTTTTTCCTTTTCCGCGTACCAGTGTGCTGGGAGATGGCATCGCCACGCAAGGGCTATGCTATGAGCTTGGGCTACGAGCTGGTTATGGCCCTCATTGAGATAGATGGTATCCTTTCACATGCTCGTAGCAACCCCACCCCAGGCGGTCCACGCTGGTACCTGGACCTCACAGAGGCAGCTATTAACCGCCATCCTCGCTATGCGGACCACACCGAAATTAGAAAGAGGATGGCGGAAATCTTGGCACTCTGGGGGAAGATCCGCGGACTGGAGGGAAACTCTGACAGGAAGCCGAGGGTGAGGCATTCCCGCTCCTCGCCTCGGGATCCAGTTCCTGTCACCCAGCAAGCCCAGGAATCTACACCACCCAAGTGCCATTCCCAGCGGAGAAGGACATCAGCCAGGATTTCCCCGGAGGAGACTCAGTGGACAGCTGTGAGCATCCAGGACCGTGTGGCTGCGGCTCGTTCTGCCTCCCATCCTTCCCAAGTTATGAAGCATGTGAGGGCGGCAGTCAGACTAATGGAGGTCAGTCCCAAATTCCATGATTACCCCAAGTGCACTGACCTGCTTACCTCTGTCTCCGCGCATGAGCGGCATTTCCTTGGCCTTACCTTTGCCTTGCCCTCTGCCAGTAAACATCATCACCATGCTCATAATGGGCCTCAGTGAGTTCCTCGTCCAGATCCAGTTCCAGTTAGCCATAAGAACTCTGCCTCCCAGCCAGCTGTTGCCTCTGCATCACATCAGAGGGGTAAAGACTGCAGCCTCTGTCTCCGGGTCTTCCAGTTCCTGCTGTTCCGTCAGCTCCTCGTCCCCGAACTGTCTCGGCTGCTCCTCCCTCCTCCTCGACACTTTCCCCAGCTGCTGTGAGCTCCATAGGTCCGACTCCGGCTGTCCCTATTCCTGATCCTGTGGGAGCAGCTCCTCTTCATCCTCCCGGGGGGCCCTCCATCACCATCCAAAGGGGAGAAGAGAAAACCAAGCCCACTGCAGCAGTTTCCATCGATCCTCAGCGAAGCAGGCAAGTGCTATTTCATTCTTTTCCCTCACAGTGTGAATTGCCTTGTCTGACTCCTGGGGGTGGAGTTCGGGGCTCACAGTCCTCCGAGCTCCCTCCACCTGCTGCGGTTATTAATTGTGAACCTGCATCCTCTGTGTCTCCTTCCCCTGAGCGTCCCCCGGTGCCAGGACTACACCACCAGATGAGGAAGGAGCCTGCGGCCCTGGAGAGCCTGGTACCAGCCCCGCAGCCATGTCACGGGCAGAGGAGGAGGGCAGACTGCCGGTTGGAGCCTGTGCCGATGATCAAGTGTCCCCGGGTCTCCATGGAGGAGTGGTTCGACCCAGCAGGCCACGGATCCCCTGCCACCACGTCGTGCAGGCCTTTGTCATGGACAGGGAATCCCCAGACTGTGTGGACCATCATGCCGGCTGCAGAGCCCGCTGCAGTCAAGTGGGAACCAGGAGTGGACTCCCAGCTCGTTGAACCTGAATCGTCGAAGTCCTGGACAGCGGTAGAGCCTGAGATCAGGCAAGTGCTCTATTTTGTCTTCCTCTTTTCTGTTCTAGAGCATTATTGCCTGTCTCTCAGGGAAACGAGCCGGGTGCAGCTGATCGCTGCATCCGAGGTGGTCTCGCCGGACTCTGCCGCTGCCAGTGATTCTGATCCCGGTTTCCTGTCTTCCTCTGAGCCTTCTCCCAGGGTCACCGGTGATGAGCCTGTTCCGGTCATCGTCTTGAAGGTTCCGGGTT
The DNA here is from genome assembly GCA_020510985.1 of Pholidichthys leucotaenia. Classification (NCBI taxonomy): domain Eukaryota; kingdom Metazoa; phylum Chordata; class Actinopteri; order Cichliformes; family Pholidichthyidae; genus Pholidichthys; species Pholidichthys leucotaenia. The sequence goes on along the minus strand of CM035839.1, from coordinate 294,481,993 downwards.
CGTGTTTGGAGGTCATCCCTGGTGCTGCACGGGCCTAGTCAGGGTCCGTCGTGGGTGCTGTTCCAACCCAGTCGGGGTCCGTCGTGGGTGCAGCTTTGACCCAATCGGGGTCCGTCGTGGGTGCTGTTCCGAACCAGTCGGGGTCCATCGTGGGTGCTGTTCCGACCCAGTCGGGGTCCGTCGTGGGTGCAGTGTTGACCCAATCGGGGTCCGTTGTGGGTGCAGCTCTGTCCTGGTCGGGGTCCAGCAGGGGTGCAATGCCAGTTCGAGCGAAGTTCGGAGAAGGAGCTGCAGATCCTCCGCCGTTCGACGCCGGACTGGTCCCTCATCTTCCTTCCCCCCCTTCCCCACCGGGTGCCGCTGAGGTTCCCCGGATTCGGCTCGGCTTTCCCTCTCTATCCCTGTCGGTAGGGAGGCCGCCTCCGAGTTCTCCCCTTTGGTCCTGGTGGCCTATTGACGCAGGTCAGCCGCCCGGGAAACTGCTTCGCCGGTTTGGCGTTCTGTGTCGGCCACCCGACGGACTGTCTTCTCTGTTCGGTGACATGGTCCGGCCGCCAGAGGTACTGTTTCTCCGGGCCTGGGACTGGGGTCGGCCGCCCGAACTGTTTCTTTTTTCCCTGCCTGCCTTATTTATGGTGTGTTAGCTTCATCATTTTGGGTTATCTTTGTTGCCTTCTGTGTTTTGTTTTTTTTTCCCCGTTGTTATAGTGTTCCCCTTTTCTTTTTGTGGTTCTTGCCCTCCTGGCCTGGTTCCCCCTCCACCCTCCCTGGGTCAGGCCCAGTATCCTTTTGTTTTGTTTTGTTTTTTTTGTTTGCTTTTTTTAGGGGGGGAGGGGAGCTGGATGTTATATTTGCACCTGGAATGCTCCTTTTGAGCAGGGAGTACTGTCATGGTCTGAGCGCTGATGCTGTCTGCGCTCGGGCTGTGCGGTATTTTCCCCGTTCTGTTGTCATATGGCCTTCCAGGTCTTTTATTGTGACAGTATCATGGCGGGACTTCCGGCTGTCGGAGCCGAGCTGCATCATGACAGCTGATTCACATTCCACTGATTAGTTTCTCATTGCCTGATTAATGTTGTGCCTTATTTAAGGGAGCAGCTGAGGTTACTCCTGGCTGTGACCTCACACTACGTTGGACTTCCACAACGTTGGGCTGGAATCCCTAACCCCGATTCCAGTCTTTCTTCCTCTTCATATTCAGTGAGTGTAATTCGTCCTCAAGGGTTTTGTCTCGTATCTTAGTTGTCAGTTTTGTGCCTAGTCCATGTATGTGTTTTTGCCCCATGTGGCTTATTATTTTGTCATCTCAGTCTTTGTTAATAAATATGCAAACTCATTGGCTGCCTATAGCATCTCATTAATGCCCTGCAAGGGCCATCCCATAACATCCCACATAAATTTTGCTTGTATCCCGCGGCTATTTTCCATGTACAAAGCCATCTAAGTGACGGTGACGATGACCAATCGTGGCCATATTAGCTTTCTGAGCTAAAAGAAGGGAATACAGGAAAAGGAAATGAGAAGTTCTTCTTCTTTGGTGTATTGTCATCCATTGAGTCCTCCAGCGCATGTCTGCCACCTTCTAAAACAGGCAGATCAGTGCAAATCAGTACAAATCCCCAATGCAGCTGGCAATGTCAGAGTGAAATGACAGGCGCAGCACTGTGCTCTACCACTAGGGGGAAGCAAATTCTCACACTCAGAGGGTTAATGTTCTTAAAATTAGTATTTTGGTGAAAAAAATATTTTGTAATTTTTGATGGGTCAACAATAATACAAACATTTACATCCAGCAGCTGGAGTAAGACAAACTCGGAAGTCCAGTGAGGATGTCATAGGCAATAGCATCACTAGCTTGATGTTTCGTGCCATTGCTGGGTTGCCAGGTAGTGAATTATTTAGCTAAATGCTTGAGTCTCAAGGTAAACATCAGTTTCCCAATCTTTCTCAAGTATGGCATGACAAAGGAGCAGGATAAATATGGGTTCTGCTTTTGATGGCTAATGTCTGCTGAAGAGTCTGAAAGGGCTGAAAAGTCACACAGAAGTGACCTTTTTTCTTTTGTCAGGTAAGCCAACCAGTGCTCGCAATGATGCTAACTAGTTCATTCAGCTTCTGCTGCTAATCTGGTGGTTAGGGGTACAGGGGAGGGGGACAGTCGAAAGTCTATGTAACAAATTAATTGTATTTCTGACATGTTCACATTATAATTATGAGTGTATTATAATATCAGCCAATATATGGCTTGGAATAGACCCCACTAACTGCTCCTTACCAAGCGGATACGTATGACAGGTTCATGATATGAACAACATTTGAATCTATGAATGTAACAGCGCATACTAATTGTGCACCAGTAATGTTTTACATATTTTTTTTTAATTATCAGCTTTGATGTGCAGCTGCTCAGTCTAATAATTTGGTGTACAGGGAAAAAAGTTACAGTTGTTTATTTTTGTTACAGATTAAGACAATAATGTAAAAAATTTATTGATCACCATGGAACTGAGGTTAAAAATAGTTTAAGTTCTAATAGTAGAATAAACAGGTCTTAATTTATTTTCTTACTAATGTTACTGCACAGCATTAGCCACAGGATTTCTTGAGTCCCTGAAGTAGCTGTAATTATGTATGTAGAAATTTATGTCAGAATTTTGACTATCAAGAAATAAACCAAAACATTGTTTCATCCTCTGTGAGGACTTCCTCCATCATGAGGGGAATAAGCACAGATGGGTGTTAGGACAATGTCATCATGATACAGCAGAGAAGAGCTCCACCAAACAGTGACTGGAGAGAGGGTCAACAGCTTCTGAAGCCCTCACTGATGTGATGGACCAGCAGGAGTTAAGGACAGAACATCAATACCCCACCTGTGTATGAGGTCTGGACTCTATTAGCAGCTCAGGACAACAACCACCAGAGGAACCATCCAGTGAAGAAGACAGTCGGCAGCACACCAATGTAAGTTTAGTCTTATCAAAACATTTTACACACAGTAGTGCATAAAGCCAAATCCTTTATTTTTAACAGTTTTTGAATATATATATATATATATATATATATATATATATATATGTGTGAGCAGCCTTATATATATATATGTGAGCAGCCTTGTCAAACCAATCATATTTACGGATTATTTTGCCAAAAGTAGATGCAACAGGTATTTGTTTCTTTCTTTTTTGAATAACTTCTCAAAACAATTGTCAAAATTTGGCAGCTAAAATGTCTTGGACTTTTCATCACTCTGTATATAATTCAAGAACTCTCTGTCTGTCTGTGTGTCTGTGTGTCTGTGTGTCTTTGTGTCTTCTTCTTCTTCTTTTAGATTTGATAGCTATGAACGTCCATAGCTCACCTAAATTCAGTCAAGAGCGTTGTCAAGTGCTGATGAATCAGAAGATGATCAATCTCGGAACTAGAAAAGCACTCGGAGAGCGCAGACCTCCGCCAAGCACCACAGTTCCCCCCATACAGTGTTTGTGTGTATGTTTTCAGATTCCTTGACCATGAAAACATATGACTAGCAATTGGATTGACAATGATAGGATTAGTGGTTCAGTAGTTATTCACGAAAATGACATTTTCCGTAATGGCGGCCACAGTTCCGCCCATACAGTGTTTGTGTGTACATTTTCAGATTCCTTGACCACGAAAACACATGACTAGCAATTGGATTGACAATGATAGTATTAGTGGTTCAGTAGTTATTCACGAAAATGGCATTTTCGGTAATGGCGGCCACAGTTCCCCCCATACAGTGTTTGTGTGTACGTTTTCAGATTCCTTGACCACGAAAACATATGACTAGCAATTGGATTGACAATGATAGGATTAGTGGTTCAGTGGTTATTCATGAAAATGGCATTTTCCGTAATGGCGGCCACAGTTCCCCCCATACAGTGTTTGTGTGTACGTTTTCAGATTCCTTGACCATGACAAACCCCGGCAAAAACATATCCTCCTGGCGGAGGTAATAAACAGAAGGAGTGTAAAGTAATCATTAAACTTACTCAGGAAGGGGCATCTTTCGTGAGTGGAACCCAATTAACCTCACAAATGCAATTAATAAGTCTAGAGAAGTTTTAAATGCAAGAATTCTTTGTAAAGATAGTGTTTAACAAAGAAAAACAATCAGAGTGAATAAGATGGAGGGGAAAAATGTGCAGTGTTCAGCATTGGCAGGAAATAAGGTAATGAGACAAGTGATATTGGGCATTTCAACGGCTGTCTCAGCTGATGAAATAATAACTTAACTGGAGAAAAAGTGACAGAGGTACACTACCATTCAAAAGTTTGGGGTCACTTAGAAATTTCTTTATTTTTGAAAGAAAAGCACTTTTTTTCAGTGAAGATAACTTTAAACTAATCAGAAATACACTCATTGCTAATGTGGTAAATGACTATTCTAGCTGCAAATGTCTGGTTTTTGGTGCAATAGCTAGATAGGTGTATAGAGGCCCATTTCCAACAACTATCACTCCAGTGTTCTAATGGTACAATGTGTTTGCTCATTGCGTCAGAAGGCTAATGGATGATTAGAAAACCCTTGTGCAATCATGTTAGGTCTGCAATGCTGTAATTGCTGCAAATGGAGGATTCTTTGACAAAAGCAAAGTTTGAAGGAAAAAATTATTATTTCAAATACAAACTAGAAAAGCACTCGGAGAGCGCAGACCTCCGCCAAGCACCACAGTTCCCCCCATACAGTGTTTGTGTGTACGTTTTCAGATTCCTTGACCATGAAAACATATGATTAGCAATTGGATTGACAATGATAGGATTAGTGGTTCAGTAGTTATTCACGAAAATGACATTTTCCATAATGGCGGCCACAGTTCCGCCCATACAGTGTTTGTGTGTACGTTTTCAGATTCCTTGACCATGAAAACATATGACTAGCAATTGGATTGACAATGATAGGATTAGTGGTTCAGTAGTTATTCACGAAAATGGCATTTTCGGTAATGGCGGCCACAGTTCCCCCCATACAGTGTTTGTGTGTACGTTTTCAGATTCCTTGACCACGAAAACATATGACTAGCAATTGGATTGACAATGATAGGATTAGTGGTTCAGTGGTTATTCACGAAAATGGCATTTTCGGTAATGGCGGCCACAGTTCCCCCCATACAGTGTTTGTGTGTATGTTTTCAGATTCCTTGGCCGTGAAAACATATGACTAGCAATTGGATTGACAATGATAGGATCAGTGGTTCAGTAGTTATTCACGAAAATGGCATTTTCCGTAATGGCGGTTTTCTTGTGGACGGTGATCCAGATCATCCCCAAAATTTAATCAGTTCTTCCATTATTTCTAACCTTGTCAATGTCTTGACTATATTTTCTATTCATTTTACAACTCATGGTGGTAAACAAGTGTGACTTTTCATGGAAAACACAAAATAATTTGACCCCAAACTTTTGAACGGTAGTGTAAAAAGGTTGAAAACTAATAGAAATGGTGAAAAATGTGATTGTCAGTAATGTTAAAACTTGATGAAACAAGACTGCCAAGTAAGGTGTAAATTGGCTACATGAGCTACAGTATGAAGTCAGACTTTACGTTCCTCCACCACTCAGCTGTTTCAAATGTCAAAAGTTTTGCCATGTAGCAGCGGTAAGCAAAGGTTGGATCACGTTGGGGTCACCAGTGTAGAGGAATAAGATCAGGCAAGATGCGACGAGCCGGAAGGTTGCAAAGTTTTATTTTCCTCCAACATAATGAGACACACTTTGTAGCTCTGTGCACTACTGTGCTCTACTGTGCTGTTGAGACATGTCACACAAGCTCTTTTATACAGTGATACAGAAAGAGAGAATGCATGGCACATTAGCATATCAGTCAATACACATGATTTGCATGACCAACTGGCGCCCGGATGTCCTCTCCCTCATCCTGGGGATGTATACACGACAGACCATTGTTCTGATTGCCCCCAGGGGCTCTCTGTCCATATGCAAATTGTCCTCCGTTTCCTCCAGCCCTGCTGAGCGTGAAATAGTATCAGTCTGCATTGTGCTGGGTCACCACAGGTTTGTATTTTGTATTTAAGGAAGCAGCTGAGGCTTACTCCTTGCTGCCACCTCGTCTAACCTCCATGTGTGTGTGTTTTGCACAGGGCATGCGATGCGTCAGTGCAGTAGTGTTGGAGTAGTAGTGTCTGTAGATAGTGCATGCTGCATGCTGCATGCTGCCTCTGCTTGCTACTTTCTGCTTTCAGCTACTGCCGCCAGCTAGCCCTCTGTTTTCGGGGGTGAAAAGAGGAGCCGAGTGTGTTAGTCTCCTCAGCCGGTACACAGCCTGTCCACTGCCAAGACTCGTACACGCCTCCTCGTGGCCACACACGGTAACTGGTACTTTGCGGTTTCCAGGCCAAGTTGTACGGGATCTCGGAGCAGCAGTGGGCCCCAGAGTCGTGGCATGCTGGCCCACTGGTATGTGGATACGCCCTGCTGCCCGTCAACCACTGCCCCGGTTGTGGGTAAACAGCCCCAGTTATGGGCAAATAGCAAAGACCTCAACGGTGGACCAGACGGAGGATGATGGTTGACCTTTGGGAAACATCACAACGGCTGGGAAGGCGAACGAAGGCTGCAGCAGAAACGGGTCACCAGTCGTCTTGGAGTCCATGCCACTGGATCCTGACCCCAATCTGTCAAGGTCTGTGTGGTGGCTGTATGTGCACCAGCCTCCCCACACTAAACAATTTCACGCACAGCCGTCTTCTTCATGGGAATCCACCTAACATCCCGGGTTAAGTCCTGTGGCGATGAGTAAGTGGCGACGGGGGCAGGACTGTGAAGTCTGGAAGCCCCTAGTCACAAGCTGGCACATCAGGCGGTGGATGCCAGATGATTGCTGGGCTCTTGGACCGAGGCAGAAAGAGCCCTTCGGTGGCTACATCCACAACTGAGCAGTCCTTTTTAGGATCCACTCTGCTCACCCTTGATAGGGAAGGGGCTAGAAAAGGTGCCCTAAAAATAGCCTGCCTCAAACCTCCTGTCTGGATTACCGCGTTCAGAGGGATCAACAATTTGCTGTCAGAAACACAGAACTATGAATTTTGGAGCCTGGAATGTGCGCACACTGACAGACAGTGCAACCAGTGACAGGCCGGAGAGGAGAACCACCATCATTGCCAGAGAACTGAGGAGATGACAGATTGACATAGCTGCTCTCTCAGAAACACGATGGGCAGAGGAAGGCCATCTGAAAGAGGAGAAGGGTGGCTATACTTTCTTCTGGAAAGGAAAAGCAGCAGATGAGCCCAGGATCCATGGGGTTGAGTTTGCCATCAGGAACCAACTGATCAGTCATCTCTCTGAACTCCCTGTGGGAATCAGTGAGCGTCTGATGACCCTCCGTCTGGTGCTTGCCAACAACCAGATGGCAACAGTCATGAGTGCCGACGCACCTACCCTTGTCTCTGAGGAGGAAGTGAAAGAGACCTTCTATGCCTGTCTGGATGAGACACTGTCAAAAATCCCCAAGGAGGATAAGATCGTTCTTCTGGGAGATTTCAATGCCAGAGTTGGCCGAGACCACCACCTCTGGAAGGGCACCATTGGCAAGGAAGGCATTGGAAACATCAACCCCAATGGAGTTCTGCTTCTCGGCAAATGTGCTCAGTATGATCTTCTCATCACTAATACCATCTTTTGCCAGAAGAACAAATTTAAGGCTTCATGGAGACACCCTCGTTCTAAACAGTGGCATCTTATCGATTATGTCATTGTCAGAACCAGGGATCTGTGCGATATAAACATCACTAAGGCCATGATCAACTCCGATGATTGCTGGACAGACCACCGCCTTATACGATCCATGATGTCCATCAAATTTAAGAAGAAGAGGAGATTGCAGAAGAAGCAGAACCAGCTGAGACTAAACCTTGAAAGCCTTAATGAAACTGCCATCCAGCAGCAGCTTCAGGCTTCTCTTGGAGAAAGTCTCAAACAGGAATATCCAGAGAACATCAAAGAGCACTGGAACCTGCTTAAGTCCACTATCCTCAACACTTGCCAAACCACCCTTGGGTACAAGTCCAGAAAACATCAGGACTGGTTTGATGAAAATGATGCAGAGATAGAACTGCTCATCTCCCCAAAAAAAGGGAAGCCTTTCATGCCTGGCAAAATGACATTACCTGCAAGGCCAAGACACTGGCTCACTCTAGAGCCAAGGCTGACGTCCAGAGCCGGGTGAGACAGATTAAGAACTCCTGGTGGACAGAAAGGGCAATGGAAATCCAGCATCTGGCAGACTCTGGAGACACCAGAGGCTTTTTCAGTGCCATTAAGGCTGTCTACGGCCCAAGCCGTCGTGGCTTGAACCCATTACGCTCAAAGGATGGACAGGAGCTGCTGAAGGACAACAAGTCTATTAATAAGCGATGGAAAGAGCACTTTCAGGAACTCCTCAACCGTAACACTGCAACCCAATCAAATTTCATCTGTTACATCCCTCAGAGTCCCATCAGGGAAGACATAGGGGCACCTCCCACCTTATCCGAGGTCCAAGATGCCATCAGGAGCCTGAAGAACAACAAGGCCACCGGTCCAGATGGGATCCCAGTTGGGGTCCTAAAGGAAGGTGGTCCAGAACTCCTGTGCCGTCTCCATGCCCTCCTTCTGAAGGTCTGGGAAAAGGAAGAACTCCCCTCAGAGCTCAGGGATGCTCTGATCGTGGCCATATTTAAGAAGGGAGACAAAGCTGATTGTGGAAACTACAGAGGCCTCTCACTCCTGTCAACAACTGGCAAGTTACTTGCTCGTGTTCTCGCTAACCGTTTACTGCCACTTTCTGAGGAAATACTCCCAGAATCACAGTGCGGCTTTCATCCATCTAGAGGCACAGCAGATATGATCTTCACTGCCCACCAACTTCAGGAGAAATACCGTGAGCACAAGTTGCCATTGTACATGGCTTTTATAGACCTGACAAAGGCCTTTGACTCAGTAGATCACCAGGCTCTGTGGAGCATACTGTTGAGGTATGGCTGCCCAGAGAAATACATCAGGATTCTGAGGCTACTGCATGATGGAATGACAGCCATGGTGCTAAGTAACAGCGGCTCCATGTCTGAGCCTTTCACCGTGGAGACAGGGGTCAAACAGGGATGCATCATTGAGCATAGGAGCTCATAGTGGACTACAGGAAGGAGAGGGAAGAGACACATGACCCCATCCATATCAATGGCATAGCTATTGAACATGTCCCCAGCTTCAAATTCCTGGGGACCCACATCTCGGAGGACCTGTCCTGGTCAGTTAACACCACCAGCCTGATCAAGAAGGCCCATCAGCGCCTCTTCTTCTTGAGGACACTGAAGAAGAACCATCTGTCAACTGACATCCTGGGCAACTTCTACCGCTGCGTGATAGACAGCACCCTGACCAACTGTATCACAGTCTGGTATGGGAGCTGCTCTGTCGCTGACCGCAAGGCGCTGCAGCGGGTGGTGAAAACCGCCCAACGCATCACAGGGACTCCACTTCCAGTTATAGAGGACGTCTACAGGAAAAGATGTCTGCGCCGGGCACGCAGCATTCTTAGGGACTCCAACCATCCTGCTCATGGACTGTTCCAGCTTCTCCCCTCCAGAAGACGTTTCAGAAGCCTTTGGACTAGAACCAGCAGGTTTAGGAACAGTTTCTTTCCAACAGCTGTCACGTTATTGAACTTAGTTCCCTGCTGACTCTCTTACCATCATCTCTTACCATCCTCACCTGTACATAACTGCATAACTACATAACTACATCTAACTTATTGCACATTATTTGCACATAACAGTACTCTTAACTTTCTGCACTGCTGCATATATTTGCATATATTTGCTTAAATTGCACATACTGTTAATTACCGTATATACTGCACTGCTGTCCTTTGCACTTCTGATTGGATGCTAAACTGTGTTTCGTTACCTTGTATTCATACATGTGTAATGACAATAAAGTTGAATCTAATCTAATCTAATCTAATCATTGCACCCACCCTGTTTTCTAACTTTATTGCTGCCATACTTCACCTCATTGGCAAAGACCTACCACAGGGAGGTTCCGATCCGGTACAGAACCGACGTAGGCTCTTTAACCTTGCCAGGTTCAAAGCCAAAAGCAAGGTTAGAAACACTACCATTATGGAGCTCCAGTATGCAGATGACAACGCCATAGTAGCACACTCTGCAGAAGACCTACAGGGTATCCTGAATGCCTTTGCCAAGGCATATAGAGCCCTGGGTCTAACCTTAAACATCAAGAAGACCCAGGTGCTACATCAACCTCTACCCAATCAGCCATTTATTTCACCCATTATAAAAGTGGGCAACACTCCTCTCAAAAATGTTGACCACTTCCCCTACCTCGGCAGTCTTCTCTCCTCTAAAGTGGACATTGACTCTGAGATCAACCATCGTCTGTGCTGTGCCAGTGGAGCATATACCAGACTCAGGATGAAGGTCTTTGAAGAGTGAGATCTCAGGATCGATACCAAGCTCTAGGTCTACAAGGCTGTGGTTCTCCCCACTTTGCTGTATGGGGCAGAATCATGGACCATCTACAGCAGGCACCTGAGAGCTCCAGAGCAGCTCCACCAAAGAACTTTGAGAAAGATTCTGAGGATTAAATGGGAGGACCGATGCACAAACATCAGCGTTCTGGAAGAGGCCAAAATGCCCAGCATTTTCACCACAATAATAAAAAACCAAATACGATGGACTGGCCATCTCATTCGCATGTCTGACACCCGTCTCCCAAAACAAATTATTTATTCTGAACTGGAGAGAGGGTCGCGGGCTCCAAGAGGGCAAAAGAAACAGTTCAAGGACAATATTAAACAAACCCTAAAAAATTCAATATCTTATCTCCTGACTGGGAGCACATGGCTCTAAACAGGCACCAATGGAAGGAAGCAGTGCAAGAAGGTGCTGCACACTATGAGAAGGAAATCCACCGTGTCGCAGAAACAAAATGACAGCTCGGCAAGGAAAGACAGAAAAAGGCTCCAGCACGACCACAACCCACCACCATTTTCCCATGCCAACATTGCACCAAAATATGCGGGTCACAGATTGGCCTCTACGCCCATCTGAAGACCCACAAGTAGACGTCCACACGAGGAATGACTGTCATACTCGCTCCGAGTGACCGCCGATGATGATGAACCTCTGTCACACTATTGTCCAAGATTCGTGATACATTTGTATTCCTCATCTCTCAGTAAGTGTTCTTCCTCATAATCTGTGTTCTACTTTCATAGTGTGTATTTCCTCGTAGCCTGAGATTTGGAGTCTAAGTGTATATTCGTGTTTTTGCTCCACGTGGCTGTTTATTTTGTCATTTGTCTTTTTGTTAATAAACATGCAAACTCATCGGCTGGTTTTCGGCATCTTATTGATGGCTCATGAGGTCCATCGTTGACAGCTATCAGATATTTGGGGAATGATTAAGAGAATAAGTGGTATTAGAAGACAGTACAAAATACCAGTGTTAGACAGTAATAGGGAAATAGCTATTACTAATATAGACAAAGCAGAACTTTTAGCACAAACTTTAGTGAAGATTCTTAGTTCAGAAAACCTACCAAACACAATTAGACAAAGCAGGGAAAGCACTTTATCCAAAGACCCACATGCAAACATAAGGAAGAATACTTCAAGGGACATGATAGATTTTCCATTCACTCTATTGTAATTGAAAAGAGCCATTCTGAAATCGAAGCAGTCTTCACCAAGGAAGGATGGCGTATGTTATAGAATGTTGTCGCACATGGAGGAGAGTGCACTTCAAACAATATTAACCTCTTGCACTCCGGGATACCGCGGGCGGTCACGTCTCTGCGTCCTAGGGCGCACTGAAAAAAAAAAGCTGCAGACACAGCCGTGAACAGAAAGCCAAAGGAGTGCTTTGTTTGGTTTAGTTTTGATTGATCTCTCATTTGACTAATAAGAACCTTGAATTGGGTTTCTGAAACCTTGAAGAACCAATGACTGAAAACCTAGCAAGAAGGACCCGCCTACCAACGGCTGCAAATGCAGTGAGCCAATTGAAGCAGAGAAGTTCCACGATTGAAAGCGTGCGTCCGGTGCGTAAAATCTGTTTTGTGTAAGCCGCTGGGTGACACATACACGTTCGCCAGTCTTTTTTTCTTACTACTGTTCTTATTTGTTTTGAAAAATCGGTCGCCAAAACCGCAATCATGGAAGCGCAAAATCGCAATAATGGAATCATGGTTTGACCAGGTCGTGTGACCAGAACCACGAGTCCGTAACAAGCGGACCAGCGTCATGTTCATCTGACAATGAGGAAGAGAAGTTCGCCAGCGACACTGCTGTTGTGGACAGGTAAGTGTTATAAGCTAAATTATTCTTTATCCCTGAAAATTGTAATCAAAATGACTTTTGACCGATCGGTAAATTACAACTGTACGTCATCGCAACATGACGGACCGCAGCGCATGGACTGGACATGGTCAGTGCGCCGTGTCCGGACCGTGAACCCCCCACCCCCGCTACTCTTCTGTAGCGGATTGCAGATATTATTGCAGATATTTTAGTACAACTGTGCGTAGTAGACTGCGGCGCACCATCACCGCAGTCCGTCATGTAGCGATAGGCGATGTCCGTCCTCTGTAGCGGGGGGGGGGGGGGGAGTTGTTATCTTCTACATTACAGATATTTAGTATAATTTTTAGTGCACTGTAGGTTATTTTTTCTTGTAAAAAAAAAAGCCACACATTTTTTACGTGGCATGCTTCTTTATGTGTGGGGGGCTTGTTTGTTCATTCATTCATTCATGAATAAATAAACAACCCCCCCCCCACACACACACACAGCCCTTCACCTTTCATTAGAGCCCAAGATGAAGCTTCTATATTGAATCATTCAAAAGTTATAGACGTTTTTCCAAACTGTGCCATTTGGCACAATTTGGCACAGTTCAAAAACACCTGGGAACAACCTGAGGAAAAAGCTGTGTAATATATTCATTTTTTGTGGTATTGTTACAAAATTTTGACCTCAGCTGGATAGCACTTGGTTCTACATTTCTGTTTCATTTTCCAGCCCGGATCTGACAGCTGTGTGTTATTTGCAAGCATTTGTTTCCAAAAAAACACCCAGGCGAAATTTATTTTCTTCAAGTTCACTATGTTTAGATGACTGTTACTCAGTGGCAGGAGCACTGAGAGAGATTATGACTGTTTTGCCAAAAAATTCAAAGTGTTTTCTTCTAAATGAGACCAACCCCATGAAGATGCTGCAAAAGGTTGAAGAACAGCTTTTGATTTACTTTGGGTACGTTATTTTTAGGCGTTTTTAGGGAAATTGACCAGAGTGCAAGGGGTTAAAGCTATTTAATAAAGTTTGGGAAACTGGGAAGATTCCAAGGGCATGGAAACAATCAGTTATAGTACCAATCTTAAAGCCAGGGAAAGATTCATCAGATCCCAATAATTAGAGGCAGATAGCTCTGACCTCACAGTTAGGGAAAACAATGGAATGAAAGGCTGAATTACATTTTGGATATGAGGGAATGTCTTTCTCCTTTTCAAAGTGGATTCGAAAAACGGAGAAATACTATGGATTCCATTTTGCTCCTAGAATCTGAAATTAGGAAAGCCCAGGTAAATAGGGAAAATGTGATAGCCATCTTCTTTGATGTAGAAAAAGCATATGACATGCTGTGAAAGGAAGGGTTGCTGATTAAATTAAATCAATTTGGTATTGAAAGTAATATATACAATTGCGGATTAGATTTCCTGTATGATAGAACGACTGAGGTAAGAGTTGGTACATCATCATCATAGCAGCCTGTCGTGGGTGACAATGACTGTTTCATTTAGGTCTGATCAGATTCCTCCACACAGCTCTGTCCTTAGCCTTCCGCTGCAAGGACCTCCTGTCTATATCCAACTTCTTCAAGTTTCTTTTTACAGTGTCTTTAAGTCTGAGCCTTGGTCTACCCTGATTACATTTGCTCTTGCATAACTGTGAGTAGAGATAACTGCCGAGGGAGATGCTGGTGGTCCGTCCTCTCAACGTGTCAGAGCCATCTCAGGTTCATCTGTATTAGCATGTCCTCCATTGATGGTAGACCAGCTCATTTAAATACTTCTGTGTTGGTTATCTTGTCTTTCCATGAGATGTTCATTATGGCTCGAAGGTGTCTCATCATGTACACATGAAGTTTCTTCACCTGCACTCTATAGACAGTCGAAGTTTCAGCACTGTACAATAGAGTAGCCAGTACTGTCGCTCTGTACACTTTGCATTTCACACAGATAGACACATGTCGATTGTTCCACAGTCTCTCCCTTAAGTTTCCGAAACACAACACTCGCTCTTCCCATTCAGAGAAATAGTTCATCCTCCAGCCTAGCATTCTCTGAACAGTACTCCCTAGATACTTGAAAGTCTTGCATTTGACTAGTGGCTCTGTACCAATGCGGATCTCTTCTGGAAGTGATGTTGATAATTGGAACTTTGGTGGTTGATAAAGGCACTCTGTCTTCCTGATGTTGATTTTGAGGCTGAATTGGCTAGCTGCTCTTGCAAATTTCTCCACTAAAGATTGCATATCTTCCACACTGTGTGCAACTAGAGCACTGTCGTCGGCAAAGAGCATTTCTCTTACTACCTTTATCAATGTCTTACTCTTGGCTTTAAATTGTGCCACATTGAACAAGTCTGCTTCTTTCCTCATTTAAATGTATACTCCTTCTGAAGTGTCTTTGAAAGCCACCTCAAACATGGCTGCCAGATATAGTGAGAAGAGTGTAGGTGCCAGCACACACCCTTGTTTCACCCCGTTGCTTACTGAAAAGTCTTTAGATACTGAACCACTCATTGCCACGTTTGCTAGCATACCTGTATGGAGTGCCTCGATCAGGCTGACAAACTTTTCTGTACAGCAATATTTCTTGAGTACCTGCCAAAGTCTTTGTCGCGAAACAGTATCGAAGGCTTTACTGAAGTCTAAGAAAATGACATAAAGCGGCATGTTCTGTTTGATACACTTTTCTTGAACCTGTTTCAAACAGATAATCATGTCCGTTGTGCTTCTTTCACTTCTAAAGCCGCACTGGGTTTCTGGTAGTACATTCTGTGAGATGTGTTCATTGAGTCTGTTCAGTAGTACACGTGAGAGAATCTTACCAACAGTGGCTAGCAGTGATATACCGCGGTAATTTCCACAATCTTTCCTATCACCTTTCTTGAGCAAAGGCACAATACTTGCATCCTTTCAGTCTTGAGGTACTTTCTGGGCATCCCATATCTCTTGGATGAGCTTGTGCAGGCAGTTGGTCAGCTGAACACCACCAAATTTCCACACTTCTGCTGGAATTCCATCCCTTCCTGGAACTTTACCATCCTGTGTTGTCCTGATAGCTGCCATTAGTTCATCAAAAATTTGGTGGTTCATCCAGACATGGCACTGCTGGTTGCTGCACTAGAGCTTCTTTAGTCTCTTCAGTGAGATCTCCAGAGATCTCCAGGGTTGTTTAGTAATAGATCAAAGTGATCTGCAAATCTGCCCAGGATCTTGTCTTTCTCCTGCTAAACCGTTTCATCATCCATAGCCTTTAGTTGGATCAGTCCTCTTGGTTTAGGGCCGTAGATTTCTCTCAAACCTGTGAATAATGTTTTCATGTCCTTCCTGCTGCTGTTTGAAGTTCCTCCGCTTTTCCATCCCACCAGTTGGACTTCATCCCTCTGGTGTACTTCTGTAGCTCATGCTGAGCCTTTGAGTATTTCTTCTTCTTCGACCTTGTGTTACACTGTTTTCCTGCCTTGCTGTATTCCTCACTTCTAGTAGTTTCTTCAGGTGTTCATCATGCTCATCAAACCAATCTTGATGTTTCCTCTCAGGGTAGCCTAATACATCACTCGCAGTCTGATACACCGTATCTTTCAATGTTGCCCATTTCTCTTCTATGTCATTCTCTGAGGTGTTGCTGTCCCAGTCTTTCAAGTTTTCATCCATTTCCTGTGTAAGTTCTTCCGGCTTCTTTTGGCCTTTCAGTGCACTAGTGTTTAGCTTCCGTGGTGGCTTCACACCTGTCCTGCAGTGCTCTTTTCATCTCCAAATCCTTAATCTAGATCTCAGCATAACATGATCAGTACCACAGTCTGCACCTCTCATTGCTCTGGTGTCCAATACATCCCTTGTGTCTCTCTGCCTGACTATGATGGAGTCTAACAAGTGCCAGTGCTTGGATCTTGGGTGCATCCATGTCTTCTTGTGTGTGTCCTTGTGCTTAAATAGAGTGTTGGTTATCACAAGGTTGTACTCTGAACATAGTGCAAGTAGAAGTTCTCTATTAACATTGCACTTGCCTACTTCATGACCACCTAGCACTCCTTTCCATTTCTCAGTGTCCGAACCAATTCTGGCATTAAAATCTCCAACAAGTATCAGCCTGTCATCAGTCGGTACACGCCTGATAGTCTCATGTAAATCACTGTAGAACTCTTCCTTCGCCTCCTCTGTGTTGGTCATTGTTGGGGCATATACACTGATGAGTGTGGCATACATCTCCCACTGTAGTAGGAGTCTTATAGTCATTATCCTGTCATTGACTGGCACCAGTTCCTCATCAAGCATTGCTGCTATCTCCTTTCTAACTGCAAATCCCATTCCTGTTTCTGTCCTTTCTTCAGTTGATCTCCCACTCCAAAAGAAGATGTACCCATGGTCTTCCAAGCTGTCATATCCAGGAAATCTTGTTTCACTAAGTGCAGCTATGTCTACATTGTACCTGCTCATTTCCAGGGTCACCAGCGCGGCCTGTCTTTCTGGGCGCTATGATGCTGTTCTGTCCAACAGACTGCATACATTCCATTCTGCTACACACAAGGCTGCTGTTGTCCTCTTCTTTTGTCTTCCTGCTCCTAGCTTACTTTTCGCTGCCTGTCAGAGTGTGAACAGATCAGCACGGACCTTGTAAGCCCGGGCAATGTCCAAGCCGGTATGAGTTGCTTTCTGATTGACCATTTCATGAAACTGCTTGCAAAGTATTTGACAAACGCTAGCTTTTGCTGGACTAGCAGCACATTCTTGGCAGATAAAGGTATTATCAGTGGCAAGGACAAGCCAAGACAAACTGACTCTAGTATCTGTTGCAGTGACTGACCAGATGATAGGTTTATTTATCACTGCTCTTTGTGTAGTGCATGTCACAATGCATCAACTGGCACAGTCCACCACAGACCTTGCGACAGATGTGTTTATCTGCCAGGATATCCAGTCTTACCCCATGTAACTGGGAGTGGCCCACCACAGACCTGTGGCAGATATTGTTTTTAGTTCTGCCAGGATGCCCTGTTTCACCCTCCATGCCCTCGGAAGAGCTCGGATGCCGGTTGAGTTGCCAACGGCCCAACCCATGAGACAGGTAGTACCGGTTTTCATGGTTATCCAGTAGCAAGCAAGCCAGTGCCTAACCTTATCAAAAGAGTTGGTACAGAATACTCCAAAATATATCAAGTTGAAAATGGTAACCCCCCCCCCCCCCCAAGGCAGTGTGTGTAGCCCTGTTTGGTTTAATATTCTGATTAATGATATTTTTGAAGGAATCGATAGTGGAATAGGGAAGGCCTTGTATGCAGATGATGGAGCCTTATGGATAAGGGGACGTAATCTTGTGTACATTCAGAGGAAAATGCAGGCAGCAATAGACCAGGTTGAACAATGGGCAAACTGGTGGGCTTTTAAATTATTGGTCTCAAAGACACAAATAATTTGCTTCTCTAAAAGTCACAAAAAATTTTTTTTAAAATCTTTATAGCCGAAAGTTAGAGCAGGTAAAGGTAGCTCGGTATTTAGGTGTGTTATTTGATGAAAAACTAGAAAAGCACTCGGAGAGCGCAGACCTCCGCCAAGTGCCACAGTTCCCCCCATACAGTGTTTGTGTGTACGTTTTCAGATTCCTTGACCATGAAAACATATGACTAGCAATTGGATTGACAATGATTGACATAACGTTCGGCTCAGGAGACGCACACACACAGGCTCAGAGTAGTTCAAACTGTTTATTAACAACAGGGATGTTTGGGTGCGTGTCTGCGGAATGTTAATGTGTTGGTGGTGGCGTCTGCTTCGGACCCAGAGGCAGGAGACCGTTCAGCCGGCAACCCTATGGGAGAAATCAGACACAGGGTGATGAGCACACACCAACACGGGAGGAGAATAGGCGAGGGAGAGAAGCTTACTTGTTTGGGCAGATGACTGGCGCTTCAAGGATGGAAGCCCGGGAGACAGCCACCTGCAGGGCTCGGTGCAGCAGCGAGGAGAGACGAGGGACGGGATTGTCCGCCGCCGAGGAATCCACCTGTGCACAGGGGAGCAGACTGGAGAGATGAGGTAAGTGAACTTCTTACCGGAGATGAGGATGCTGAAGAGAATGTGGTAGAAGTCCATACAAAGGAAATGAAGTCTACGGCTTCAGGCCGACGCTCAGGGCGAGGTGGCTTTTATCCTTCGCCGCTGACGAGTAGCAGGTGCGTGAGCAGGTGGCGCCGCTGATGAATGGCGCGGCGTGACAATGATAGGATTAGTGGTTCAGTAGTTATTCACGAAAATGACATTTTCCGTAATGGCGGCCACTGTTCCGCCCATACAGTGTTTGTGTGTACGTTTTCAGATTCCTTGACCATGAAAACATATGACTAGCAATTGGATTGACAATGATAAGATTAGTGGTTATTCACGAAAATGGCATTTTCGGTAATGGCGGCCACAGTTCCCCCATACAGTGCTTGTGTGTACGTTTTCAGATTCCTTGACCATGAAAACATATGACTAGCAATTGGATTGACAATGATAGGATCAGTGGTTCAGTAGTTATTCACGAAAATGGCATTTTCCGTAATGGCGGTTTTCTTGTGGACGGTGATCCGGATCATCCCCAAAATTTAATCAGTTCTTCCTTGTACCATTTCCAACAATGCCTGAAAGTTTCATCGAAATCCGTCCAAAACTTTTTGAGTTATCTTGCTAACCAACAGACTGACAAACAGACAGACAAACAGACAGACAAACCCCAGCAAAAACATAACCTCCTGGCGGAGGTAAAATTATGTTGTGGAAAAGTGTCAAGAATATTGGGACTCAGTAGATACAGGAAGACATCTTTATGACATTCAAAAGTGGGTGGATTTTGGAATGGGAGTTGGCAGAAACAGGAAAGAGGAGATACTCATCACCCGATTAAGAATAGGACATACTACTTTGAACCAGACGCTACATAGAATAGGTAAACACCTAAATGGGAGCTGTGCACATTGTGGGTCTCCAGAAATGGTTCAGAACGTTTTGTTGGAATTTCAGGGATACCAGTTACAAAGGAAACATCTGACTGCAGAAAATGGAAAGGGCTAATGTAAGTTTTGTTTTTGGAAAACATGTTTAGAACTTCACTCAAAGAAATATATGTAGGTCTATTTAGATATTTAAGTGTAATTGGATTAATTAAAAGAATTTAGTTTTTATTTTCACTGCCATTCTCGTGTCCACACTCCAACCCGGTGGGTGGCCGTGGTGCACCTGTAAGCTGGTTGCCAGCCGGCAATCAGATCTAGAAGAAAAAGAAGAGTGATATAAAGTGAAGTATGTGGCACTAATGAATCTGTAGGCTGGCTGCCAAACGCCAATCAAATCTAAAAGAGGATGAAGAACACAGACAGAGATTTCTTGAATTATATATAGAGTGAGACAGACAGACTCTGGAGGAATGGCAGTTGGCAGAAACAGAAAAGAGGAGATTCACATCACCCAATAAAGAATAGGACATACTACTTTGAACCAGATGCTACATAGAATAGGTAAACACCCAACTGCCAGCTGTGCACATTGTGGTTCTCCGGAAACAGTTCAGCATGTTTTGTTGGAATGTTAGGGATACCAGGAACAAAGGAAACATCTGACTGCAGTAATGGAAAGGGCTAATTTAAGTTTTGTTTTGGAAAACATGATAGGAACTTCATCCATCCATCCATCCATCCATCCATCTTCTACCGCTTTTCCGGAGGTCCGGGTCACGAAGGCAGCAGTTCAAGCAGAGAAGCCCAGACTTCCCTCTCCCCAGCCACCTGCTCCAGCTCTTCAGAGAGGATACCAAGGAAGTTCCCAGACCAGCTGGGATTGTGGATTAGGTGGCGGTCAAAGGCGGAGACCTTGGCATACTACTGATAGGAACTTCAGTCAAAGAAATATATGTAGGTCTATTTAGATAATTTAAGTGCAACTGGATTAATTAAAAGAATTTAGTTTTTATTTTCCCTTCCATTCTCTTGTCCACACTCCAACCCCATGGGTGGTGGTGGGGCACCTGTGAGCTGATTGCCAGCCGGTAATCAGATCTATAAGAAGAAGCGATATAGAGTGAACTGCGTGGCAGTAATGCACCTGGAAGCTGGATGCCAACTGCAAATCAAATCTAAAGAGAAAGAAGAAAACAAGTGTATGTGTGTCTCAAAAGACACTCTTTGCTCAGATTTATTTTCATGATCACGAAGACTTTTTGCTGAAGGCACAACAAGACCCACAAGATACTCAAGAATATTACTTCAGGAAAATCTAAAAGAAGAAGAAGAAGAAGAAGAAGACATAGTGGTCAAACAACAAAGGCAACGGACGGACTTCGACAGGTGGAAGGTTAAGATGGCAGTTACGTCTGTG
This sequence comes from Pholidichthys leucotaenia, assembly GCA_020510985.1. Lineage (NCBI taxonomy): Eukaryota > Metazoa > Chordata > Actinopteri > Cichliformes > Pholidichthyidae > Pholidichthys > Pholidichthys leucotaenia. The sequence continues at coordinate 294,461,311 of CM035839.1, read as the reverse complement.
TTTGGTTGGCGGTAGGAGTGATTTGTTTGTAGCGGATAGCATAAACTGTACTCTGACAGGAACATTATGGCATCTAGCTCTTACGGGCTTGATAAAAATGAGATGGAGTGGATGGTACCCAGGTCTGCGAGGCAGAAAAGAGTAGCTAGGGAGGCAGAAAGAAAAGCAAGAGCTAGAAGCTGGTCAGATGAGAGTGACGCGGGAAGAAGTAACAATGCTAAGAAAACACGAACTACCCAGCATGGATGGCATTTTGATGATGTGGGAAATGAGTGGAAGGTTGTCACTGAGTTCAATCAGGGTGGGAGCACTATCACCCTGTTAAGCTAACAAAAGCAATTGAGGAAGAAACTGGGAGAGTTAAGTTTGCAAAGTTCTTGAATAATAACCGGCTGTTAATACATGCATCAAGTAAACGACAACAAGAGAAAATACTGACAATGACATGTCTAAAAGGAGAACAAATGAAGGCTCATGTTCCTGGTGCAACAGCTAACTTGAGGGGAGTTAAATCAGGTGTCCCTTTGAGCATGTCTATAGAAGAAGTGAAAAATAAGATCCAAGGAGGAAAGGTGAAGGATGTGAAAAGGCTAAAGAGAAAAACAGAAGGTTCACTGAAGGATACACTGTCTGTAATGATTCAGTTTGAGGAAACACTTTCTAAATCAGTTCAAATAGGGTACCTGTATTACAGTGTCAGAGAATATGTCCCAAAGCCACTCAGGTGCTACAAATGTCAAAGGATGGGTCACACTGCTCAGCAATGTAAGAGAAAGTTAAGATGCACTAGATGTGGAGGGAAGCACGGAAATGGTAGATGTGAAAAGGACGCCAAAGTGGGGTGTTGCAACTGTGGGGGTGAGCACAGTGCTGCATATGGAGGATGTGTTGTGCAGAGGGAAGCTAGACAAGCCCGGGAAATTAGAATAAGTGAGAAAATCTCATATGCAGAAGCTCTAAAGACAGAGAGGCAGGGAGGGTCAGAAACACAACAGGCTGTCCTCAAAGAAGTTCAGTTCAAAGGGAAGCAGACCATCAAGAAATCCCACACAAACACAAGATCATGCCGCTGCAAGGAATTTTTGTGTTCATAAATGCAAAATAGATGATGACACATTCATAATTAAAAGTACAAACTTTGTAGCTTTTATCTGCTACACCATTAATGTTTCAGCACAGCTAAAGAAGAAAAGTGACAGAATCAAAACTATTGTGGGAGCAGCAGGAGGATTCTTTCTTCTTCTTGTTCTTCTTCTTTTAGATTTAATTGGCGGTTGGCAACCAGCCGAGATGTGAAAGATATCAATGCCGACCAGATTCATGTTTTATTGACAGCTGAAACTGGGAAGAATACACATGTTGAAACTTAAGGTCTTAATTGTGGTACCACACATACTAAAGTGGAATGGGAGGAGTCTTACAGCAAACGGACAAGAACTCAAGAACTATCTTTACAAACTAGAAGTTGTTCCAGAGGTGGTGTGTGTACAGGAGACATGGCTTCAACCTCACTTAGATTTTGTTATTCCAGGACATAGTTGAATCAGACAGAATAGAATTAGATCAGAATCAGAATCAGAATCAGAATCAGGTTTATTGCCATTGTTCATGTAGTACACAAACTAGGAATTTGTCTCGGTACAATGCTGCAACATTAAACATGATAAGATAAGAGAAATAAACTATACATGTAATAAAGTGTAGGATAAGATTATCCTAGCAGTGTTAGCAGCCAATTAGCAGTGTAAATTGAGGAGAATGTGCCACTTTCATTAAAGATGGCCTGGAATATAGGATGACTCCCTCCCCTGAGGATATAGAGTGTAATATCATTGAAATATGTAGGCCAAATGGACAAGGAAACATTAAACTGCTTAATTTTTACAACCCATGTAGGAAGTTAACAGCAGACATTTTCAGTGTTACGGCAGGGGAAGGGCATATGAAAGAGGTATGGTGTGGAGACTTTAATGCCTATTATAGCTTGTGGGGAAGCACGCATACAGGTAACAATGGAAATGTTGTGGAAGAGATGTTAGATGAAAGATTGTTAATTTGTCTCAACAGTGGTGAAGGTACCAGGGTGGATGTGCTTAGGGGCACATCATCATGTATTGACCTGATTCTGGTATCTGATTCTTTAGTGAGCACCTGTGAATGGACAGTTATGAACAGTACAACTATTGGAAGTGATCACTTCCCAATACTTACAGTCGTTAAAACTGATTTATACAAGAGGAAAGATGTTTTACAAGATGATGTTTTGACAAGGCAGATTAGGGAAAATTTAGGCAATACTGTGTACAATCATGTCATTTGGTAACATTAGAAGGTGGCATAGAAGAATGTTCAAGTCAGGTAACCAATCATATTCTGAATGCTGCAATAGCAAGTATACTTAAGAAAACAACACAGGGTAGGGAGAAGGTTGCACCCTGGTGGAATGAGGAATGTAGTATTGCAGTAAAAGAGTGAAACAAGGCGTTCAGAGAGCTGAGGAAGAATATGAATAGTGAAAGCTTAATAGATTGTAAAAAGAAAAGGGCAGCACGGTGGGGGAGTGGTTAGCATTGCTGCAGCACAGCAACTCACCCTTGGCCAGGGGATCCTGGGTTCGATCCCAGCTCCCGACCAACAGTGATCTGTGTGGACTTTGCATGTTGTCCCCGTGTCTGCGTGGGTTTACCCCGGGATTTCTCTGGTTTCCTCCCACATGCCAAAAACATGCAAGTTAGGTTAATTGGCATCAAACTGGGGATTCTAAATTGTCCTTAGGTATAACTGTGAGACTGAATGGTTGTCTGTCTCTCTGTGTTGGTCCTGTGATGGACTGGTGATCTGTCCAGGGTGTACCCTGTCTCTCACCTAAAGATGCTGTGATAGGCTTCAGCACCCCCCCCCCCCCCACCCCCCGACCCAAAAAGAATTAAGCGTAAGAAAATGGCTGGATGGATGGAAGAAACGGGCAGTAGCTCAAAGGATTATTAAAAACAGGAAAAGGTCAACATGGAGAGAATTTTGTTCCACCCTTAGTAGGAAAACAGAACTAGGTGATGTCTTGGGTATGTTTAAAAAAATGAGTGGGAAAGGGGTATCAGTTAAAATTCCAGCTCTAGTGGATGGGGACAAGATGGCCGTATGAGACAAAGAAAAGGCAGAAGTCCTAGGTAGAGCATTTGCATCAGTGCATAGAGGAGAGCATCTGCTGCGAGTCATAGACAGCAAAGGGAGCATAAACTCAGACAAAATTGAAACTTAAAAAAGGAAATCAAAGAAGATATGACTGTGTTAGACCTTAAGCTCACAATGTCAGAACTTAAGAGAGCTTTGCTAGATAGTGGATACACAGTTCCAGGATATGATCAGTTAAGCTATGCTATGTTCTGGCAGTTACCTATGCAATCAATGCAACTGGTGCTGAAAATGTTTAACAGAATATGGAAGGAGGGGGTTATCCCAAGTAGGTGGAAAAAGGCTGTAATTTTACCATTTAATAAGCCAGGGAAAGATCCAGCTCATCCAGGCAACTACAGGCCAATAGCATTAACGTCACACTTAGGGAAATGGATGGAGAAGGTGTTAGTTTACAGACTCTCATATGTACTAGACCAAAGACAATTAATCAACAACTATCAGAATGGTTTCAGAAGAGGAAGATCCTCAGTGGATGCTCTAGTTAGGGTAAGTAATGATATTGAAAATACTCTCAAAATGAAAGAAGTAATGGTTGTAGTTTATTTGTCTTTATCTATGACTCACTGTAGAGGGATGGACTTATCAAATTGAATAAAAATGGGCATTGGTGGTAGGATGTATAACTGGATTATGGGTTTTTTAACAAACAGGAAAATTAGGGTTAAAGTAGGATCAGAAGTTTCTAATGACTTTGAAATAGAAAATGGTGTTCCTCAGGGGAGTATGATAAGCCCAGTTTTATTTAACATAATTATTCATGACATTTTTGGGGATCAAGAGGGATGCATCAAAACAGCACTATATGCAGATGATGGAGCCATATGGATGATGGGAAGAAATGAGAAATTTGTGTTCAAAAACATCAGGAAAGCAATGGAGAAAGTGAAAAGTGGTCATATGAGTGGGGATTTAAATTTTCAAACAGTAAAACCTGCTTTATGATTTTCACAGAAAAACACGTAACTGGTAGAGGACCATTAATATTATGCAATCAACCAACAGAGAAAGTGAGTGAGTTCATATATCTAGGATTGTGGTTTGATAGTGCATACACATGGAGTGTTCATGTTGAAAGTCTGGAGACAAAGTCGAAAAAAGTCATTCATCTCATAAAAGCTGTAGCTGGACGTGAATGGGGTGCAGATAAACAGACATTAATCAACATTTACAGAGCACTAATGAGATCGACAATAGACTGTGGATGCATGATTTATGGAGCAGCAGCAAAGACGACTCTGGAAAAAATAGACAAAATGCAGCATAGAGCTCTTCGCCTGTGCATTGGAGCCATCAAAATAACACCAAACAATCCAGTTTTAATAGAAGCAGGAGAAATGCCAATGGATTTGAGAAGAGATAAACTCGCATTATAATACTGGGTCAAGCTGAAAGGAAGTGAGGAAGCGAATATTTCAAAAACAACACTACAAAACTGCTGGGAATATTCTAACTTCCAGGGACATGGGTTTGGGTGGAAAATTGAAAGAAAAGCCAGAATGTATGCACTAGATAGTATTGATATAGCTACCACCAGTCCATTGAGTAATGTACCCCCTTGACTGTTTCCTGGAAAAGAAGTAGACATCAGTCTGCTAATGAGGAAAAAGGATTGGCATATGAGTGAAGTTGGTGTTAAAACAAGCATTTACCTCAGGAATAATTACTATAACTACTTACAGCTCTATACTGACGGTTCAAAGAACAAAGAGGGCCCTGTTGGAACTGAAGTATTCATTCCAGAGTATAAAGTGACCGTCTCAAAAAGACTCTCCAACAGGTGCATTACCGCCATGTACTTCACTCTATATCATCACTATGCTCGTATTACAATAATCTATTCTAGAAGAGATAAAAACATCTAAAAGTGTCTCTGCATCGGCTTGAGAGAGAAACTGCCCATCACCGTATATCTCTGTATAAGGAGTTCTTATAAGGAGTTCAGAACAACTCTCCATGTGTGAAAAACTTATCCGTCCTTGGACTGGAGAGCAGGTAATATTAATAGTCTTTTCTTGTGAAAGGAAAGGTCACTTCCTGTGTTGCTGGCTGTTGGTGTGGTTTGGTCTGTGGTTCTTCTTCTTCTTCTTCTTCTTCTTCTTCTTCTCCTCCTCTCGGTTACTGGCGGATAGCAAACAACTGAAAGGTGCCGCCACCTACTGTACAAGAGTGTGTAACATTATGTCATTTGAGCCCGACCCCTGTTCAGTGGTTCTTCTTCTTCTTCTTCTTCTTCTTTTAGATTTGGTTGATTTATTATGTCACTGACTTGATTATCATCACTCTATATCTTTGTATAAGGAGATCTGAACCACTCGTGTGAAAAAAAAATATCCTGTGGTTAGATCTCCTCACTCTCCTGAGGATTATTGTTTTAATTGTATTTTAATCACTTTTTTTCCCCATCTACCGTCACCTCTCACTTCTGTTTAACAAGCCTCTTGCACCTGTGTATGCACTCAGTGTCACCTAATCACCCTCTTTAGCCTTCTGCTCACCTTTCATCTGTGTTTGTGTTAGCTTCGGGTTAGCCACTAGCTATGGCTACTAGCTCTCCTTCCCCTTCTCCTCTGGTGTGCTGTCTGTGTCAGATGTTTAGCTACACCTCTGCTTCTTTTCGTGTTAATGGTAAATGTAATAAATCTTGTCTTTTTGAGATGCTTGAGGCGAGGTTGTGTGATTTGGAATCCTGGCTCTGCTGCATTGAAACACCGTCAGTGCCAGTTAATAATGACAGACTCCCCTTAGCTGCAGCGGAGCACCCTAGGATAGGGCCTGTTAGCTGTCCCCCAGTTTTCACCTCTCCTGAGCCGCCAGGAGAGAATGGGTGGGTGACGGTGAGAAGGAAGCATAGTTGCAAGCCCCTGGTTCACCACCAACCTGTTCATGTTTCTAATCACTTTTTCCCGCTCAGCGACACACCTGCTGAGGAAAAAATTCTGATCATTGGCGATTCTATAGTCAGAAATGTGAACCTAGAGACTCCAGCAGCTATAGTCAAATGCATTTCCGGGGCCAGAGCAGGCGACATCGAGTCAAATTTGAAAATGCTGAAAAAAAGTAACTGTAAATACTCCACAATTGGCATTAATGACATCCAACCTCTGCAGTTGGAAGTCACAAAACTTGGTGTGGAATCAGTGTGTAACTTTGCCGAAACAATGTCTTCCTCTGTAGTATTATCTGAGCCCCTCCCCAATCTGACCAGTTCAGTTATGACATGTTTAGCCGCATGTCATCCTTCAACCACTGGCTGTGTGTGTGGTGTCCTACAAACGATGTGGGCTACATAGACAACTGGAACTCATTTTGGGGAAAACCAGGTCTTAGACGAGACGGTGTCCATCCCACTTTGGATGGTGCATCTCTTTTATCGAGCAACCTGGCATCATTTTTATCCAAATTTCCAAAACCTTGACAACTCAGAGCTGGGACCAGGAAGCAGAGTCACAGTCTTACATGCCTCTCTGTCACAATCTGAGCACAGGGGAATTCCACCATGCTCTGTCTCCTTATCTTATTCCCTTATTTGTATAAAGTTGTACTTTTGAGTTCTAATTCTTGTTATTTTATCTGTAGTTGGTTTTCACATATTCTGTATTGTTTCATTGTATGACTTATTTTCCTGTTTACGTTCACTGTAGGTTTGTTACTTATTTGGGAGTTACTTGTTCTTATTTATTGTCATCACTTATTTGTATCTGCCGTTTCCTTTTTCTTCTCTCTTGGGGTTGACAGATGTCAATGGCCTATGGGTTTCGTTCGGCGGTGGCGTGGCTCTGTCAAGCTGTCAGCTCCGACTGATCCCTCAGCTTCTCCATCAGACCTAAGTTGCCTCTCTGCTTTTCCCTTGCTCGATCAGTTTGCCCACACCAGTCACCACTTATTTTAGTGCTTTTGTGGCCCTATTTAAGGCGCCGTGTGTGGGCTATATTAATCATATATTCCATAACCTACATATGTTGAAGCATGTGGGAATGTTTGGTGATTACATATGTAAGGCGACTTCACCCCTCAGAAAGGACAAAGACTCTCAACCGCCAGTGAAGAACAAAGACGTTTCCAGACACTGCGGTGAAGACCGGAGGAGCTGCCCTCACCCCCCAGGGCCATGAGGAGGAGTACGAAGACAATGGGGGAGATTAAGATAATGAGGGATGTCAGCTTTTGATATGCATGTCTTTTGTTATGTGCAAGTATAAGTTCATAGAGCCGAAAGTGTTCCGGTATCTTTTTCCTTCTTCTGCTGCTGCACTAGGATGAGACTTGTTAGAGTAGCTGATAATAAACTTTGGTTTATATATCACATCGCCTCGTTCTTTCAAGCTCTTCTACACTGGTGACCCTTACACGAGAATGGACCAGAGGCGTTCCCCCGCGATCGACTCATCTGTGGCGACCCAGGCAGACGCCGGCGCCCATGCAGACAGGGGAACAGATGGACGACGTTCCCCCACGGCAGAAGTGATAGAGAGGGCTCAACCGAGCACCAGCGCCGCTGAGAGAGCCGAAGCAAGGCACTCTCACCCTGCGGACACATCAGTGACGGTCTACACAAACGCCGTCACCGTCAACCTGCCGGACTTCTGGCAAGAGGACCCCGCCTCGTGGTTTCAGCAAGCTGAAGCTCAGTTTGCACTTGCGGGCATCACGGCTGACGATACAAAGTTCTATCACATCGTCGCCAAACTCAACGCCGCCACTTCGAGATGTGCGCGGAGCATAATCCAGCGGCCGCCGGCCCAGGACAAATATGAAGAACTGAAAGCGACCATCGTGGCAAATTACATCCCCTCAGCCGAGGAGAGAGCCGAGAGGATCTTGGCGGTCTACGGCCACAGAGGATGCAGACCCAAGGCCCTCATGGAGGACTTGCTGCAACTTAAAGAAGAGGACAATGACAACTTCCTCTTCCATTTCATATTCCTCAGTACGCTGCCGCCACACACGAGAGGGACGCTGGCCAACATGCGATGCAGCACCCAGCAAGACTTCCGCACGCTAGCTCACGAAGCTCAACGGCTCGTCAACGCCTGCAAGGAGCAGACACCCACAGCAGCATCCGCAGACCTCAACGCTGATGTCCGGAGCCACGAGGAGCCACAAATCACTGAGCAGAGCCAGCCCGCAGTGACAGCGACACGCCCAGGACGCAACAGACGGAGCGACGTTTGTTATTACCACCACCGCTTCGCCGAGAAGGCTTACAAATGCGTTCCCCCCTGCAAATTCACAATTTCCGGAAAACGCCGAAGCCGAGAGCCGTTAACAGCGGCGGTTCTCGACGAAAAAAGCAAGCTTTTATATGTGACGGACGGACACACGGCAAGCGGTTCCTTATCGACATGGGAGCTCAACTAAGTTTTGTCATGCCCTCCCCAGCAGACCGGGCCATGGGCCCCCGGGGCAATGGAGCGGTGGCAGCCAACGGCTCCATCATCGACACTTTTGGTGAAAAGAGCCTGCACCTCTGCATCCACGGCCGCAACTACAGATGGACATTTGTTGTAGCGGCGGTGAGTTTTAACTTGTTGGGCGCAGATTTTTTGTGTGCACATGGGTTATTAGTTGATCTAGCGAACAGGCGCTTGGTTAATGCACTGTCCTTTGCTTCTATTCCCTGCTCAGCCCGACTTTCTCCACCACCTGTGCAGGCTAGCATCACCACAGCAGGAGGTAAGTTTGATCAACTCCTCACCCAATTTCCAGCACTAACAATTCCCAAATTCTCAGCCACAGTGGCTAAACACGGGGTTGAACATTTTATTCCTATAACGGGCCCACCCGTATTTGCCAAAGCTCGGCGCTTAGACGCGGCCAAGCTCGCCATAGCTCGGGACGAGTTTACCACCCTTGAAAAATTAGGCATTATTAGACGCTCGAAAAGCCCCTGGGCCTCACCACTTCACATGGTTCCGAAATCCGACGGTTCTTGGAGGCCGTGCGGTGATTACCGCAGATTAAACAATGCGACAGCACATGACCGCTACCCAATTCATCACATTCAGGATTTTTCACTGCACCTGGCGGGTGCGTGCATTTTTTCAAAAATAGACCTGGTCCGCGGTTATCATCAAGTCCCAGTTCGAGCAGAGGACATTCCTAAAACAGCTGTAATAACCCCTTTCGGCCTTTTTGAATTTTTGCGGATGCCTTTCGGCCTCAAAGGCGCGGCTCAAACCTTTCAGCGGATGATGGACGCAGTATTACGCGACCTCCCTTTTGTTTTCGTCTACCTCGACGACATGCTGGTAGCCAGCCCGTCTGAGGAAGAACACGAGCAGCATCTCACTATGGTTTTTCAGAGGCTAGAAGAGCACGGGTTAATAATCAATCCAGCCAAATGCAAGTTCGGTGTGTCACAAATTGATTTTTTAGGACACAGAGTTTCTCCGAAGGGGGCAGTCCCACTTCCAGACAAAGTTCACGCGATAAAAAGTTTCCCACGGCCACAAACGGTCAAATCGCTGCAAGAATTTTTAGGAATGGTTAATTTTTACAACCGTTTCCTCCCCAACGCAGCTCAGCTCATGCAGCCCTTATATGACGCGCTCAGAAAACAGAAAGCTTCCAACGTGGTCGAATGGACCCTGGAGCGCGAACGCGCCTTCGCGGAAGTAAAAAGCGCCCTAGCTAATGCCACATTGTTGGTTCACCCCAATCCCTCAGCCCGCATTGCGCTAACCACAGATGCTTCGGACCTAGCTATAGGGGCAGTTGTAGAACAACATGTCAGCGGAATCTGGCAACCTTTGGCATTCTTCAGCAAATCGCTAAACCAAACCGAGCGTAAATACAGCACTTTTGACAGGGAGCTGCTAGCGCTTCATTTATCCATCCGCCACTTCCAGTTCTGGTTAGAAGGGCGGAGTTTCACGGCTTTTGTAGACCACAAACCGCTCACCTTTGCTATGGCTAAAATTTCCGAACCGTGGTCAGGCAGGCAACAAAGACAGCTGGCTGCGATTTCAGAGTTCACCACAGACATTCGACATGTGGCAGGCAAACTTAACGTGGTAGCAGACTGCCTCTCTCGCGCTGTGACATCGTCAGAGCGCGAGGAGACAGATTATACTACCTCAGCCGCGGAACTCTTCACCAACGCGGACACATACGCGGCCCCAATCCATGCAGGGATAGATTATGCAGCCATGGCAGAGGAACAAAGCAGTGACGCGGACGTGCGCGCACTCTTGTCTGGACCAACAGGGTTAAGGCTGGAGGAAAGGGGTTTACGCGACGGCGTGCCCCCCCTAATATGCAATATCTCAACCGGCCGACCTCGCCCGTTAGTCCCAGCTACATGGCGCCGCCGTATTTTCGACTCAGTTCACTCCCTCGCGCACCCAGGTGTGCGCGCCTCGGTTAAAATGGTCGCTGAAAAGTTTGTGTGGCCTGGCCTGCGCAAAAACGTAAAAGAATGGGCAAAAACTTGCATTTCTTGTCAGTGCGCCAAAATACACAAACACACAAAAGCCCCTCTGGAGCCTTTTCCAATCCCTGCTAGAAGGTTCGACCACGTTCATGTCGACCTCGTGGGACCACTACCTTCCTCCCAAGGTTTCACATACCTGTTAACAATGATAGACCGCACCACGCGCTGGCCAGAAGCAGTCCCTCTGGCGTCAACCACAGCAGAGGAAGTCGCTCGCGTTTTTTTGACAAACTGGGTGGCACGTTTCGGCGTCCCATCGGACATCACGTCCGATAGGGGGCCTCAATTTGTCTCGGAGCTTTGGTCAGCCATGGCCAGCAGCTTAGGGGCGACAATTCACCGCACCACCGCTTATCACCCTCAGGCTAATGGGTTATGCGAGCGTTTTCACAGATCTTTAAAGGCCGCCCTCAGAGCCTCACTAACAGATACAAATTGGGTAAATAAACTTCCCTGAGTTTTATTGGGGTTGCGTGCTGCGCCCAAAGAGGATCTAGACGCCTCCCCAGCAGAATTAGTTTTTGCACAACCTCTCAGGCTCCCAGGTGAATTTTTACCAGAGAACCCAGAGCCAGGGCATCTTCCAGCCCCGAGGTTTTTAGGCAGCAACGGACCGGACTCTCTCCCCGGACCGGCACATCACTCTTTTCCACGGGTTTTTGTCCCCCAAGCTCTAAAAAACGCTGAGTTCGTTTTTGTTAGGCATGAAGCTTTAAAACCAACTTTCCGCCCACCATACGATGGGCCATTCAGAGTGCTGGAACCTGGTGATAAACACTTTGTGCTTGATTTTGGGGATAGAAAAGAAACAGTCAGCATTGACAGACTTAAACCTGCCTTCTTGTTGAGAGAGGAGCCTGCACGGTTGGCGAGAGCACCTCGGCGGGGTAGACCCCCCAAGAGAAAAGACTCAGCCCCCCTGCAGGGAACAAATAATCACTCTCCTCCCCAAGCTGCAGATTCCTTACAGGAAGGTCCCAGCAGGACGCCCAAGCGGACCCACAGCAGATTCGGGAGAAGATTAAAACCCAGACAGCACAGGGACTGATGCAAACTACTCAACAGTTGTTCACTAATTGTGCTGTAACAGTTTAGGACTGACTTGTGATTTTACTATGCTGTTATGATTACCACTGAACTCTCTTAGGAGCATGGCTGCTGGAAAGTTTCTTCTGTGGCAAGAGGTGTAGCAGTTAGTATGTCATAGTAATTATCTTAAACTGTGAATTTTTCTATTGTCCTTTTCTTAGTCGTTTGGGGGGGGGGGCTGTGGGCTATATTAAGCATATATTCCATAACCTACATATGTTGAAGCATGTGGGAATGTTTGGTGATTACATATGTAAGGCGACTTCACACCTCAGAAAGGACAAAGACTCTCAACCGCCAGTGAAGAACAAAGACGTCCCCAGACACTGCAGTGGAGACCGGAGGAGCTGCCCTCACCCCCCAGGGCCATGAGGAGGAGTACGAAGACAATGGGGGAGATTAAGATAATGAGGGATGTCAGCTTTTGATATGCATGTCTTTTGTTATGTGCAAGTATAAGTTCATAGAGCCGAAAGTGTTCCGGTCTCTTTTTCCTTCTTCTGCTGCTGCACTAGGATGAGACTTGTTAGAGGAGCTGATAATAAACTTTGGTTTATATATCACATCGCCTCGTTCTTCCAAGCTCTTCTACACCGTGCACCATTGTTGGGTGCGACACACTACCTGATACTCTTGCCTGCAAGACTTAAGTGTTTTTCTACTTGCTTCATTATATTGCCTCTAGCGTACCTTCCACGGCTAGTGGTCCCCAGGTTAGCCGGTGATTTCCTCTCCTTAGCAATTTGCTATTCAGCTTACCTGTGTTCTTCTGCTTTTCAAGTTTTGTATTTCTCTTTTATCTAATAAATTTGCAAACTCACAGCCTGCACTTGGAGCCTTTTATCCTGCCCTAAAGGGCAATTATGACAGAAGGGTGCCACCTGTGTGGGCACCAGCGGCTTGCCTTTTTTCTTTTTCTACCGTGTTTTTTCTGTAAAAAAGGACTGTGTTCTTTTGTTTTTTCGCTGACATGGCAGCGTATTCCGATGATAGTCGATGGGGGTTTAGTGAAGAGGAGTCTAGGGCATTGAATATCATACACAACATCTTGTCGGAGGCTCGTATCGCCCACACTTCCGAGTCGGCCTGGGAATGCTTAGAAGGAGCAGCAGATACTCGAAGCATGCCCCAGCCTGTGGAGCCATCCGGACCTAACCGATCTTCTCCTCACCATAACCAACCCTTCATCTATGCTGCACAGGCTGGGGAAAATCGCCTCAGAACCCCTGCCTGTGTCAACCAGTAAGTGGTCCCAGGCATGGAAGCCCCTAGCCTCTTGCCGCTCTCCAGCAGTAGCATCCCCGCCTTCTCCTCCCGAGCTGTGGCCTGAACCATCGGCGGAGGAGCTGGAGGAGCACCAGCGGGTCTTGGCGGCGGAGGCAAACATATTGTTGGAGTATAAACCATGGCTCCTCCCTGAACTCGCAACCCAAACAGAGGAAGGATATCCAGCTCCACTTGTCAACATGTCTGCAGGGCCAGATCAGCCAGAATCTGCATCAGTGACCTTGGTCCCCGCAGCCAGTAGGGGAGAATCTTCTGGGTCATCTGCAGCAGCCACCATCACGCCTAAGGAGCACAGACAAGTGTCTTTTCATTCTATTACATCAAAAAATGAATTGTCTTGCCTTGTTCCCGGTGTGTGTGTGTGTGTGGGGGGGGGGGGGCTAAGCAGCAGTCACCCATTTTTCCTGAGCCTTAACTGCCTGCTTCTGCAGCCATCTCCTCACCTTCACCAGCCTCTCTTGTTTCCTCCCCTGCCCTCTCTGTTGGTCTGATGGTCCCGGAAGGGAGGCGTCGAGCAAAGAGAAGGTCAGCGCATCCTAAGGTCCTGGTGATCACCTTGCAGCCAAACCCCGGGAAGCGAGAGGAGCGAATCCCATATGCCAAAATCTGAGCCGACGAGGAGCCCCCTGATTTCGACATCACAGGACCCGATACCATCGGTGAGGTGAGTCCTGGGTCCTTCAGTGGTAATCCCCACCAGCGTCCGTCGCCTCATCCTGGCCTCCACCAGCAGCACCCGTCACGCCTGAAGAGTCGCCAGTGTTCCCAGTCACCTTGTCTGCTGCCAGGGCCGCCGCAGCAGAGTCGCCGGAGTCTTGGACGGCGGTGGAGCCCGAATCCAGACAAGTGTTCTATTCTGTCTTAACATCATCAGATTCAGAGAACCCTTGTCTGGCTCAGGGTGGGGAGAATCAGACACAGACGTCCTCTGCTTCTGAGCTCTCCTCATCAGGCTCCACTGCCACCGGTGATTCATCACCAGTGTTTGTCTCTTTTCCTTCTCCCAAGGTGGCTGCATCGGGGAAGGTAACAAAGACAGTGGAGGTTGAAACATCTCAGATGGAGTCACTGGAGTCCTGGACAGCAGTGGAGCTCGAGCTCAGGCAGGTTTCCTCATTTAGCCTAGATGGATCTTGCCGGGATCTTGGTTGGGGGAACCAAGTGCAGCCTCCAGCTGCACTTAAGCTTCCCCCACCATGCTTCACTGCTGCTGGTGACTCTGACCTGGTGTGTGTTTGCTCTGTCTCTAACTTTTCTCATGAGGTCTCTGGAAGTTCTGCCTATCTGCCAGATACCGTAGCTGGTGCAACACCCCAGTCCGGGTCCACTGAGGGTGCAGCTGCGCTCCTGCCTGGAGCCACTGAGGGTTCAGCTGTGCTCCTGCCCGGAGCCACCGAGGGTGCAGCTGCACTCCAGCCCGGAGCCACCACGGGTGCTGCATTGCTCCAGCCCAGAGCCACCGCGGATGCAGCATTGCTCCAGCCTGGGGCCACTGTGGGTCAAGCTGCTCTCCAACCCGGGGCCACCGCAGGTGCAGCATTGCTCTGGTCTGGGGCCACCACGGGTGCAGCGTTGCTCCAGCCCGGGGCCACCGCGGGTGCTGCATTGCTCCAGCCCGGAGCCAACACAGGTGCTGCTTTGCTCCAGCCTGGAGCCTTCGAGGGTGCATCCCTAGCCCAGTCCAGTTCCTCCATGGGTACTGCTTGATTTCCTGTTGAGGCCTTTGCGGGTACTTCACCCCAGCCCGGGGAATCCGAGGGTGGAGCACTGACCCAGTTGGGAGCCAACATGAGTGCAGCGTTTCTCCGCCCCAGGGCCACCGTAGGTGCAGCGTTGCTCCAGCTCAGAGCCACCACAGGTGCAGTGTTGCTCCAGCCCGGAGCCACCGCAGGTGCAGCGTTGCTCTGGCCTGGAGCCACCGAGGGTTCAGCTCCGCTCCAACCTGGAGCCACCGAGGGTGCAACCACAACCTCTGAGGGTGTTGTTGGCAAGCCCGGGAGTGTTGTGGTTCCCTGCCTGGTGCCGTCATGGTTCCCCTGCCTTTGCAAGATGCTGCCATGGTCCCCCTTTCTCCGTCAGGCGTTGTCGTAGTCCCGCTTGCTCTGCCTGACACCGTCATGGTGACTCATTCGCTGGTCATTCTGGTTGGATGGCCGCTCCCTGGACCACCATCTCTGTGGTGGCTAAAGAACTCTGGCCGATCTCCTGACAGGCATTGCCGCTGGGTTGGGTGGTTCACGTTTTCGGGCAGACCACCTGACTCTGACCACCTCGCCGTCTGTCAGACCTGGGACTTCGGACAGCCGCTGGAACTGCTTATTCCTTTGGTCTAGGGGGTCCTAGGTGCGCAGTTCTGAGTTGTCCCTGAGCAAGACTTTTTTTTTTTTGCTGCTTTCTTCATTGTTCCTTTGGGTTGGTTCGATCGCTCCATGCCTGGGCCCCCCTCCTCCCACCTGGGGTGATGCTGTTACCAAATTTATGCAGATTGTTTCCTCTATGCCACGCATCAACACAACGAAGATAAGCTATGGAGAGCTTGCCCCTTCTGTGTTATGAATCCCCGTGTGCTTTAACACAGCGCACAGAAGATAGGGAATAAAAGCCCACGTGCAGGAGATAGTTATGCGTATTTATTGACAGGGTGAGATTAAACAGTTCAAAACAACAGATGAGTGTTATGTTTGCCCCTTTCAGGGCATAAATGAAGCGCCAAACACCAGCAGTAAGTTTACTTATTTATTAATGAAAAAGAACAAAAGAATGTGCCACAAGGGGCAAAACACAAACTGTCATGGCAGCCGCTGGGCCGTCATCAGCCCTGGCTGCGCACACACCTGCCGCCAATAACCAGCAGGCCTCAAAAGCCGGTGTCACTGTCTGCTCAGCACGGAGTTGTCTGTCTACTTCCCCACACAATGCGTCACGGACTCGACCTCTAGCCAGAGCATCCACGACACATCATCGTCAAGCCTCATCACGTAAGCCACAGAATAACTCACCTTGTCAGAGTATTCTCCCCTGTGCACAGGTGGACCTCCCTGGCGGCGGACTTGTCCCCCCTAGCAGCGGGGCTTCTCCTCCTCCTCCTCGGGTCTCCTCCTCGTCGTCACAGCACCAAGCCCCACGCTCACCTAGCCACACCAAGCCACGGAGCCAGCAAGAGTCTCCCAGCGCAACCTGCAAGGATGCCAGGTCGCAGCGGGACTCGCTCAGCTTCAGCTGTATTCCAGCATCACACTCACCCACACATCCACACTCATAAAACACTTGATTTAATAAATAATTGTCAAACGGTCTTACTCATGTCAGTGTCTGTCTCCTGGGTCAAGCAATCATGTCACAAACAACTATACATGCGATCCCAAAGGGTAAATAACAGAAGAGAAATAAAGAATCAAAACAGTCACTTACAAATACAGTATGTAATGAGGGTGAAACCTTACGCTGATAAAGGACTGGAATCAGGGTTGGAGATTCCAGTCTGGATAGGGTGAGGTCGCAGCGAGGAATAAACTCCACTAGCGATCTTAAATAGTACACAGAAATTAAAACCCCAAACAGGTATGGAGTGAAAGTAATCAATAACTGCACTCAGCTGTGACAGGCGCGAGCAGGCTTGACAGCAGGAAGTTCTGCTGCGGTGCTGTCAAAATAAAAGCACCAATAATCCCCATAATAACTAAGACAGAATATAAAGATAAAAAAGGGGGAAAATAATAAGTGACTCAAGCACGGGACAGACCCACCCTCTGGATCACTACAATGAGGAGAGAGATTGCTGGTGTGTAGGTGAAAAGAGGTGTGTGAATGAACAAAGGAAAAAACACAAATGATAATGACACACAGCTGGCATAACTGGCAGAAGAGGGGGGCATGGCTGCGAGCTGTCAGGAAGCCTAGAAGACCTCAAGGCTCCCAAGGAGGTGCCTGATGGCAAATAAAGGATACAAAATATACTTAAAGACAAGGCAGCCACCATGCCATGGAACTGGACTGGAAGTCCTCCCCCAGTTCATGACATTCTGTAACTGATAGCATGGTAGATATTGTTACAGCTTCTCTGCATCAGACTCTAGACATGGTGGCCCCTTTAAAAAAGAAAATGTCTTATCAGAGATTTCTAACTCCTTGGTTCAACACAGAAACATGGCTTAAAACAGAAGACTCATCAATTAGAAAGAAAATGGCACTCCACTAAATTAGATGAAATCTATTTAGCTTGGAGAAATCTTCTAATTTATATATATAAAAAAAATCTCTAAGGAAAGCTAGAACAAGTTATTATTCTGCATTAATAGAAGAGAACAAGAATAATCCCAGCTTTCTTTTCAGCACTGTAGCCAGGCTGGCAATGAGTCAGGACTCTGTCAACCCTAGAATTCCCTTAGAGTTTACTAGTCAGGACTTTATGAACTTTTTCAATAATAAAATTTCATCCATCAGAGATAAAATCAGTCAGAGTCTTCCCACCGTTAACTTAAATACATTAACTACTACATCTCCTTCAATTGATATCTGTTTGGATGAGTTTACTCCAATTGACCTTTCAGAGCTTGGGATCCTCTCCGGGTTGGGGACAGGCTCCTGCCCCAAGTGGAGGAGTTTAAGTATCTTGGGGTCTTGTTCACGAGTGAGGGGAAAATGGAGCGAGAGATCGACAGACGGATTGGAGCAGCATCTGCAGTGATGCGGACGTTGTACCGGTCTGTTGTGGTGAAGAGGGAGCTTAGTTCTAAGGCAAAGCTGTCGATTTACCAGTCAATCTACGTTCCTACTCTCACCTATGGTCACGAGCTTTGGGTAATGACCGAAAGAACGAGATCGCGGATACAAGCGGCTGAAATGAGCTTTCTCCGTAGGATTGCTGGACTCACCCTCAGAGATAGGGTGAGGAGCTCAGTCATCCGGGAGAGGCTCAGAGTAGAACTGCTGCTCCTCCACATTGAAAGGAGTCAGTTGAGGTGGTATGGGCATCTGATTAGGATGCCTCCTGGACGCCTCCCACTTGAGGTGTTTCAGGCACGTCCCACTGGGAGGAGACCCCGGGGCAGACCCAGGACTCGGTGGAGAGACTATGTCTCCCAGCTAGTCTGGGAACGCCTTGGTATCCCCTCTGAAGAGCTGGAGCAGGTGGCTGGGGAGAGGGAAGTCTGGGCTTCTCTGCTTGAACTGCTGCCTCCGCGACCCGGACCTCCGGAAAAGCGGTAGAAGATGGATGGATGGATGGATGGACCTTTCAGAGTTAAATAAAAATTATTTCCTCATCCAATCCTTCAACTTGTCTTTTAGACCCTATTCCTACCAGGTTATTTAAAGAAGTCTTCCCATTTATTGGTAGCTCTATTCTTCAGATAATCAATTCTTCATTAACATTACGCCATGTACCGCAGGCTTTTGAAACTGCTGTAATTAAACCCTTACTCAAAAAGCCAATGCTGGATCCAGGAGTTTCAGCTAACTATAGACCAATCTCTAATCTGCCTTTCATTTCAAAAATCTTAGAAAGAGTTGTTGCTACGCAATTATTTGACCACCTGCAGGGAAATGGTTTGTTTGAAGAGTTTCAGTCTGAGTTTAGAATCCATCATAGTACTGAAACAGCTTTAGTGAAGGTCACTATGACCTCCTTATCACATCTGATAATGGACTTGTTTCTGTACTTGTCCTTTTAGACCTTAGTGCAGCTTTTGATACTATTGATCAAAATATTCTACTTGATAGATTAGAACACTATGTTGGACTTAATGGAACTTTGTTGCAGTGGTTTAGATCTTATTTATCTGATAGGTTCCAGTTTGTTCATGTTAATAATAAGTTTTCTTCCAACTCTAAGCTCAGTCACGGAGTTCCACAGGGATCTGTGCTAGGCCCTATTCTTTTTAGTTTATATATGCTTCCGCTCGGCAACATTATTAGAAGGCACTGTATACATTTTCATTGTTATGCAGATGACACACAATTATACCTGTCAATGAAGTCAGATGACAGTAATCAATTAGCCAAGTTAGAGGCCTGTCTTAAGGAAATCAAAGCTTGGATGACTCGTAATTTCCTGCTATTAAATTCAGATAAGACTGAAGTCATTCTAGTAGGTCCAAAAAACCA
Organism: Pholidichthys leucotaenia; assembly: GCA_020510985.1. Classification (NCBI taxonomy): domain Eukaryota; kingdom Metazoa; phylum Chordata; class Actinopteri; order Cichliformes; family Pholidichthyidae; genus Pholidichthys; species Pholidichthys leucotaenia. Next base: position 294,442,203 of record CM035839.1, on the reverse strand, counting down.
TCAAAATACCTTTCCAAATCAAACTCTTAGTTTGGATGCGGTTACGCTTTCTCTTAAATCCCCCTTTATTGTCATTCAACCAATCATGTACAGTAGAATGAAATTGTGTTTTCTCCTATCTTTAGTGTTAATCACACATACCCCATATATAGAATCAGAGGGCCCACTGCCATGCAAGGCGCCGCCACAGATTTCCCTCCTCCATTCCATTATTGCTGAGCACCAAGCTGGATGGCAGGAAGTTCCACTTTTATATGGTCTTTGGCATGATCCGGCCAGGATTTGAACCCCTGTCTTCCGGGTGCGGGGCGGATGCTCTACCAACTGAGCCACCACTCCAGTCTTAATAGTTCTGTCAGCAACCTTGGAGTTATTTTTGATCAAGATCTGTTTTTTTAATTCACATATTAAACTTGTTTCTAAGACTGCCTTCTATCATTTGCATAATATTGCCAAGATTAGGAGCATCTTGTCTCAGAGTGATGCTGAGAAACTAATCCACATTTTTGTTAGCTCTAGATTAGATTATTGTAACTCTTTATTATCAGGTTGTTCTAAAACATCTTTAAAAAGTCTTCAGTTGATCCAAAATGCTGCAGCAAGAGTTTTAGCAGGTACTAGAAAGAGAGATCACATTTCACTGGTTTTGGCCTCCCTTCATTGGCTTCCCATAGAGTTTAGAATTAAAATGGTAAATGGTAAATGGCACTCACTTATATAACGCTTTTATTCTCATCTCTTGATGACCAAAGCGCTTTACAGATCCTGCTATCCACCCATTCGCACACACATTTACACACTGATGGTGGTTTAAATGATGGTGGTTGTTTAAAATCCTTCTTCTCACAAAGCTCTAAATAATCAGACCCCTTTTTAGTTAAAAGATCTGATACACCCTTGTATTATGTTGAAAAAAAAATACATTGATTATATTGCGGGTCATTTTGACCCATACTGTGTAAATCCACTCAAAACAGTCAAAAAACAGGTTAAACCAATAACAACTTTATTTTAGATTATATAAACGTTTATAAAAGAGACATAACTATACATTTTTAATTTCAACACTGTATTTAAGAACTATTTTGTTCAAGTTTTTCCCTCTGCATTTTTTTTTTCATTTAACTTGCCCCTTTTTCTCACATTTTCAATGTTCAACATTTTCAATGCTCTCCACATGATGGACAGAATGTAACTGTGTGCTTTCTGCAGATGTAATTCTTGCATTTCACACAAGAAGTACTTGTTTTACTGTCCTCTCTGGAGGGACAGACCTGGCATCTTTTCCGTTTCTTTACACCTGTGTCCACTGGATCCATTGCAGATTGGTTGGATGACCTGACCTTGACCTTTTCAATGACAGCTGCAGCTGCTGGGGATCGAGCTGGCCTGGCTCGCCTCTGGATCTTGGGAGTGATAAGTGCTTTGCCGAGTTCTTCCAGGAAAAGCCTATGTCGGTACAATTTGCCGGCATTCCATTGCTGGTTGATTTCAGTCCACAGGACATAGGCATTGTAAGCAGACACATCGACAATGTTGTAGAAAATCACCAAGGGCCAATGGGCAGTCTTGCGCTGGCAGCTGTATGTTGCTGTGACTTTGTCCACATTGTCAACTCCTCCTTCGGTGGAGTTGTAGTCCAGGATCATTTGTGGCTTCATGTCTTCTCTTGTGCTCAGAGATGCATCTGTGTGCATTGTGCTCATTACAAGAACATTCTTGTTTCTCTTTGGGCAGTATGAAACAACTGCTGCTTTCTCAGTGAAAACAAATATTGAGGAATGCAGAGGTCTGCCCTGCATCTTCAGAATTTCACTGGGAAGTTCTGGCTTATTTCTTCTGACTGTTCCCAACATAGTCAGCTTTCTCTTCTGAAGTTCATCTCCAAGGTGGTAGGATGTAAAGAAGTTGTCACATGTGATGTTATGACCTTGCAACCCTTCACTCATCTCCAGCACCACACAATTCTTCTCAGATGCTCCTCCAGGTAGCTTTCCAGTATACACTTGCATATTCCATGCATAGCTAGATTTTGCATCACAGGCTACCCACATTTTGATGCCATACTTGGCAGGCTTGTTGGGCATGTACTGTCTGAAAGGACAGCGCCCCCTGAATGGTACAAGGCACTCATCTACAGTAACATGGGGACCAGGATTGTACAACAAAGATAGAATTTCAACCTATTTATCCCATACATCTCTAAACGCAGCTAGTTTGTCTCTTTCACGTCTACCAGCTCTGGTGTCACGGTTGTCAAATCGGATCACACAAGATATCATGTGCCGCTCCCATCACAGCATGGAGCAGGCACGCTCAGCCACACTTTGCTCCTCTTCTTCTTGTGGTTTTACCTCCTCCCTCTTGTCCCATCAAGTGACTCAGAAGCACCAGGTAAACAAGCCAGCAACAGGGATGGGAAATACCAGCATTTTTCCTTTCGATACAATACCATTAATTTATGGGACTTTTTCTTCGATACCGATACTTTTTGCCCAAAATCACATGATTGCAGTTTCACTAACAACTTTATTGCAAGGGCAGTATGAAATAAGAATAAAACTCATGAACATAAAGACTTGAAAGAAATGCTTATAAAATGATAATAAAAATAGAACACAGCAAAGTAAATAAAAATAAAATGATTTTTTTTCAATTACAAGAAAAATAATTAAGACTTAAACTGAATGCAAAATTATTTCAATTTCTTAATTTGGTGAAGATTCTCAACTGGATTCAAGTATTTTTTACTTCCGAAATGTTTCACCGTTCACCCAAATTCTATGGTAATATTAAGCAGCATATATGTGTAATTTTTTTCACAGTGCAACACTTTTTAATTTTATTATTTATTTATTTTATTTTTACATTATTATTTTACAAACTTAAATAGTGCTTATCTTGTTTATTTTTCAAATTTTATGCTGCTTGGTATCACCATAGAATTTGGATGAATGGTGTAACATTTCAGAAGTAGATAGATAGATAGATAGATAGATAGATAGATAGATAGATAGATAGTTTATTTCGAACACAAAAATATAACAAATACAAGCAAATGGCAAATGCAATAAAGTAACAGTATACACTGTTCGAAAGGGAGAAGGAAGAAGTGAACACTTATTAATTCCATCTCCTCTTTTCCATAGATACACCCATGTGAATTTTATACAAATTACCACCTTTAAGACCCCAAGTAAACAATTTACTGTATTTTTTACAAATCAGCATTAACACCCATCCATTCTAACATACAATGATGTCCATACATCAAAACCAGCCTCAAACAACACAGATATACACAGTGCTGTCCCACCCACCATTCCATAGTGTCCCATAATATCCCAGAGTGAACATAATGAATCGTACATATAACTACTACCCTTCTAACATATACCCTTTCAGCAAATGGTGCTTATACCTCTTTTTGAATTGATTTCTGTTTGTACATAGTTTCAGTTCCGGCTCCAGACTGTTCCACAAATCCACCCCACAGACAGATATGCACATACTTTTCTTGGTTGTACGTTTCTTGGGTTTTGTAAAGTTTAAGTCTCCCCTCAAATTATGATCATTGTCTCTTTTTTTAAATATTTTTTGTATATTAGTTGGTAGTTGATTATTAATTGCCCTGTACATTACCACACTGACTGAAGTAATATTACTTCTGCCACCCCCGACGCTGCTGAACTCACTCTGCATGGGAGTGAGTGCTTGGCTGCGCAGTCAGTCTTCGGCTCTGAATGTCATGTGTGGAGCTGGTGTTTCAGCTCCACTCATGATTTGTGGCTGTAGCTTCTGATTTGTTGCTAACTGGTTCCAGCTGGTGATTAAGCCCTGAGTTTTTGGGCCTCGCCAGTCTACAGCCACACCCCTCCCTCTGCCAGGCACTCACCGGCTGTCAGGTATCACCACATGCACACACATGCACACTTACGCACACAGGCACGCTCACACACACCCTCACACACACACACACACACACACACACACACACACACACACACACACACACACACACACACACACACACACATTCCAATCAGTCACGCACTGGTTTGCCACACTGCTGTGTCCACTTGCCTTCATTAGGGATTTGTGTACTTATGGGAGGCAGTGTGATCAGTCAGTGTGGCAGCTTGAGTCAACCTTGGACATTCTGGCTCGCTGATTGTTGGCTTCCTTCCTTTTGGACTATACCGTGTTGTTCCTCAGAGCCTTTCTGCTCCAACATGTATGTAAGTCTTCCCTCATTTATGCCTTTCCTCTCCACTCCTACCCTCGCCGGAGTGCATATGGCATCTAATCCCATCCAACAAAGTTTGTAGCCAGTTGTTTCATCTTCTCTCATCAGTGACTGTTATTTGGACAATTTGTATATTTTCCCTTTTGTAAATAAACACGTTACTTTACTGCACTTTGGGCTTGAATCAATTTATATGTTCGCTGCACAATTACGCAGCAGACATGACAATAAGCTGCCACCACAAAGATCCCAAGCAGTGAAGTAGCGTGCTTTTTTCAATTTCTTGTGTGTGTCTTTCCTACTTGCTACCGGAGTCATGTTAGACTACTGGAGCAACGCAGAGCTGAACGGACTGGCCCGTCTTGAGGATGCCTTCGCTTCCACACAGGGGCTGGTTTCTCGCATTTCATGCCACTCGGAACACCGGAGCGGAGGTATTGGAGGAATGTCCCGATCTCTTGTTTTTTTTTCCCCGAGTCAGCTGACATCCTTCACTTCATCCTCGCGCTGCGTGGAGAGGAGCCCAAGAGGGAGTCGCCAGAGTTGGAGCAGCCCTTTACACGGAAGCGGCGAAAGCGACCATCCTCCTCCCTCAGCTCTTCCGCTCCAGCCTCACCCCTGTCTCCGGAGCTTCAACTAACCTTGACTCCAGCCCTGGATACCCGGAGAAGCACCATCTCTTCCTCATCAGCAGCCCATTCCTAAGCCAGTGAGACCATTTCCGTGGCAGCCTCCTCTTCTAGTTTGTTCTCGCCGGCTATCCCGTCAGTCTATTCTTCTTCTCCAGCTGCTGCACAGTCTGTCTCCTCGATGGCTCTTTCCGCTGTCCCGTCTCCAGAAGTTCCTGTTTCCATGACGCCGGGGGCAGTCCCTACTCCTCCCATGATGGGGTCCAAGCTCTCCAGAACCAGGGAGAGGGATGACACTCAACACAGTACAGCAGCAGGCACCATCCAAGTCCAGGTTAACAGGCAAGTTAATTTTCATTCTTCTCCATATAATGAAATGTCTTGCCTGATTTCTGGTAGGAAGGCTCAGAGAGTGCAGTCCCCTGAGTTCTTCCCACCTGCTGCTGCTATGAATGGATCACCAGCCCTCTCTCTGCTCATTCCTGCTTCCTCTGAGGGTGTTCTGGAGCCGAATTGTCAGGATCGGGAGGAGCCAGAGGTCTGGGAGGATCCTTCCCCTGCAGCAATGGTGAGCCAGACACCAGACACCACGCCGGAGGAATCTCCAGCATGGGTCAAGACGGCTGAGATAATGACTGCAGAGACCATCATGCCTGCTGGGGAGGCCACCGCAGCAGATTCAGCACCCAAGCTGCACCTCAAGGAAGCCGAGCCAGTTGAGACATCACCCAGATTGCCGGAGTCCTGGACGGTGGTAAAGCTTGAGCTAAGGCAAGTGCTCTCTTTTGTCCTTCTCCTTTCTGTAGTAGACCATTTTTGCCTAGCTTTAGGTGAGGAGAGCCAGCTGCAGCCACATGCTGCACCTGAACTTGCCTCGCCATGCTCTGCCGCTGCCGGCGACCCTGACCCTTCCTCCTCTGTGTCAGAGTCCTCTTTTAGGGTCACCAGAGAGAGGTCCACGTCGCCGGATGAGACCGAGGATCCAGGCTCGCCCCTGGAAGTAACCGTGGCTGCAACTGTTCCTGGTGAGGTTGACCAGGATTCAGCTCCCCATCTGCCAGAGGCCGTAGTTTGGGTTCTGCCTCAGCCTGGCTCTCCGTGGGTGCTGTGTCCCGGCCGGGGACCACTGTGGGTGCCGCGCCCCAGCATCAGTCCCACGTGGGTGCTGCGCTCCAGCCTTGGTCCACCATGGGCACCATGCCTCAGCCCGAGGTACACCGAGGGTGCAGCGTTGGCCCATCCGAGTACCATCGAGGGTGCAGCAGGGGTTCAGCTGGACTCAACCATGGGTGCAACCATGGCTCGGTCGGGGTCCACCGTGGGTGCAACACTGGTCCAATCAGGGCTCACCGTGGGAGCAATGAGGTCCCGGGAAGGGACCACCACTGTTACAACGTTGTGTCAGGACAGGACCATCGCAGGTGCAGCCGAGCTCCAGTCCCAAGCCGCGACCACCGCAGGTGCAGCCGAGCTCCAGTCCCAAGCCGGGACCACCGAGGGTGCAGCTGAGCTCCTGTTGCAAGCCGGGACCACTGAGGGTGCAGCCGGCCAGCTTGGGGACATCGAGGTCTCTTCCTTCCTTTCAGAGGTCCTCGGGGTGTTCCTTCCTCCTCCGCCAGGCTCCGCCGTGGTTCGCCAGGTCCTACCACCAGTAGCCACTGGGGTTTCCTTTCCCAGGTCTGGCCACCCACCTTTAAGCTTCCCGGTGGGTAGGCCACCTCTTCGATCACCTCTCCGGTCCTGGTGGCTCAATTATGCGGGCAGGCCGCCCGAAGGACTGAGTTGCTGGGTCAGGTGGCCCTTTTCCTCTGGCAGGCCGCCTGATGCCATTCTGCAGGCCACCTGCTTGCCCGGGGACTTTGGCCGGCCCCCTGAACTAATGGCCATTCATGGGCTCTGGGACTTTGGCCGGGCCCCTGAACTTATGGCCGTTCGTGGGTCTGGGACAGTGGATGGCCCCTGAGCCTTGGGACTCTTGGGTTTGGGGGAGGGGTGACTGTGATGATCTTGTGTTGTATTGTGGTGTTTTTTCTCTTTGGTTTATCCCTCCTAACCTGTTTTTCCCCCACCTCCCGCCCTGGTTAGTTGTGTTGGCCTTCGGGGGGGGGGGGGGGGGGGGTTGTTTCCTGTGTTTTATGTTGTTTTTTTTTTGCGTGTGTGTGTGTGGGGGGGGGGGGGGGTTCTGTCATGTGTGGGGCTGGTGTTTCAGCTCCACTCATGATTTGTGGCTGTAGCTTCTGGTTTGTTGCTAATTGGTTCCAGCTGGTGATTGAGCCCTGAGTTTTTGGGCCTCACCAGTCTACAGCCACATCCCTCCCTCTGCCAGGCACTCACCGGCTGTCAGGTATCACCTCATGCACACACATGCACAATTATGCATGTACGCACCCATGCTAGCACACACCCTCACACATGCACACACACACACACACACACACACACACACACACACACACACACATTCCAATCAGTCACGCACTGGCTTGCCACACGGCTGTGTCCACTTGCCTTCATTAGGGATTTGTGTACTTATGGGAAGCAATGTGATCAGTCAGTGTGGCAGCTTAAGTCAACCTTGGACATTCTGGCTCGTTGATTGTTGGCTTCCTTCCTTTTGGACTATACCGTGTTGTTCCTCAGAGCCTTTCTGCTCCAACATGTATGTAAGTCTTCCCTCATTTATGCCTTTCCTCTCCACTCCTACCCTCCCCGGAGTGCATATGGCATCTAATCCCAGCCAACAAAGTTTGTAGCCAGTTGTTTCATCTTCTCTCATTAGTGACTGTTATTTGGACAATTTGTATATTTTCCCTTTTGTAAATAAACACGTTACATTACTGCACTTTGGGCTTGAATCAATTTATATGTTCGCTGCACAATTATGCAGCAGACATGACAGTAAGCTGCCACCACAAAGATCCCAAGCAGTGAAGTAGCGTGCTTTTTTCAATTTCTTGTGTGTGTGTCTTTCCTACTTGCTACCGGAGTCATGTTAGACTACTGGAGCAACGCAAAGCTGAACGGACTGGCCTGTCTTGAGGACGCCTTCGCTTCCACACAGGGGCTGGTTTCTCGCGAGGCTGCTCATGCCACTCGGGACACCGGAGCGGAGGTATTGGAGGAATGTCCTGATCTCTTGTTTTTTTTTTCCCCGAGTCAACCAACATCTTTCACTTCATCCTCACGCTGCGTGGAGAGGAGCCCAAGAGGGAGTCACCAGAGTTGGAGCAGCCCTCGACACGGAAGCAGTGAAAGCGACCATCCTCCTCCCTCAGCTCTTCCACTCCAGCCCCGCCCCTGTCTCCGGAGCTCCAACCCACCTTGACTCCAGCCCTGGATACCCAGAGAAGCACCATCTCTTCCTCGTCAGCAGCCTGTTCCTCAGCCAGTGAGACCATTTCCGCGGCAGCCTCCTCTTCCAGTTTGTTCTCGCCGGCTATCCCGTCAATCTATTCTTCTTCTCCAGCTGCTGCACAGTCTGTCTCCTTGATGGCTCTTTCCGGAGCGCGTATGACATCTAATTCCAGCCAACAAAGTTTGTAGCCAGTTGTCTCAGTTGTCTCATCTTCTCTCATCAGTGACTGTTATTTGGACAATTTGTACATTTTCCCTTTTGTAAATAAACAAGAGAAGGTGCATGTTGGAACGGCACGGAACATGGCCAAGTCCTCAAGGGCCATCTGGGAAGGCCCATCCTCACCGATGGAGATGCCACAGTGGGACCTGACCAAATTAACGTTCGTCTGGGAGATTGCACTTTGGGCTTGAATCAATTTATATGTTTGCTGCACGATTATGCAGCAGACATGACACTGACATCTGATAAGCTGTCATAATCATGTGATATGGCAGACCATCTCTAAAATATGCCTGGGCTGGTTTGTCACTGGTTTTCACACATAAGTTTGATACCTAAAACTCTCAGAAGTTAAAACAAATTGCACGTATCGCAATACCACTATGTTAGTGGTATATTAAATAGTTGATATTTTAAAAAGTATCAACTCCAAAGTAATGACCAGCTGATATTGATGTATTGATACTTGCGTACTGATACGCCCATCTGTTATAACCCCTCATGCGCCATTACGCAGCACACAGAGGGAGGAATGGAAACCCACGAGCAGAAGTAGTCCGTGCCCCTTATTGAACAAAAACCCAAACTCTGTCCAGCAAACAGTCACAATATTAAACAGAGGGTTGAAATAATTGTGATAGAGGCCACCGGAAAAACAGGGACACCACACGGACGCTCAACAGTCCGGGGAAGGGGAGTGCCTAGTGCCACAGAACAGCCTTCAGCACAGGGAGAAAGGCTAACATGAACTTAAGGGCTAGAGCGGTTCAAGGCAGTCCGTGCTGTTCAGTGGTTGAGGGCGAGGCAGGAACAGCCGCTAACACTAGATAATCCACAAACAGATTAGTAGCATTAGGAAAGACTAACTAGTCAGGCTGAAAGATAAATGTAGGGAGTGTAGGCTTACATACACAGAGAGAGCGCTACTGTGTATATTGCGCAATGCTCTGGAGATCTCTTCCCACTCAAACAGAGTTTAAGTAATGACAATACTAATGAGGGAAGAGACCGCCGCTGTGTAAGAGCGTGGGCTGAACAAAATAGAAACCAGGTGTGCATGAGTGAGTGTCTAAGCATGTGAATGGAAATGAATGAGGCATGTGTGTATGTGTGCATGTGTAAGGGAGACACCAATAATGAAAAACAGCTGATGACACTGACAGGAGGAGAGGACGTGGCCGAGCTGTCAGGAAGCAGAGGACCCCAAAGGGCTCCCTGAAAATAGCTGGAAAATAGCCAATGAAAGGGGACGAAATAGCCACAGTGTCATAAGTGGGTTTGGAACCACCAAACCCAGGTTCATGACACCATCCTTAGCTAGCAAGCAGCAGCCACCAGCTGCCGGTGTTAAGGCTATGGTCACACTGCAGGTCTTAATGCTCAATTCCAATTTTTTGCCGAGATCCAATTTTTTTGTGTTGCCGTTCACATTATAATTTAAATGCCACCCCCCATTAGAATCCAGTGTGAACGGTCTACAGCTATGAAGTGACCCGCATGTGCAGAAGAAAATGTAACGTCAGACACAGCAGTGTGTTTATGGAAGTAAATATGAGCTCCGAATGACTAAGCGGGACAGAACTTCTTCACCTTGATGCAGTGCAGCAAAATAAAATGTTAAAATCATTCAGAAATGATTATGCTCAAAATAAATGACACCAGCTTCATTCCTCTACATGCCAGATAACCACTGTGATCAGCTCTGCTTTAACAGAACTGATCAATTAAACAGCTCTCTTGAAAATGCGACCCCATGTCCCAATGGGATTACCTGTGTACTGTAAATAAGGTTAATAATAAATAATCCTTGCGATTACAATAGGGCTCTCGCCCACTGATGTTGTCAGTGGCTCGGGTCCTAATAAACAGTGCGGCTGCTATCAACAGCGTAACACCGGTCCTGCACAGGAAGGAGTAGCTACCACAGACTCCCCTCTCCTGGACAATGTGTTTTCGTATCCCCGTACCTGGCCATTCTGCTCCAGAGTTGTGTCGGTATTGTTATGTATTAACAAAGCAAGAAGTCAGCTATGCTGTGCCGAGCAATGAACTAAACTTTATTGAGCAACTGCTTCAGTATATACATACTGGCTGTAGCCCGCCTGACGTCACTACGTTGATTGACTGGCGTGTGCTATGGCAAGCCCCAAGGGCCAGATCCCCGCACAACATTCCCCCTGCCCTTTACAAAGCGTGAAAACACAAACCAGATTACCCACCCCCCACTCCAATTTAGCAAATGAACCCCATTTAACAGAAAACATGCAATAAACAACACAAAAAAACCAGTAAAACCCAATGAACTAACTGGGCATCTGGGTAGACTACCAGTATGCCCCTGTGTTGGGGTGGATTATTCTGCCACCCAAGGCCAACACCAACTAAGTTTAGGCCTACTATAAAGTCATTAAGGTGCCTAGGCCTCTGACGTGTTCCAGCCAAGCGCCTCACAGGCAGAGGACCTGCTCCAGCTCCATCGCCCGCATCCAAGTGCCCCCCAGAGCCCCAACACTCAAGTCCCAACCCACATCTGTCTCATCCGCTGCAGGTTCCCAGACCCTGGGCCGGCAACGACTTCCTGAGATTGCTGGAATGCCACCGTGACCTGTCCGAGAGCCAGAACATGTCTGGGCCCAGCTGCTTCACAATCCGCAGTGGTCCTGGGCAGAATGGTTGCAGCTTATGCGTATGGTTGGAGTGCTTGTCCTGACCCAGTCAGACACATCGAGTCCATGAGCCCTCGTCCTGTGCTTTTTGTCGAAGCGCTGTTTCATTATCCGCTGTTGGGCAATGACCCAATCTCGTGATGGTTCTGTGTCCGCTGGAGGAGAGGTCGTGCGGGGCCGCAGCTGGTCAAGGGTCAGATGTAATTCGTGCCCCAGCATGACCTTCGCTGGACAACACCCCGTCGTGGCGTGGACCGTCACCCCGTAGTGGAGCAGCATGTTCTGAAGGGCATCACAGAACATGAAGCCATCTGCCAGATGGGCCTGCAGACCATTTTTCAGTGTCTTATTGAAACGTTCTACACCCCCATTAGCCTGCGGATGATAGAAGGCGGTTCTAATGTGCTCCACGCCCCTTTCCCAAAAAAACTCCTCAAATCCCCCAGAGGTGAACTGTGGGCCGTTGTCCGTTGTGATGGCATCTGGAACCCCCCCCACCACCACCACCTGGCAAACAGCGACGAGAGGAAACAAGTGACCACATCTGTCGTGACCGATCCAGTGGGCAACACTTCCAGCCATTCTGAAAACGCATCGTAAGCCACCAGTAGAAAATGGCTGTTTGCGGAGGCAGTGTGCAGTTTGCCACAAATGCCCAAATGAATGTGCTTCCAAGGGCCCTCCGGGTACTGTAATGGGTGCAGGGGTGGAGGAGGTGGCACTCTGGTCTTCCTGCTCTCCAAACACGGTACACAGTTCTTAACCATAGTCTCAATGTCTTTGCAATGCCAGGCCACCAAGCCAAATCCCTACAACGTTGTTTCACCCTGACCGCCCCCAGATAATCCTCATGAAGCATAGCCAAGATGCGCAATATCAGTAACACTGGAATCAATGTGCAGTGTTCTCTCACCATGCACATGTTGTTCCAGCATCTCAATTCGTCCATGAACCTGTGAACGGGTGCCAAGTCACCCTGCACTTTTGTAGGCCAACCCCCCGAAGAAAGAGTAAAGTTGTGACAATGCCGGGTACTGTTCCGACTCTGCCTGGAGTTTGTGGAGTGACACCATGTTCCAGAGGGGCTCATGCAGCATGTTGATCAGATCCGCCTCCAAGGAATGTCGTCCGGTTGTGCAGTTGTTGGTTGTGGCACGGGACAGGAGGTCTGCCACTATGTTTTCTTTGCCAGGGGTGAACTGGGTAGTAGGCCCGCAGCCGTTTCGTCCACCTGTAGATCCGCAGGGGCCTGTGTCCTGAGCCAGTCATCTGCAGCAACATCGTCAGTGCCTGGTGGTCCGTGCGTAGGGTAAAATGGTGCCCATAGAGATAGATGTGCCACCGTTTGCATGCCCAAACACATGCGAGCACCTCCCTCTCACCCACGGCGTACTTCTGTTCAGCTGACATGAGGGACCTCGACACGAATGCCACTGGACGTTCCGTACCATTTTGCACTTGAGACATGACCACCTCCACTGCTGACCCAGAGGCGTCACAAGTCACAAAGGTGGGCCATTTTGGGTCAAAATTCACCAACACCGATGATGTGGTGAGTTGAGACTTTAGTTTAGCGCCCACCGCCGAGCAGGCCCGGGTCCATTGCCACGGAGCATCCTGTTTCAGAAGGGCGCGGAGAGGTTCAATAGTCTCTGAATAATGGAGAATGAAACGTCCATAGAAGTTCACCATGCCCAGAAACAAGGATATTTGTGCAGGTATCGTGGGGTCGAGGAGACGCAGGACTGCCTCCACGTTCGAGTGCAGGGGGCTCAGGCCCTCAGCCAATAGCCGGAACCCAACAAACTCAATGGATTCTGCCGCGAAGATGCACTTTTCCCTGTTCAGCCTAACCCCATGCTCCAGCAGCACCTCCATTACACATTCCAAGTGTTTGTCATGTGCCACCCGTGATGCACAATGGACCACGATGTCATCCAGATAAACTACCATACCGCTGAGGCCAGCAAGGATCATTGACATAATTTTCTCAAAACAGCTTGGTGCCGAACTCAGGCCAAAAGGTATGCGGGTGTATCTGAAAACACCCATGTGGGTCACGAACGCCATCATGTCGCAGCTGGCTGGGTGGAGGGGCACCTGTAGATAACCTTGGTGGAGGTCTAGTTTGGAAAACACTGTGGAGCTGCTGAACATCACAGTGAGTTCCTCCATCATGGGTATTTGTCCGGAATGATCGCTTTATTAACCATTCTGAGGTCAATGCATGGCCAAATGCTGCCCGTCTTCTTCTTGGCCATGACAATGTTTGAGATCCATGGCGAGGCATCCACTTTCTCGATAACATCAGCTTTGAGCAGCTTATTTAGCTCTGCCGTAACGTCGTCCCAAAGGGCGAGGGTTAGCCACCACAGGGGTTGAATTTTGGCCATCACACTCGGGTCGATGAGCAGACAGTGGTTGAAAGCCTTCACGCAGCCCAGGCCCACAAACAATGCTGGCCAGTGAACATGCCACCTGGGAGAAACAGTCAACATTGTGGAGCCCACTGGGATGGAGAATCCTAACTCTCCCAATAAGTCATTATCCAACAAGTCAGCCCCATGGTGTGAAACCTGAAAGGTAAACACGGGGAAGTCTTTGACCCATACACCACCGAGAAACTGACTGTGTCCACCATGCCAATCTTTGCATGTCCATAGCCAAACATTTTCACAGCACCTGCCCTAATAGGCTTCTTTGGAAAAAGTTTTCTTACCGTGGACAAGTTTAGTATGGATTTACCAGCGCCCGAATCCACCATGAGAGGCACGTCAACACCATCGAGCTGCAGAGCGTTCCACTTTAGTAGCCAATTCTTGGCACCTGCTACACACACCGACGCTACACCCACGAGTCCCAAGTCCATCGGCTTGTTAGCATTGGTGAAAAAACCCTAGCCAGGTGACTAGCACGATCGCTAGTGATGTTCGATACCACTGATTTCCTTTCCGATCCGATACTGAGTAAAATTCAGGCTGGTATCGGTGATACAGATACCGATACCGATATTTTTTGCGACTACACCTAATATGTCTTTTAAATCTAAAAAAACGCATGACACACTTACCCAGGCAGAAGTAAAAGTAGTCCCACCAACCGCGTGTCACTTAGACAACATCTCAATAGTTTAGTTACTTTTCACCGTGTTTCTGTTAAGGATATACGTATATATATATATATATATATATATATATATATATATATATATATATATATATATATATATGTATACTCGCTGCTCTTGTTTTTTCAGCGCCTTGACCCAGTGGAGGAGATGGGAGAGAGAAGGATGGTGGCTAAACTGTCATCTCTGCTGGAGTCCGAGTCCCACCCTATGCAGGACATACGGAACGCACTGAGGAGCTCATTTAGCAGCAGACTACATCATCCTAGGTGCACAACCGAGATGTTTCGCAGGTCCTTCCTACCTACGGCTGTCAGACTGTATAACCTAAGCAGGGCTGCTCGCAGAGATAGCAAAAAAACGTGACGACCTAATAGTATTGAATGCAAAAGACGCAACAGACTTACACAATGGTCCCCTCCAGTATACAACTAGGACAATATCAGTCGCTACAGAGGGTGACAATATTATGGGTACATATTCATACTATGTAGAATAACTAAGTAGACGGTTATGCTGTTTATTCCATCTTGCTACAATGTTCCGCACTTTGTATATATATTTATATATTTATGTGTATGTATGTATATCCACTGCTCTTATTTATATCTTCCGTATCTTCTTAATTATTGCTCTGAGTGTTGCTATCCCTGTGCTGCTGCAATCCTGGAATTTCCCCATTGTGGGACTAATAAAGGCTTATCTTATCTTATACCTTACCTCAAATGACTTAAGTATCAAAAGTATCGATATTTTGATTTGAGTATCGATTTTAGAGCATAAAGATCCGGTATCGGAGGTATCGATATTTCAGGATCGATCCGCACATCACTAACGATCGCAGTTGTAGCACTTTTTCCCTTTAGCAGGACAGGCAGAGAGCCCGCCTGGTGACAAGGAGAGCCACAGCCACCACACGGTACCTGGGTTCCCAGTCCTGCCCATGCCATGGTTCGCCGCCTTTTGGGGTTCCGCTCCGAGGAGTTAGCTGCTTTGCTAGTGGCCTGACATGAAGAGGGAGCTTGGGTGGCTAGGTTTTCATTAGCCAGTATTTGCAAGCCTAGCTGGGCAGTGGACTCGATTTGGATAGTCATCTGCATTACTTGACTCGGCATGAAGACATCCTTAGATAGCATTAGCTTCTCCTTTAGCCACTCATTGCTCATGCCGTGTGCTAGCTTATCACAGATTAGTTCTTCCTCCACAGGCCTGAAGGCCCACATGCTCACTAAGTTACGGAGCTCCATAAAAAAGTGCTGAGTGGACTCATCGGCTTGTTGACAGCGGTCGAAGAATCTGTGTCTTTGTGCCGTGATGTTGCCCTGGTCAACAAAAAATTTGTCCATCACGTCCAAACACTTTTTCAAGTCCTTGCTAACCAGCGTGCAAAACACACGTTGGCCTTCTTTGCTGAGATGAAATAGCATGATCTTCAATCTTTCTTCGTCGGCGCCACCCAAGCCAGCTGCAACGATGTAGGTATCAAACACCTCCAACCAGAGGCGTCACGGTGTAGCTGGTACACCCAATGACTCCAAGAATGGAGGAGGTGGTCTTGTGCATGCCTCCATGGTTTAATCCAACGTCACCAATTATGTATTAACAAAGCGAGATATGAGCCATGCTGTCCCGAGCAATGAACTGAACTTTATTGAGCAGCTGCTTCAGGATATACATACTGGTCGTAGCATGCCTGACGTCACTACGTCAACTGACTGGCATCGGCTACGGCAAGCCCCAAGGGCCAAATCCCCACACAACAGGTACTAGCTTACATTTTAGGCATTACAATGGTCAGGACTCACGGTGTGCTGTTTACAGGGAAAAAGGAATTTGCAGCATCCAGTAATTCTATGCTCCTTATTGAGATGTGCCAACACAGCACGCGCACATAGCACAGAGATGGAGCAGAAGAACAGCAGAGAGGAAGAGGAGCGCCATGTCATGTGGCTATATTTCCAGGCTGAAAATGAAACAACGACAAGCTGTACTATTTGTAAAAAGGCTGTGAAATACAGTGGTAACACAGCTAATTTATACAGGCATATAAAAAAATCATCCAAAAGACAACACCGAGCTACAGAAACAAAGAGGGGAGGAGAGAAATACCACGAAAGACACAGACCCCGACCCAGAGGCAGAGATCGTTGGCAGAGGCCTTTCAGTAGGGCAACAAATATCCAGGTATTTTAGTCATCTTCAGCGTTAGTTAATATTAATTTTCAAAGTGCAACTGAGCATTTGTTGCTTTAGCCAACTCAAAAAGTATAAATTATGTTTTGACCTTGGTATAATACATTTATCCCATTGAAACGTTTTATTTAAATGAATACATTTATTGGAATTGAAACAAATATACTGAATATAATATTGATCAGATTTGATTGAATATAATTACTCATAACCTTGAATATAACTGTGAAAGTGATACTGTATGTATTTACCTCTAAACTTTGCTCAAATTCTGTCCTGGGTTTTAACCTCTTGCACTCTGGGATACCGCGGGCGGTCATGTCTCTGCGTCCTAGGGCGCACGAGGGCACCCTAGGACGCACACTGTGCGTCCTAGTGCGCACTGAAAAAAAAAGCTGCATTTCCGTTCTTCCACTACAGACACAGCCGCGAACAGAAAGCCAAAGGAGTGCTTTGATTGGTTTAGATGTGATTGACCTCCCATTCGACTAATAAGAGCCTTGAATTGGGTTTCTGAAAACTTGAAGAACCAATGACTGAAAACCTAGCAAGAAGGACCTGCCTACCAACGGCTGCGAATACAGCGAGCCAATTGAAGCATAGAAGTTCGAAAGCGTGTATCCCTTGTGTAAAATCTGTTTTGTGTAAGCCGCTGGGTGACACACACGCGTTCGCCAGTCTTTTTTTCTTACTACTGTTCTTATTTGTTTTGAAAAATCGTTTGCCAAAACCGCAATCATGGAAGCGCAAACCGCAATAATGGCATTATGGTTTGACCGGGTCACGTGACCAGAACCACAAGTCCGTAACATGCGAACCAGCGTCATGTTCGTCTGACAATGAGGAAGAGAAGTTCACCAGCGACACTGCTGTTGTGGACAGGTAAGTGTTATAAGCTAAATTATTCTTTATCCCTGAAAATTGTAATCAAAATGACTTTTGACCGATCGGTAAATTACAACTGTGCGTCATCGCCACATGACGGACCGGTCCGTGCGCCGCGTCCGGACCGTGAACGCCCCCACCCCGCTACTCTTCTGTAGCGGATTGCAGATATTATTGCAGATATTTTAGTACAACTGTGCGTAGTAGACCGTGGCGCACCGTCCCCGCGGTTCGTCATGTAGCGATGGGCGATGTCTGTCCTCTGTAGCGGGGGGGGGGGGGGGGTTGTTATCTTCTACATTACATATATTTTAGTATAATTTTTAGTTCACTGTAGGTTATTTTTTCTTGTAAAAAAAAAAGCCACACATTTTTTACGTGGCATACTTCTTTGTGTGTGGGGGCTTGTTTGTTCATTCATTCATTCATGAATGAATAAACAACCCCCCCACACACACACACACACAGCCCTTCACCTTTCATTAGAGCCCAAGATGAAGCTTCTATATTGAATCATTCAAAAGTTACAGACGTTTTTCCAAACTGTGCCATTTGGCACAATTTGGCACAGTTCAAAAACGCCTGGGAACAACCTAAGAAAAAAGCTGTGTAATATATTCATTTTTTGTGGTATTGTTACAAAATTTTGACCTCAGCTGGATAACACTTGGTTCTACATTTCTGTTGCATTTTCCAGCCCGGATCTGACAGCTATGTGTTATTTGCAAGCATTTGTATCCAAAAAAAACACCCAGGCGAAATTTATTTTCTTCAAGTTCAGTATGTTTAGATGACGGTTACTCAGTGGCAGGAGCACTGAGAGAGATTATGACTATTTCGCCAAAAAATTCAAAGTGTTTTCTTTTAAATGAGACCAACCCGGGCTGCACGGTGGCGCAGTGGTTTAGCACTGTGGCAGCACAGTTTTACCCTCGGCCGGGGGAACGCGGGGATCATGAGATCGTGGGTTCGATCCCAGCCCCCGACCAACAGTGAGCTGTGTGGAGTTTGCATGTTCTCCCCGTGTTGCGCGGGTTTACTCCGGGATTTCTCCGGTTTCCTCCCGCACACCAAAAACATGTAGGTTTAGGGCGCTCACGCACGCAGCGACCAGCGGCCGGTGGCTTGTCACCAGACTGCAAACCAAGTCTACCTACGGGTACAAATAAGTAACAAAAAAAAAAAAAAAAAAAAAACCATGAAGATGCTGCAAAGGGTTGAAGAACAGCTTTTGATTTACTTTGGGTACGTTATTTTTTGGCGTTTTTAGGGAAATTGACCAGAGTGCAAGGGGTTAACTTATTAATAATCCAAAGGTAAAATCACAAAACATTTAAAGGTCATGAAAATTCATTTAGTAATTTGATGATCGGTATCATATCGGCGATACTGGCCCTGTATTTACTTGGCATCAGATCGATACCAAATCTTGCGGTATCGCACACTACTAGAACTCAGCAATCCACCAATACTGGGTGAACAAATGTCCATCTTTTTGTCGGTCTATTTTCTTCCTCTGACACTCAACAGCAAAAGCTCCTGTTCATCTTGTCATTGTATTTACGTACCTCCATCGCTTCCACCATTTAAAACGTCTGCCACCATGCTCTTCTTCTGTGTTTGGATTGCAGCTGTTCAAATCAGTTTGGTAGCTCTTGGCTGCCACCAACAGTACGGTCATGTGAACTGCAGATTATTTTAACCAGAGGTAGTCCTTGGGCTAGAGAGGAATTCATAACATTTTGGTAATGATCCCAGAATGCATACCTCCACAAAGGCTTTTATCTTCTCACAGTGTGTTTGCAAGAATACTCCAAAACTACTAGATGGATCTGAAAGAAATTTTTACCAGAGGTGGTCCTTGGCCTAGAGAGGAGCCCATAACATTTTGGTGACGATCTGGGAACGCAAACCTTTGCCAAGGCTCTGGCACCGAGGCATCAGCACCTTTGTTGCTTTCATTGTTTCAAACTTATTAAAGGGGGCATAGAGTTCACTGATGTCTTCTAAAAACTAAGAAATGTGTCAGTCAATTGTGTGTAGTCAGGTCTACTATATAGTATACCAGCCTGTGAACTCTCAGGAAGTAAACTTAATAAAATTGAGGTTGTATGGGACAGTTTTTAAAGAAAGGTGGTTCGAGGGGGGTTTGACAAGAAGAATGCACCCAGCCGTAAAGAAATGGGACCATCAAAATCAAGTTTAAGTAGATCTGGGCTATGGTTTCAAGATATCCAACGAAAAACTCTGTGCCATCACGAGGACCCTTCCAGTCTGTGACTTTTGTTATTTGCAACATCTTAAGTACTTGGATCATGTATGTTGGCTTGATAACTCTGAAACACAAAACCAAGCACTGTGTGACCAAAGAATGACTGGGACAATGTGGAACAGGCTAGAAAGGCTACTGGACATGGATTTTCTCCACATCAGGAGAACGATGATGAACAAGAACAAACTCATGTGACTTCTGATTTCTATATTTATACACAAGCACCCCAAAGCTACAAGTGTGCCAAGCAGGAAAAGATGATGATGATGATGATGATGATGATGATGATGATGATGATGATGATGATGATGCCATCTTTATAAAGATTGCTAACAATTCTAATCCCGCTGTTGTGCCACAGAAGATATGAAGCATTATTAAGAGAAGGAGGAAAAAAATGGTTTGTGAATAGTGGCATCTTCACAGACGGAGATACGAACTTGAAATGATGTCTAAACTGTGACCAAATCTTGAGAGTGGATGAAACCAACGGGTTCTTTGTAAACTTAGCTGGGTTAAAAGGTAATGAAGAAGTTAGCAGTGCTGCAGGTGAAGAAGATAGAAAAGACTGAATTTCAAGTCTACACAATAACTGTTCAGGAAAATGAAGCCAATATAGCAATTTATGAATATGTGAAGATCAATAATACAAAAGAAGATTAGGAAGGGAAAGACCACCATCAGAAGTAAATTTCTGTAATAAGGATAAACTTAGTCTAGGGGTCTTCCCTCTCCAAAAAAATGAGGAAATAATCTGATCTAAAGATTCAGATCATCAAACTAATGTTACCAAAAAAATGAGGCCAAGATAAATCATTTCAAACTTTTCTCCACCACTAATGTGACCTACTATAACCTGTACAACCCAATTGAAAACTAAATTCTTAAAAGGGGAAAAATAATTTTAAAAAAAACTTACAATAACCTGTTTACATAAATATGCACACCCTTAAACTAATACTTTGTTGCAGCACCTTTGGCTTTTTTTTACAGCACTCAGTCTTTTTGGGTAGGAGTCTATCAGTGTGGCACATCTTGATGTGGCAATATTTGCCCACTCTTCTTTACAAAAATGCTCCAAATCTGTCAGATTGCAAGGGCATCCCCTGTGCACAGCCCTCTTCAGATCACCCCACAGATCTTCGATCGGATTTAGGTCTGCACTCTGGCTGGGCCATTCCAAAACCTTAATCTTCTTCTGGTGAAGCCATTCTTTTGTTGATTTGGGTGTCTGCTTTGGGTCATTGTCATGCTGAACGATGAAGCTCCTCTTCATCTTCAGCTTTCTAGCAGAAGTCTGAAGGTTTTGTGCCAACACTGACTGGTATTTGGAACTGTTCATAATTCCCTCCACCTTGACTAAGGCCCCAGTTCTAGCTGAAGAAAAACAGCCCCAAAGCATGATGATGCCACCACCATGCTTCATTTTAGGTACAGTATGGTGTTCTTTTGGTGATGAGCAGTGTTGTGTTTATGCCAAATATACCTTTTGGAATTATAGCCAAAAAGTTCAATCTTGGTTTCATTGGACCATAACACATTTTCCGACATGTGTTTGACAGATTTCAAATGTGCTTTTACAAAATGTAGCCGGGCTTGGATGTTTTTCCTCATAACATCAGGCTTTTGTCTTGTCACCCTAGACAGGAGATTGTTGTCACATGTACTAAACAGTATAATGTTGCCGTCGGCCTCTTGGCAGCCTCCCTGACCAGTTTTCTTCTTGTCTTTTCATCAATTTCGGAGGGACGTTCAGTTCTTGGTAATGTCACTGTTGTGCCATAGTTTCTCCAGTTGATGATGACTGTCTTCATTGTGTTCCATGGTATATTTAATGCCTTGGAAATTCTTTTGTACCCTTCTCCTGACTGATACCTTTGAATAAGTAAATCCCTTTGATGCATTGGAAGCTCTCTGCGGACTGTGGCTTGTGCTGTAAGATGTGACTACAGAAATGTCACGAAAAGCCTACTAGAACAGCTAAACTTTATCTGGGGTTAATCAGAGGCACTTTAAATGGTCCTTTAAATGGAAAGTTTTAAAACGTTTTATCTTGGTCTCACTTTTTACATCACAAAAACTTGGCATTTGAACAGAGGTGTGTAGACTTTTTATATCCACTGTACATGTAGATAGTTTGATTTTTTTTTCAGACTGACACAATTAGCAGTAAATTGGTAAAAGTCACAAATTCATCAAAATAAATCATAAACCTACATAAACACATTTTTCTTTTCTTTTTTTCATTTTATTTTGAGCATGTAGACAATACACAATACAAAATTGTTCAAAAATAAAGCATTTTATGTATTTAAAAAATTATGTAAAATTCAAAAACATTAGGGGCCGTATTACAAGGACATAGTCCATAATCAGCTGTCAGCAACGCAGGGTGCTTTTATTGGTGTTTCCAAGTTCGTTTCGCTATTACAACCATGCAAAACTGAATTTTCCATCAGGTACAAGGTGCAAAGACGGTGTCCTAATTATTCAGAGTTGTGTTTTGGATAATCCACTTCAAAGCATTCCTGTCCATCCCTTTAATGCACAGAGGCATATTATCTGAAGTGAACTATGATCATGGTGGCTTGTTTCCGTCGCTACTACTGATTGGATGGTTTAGTGAGGTCCGTGGATCGGTGCCACCAGGGTCATTCATGGCCCTGGTGGCGCACTGTTTGCTGTTGACTGATGGTAATAGAGGCCCATATGTTAACAGTCTACAGCCGTGGACAAAATTGTTGATACCCCTCTATTAATGAAAGAAAAACCCGCAATGGTCACAGAAATAACTTGAATCTGACAAAAGATTCAAAGCATTAAAAGCAGAGTGTCGTGAGAAAGACATCAAGAAGTTGGGTGTAGTGGTCTCTCTCGGTACAGGTAAACCCCCTCAGGTGGAGGTGAACTCCGTGGATGTTTTCTGGCCCAACAACCTTAAGGAGCTGGTCGAGACCGCTCATGGAGCTATTGAGCTGTTCAAGATGCTGGTGAACTGTTGTACATTTTGTGTATATTTTGTTGTACAAAAATTCTTTGTAAATTAACCAATGAAAATCAGACAGTGTTTTTGAATTGTGGTTCAACAAAATTACTTTAAAAAACAAACTCATGAAACAGGCCTGGACAAAAATGATGGTACCCCTAGAAAATATTAAAAATAATGTGACCATAGGGACATGTTCAACCAAGATGTGTCCTCTAATTAACATCACATGTGTCTACAAACTTGTAATCAGTCAGTCGGCCTATTTAAAGGGTGACAGGTAGTCACTGTGCTGGTTGGTGACATAGTGTTTACCACACTAAACATGGACCAGAGGAATCAACGGAGAGAGTTGTCTGAGGAGATTATAAAGAAAATTATAGACAAGCATGTTAAAGGTAAAGGCTATAAGACCATCTCCAAGCAGCTTGATGTTCCTGTGACTACAGTTGCACATATTATTCAGAAATTTAAGATCCACGGGACTGTAGCCAACCTCCCTGGACGTGGCCGCAGGAGGAGACGGATAATACGAATGGTAACAAAAGAGCCCAGAACAACCTCTAAACACATCCATGGTGAACTCCAAGGTCAAGGTACATACATCAGTGTCAGATCACACCATCCGTCGTTGTTTGAGCCAAAGTGGACTTCATGGGAGACGACCAAGGAGGACACCACTGTTGAAATCAAATCATAAAAAAGCCAGACTGGAATTTGCAAAACTGCATGTTGACAAGCCACAAAGCTTCTGGGAGAATGTCCTATGGACAGACGAGACAAAACTGGAACTTTTTGGCAAGGCACATCAGCTCTATGTTCACAGATGCAAAAATGAAGCATACCAAGAAAAGAACACTGTCCCTACTGTGAAACATGGAGGAGGTTCTGTTATGTTCTGGGGCTGCTTTGCTGCATCTGGCACAGGGTGTCTTGAATCTGTGCAGGGTACAATGAAATCTCAAGACGATCAAGGTATTCTAGAGAGAAATGTGCTACCCAATGTCAGACAGCTTGGTCTCAGTCGCAGGTCATGGGTCTTGCAACAGGATAATGACCCAAAACTCACAGCTAAAAACACCCAAGAATGGCTAAGAGCGAACCATTGGACTATTCTTAAGTGGCCTTCTATAAGCCCTCATCTAAATCCTTTTGAACATCTGTGGAAGGAGCTGAAACATGCCGTCTGGAGAAGGCACCCTTCAAACCTGAGACAACTGGAGCAGTTTGCTCATGAGGAGTGGGCCAAAATACCTGTTGAGAGGTGTATAAGTCTCATTGACAGTTACAGAAATTGTTTGATTGCAGTGATTGCCTCAAACGGTTGTGCAACAAAATATTAAGTTAAGGGTACCATTATTTTTGTCCAGGCCTGTTCCATGAGTTTGTTTTTTAAAATAATTCTGTTGAACCACAATTGAAAAGCATTGTCTGATTTTCATTGGTTAATTTTCATAGAATTTTTATTTATTACCACTTTTGTCAGATTCACGTTATTTCTGTGACCATTGTGGGTTTTTCTTTCATTAACAGAGGGGTACCAACAATTTTTCCCACTTCTTCTCCATAAGTCATCATTTACTCACAAGTTTGGCTTCCTTATTGTTTGTTATACTTTATTAATCTCAGAAATTCAAGGGAACCCATTTGGATGAGGCAGCCACGGTGCAGTTCCAATTCCTTTACAATTACATACGTACATACTCATTAATACCTTTGACCACTTTAGAATCTCCAGTTAACTTAACTTGCATGTTTTTGGAATGTGGGAGGAAACCAGAGCACCCAGAGTGATCTGCCCTCAGTAGAGTGTGTCTCATAGAGTTAAAAAATAGTTCATAAGTTCATATTAAAATATCATAATCCATTTGTAATAATTCATGTCATCTAAATAGTCGTTGTGTTAAGAATAATTTCTGTACAGTTAGTAGTGATTCACTCGTGTTTTATGTTGAAAGCGCAGCCAGTTGCCGCTATGATTTGTGGGTAGAAGAAACAGTTATCGGTAAGAGAGAAGGAAAAAAAGGCAGGAGAATATAACCTGCCCACGAATGTCTGAAACGTTTCTCCTGTGTGTTAAACGCCTTTCTACACCTTCGAAAGCAATGGCTGTGAGTTAATTGTTGTTTTGTCAATTTTATAAGTTTTGTTAAATGTGAACTTGAGATCGTTTTTTAGAATGTGTTGTTTCAGAAATTAGTCTTATCCCAGGGCCCTGCTAGCTTGTTGAATGTATTGTATTCTCTGTTTGTTCCAGGAATTAGTCCTATCCCAGGGGCCCGCTAGCTTACTTATATGTATTTATTTTCTGTTTTTATTTCTTTTCAGTTTCACTCGGGCTTTTCATTGAGCGTCGAGCCACAGTTGTAAAGTACTGTAAGCTGTCTAGAAGACTGGAAATAAAGGAGCAGGACGCTCAGTTTCCTGGCTCGTGAAAAACGAGTTTGGCTTGCTGTTGATCTGCGTTAACATACACAGTGTATACAACACGTAGGGATAACAATACAGTGAAAAGCCAGGTCAGCAGTTGGTGAAGATAAGGTCCACGACACAGCGAGGGACGACACTCAAGAGTGAAAAGCCAAGTCAGCAGTTGGTGAAGATAAGGTCCACGACACAGCGAGGGACGACACTCAAGAATGAAAAGCCACGTCAGCTGTTGGTGAAGACAAGATTCACGACACAGTGATGGACAACACTCAAGAGAAGAGGGCAGAAGAGAAGGCGAACTCTGAAGCCAAATCATCATACAATGCTAGCTCCAGCTCCAGATGTTTTAGCTCCAAGTTATTCTCAAAGTCCAACGTAATGGAAGCAGCCATTATGGCATGAGCCTCTGCTGAAGCTGCGAATGCTAGAGCCTTGTACAGTAAGAGACAATTAGAAATTAAAAAACAAGCAAAGCTAGAACAAGCAAAGCTAGAACAAGCAGAGCAACAAGCGAAGCTAGAACAAGCAAAGCAACAAGCAAAGCTAGAACAAGAACAAGCAGAGCAACAAGCAAAGCTAGAACAAGCAAAGCAACAAGCAAAGCTAGAACAAGCAGAGCAACAAGCAAAGCTAGAACAAGCAAAGCGACAAGCAAAGCTAGAACAAGCTAAGCTAGAACTGGATCTAGAGATGCTGGAGATAGAGAAGGAAACAGCGGCTGCCACAGCAAAAGCAGAAGATTTAGAAGCTGCTGCAGCTGCCGAGCCGGACGAAGGAGAGAGTGTAAGGAGCGCAATTCCATTACAAGTTGCCAGACAGAGAACTATGGAGTATGTGCACCACCAAATCCAGCTAAAGTCACAGGCGCGACCAGCTGAAGAAGAAACACCTCAAGTCGAACCTGCACAAAGGGCGCAATCATTCACTCCGAGAAGACCCGAACAAACTCTCTCTCCACCAGCATTCAAGAAAATGTACGTGAAAAATGAATCCATCGACATACCGAGAGACTATGTCAGGCCAAACAGCTACCATGCTTCCCACAATGGTGACCCACCTATGGCAGACTATGCTAGGTTCCTTGCGCACAGAGAGCTAATCACAACCGGACTCTTTAAGTTTGACGACACCCCCGAAAACTTTAGAGCATGACAGTCGTCATTCATAAATGCAACTGAAGACGTTGGTCTCACATATAGCCAGGAGTTAGATCTCCTAGTCAAGTGGCTTGGTAAAGAGTCCTCAGAGCACGTTAAAAGAATCAGAGCTGTCTATGCCACTAATCCCAAAGCTGCTCTCCAATTGTCATGGGACAGTTTGGAAGAATGTTATGCTACGCCAGAAGTAGTAGAAAACGCCTTGTTTAAAAAAACTAGATAACTTCCCTCGCCTTACAAACAGAGACAATGCAAAACTCAGGGAACTTGGAGATTAACTCTTAGAGCTGCGGGTCACTAAAGATGAATCTTATCTCCCAGGCCTCGCCTACCTCGACACACCCCGTGGGGTTAAGCCCATAGTTGAAAAGTTGCCTCCAAATTTACAAGATAAATGGCTGCACGCGGGCTCAAAATACAAACAAAAATATGACGTAACCTTCCCTCCCTTCTCATATTTTGTAAAGTTTGTCCAAGACAAGGCTAAAGCAAGAAATGACCCAAGTTTTGCGACATGCAGCAGCCAACCCTTCAGCAAAGGTGAGAGGCCACCATTCAAACAAACTAGCTACAGAACACCTCTAACCGTAAACAAAACAGAGGTCGACACAACTGATCCCGCTAGTACTAAAGAGGACGATTTAACACGCTACTGTCCAATCCATAAGAAAATGCATCCTCTAGCCAAATGTAGAGCTTTTCAGAATAAACCACTACAGGAGAGGCGAAACATACTCAAAGAACACAAACGATGTTTTCGCTGCTGCTCTCCCACGCACGCAATAAAGGACTGTGACATGAAACTCAAGTGCGAGGAGTGCCAAAGTGAAAGACATTGCTCTGCCATGCATCCTGATTCAAGTCAGCAACCCCAGCCAGAAAACACACCTGAACCAGAGCCTCAGCCCCGAGACAACACACCACCTGAGGTAACGTCACAGTGCACTGAGATCTGCGGCGAAGGTAATCCCCCACGTTCTTGCTCAAAGGTATGTCTAGTTCGAGTTTTTCCTAAAGGCCAACCAGAACGCGCCGTTAAGATGTATGCAATCCTTGACGATCAGAGTAATAAATCGCTGGCCCGTCCTGAATTCTTCGAGCTGTTTGGGATCAAAGGTAGCCCTCTGACATACCACATGAGAACATGTGCTGGTTTAACTGAAATGCTTGGCAGGGAAGCAGTGACGTTCCAAATCGAGCCAGTAGGCGGAGGCCCACGCTTAGACCTCCCTCTTCTCCTTGAATGCAACGAGATAAAGTTCGGTAGGGGTGAAATACCTACGCCCGAAGTCGCTCTTGCTCATGCCCACTTAAAACACCTCGCTCCTCTCATCCCCAAGTACGACCCAGATGCTCAGATGGCAATTTTACTGGGCAGAGACATCCTACGAGTCCACAAAGCAAGGCAACAAGTCAACGGACCCCACAATGCTCCCTTTGCTCAGCGCCTGGACCTAGGCTGGGTAATTGTGGGGGAGGTGTGCCTTAACGCTCACAAGCCAACCGTCAACGTTTATAAAACGTACATGTTCTCCAACGGACGCCCATCTCTCTTCACTCCTTATTCTAACAGCATCAACATCAAAGAGAAACCATGCTACAGCGGGGAGCACAAGGACGGCCCCTCTAAATGCAGCTCAAAACCCAACGCAGCGGAAG
Organism: Pholidichthys leucotaenia; assembly: GCA_020510985.1. NCBI lineage: Eukaryota > Metazoa > Chordata > Actinopteri > Cichliformes > Pholidichthyidae > Pholidichthys > Pholidichthys leucotaenia. Next base: position 294,414,376 of record CM035839.1, on the reverse strand, counting down.
AAAAGTTTGAGGACAAAGTTTTTGAGTGCACAGAGAACGATAACAAGTGTGCCGTGTCCTTCGAAGATGAGACCTTCCTGAAGATAATGGAGGAAGAAGTCCACCAGGATGGAAACAACCCTGAACAGTGGCACTACGTCACATCAGAGCAAAACCCAGCTGATCTAGCCACCAGGTCAATACCTGCCCCACAGCTCATGGACACTATGTGGTTTAAGGGACCAGACTTCCTTTACAAACTACCTGAATCCGGGACACCTGAATCCTTTGAGTTAATCGAGGCTGAAGTAGACTCTGAAATCAGAAAAGTCGCTGCCTTTTCTTCTCACATTCAGAAGAACGGGCCCTTACCAGCATGCTTCCAGCGCTTTTCAAGTTGGAACTCATTAGTACGTTCCATTGCATTCCTAATTCACCAAGCTCGTTCTCACTCATCAAGCAACCTGTCAGATCATTCATGCAGGGGCTGGCATCGATGTAGCAAGCCACACACTCCAGAGGAGCTGGATGCTGCCAGTAACCTCATCCTCCAGTCTGTTCAAAAAGACGCCTTTCCCGACGAGTATGCTGCTCTCCATGCCAACCAAACCGTCCGCAGTTCAAGTCCCATCATAGCTGTTGATCCCAATATGAGTGAAAGCCTCATCAAGGTTGGAGGTCGCCTCAAACATGCTTCATTGAACACAGCATCCAAGAATCCAACCATTCTCCCAAACAAGCATCACGTAACTCAACTGCTTGTCCGTCACCATCATGCCAAAGTTGTGCATCAAGGAAGGCAGTTCACGGAAAGCGCAATTAGGCAAGCCGGACTGTGGATTGTAGGTTGCAAAAGACTGGTCTCGTCCATTATCCACCACTGTGTAACGTGCAGAAGACTCAGGGGAAAACTAGAGACTCAGAAAATGGCAGATCTCCCACCTGAGAGACTCAAAACATGCCCTCCATTTTCATATGTTGGTTTGGACGTATTCGGTCCATGGTCAGTAGTCACTCGACACACACGAGGTGGAGCTGCACAAGGAAAAAGGTGGGCAATACTCTTCACGTGTATGACCACAAGAGGCGTGCATATTGAAGTCATTGAATCTATGGACGCTTGCAGCTGCATAAATGCAATACGCAGATTCTTCGCAATACGAGGCCCAGCAAAGTAAATGCGATCTGACCGAGGCACTAACTTCATTGCAGCGAGCGTGGAGTTAGGCATGGCACAACCAAACAAGAACCCTCCCAACATCGTCAACTATCTTCATGCCAACAGTTGCACATGGGAGTTCAATCCCCCACATGCTTCTCACATGGGAGGCGTCTGGGAAAGACTGATTGGGGTCACTCGCAGAATACTGGACTCCATGCTTTTGCAAAACAAACACACTCGTTTGACGCATGAGGTGCTTTGTACTTTAATGGCTGAGGTAACGTCTATAATAAACGCAAGGCCCTTAGTTCCCATCTCAACAGACCCTTCCTCACCATCCCTACTCTGTCCTGCAATGATCTTGACCCAAAAGCAGCACGTTCCCCCTCCACCAGGAGACTTCTGTGGAAAAGACCTGCTCAAAAACCAGTGGAGACAAGTGCAAGCACTCGCCAATTAATTTTGGAGCCGCTGGAGAAACGAATATCTCAACACCCTCCAATCAAGGCGCAAGTGGCATACAACACACCGCAACCTACAGACAGGTGACATAGTGCTGTTGAAACAGGACCAAGCACCCAGAAATGAATGGACAATGGCCATCATCACATCCACCTTTCCAAGCAGCGACGGGAAGGTCAGAAAGGTCGAAGTGAGGACATCATCCCAGGGTGTTTCAAAGTCTTACTTAGGTCCTATCTCAGATGTTGTTATGCTCTTAGAGAGCGAAATAATAGATAAAAAGAAGTAGTGGCATTAGTAATGCCAGGTGGGGAGTGTTCTGCCCTCAGTAGAGTGTGTTTCATAGAGTTAAAAAATAGTTCATAAGTTCATATTAAAATATCATAATCCATTTGTAATAATTCATGTCATCTAAATAGTCGTTGTGTTAAGAATAATTTCTGTACAGTTAGTAGTGATTCACTCGTGTTTTATGTTGAAAGCGCAGCCAGTTGCCGCTATGATTTGTGGGTAGAAGAAACGGTTATCGGTAAGAGAGAAGGAAAAAAAGGCAGGAGAATATAACCTGCCCGCGAATGTCTGAAACGTTTCTCCTGTGTGTTAAACGCCTTTCTACACCTTCGAAAGCAATGGCTGTGAGTTAATTGTTGTTTTGTCAATTTTATAAGTTTTGTTAAATGTGAACTTGAGATTGTTTTTTAGAATGTGTTGTTTCAGAAATTAGTCTTATCCCAGGGCCCCACTAGCTTGTTGAATGTATTGTATTCTCTGTTTGTTCCAGGAATTAGTCCTATCCCAGGGGCCCGCTAGCTTACTTATATGTATTTATTTCCTGTTTTTATTTCTTTTCAGTTTCACTCGGGCTTTTCATTGAGCTTCGAGCCACAGTTGTAAAGTACTGTAAGCTGTCTAGAAGACTGGAAATAAAGGAGCAGGACGCTCGGTTTCCTGGCTCGTGAAAAACGAGTTTGGCTTGCTGTTGATCTGCATTATCATACACAGTGTATACAACACGTAGGGATAACAGTACACAGAGTAAATCCATGCAAGCAATGGGAGGACATGCAAACTCCACACAGATAGGCCCTGGCTGGTGTGTTTGTATTTTTCATATACTCACAGCCCAAAACAAAAAACAAAAATAATACAGTTCTTTTTCCAATCACACAAAACTCGTCAGCACAAAACAAATAAAATATCATATAATATATAGTTCTTAAGGATTTATAATTAAACATCCACACTACATAATCTATCAAACAGTAATATGTCTCATATGTGTGAGAGCAACCTCACAAATTTATGAGAATAAAGTCTCAAATGTGACAATGTGTGAGTTCTCTCTCCTTTTTAGATTCCCATAGCTTTTTGTTTCTGTGATTTCAGGTATTCAATAATAGGTGTCTCTCACATAGCAACCACATACTATGCCTTAAATGGTTCGACCTCTTAGCTTTTTTAATAAGACACTTGATTTCACTAAAGTAAAGGGTGATAAAGCTAGTAAAAGTAAACCATTAAACAGCACAGTCGATAAAAACACTGGATGGCCTGTTCAAGCAATGATACGTCTCCACCTACTCTTTATTTCATTGCAGTGAGTTTCATTTCACTTTAAAGCAGGCAGGAGAAGACTTCTGCAGAGCCATATGTTATCCTATTAAAAAAAAATAGACAGTGATTCACCGCAAGAGCTTATGTGCTTTTTATTTCTGCCCTGATGACTTCCTATCTGTGACTGTTTATTGTCAGGTACAGCCCGAGGGCCCCTGAGGGTGCATAGCATTTCATAAAGCAAAGAGCAACACCACCTCTGTGCGCCACCGACTGGTAGATGATAGGAGGAACAGATGGAGACAGAAAGCTTGACAGGAGGCTGTCAGAGAACATAAAACCCTCTGCCTGTGTAGCTGTGTAGAGTGGGGGACACTAACCTGGTGGGGTTATGTGGGTAATGGCTACAATGGAGCATTGGGGAGCCATCAGATTAAATGTTTTACTTGCACATGAATGAATGAATGAATGAATGAATGAATCTTTATTTCGGATAGATTAAAAGCACAGGTTAAAAGAAACTGAATAATATAACAAAGTGGGAAAGAAAATCCAACAAGGTCAAATTAGACAATAACTCCTCTGATTATACATCTGAGTCTCACATGTCTGCCCCCCCCCCATCACAAACTGCAGACAAACTATCAGCTGTGATTTTTTCCCCCAGTCATACTGCTTTTATTGCCTCTAAAAAAAAGGTATCGCCATATGTGTTTATTTGTGAAGCTGGTCACCAGATAGAGTATAAAATGGGGGTCTAATATTCCGGAAAAACGGCAAACTGGATAGGAATAGCAGCATCCTTGAAACGGTCCTTTCACATTTTCATTTCCCATCTGCAGTCAGAGACACACATATCAGTCAGCCAGTCACATGCAGGCACGGGAGAAGCGGCGGTGGAGAGAATGAATGCACCCAGCTGGGGTTTTTGAGCTGCCAGATTGCCTGACTGACTTCCCTCCCGCTGCCCTGTGCTGAAGACGGAGCGGAGCTGTGACAGGGGTGTTTCGCTCCCGGCATCAGTCACAATGCGTCATGCAGCACCCAGCCCACAGCGGCTGGAAGGGTTGAGGGGTCCCCTTCATGTGGGGCATGTCAGACACAGCCATGGACCTATGCCAGCAGGGGGGATTATTCATAGAAGGTAGAGAATGATAAGTCTCAAGTGGGATGACTGTTTCTAAATGGGTAGATGATATGGAGGTGTACATTATAGAATTTGGTTAGCCAAATGGGGAAAGGGCATGTACTGGGGTTTGGGGAATTGCAGGGAGCAAGCTTCTCCGAGTTTCTGCTGTCAGGGACACCAAGAGGTTATGTAAAGTAGTTCCTCTGTGATGAGTTTTAAACGCGTCTCCAGACAGTCTCTCCTGCCCACAGCTTACTTTCCCTAATAGAGCTGCTCCGCTGTCAGAACAACTTAATAGTGGCCACATGGGAATACAACCATGCAGGCATTGGACAGTGAGATCCCTAATCAGTGTGCTTGCCTGGTTGTGGGCGTCTCAGTGTCTGTGTGCTTGACTGTACCCGGACTACTCAAGTTCAGGTTCAGGTTCAGGTTACTTTATTTGTACCTATAGGTAGATTTGTTTTGCAGTCAGGTGACATCCATATTTACAAACCACAATTACATTCAACATAAACACAAAACACAGGCACACATGAAGCTGACTATAAACATGATAAAAATACTCAAGGCTCCATCAACCAGGGCATAGGACAAAGAGATAAGAGAAAAAACAAAGAGATAAGAGAGAAGGGTCATATTAAAAAGTCAAAGACTAGTCAAAGAGGTTAAAAACTCAAAAGTCTAAAACCCAATAAAAGATTTAGAACCCATATAAAAAAACCTACAAAAATAAGTAAATATAAAATGAAAATTAATAAATAGGTAACTGAATTATGTGCAATATATTGTTCCAACTTGTTCAACTCTTTGACAGCAGCAAGAACAAAGCTGTTTTTGTAGCGCTGGGTTTTACTTTTTGGGACAGCAAACCTCCGTCTGGAGGGAAGAAGCTGAAAGTGGCAGTGCAAAGGATGGGAGTCATCATTTAAAATGGAGGTAGCAATCCTCTGTACCTGTTTGTTGTACAGGGATGTCAGGCTCAGCTGTGACTCACCAAGCAAACGACTGGACCATCTAACTATCTGATCCAGACAATGTACCATTGACCCTTACTCTCTGTGTCCTGTTGGTTAAAAAAATCCAGAATCCAACCCACCAGATTATTGCTCAAATCAAATTGTTGCAGGAGCCTTTCAACTAAAATATGAGGTTGGATTTTATTAAAGGCGGAAGAAAAGTCCACAAATAAAAGCCTGGCATGTGTCCCATTAAAATCCAGATGTTTAAAAAGCATGTTAAACAGAGTGACAGTGGCATCCTCTACTCCTCTGTGAGGTCTATAGGCAAACTGCATAGGATCCAATGCATGCTCAGTCTGCTTTAGGACCTCAAATCTGACCAGTTTTTCAAAAATTTTCATTAAAATTGAAGTCAAAGCAACTGGTCTAAAATCATTTACCGTTTTAGGACAGCTGGATTGTGGAACGGAAACAACCACAGTATCTTTCCGGATCTTAGGCACATGTTGCGTCTGTAAGGACTTATTGAAAATGTAGTGAAATACAGGACTCAGCTCATGTGCACAGGACTTTACCAAGTGCCCACATATATAATCAGGGCCCTGACTTTTGTTCACTTTTACAGCACAGAACTCCCTTTTAACATCCTGCACCTCAATATTAAAGTGCTGATTGTCTTTGAGTTTCTGTTTCAAACCTTGGGTTTCAGTGCTAAAATCAAAGGAGTCAAAACGACCATAAAAACAATTAAGAGCATTAGCCAGCTCTGTGTCTGAACTAAAACCATCTAAAAACACACGATTACTGCGCTCTGTGCTCTGAAGGCCTGCAATAGTTTTTATACTGGCCCAGGCCGAACCAAGTTTCTTTGTTGCCATCTTGCTTTCCAACTCTGATTTATAATTCTGTTTTGCTCTTAAAATTTTGGCCTTCAGCTCTTTTGTGGCAACCTGCAGCTCAGAAACAACCCCCTGTTTAAAGACAAGTGCTTTCCTCTGTAAGCAGGGTTTAACTGATTTTGTAACCCATGGATCATCAAACAAAATTTGACATCAGACAAAGATAACCTGAGTAAATAGAAAATGCAGTTTTTAAAGGGGTCATTGATTGAAAAATGGTGTGTTTGTAGGTTTTAACTGTCCCAAATGTGTCAGCTGGTCATGCAATTAGCCAAAAATTTTCCAAAACGTCAACTATCTGAAAAAAGCACACTGCCTTTATTTCATTTTTCTCTCAGAGAAACTCACCAAGATGTTTTTTGACTCTTCCAGGTAAATTGTATACATCAGTTTTCGAAAAAATCAACCCACTACCATCCTTGAGACCCGCCCACTGCTCTATTATTGGCCCGCCTAGCTGTCCGTCATGTAGATCGAAGTGGTGGCTAAAGGTATCCTATTAGGCCCTGAGCTATTAGGCCACGAATTAACACTGGTACCAGGATGTAAACATGGCTTATATCGTTATTTTCTTCAGATCTTAGTCACCCTAATAGCCATTGATCGCTTTTATGTCCCGGGATCGGGGCTACTGCCCGCTGTTATGCCAAGAACCCCCCCCCCCACCCCCCCAGAATGGCGGGGGGTTAACAGCATAACAGTGGTACAGGTGATTGGCCATGGAATCACAACAAAACCTTCAGCTCCCTACAATCAAAATGTGCCGGGACCAGATGCTGCTGGCTCTCACGGCCAGCAACCCCACTGTCCTCCATGGATCCGCTTTGCTCTCACAGGCTGCGTAGTCACTCCAGCTTTCAGCTGGCTGTGAGAGGAAAGCGGAGTCCCACAGAGCCACACTGCCCTTTGAGACCCCTTGGCTCTGTAGCTTGCTTCGGATTGCAGTGATTGTCCAGCACACAGTGCCAGCGATTTTTTATGGAATCGTGGCAAAATTTATTGGGCAATAGATTGGACAAACACGAGATACACCATTGACTGTGGACCAGTTAACCAGAGCGCTGCTCAACTGAGCTGGGAAGCTAGAAGCTAGTCAGCTATAATGTAAAACTGAAGTAAGAAGGAGGGCAGAGTTGAAACAGTGAAGGATGGTTCTTAGAATGACAGGCCTTAAATCAGAGCGTTTATAGAAAGCCAGAAAAAAAAAATGCTTTAATAATTAAAAAGATCACAGAAAATGTGAACAAAATATGTCACAAACATTTCATTAAGACATGTGTGAGCTATTAAAATGTGGAAAAAAGTGCAGTCAGTGACTCCTTTAAATGATTATTTCATTCATTAAGGGAAAAACGCTATCCAGGCCTCCCTGGCCCTATGTAGAAAAATAATTGACTCCTGAACCTAATAACTGGTTGTGCCACCCTTGGCAGTAAGAACTGCAGTAAAGCATTTGCAATAACTGGCAATGAGTCTTTTACATTTCTGTTGAGGAATTTTGCCCCACTCTTCTTTGCAGAATTGTTTTAATTCAGATACTTTGGAGGGCTTGAGCTTGAAGTCGCAAACTGATGGCCGGACATTCTCCTTCAGGATTTTCTGGTAGAGACCAGAATTGGTTCCACCAATTACAGCAAGTCATCCAGGTCCCAAAGCAGCAAAGCAGCTCCAAACCATCACACTACCGCCACCATGTTTGACTGCGGGTATGATTTTCTAGTTATGTGTCAGTTTTATGCCAGATTTAATGGGACACACACCTTCCAAAAAGTTCAACTTTTGTCTCATCAGTCCACAGAATATTTTCACAAAAATCTTGGCGATCATCAAGATGTTTTTGTGGCAAATGTGAGATTTAGCATTTATGTTCTTTTTGGTCAGCAGTGGTTTTCGCCTAGGAACTCTCCATTGGATGCCATTTTGTTGAATCATGGACCAGTGTCCAAACTGAAGCGAGTCCTGCACTTCTTTAAATGTCTTGGGTTTTTGTTTCTCATCTGTTCTTAAATTTCTTTAGATCATAGCATGATGTGTTGCGTTCTGAGATCTTTTAGCCTACCTCACTTTGTGAGACAGGTTCTATTTAAAAGATTTCTTGATTCAGCAGGTCTGGCAGTAATCAGGCCAGGGTGTCGCTAGTGAAAGTGAACTCAGCTTTCAAAAAACTTGTTAATCACAGTAAATTAATCACAGTAAACTTGTTAATCACAGTAAATTCATGGATATAAAAAGTCTACACACCCCTGTTCATATGCCAGGTTTTTGTGATGTAAAAAATGACACCAAGACAAATCATTTCAAAACTTTTTCCACCATGAATGTGACCTACAATCTGTACAACCTGTCATGACTCACTCTGGGCCGTCACCTGCTTCAGCTGCGCGCACACCTGCTGCCAATCACTCACGGACTTTATAGCCTGCTCTGCCTGAGCCTCGGCACGGAGCCGTCTGTCATTTCTCCCTGACCTTCGTCTCCCTCACGACTGTCTCCAAACAGGTGGATTCCTCTGGCGGCGGAACCAATTCCCCGTGGCGGCGGAACGTTTTCCTCCCGCCTCTCCAAACCTCACCGCTCATCACCGAGAGTGCCCCACAGATGCTGTCTTCCTGGCTGGAGCCCTCGGGCCGGACCTGCGCTCGCACCGTTCCACCTGCAAGGTTGCCAGGCTGTACAGCACTCTGTCTCACCCCTGGCTGCAGCATATCCATCGTCATCACATTCACACAATGCATACACGCATCCACACATCCTCTGTTGGAACAATAAAGATTACTGAATTTCACTCAAGCCTGTGTGTGTGTTCCCTGGGTCCAGCTATATGTCAGTACAGCTCTGTCAGAGCGACCCAGCGAACAGCGGGCTTGCACACCAGCCTAACAACTTAGAGGCTCGAGTGGATCAATTAACTCACCAACAGCAGGTTATTCTCAGTCAGCTAGTTCAGATCAACAGCCAATTGGATCGCATGGAAGGACAGCGGGCATTTCCTCCGGCTCCCAAAAGTAAGCCAGCTCCAGTTAGCTCTTCACCTAGCCAGGCTAGCCCAGGCCCTTTAACCCGTCTCACTCCAGTTCCCACACCCACGCGCTTTAGCGGAAAGCTCAGGGAGGCACGGGGCTTTATCCTTCAGTGTGAAACGGTGTTTCAGCGGGTTCCGGGAGATTTCCCTACCGTTCACAGCCGCATAGGGTACGTGGCTAATCTGTTGGAGGGACGGGCGCTACCATGGGTGTACGCCATTATGGCGAAGCCCAGTTATGCTAATTTAACCTACGCCCAGTTCATCCACGATTTCCACAAGATTTTTGACCACTCGGACCGAGATAGCATGCTCACCACTCGGCTATTAAATCTTCGGCAGGGTGGCCGGTCAGTCGCCGACTACGCTGTCGACTTCCGGGTGGTGGCAGCGGAAGTTGGGTGGGAGGATGCATCGCTATGCAGCATATTCATTAGGAGTCTGAGCCCTAGTCTGCATGATGAGCTGGCCCGCTTAGATAAGTCTGAGCGTCTCACGGAGCTCATTTCTCTCACTATTAGTCTTGACAACAGGCTGAGGGAGCGGGCTGCTGAGCGGAGGTCTTCCGGCCGCTTGGGCAGACAGTTTCAGCGCTCCTCTCAGTCTTCACTTTTGGCATTGCCGGCGCTTGAGGCCACAGACGATCCTGAGGCAATGATAGTGGGGCGGACCAAACTCTCGCTGGCCGAGAGACAGCACCGCAGTGAGTTAGGTCTGTGTATGTAATGTGGGGATGATCACCACGAGATCGAGTCCTGCCCGCTTCGGCCCAAGAAAGGGGGTCCGTGCGTCGCTGTGGGGGACTTGTGGACTCATCTTGGCCGAATCCCCTATCAAAGTGTCTCCTTCCCAATAGGTTTTGTTACAAACACACAGAAATTCTCACACATGCACTGGTGGACTCGGGGGCTGAGCAGAGCTTCATTTCGGGGAAACTGGCAACCCGACTGGGGCTCCCTTGCCATACTCTTCCGGCCCCCCTGAGTCTCGTCGCCCTGTCAAAGGCTCCTCTGGAGACAGTTACACGTCAGACAGCCCCAGTCTCCGCTATCATCTCAGGTAATCATCTGGAGGACCTCTGGCTGTTTGGTTGTTCACCTCGGCTGTCCCCATCATCCTGGGCTACCCCTGGCTCCGCCTCCACAACCCAACCTTTGATTGACGTACAGGGAGCGTCGTCGCTTGGAGCCCCTTCTTCCTGAGCGCGCGCCTACAGTCTGCAGCATGTTCTCCCTCCGTGCCCTTGCCCTTCCTCGCCCCTCCTCCTCCTGACCTATCCGGAGAGCCACCGGAGTTTCATGACCTTGGAGCAGTGTTCAGCAAGTCACAGGCGCTGTCTCTTCCCCCTCACCGCCCATATGACTGTGCCATTAATCTCCGACCTGGCACCCCGCTGCCGTCGAGCCGCCTCTACAGCCTATCGGCTCCGGAGCGAGAGGCAATGGACGCATACATCAAGGAGTCGCTCAGCTCGGGCATCATTCGGCCTTCTTCCTCGCCGGTGGGGGTGGGCTTCTTCTTCGTTGGTAAGAAGGATGGTTCCTTTTGTCCTTGTATCGACTTCCGGACTTTGAACGACATTACAATCAAGGAAAAGTACACTCTCCCGCTCATGGACTCTGCATTCGACTCCCTCCAGGGGACCTCCTGGTTGACGAAGTTGGACCTCCGCAGCGCCTACCACCTCATGTGGATCCGGAAGGGTTACGAGTGGAAGACGGGTTTCTGGACCCCAAGCGGCCACTTTGAATATCTCGTAATGCCGTTTGGGCTGACCAACACTCCAGCCGTCTTCCAGCGCCTGATTAACGATGTTCTCCGGGACTTCCTCGGGTCCTTCGTCTTCGTCTATCCAGACGACATTTTGATCTTCTCTCAGTCACGGGAGGAGCATCAGGTCCATGTGAGACGGGTCCTCCAACGGCTCCTGGAGAACAAATTATTCGTTAAAGCGGAGAAGTGTAAGTTCTACACCGAGAAGACCTCCTTTCTGGGATTCATTATCTCCCACAATCAAGTCATCCCAGATCCTGGGAAGGTTAAGGCGGTGGGGGATTGCCCCCCCCCCCTCCCGTCGAGGAAGCAGCTGCAGCAGTTCCTGGGGTTTGCCAATTTTTATTGTCGGTTTGTCCCCAACTACAGCACGATCGCTTTCCCCCTGACCCGTCTCACCTCCCCCAAGGTGACGTTTCGGTGGATGGAAGAGGCTGCGGCAGCTTTTGCGGCCCTGAAGACCAAATTCTCATCCTCTCAGGTTCTGACACAGGTGGATCCCGCTCTCCAGTGTCTAGTCGAGATGGATGCTTCTGACTCGGGGGTGGGGGCAGTCCTGTCACAACGCTGTCCAGTGGACGGGGTGATCCGCCCCTGCACCTTCTTCTCTCGGCGGCTGTCCCCCGCGGACAGGAATTATGACATCGGCGACAGGGAGCTCCTGGTGGTGAAGCTTGCGCTGGAGGAGTGGCGTCACTGGCTGGAGGGGGCCGCGCAACCCTTCGTGGTTTGGACCGACCATAAGAACTTGGAGTACCTGAGAACGGCTAAACGCCTGAATGCTCACCAGGCCCGCTGGTCCTTGTTCTTCGGGCGCTTCAGGTTCATCATCACCTGCCGCCCCGGGACGAAGAACGCCAAACCTGACGCCCTGTCCAGGCAGTTCGCCTCGGAGGCTTCTGAGGGGCATCAGCACACCATCCTCCCTGCTTCGTGCGTCATGGGTGCCCTTTCGTGGGGCATCAGGGACAAGGTCCTGAGGGTGCAGGAGGCTGAGCCGGATCCAGGCGAGGGGCCTGCAGGGAGACTATTCGTCCCATCATCTGTCCAGGGTGACGTAATCCACTGGGCCCACTCCACAAACTCACCAGCCACCCTGGAATTACCTGCTCAGTGGAGCTGCTCCAGAGGTTGTTCTGGTGGCCGGACCTCCGGAATGACGTCATCAATTATGCCTGTCCCCAGTGCGCCACCGGGAAAACATCGTCATCACCACCGGCGGGTTTTCTCCATCTGTTGCCAGTCCCTGGCAGACCATGGTCCCACATTGCCCTGGACTTTGTAACTGGCTTCCCGGCATCCAACCATTTCAACACCGTCCTCACCATCGTGGACCGCTTTTCTAATACCGCCCATTTCATCCCTTTACATGGGCTCCCCACGGCACGAGAGACGGCGGACCTGTTGGTGCAGCACGTCATGCGTCTTCACGGGATTCCCAGGGATATTGTCTCTGATTGGGGTCCCCAATTTGTGTCCCGTGTATGGAGGAGTTTTTGCAACGTGCTGGGGGTGACGGTGAGCCTGTCCTCTGGTCATCACCCGCAGAGCAACGGGCAGTGCGAGCAGGCCAATCAGGAGCTGGAGGCCGCTCTGCGCTGCGTCATTGCCTCCAGTCCCTCGTCTTGGAGCAGTCATCTGCCATGGATCGAATATGCCCACAATTTGACCTTGTCCTCAGCAATCGGCATGTCTCCCTTCAAGGCTTTGCTGGGTTATGACCCCCCACTTTTTCCTGAAGAGGAGGGGGAGGTGGCCGTGCCTTCCATCCGTGCCCACCTGCGCTGTCTGGACCGCTACGCGCCGGGCCCTTTTACGCACGGCAGAGCGCAACTCGAGGACAGCAAACCGGCGCAGAAGACCTGCTCCTCAGTACCAGGTGGGTCAACAGGTATGGTTATCAACCCAGCATATTGCTTTGAAGGCTGAGAAAAGGAAGCTGGCTCAGCGCTTTATTGGGCCTTTCCCTATTGTTCGTGTGGTGAATGCTGTGGCTGTGCGCCTGCCCCCCCTCCCCCGTGTTTGTCCTACATTCCACGTTTCCCAGGTCAAGCCCATTGTGTCCAGCCCTTTCTGCCCCCCTACCAAGGCTCCACCCCCACCAGTGTTGATCGACGGCGACCCAGCATGGAGAGTCAACTCTATCTTGGACGTCCGCCACCGGGATCACGGCCTGCAGTACCTGGTGGACTGGGAGGGGTATGGCACCGAGTGGAGGTCCTGGGTGCATCTGTCATTCATGCCGGACAAGCGCCTCATCAGGGACTTCCATCAGATGCACCCAGGTAGGCTGGCGCCGGGAGGCGCTGCTCGGGGGGGGGGGGGAGTACTGTCATGACTCACTCTGGGTCATCACCTGCTTCAGCTACGCGCACACCTGCTGCCAATCATTCACGGGCTTTATAGCCTGTTCTGCCTGAGCCTTGGCACGGAGCCGTCTGTCATTTCTCCCTGACCGTCGTCTCCCTCACGACTGTCTCCGAACAGGTGGATTCCTCTGGCGGCGGAACCAATTCCCCGTGGTGGCGGAACGCTTTCCTCTCGCCTCTCCAAACCTCACCGCTCATCACCGGGAGTGCCCCACAGATGCTGTCTTCCTGGCTGGAGCCCTCGGGCCGCACCTGCACTCACACCGTTCCACCTGCAAGGTTGCCAGGCTGTACGGCGCTCTGTCTCACCCCCGGCTGCAGCATATCCAATGTCATCACATTCACACAACGCATACATGCACCCACGCACCCTCTGTTGGAACAATAAAGATTACTGAATTTCACTCGAGCCTGTGTGTGTGTTCCCTGGGTCCAGCAATATGTCACAACCCAATTGAAAAACAAACTGAAATTTTTTAAGGGAAAAATGAAGAATAAAAAACTTACAATAACCTGTTTGCGTAAATTTGCACACCCTGTTATAACTGGGGATGTAGCTATGTTTAGGACTAACCAATTACATTCAACCTCATGTTAAATGGGAGTCAGCGCACACCTGCCACCATTTAAAGTGCCTCTGATTAACCCCAAATAAAGTTCAGCTGTTCTAGTAGGCTTTTCCTTACATTTTTATAGTCACATCTTACAACACAAGCCATGGCCCACAGAGAGCTTACAAAGCATCAGAGGGATCTTATTGTTCAAAGATATCAGTCAGGAGAAGGGTACAAAAGAATTTCCAAGGCATTAAATATACCATGGAACACAGTGAAGACAGTCATCATCAACTGGAGAAAATATGGCACAACAGTGACATTACCAAGAACTGGACATCCCTCCAAAATTGATGAAAAGCCGAAAAGAAAACTGGTCAGGAAGGCTGCCAAGAGGCCGACAGCAACATTGAAGCAGCTGCAGGAATTTATGGCAAGTATGGGCCTCTATACCATCAGTCAACAGCAACTGGTGCGTCACCAGGGCCATGACCCTGGCGGCGCCGATCCACGGACCTCACTGAACCATCCAATCAGTAGTAGCAATGGAAACAAGCCACCATGATCAGAGTTCACTTTAGATAATGTGCCTCTGTGCATTAAAGGGATGGAGAGGAATTCTTTGGATTGGATTAGCCAAAACACAACTCTGAATAATTAGGACACCCTCTTTGCACCTTGTACCTGATGGAAAATTCAGTTTTGCATGGTTGTAATAGTGAAATGAACTTGGAAACACCAATAAAAGTACCCTGCGTTGCTGACTGCTGATTATGGACTACGTCCTTGTAATACGGCCCCTAATGTTTTTGAATTTTACATATTTTTTTAAATATATAAAATTGAACAATTTTGTATTGTGTATTGTCTACATGTTCAAAATAAAATGAAAAAAGAAAATAAAAATATGTTTATGTAGGTTTATGATTTATTTCTTATAAATTTGCAACTTTTTTATGATGAATTTGTGACTTTTGTCATGATGTGCCTCTAACGAGGCCTCTGATTAATCCCAAATAAAGTTTGGATGTTCCAGTAGGCTTTTCCTGACATTTTTGTAGTCACATCTTACAGCACAAGTCATGGTCTGCAGAGAGCTTACAAAGCATCAGAGGGATCTACTTATTCAAAGGTATCAGTCAGGAGAAGGGTACGAAAGAATTTCCAAGGCATTAAATATACCATGGAACACAGTGAAGACAGTCATCATCAACTGGAGAAAATATGGCACAACAGTGACATTACCAAGAACTGGACATCCCTCCAAAATTGATGAAAAGACAAGAAGAAAACTGGTCAGGAATGCTGCCAAGAGGCCAACAGCAACCTTGAAGGAGCTGCAGGAATTTATGGCAAGTACTAGCTGTTTAGTACATGTGACAACAATCTCCTGTCTAGGGTGGCAAGGACGGGGAAGCCTTATCTTACGAAAAAAAACATCCAAGCCCGGCTATATTCTGCAAAAACACATTTGAAATCTCCCAAATGCGCATGTGGGAAAATATGTTATGGTCCAATGAAACCAAGGTTGAACTTTTTGGCTATAATTCCAAAAGGTATATTTGCCACAAACACAACACTGCTCATCACCAAAACAACACCATACCTACAGTGATGCATAGTGGTGGTATCATCATGCTTTGGAACTGTTTTTCTTCAGCTAGAACTGGGGCCTTAGTCAAGGTGGAGGGAATTATGAACAGTTTCAAATACCAGTCAGTGTTTGCACAAAACCTTCAGGCTTCTGCTAGAAAGCTGAAGATGAAGAGGAACTTCATCGTTCAGCACAACAATGACCCAAAGCAGACACCCAAATCAACAAAAAAATGGCCTCACCAGAAAAAGATTAAGGTTTTGGAATGGCCCAGCCAGAGTCCAGACCTGAATCCGATCAGACATCTGTGGGGTGATCTGAAGAGGCTGTGCACAGGAGATGCCCTCGCAATCTGACAAATGGAGCATTTTTTTAAAGAAGAGTGGGCAAATAATGCCACATCAAGATGTGCCACACTGATAGACTCCTACCCTAAAAGACTGAGTGCTGTAATAAAAGCCACAAAGTATTAGTTTAAGGGTGTTCATATTTATGCAAACAGGTTATTGTAAATTTTTTTATTTTTTTATTTTTCCCCTTAAAAGAGCTCAGTTTATTTTTCAATTGGGTTATACGTGTTATATGTCACATTAATGGTGGAAAAAGTTTTTAAATGATTTATCTTGGTCTCATTTTTTTTACATCACAAAAACCTGGCATTTGAACAGGGGCATGTAGACTTTTCAAATCCACTGTAACTGCTAAGATAATTCAAATTATCTAAATAATGAAAACACCAAGGTGCTGATGCCTCAGTGCCATAGACTTGACATAGGTATGCGTTCTTGGATCATCACCAAAATGTTATGGGTTCCTCTCTAGCCCAAGGACCACCTCTGGTTAAAATTTTATCGAAATCCATCCAGTAGTTTTGGAGTACATGCATGCGCAGTGAAAATAATCTGCAGTTTACAAGCCCATTGCCATGTTTCTGTGCCCAGTTTTCTCTGCCCAGTGAACATTTTGCTGTTTATTTTCTGTTCTTAGATTATTATGATGTTTTTGAGTTTTGTTGTATTTGTAATTTATGTTTCCGGTTGTTTATTTTGACAGCACTGTGCAGCTACCGGCTATCAATTCCTTCAGGGCAGCACAGCTGCTGCCAGTTTTTCTACTCATGCATTGCACCTGTCTTTGATTATGTGTGTATATTTAAGGAACACGACAACATCAGTTGTTGCCGTGTCCAGCTACTCTCTCCCTGCTTCTTCCTCATCTCCTGCCGTGGCCTGTTTTCATGGTTTAGGTTCTGCTGTTGAGGTAAGTTGGTGTACTCCATCTTGGTGCCTTTTTCTCCTCTGTTTTTCTCAGCTGTCGAGCCCCATTGCTCTCGGGGTCCTCCGGCTGAGCTTTTTCTTCTGCTCAAGCGTTCCCTGTATTTGGCACTACTGATGTTGAGCTCAACTTGCCTCCAGCATTTGTGTTATTCCATTTCATTTATTATATTTGTACGTGACGTTTTTGCTTGTGTCTTTGTTAATAAATGTGCAAACCTACAGTGAGCGTTTGGGGTCCTATTTTGTGCTCATTAACGAGCGCGTTCATGACACCTATACTGTTGGTGGCAGCAAAGAGCCACCAACCTGATTTGAAAAGCTGCAATCCAAGCACAAAGAAGAACATGGTGGCAGATGTTTTAAATGGCGGAAGCGATGGAGGTCACGTGAATACAATGACAATCAAGACAAACAGGAGCTTTTGCTGTTTAGTGGCAAAGGACAAAAACAAATGGGCAAAAAGATGGACATTTGTTGATTCACCCAGTATTGGCAGATTGCTCAGTACGTTCCTCTGTCAGGAGTTTATGGGCGCATGTGCAGTACCGTTTCATTGACGGTAAAGGTGAGCTATTTTTGTGTTTATTTCAAAATCAAAGCATTATTTCAAAATTCTGGCAAATTAAAAGTCGAGAAAATATGGTGATACGATGACAAGCCTTTAGTTCCACTTAATTTTGACCAAGCGAGCAGAAACAGAGAGGTGGACAGACAGACAGACCGATACACACACAGAGCCACAAACAGATGCACTAACTGATTACCACATGGCTCTCAGTTTCACTGAGGCATAATTATACAACTGTTAGTTTCAACTGAGTAATTTGATTGGACAACAGGGATTCCAGGCATTACTATAATCCACGACAATTGCACTCCAGTTTCACTGGATATGCATCACTCTGCTTCAAAGGTGTTCTAGTAACGTTAACTACTAACACTACTTTTCTATCAACTCTCTCACAATTGCAGTACTGTTTTGGATACCTTAATTTCCACAGTGAGACGCTGTTTGACAAGAAATTATACATCGGCGATCTGGAAGTCCCACCCTTTTGAAGAGGTCTACCTCCATCTACCCTGGCCCTGCTGTAATTTTAAGCTCATTCAGCGATTTCACGTCTGTTTAAAAATAGGCAGTGCTATAGTTTGATTTATTGTCTCATTAACAAACCACAATGTGGTGATGGACTCTTTGTTTCACCTGAAAATGCAAAGACAAGCGAGCAAAATGTGCTAAATCGTTAGTATGTGTTAAATCACTAGCATGCTAACTACTAGCTACCGGCTGACTACCGATGGGTCTGGCGACTACCGACTCAACAGGTATATGTTTTATAAACACTACTTTTGCACTTGACAATATTTCATTTCTTTACATGTGTATGAAATAACAACAGATGACTTCAGGCTGATTGACATGTTTAGCAGCAGTTATTAGTTCCATTCAGAAGGGACTATTTTTTTCTCAACTGCACAAAATAGCTGATTAAACAAACAAATCATAATATTTTATCCAGTATTGCTGTCATTTAATAATTTGTGCTTGTGGAACTGTTGTATAAAAGTAATATTACACTCGAGTTCATTACGGTATTGTAAATATATGAACTCTGGGCATGATACGGCTTGTGCCCTCTGTCACACGGAGTTTGTGTATTCACGATACTGTAACTTACTCTCATATATAATATTGCTTAAAGAGCAAATGGTAATAAAACAAATACTTTCTCAGTGAGAATAGAAGAATGAGTTCAACACAAAATGATGAATTCACTAAAATGACAGGAGATGCAGTCATTTCAGAAAAAAATTTCCAGTATTAAAACAAGCACATTTCGAACTAGTTTTCTATTAGTGAACTCAAAAGTGACTCATAGGATAAAACCAAATGAACAACTGCAGTTTTGTCATCATAAATGTACTCAACTAATAGTAAAAAGTATCATACAATAATCAATAAAGTACAATTTTGTGGACAAGTTATCTGAGTACATGTACTTGAGTAAATGTAACTTGTATAATCCACTTCAGATTTATGAATAAAGCTGTATTAAAAATACTATATATGATTAAAAATAATACATATTTAGTCACTGCAACAGATACTGGAGTCAGTTTGTCTTGGCCTGTCCTTGCCACTGACAATACCTCTATCTGCCAAGAATGTGCCGCTAGTCCAGCAAAAGCTAGCGGTACTCAAATACTTTGCAAGCAGTTTCATGAAATGGTCAGTCAGAGAGCAACTCATACCAGCTCGGATGTTGCCCAGGTTAACAAGGTCAGGAGTTCCTGGCAGCGGAAGACAAAGGACAGAGCTGCGTGGAGGAATCTGATCAGACCTACATGAAACAGTCATTGTCGCCCCTGACAGACTGCTATGATGATGATGATGATGATGATGATTGTTACTGTGTTGCCAAATTTAACATTGTACTTTACTGTCTCCCAAATGATCTTTAGAGGGCTGTGAAATGAAAATATACTGTATTCATAAAAACAACAACAGAACCTGCTTTTCAGTTCTGTTGCGGATTTGCTGCTAGGAACAGTCAAGAGATTCAGTCATTCATCTGCCATAATGGGAGCTCTGGGTCACACAATCTAAAAAATAAAATACAGCTGCCTGCAATGGGGCTCCAGGAATCTGAATAATCACCTGGTTTTGTTGCTGCAGAAAAGATAAAGCATTTTTATGATGCCATAAACATGGCTACTCATGACAGACTTTCTGTGCTTTTTCTGAGTCACTGCAAAATATTAAACCAAAATTGTGATGGTGTATTATCTTTAAAAACTGTTTTCTCGATGGCTTTTGCGGTACATGCATAAATCACCACTGCCCATTGCACAAAAAGCCAGTGAAGACTGATATTTTGCTTGAGAATTAGCCAGATGCTCAAAGAAGATTTTCACTGAATTATTTAACCCCAGTGTACTTCTAAAAAAATTGCTTAAAACCAGCAGCACTAGGAACAGAGGCAGGTGTTAGCCTTCCATATCAGTACTAGTGACTAATTTACAATGACGACCTTTCCAGACATTGTGCATGTATGATGAGCTGCTGTGCTTGTATAGACACAACAGTGAAACTTTTCAGGCAAGAAACAAATCTGATATGTAATGCACAGTCTGGCTACCTAGAAGTTTAATGTATTTGGCTGTTTTCTGTACTTTAATGTTGTAGCTCATGTGCTTGTGTTAATTGTTCTTTGAGGAAATGAGCTAATAAAACCTGTTGCATGAACTTCATTTGCCCAGCAGCAAGCATGGGCAGCTTACAGGGTACAGTTTGGGAGCTGGAGATATGTACAGATTTTAAATGACAAAAGCAGTGTTTACATTTCACCTAAAATTCTTTCAGTTACATAGATGAAGGACCTGAAGAAGAGTGCCACAGTTTGATGTAACTCCACAGTTTGGTACTGCAATGTCTGCTTACATGGTCACACAATGGACAATTTTATGCCCAATTTTGGACCTGATTGCCCCCGCTCAGTGAGGGTGTATCATGTGAATACAGTTCTGTTACTGGTCCTGATCGAGCTAAAGCCTCCCAGATCATATTTCATAAAAATCAGGCATGTCTGATGTTTACAACTGCCCACAATAGACAATGAGAGGGAGCTGACCTTTGAAGTGCCAGCAGCCAGATGTTGTGTACTCAACATAGGTTGCAGTGCAAAGCTGTGCCTATACTGTCTTTTGGGCCAGGATTTCACCCATATTCTTATTCTGCTTTGCTTTTCACTGCAAAACAGAATAAGAATAAACAATTCAATGGCTATGTCTATGAAAAAAGCTACATATTAGTTGACAATTTGTTTTTGGATAGTGGTCCACCAGGAACATTTTACTTAAGGGCAGCCTTGATAAACTGAAAACACTGAACTACTTGAAGTGATAAATGATGTTCCATCCTTTCAGCTGGGCTTAAACTGATTTAGAATCCACATTTTTGCAGTATACCTTTGGTCAGAGGTGGTCCATCCACAGAGTCTAATCTGAGGGTGCTGGCATCATGCAGATAATTGGGAAAATCAACAACACATCTCAACAACTAACTGCAGTAACACTGCCATTCATCTCAGCACTAAAATATAAGAACGCCGGCACCTTAAGTCACAAAGGAAAGATGGGATGTTTTACTTTGCCTGCAAGACAGCAACATTTGTCATTTGGTTTTGGTCTCATACCTGTGAGGGAGATTTATGAATTATTTACATTTTTGTAGTAAATTGGCTCTTGTCACAAGTTTTCTGTCTTTGACAGCCTTTGACCAAATGAATCGAGGCAGGTTTTTACAAAGAGTTTTTCATTGGAGACTTATTATGAATTCAGTGGATTTTTGAACTAGTATAATTATTATTATACTAGTCATAATTATTAATGGTTAATGGCATACACAAAAGGCTCAGTGAGATTTCCCAGCAGAGTTGATTAAAGCTCATTTTCAACATTTTCGTGTGTGTGCTGTTATTCCCATGGTTAACAGGCTACAAAGAGCCTTTGCTGAGTCAGCACAGAGAAGTGTGTAACACTGTTTCATCCCACACTATGATAGAACCCACTGTCCCTCAGGGCTGTTCTTTAGCAAATCCTGTTCATTCAGTAAACAGCAGCCAATAGCACTGGATTAGATTCAACAGGAGTGTTTGATATGGAAAAATTGTGGGATTACACTATGAATAGAAAGAAGAGAAAGTTGGAGAGGATAAGATAGGAGGATGACAGATTAGGCAATGGCTAGATTTAATGGGAGGCGAGTCTTTTCTTAAAAAACAGTGATGAGAATCCTGCTGAGGCAGAGGATTGAACGGGCCGACACAGTCAGATGACAGTTGACTGCCTTGTGCTGGATCACATCAGGGTTCAAGAGGCTATCAAAACATTATGCCAGGAAAAGTCACACCAACCACCAGTGGAATAATAAAAGGTATAAAGTGAGGGAGAGGGAAAGTTAAGGAGATGAGAAAAGCTTGTAAGGCAGCAACAAGAAAAAGAGAGAAAGGACACTGAGGGGGAAAATGATGGGGGACTCGAGAATTGAGTCTCCCAGTTGGGCAGACAAACCATTGCTGTAATTTCCTTTGTGCTAAAAACTGACAACTACAAAAGGTCACACAGAGGAAGTGGTCTCATGCTTCTAATCACTCAACAGGAGCATGACCACTCAGTCCATTCAAATATCACAGTGATAAATGTCATGGTCTGAGCGCTGATATTGTTGGCGCTCGGGTCATGCAGTATTTTCCTCCCGTTCTGTGTTAGTTTCCTTATGGCCTTTCGGGCTCTTATTTTGACAGCGTTGCTGCGGGGCTTCCGGCTGTCAGAGCCGAGCTGTGCAGTGACAGCTGGATTACATTCCACTAATTAGTTCTCATTATCTGTTTAATCCTATAAGCACTATTTAAGGGAGCAGCTGAGGTTACTCGGGGCTGCGACCTCACACGCATAACGTTGCATCCATACAACGTTCGGCTGGAGTCCCCACGCCCGGCTTCAGTCACCCTGTGATTCTCCATGTTCTAGTAAATTTATTCCATGTCTGAGTATTTCATTACTGTGTCCTAGTCGTAACTCTTGTTTGTGTTTTTGCCCCACGTGGCTCATTATTTTGTAATTGTTTATCTTTCACTAATAAATATGCAAACTTATTGGCTGCCTAATGCATCTCATTAATGTTCCGCGAGGGCCATCCTTGACAATAAAGACAAAAGGTCCTCCAGCACTGACGGTCTTCTGATGTAATAAATGTTAGGACCTCACGATTGAACAGCAAAACATACAAAAAGTGTCCTTGAGGTGCCCAGTGGCAGAAAGTTTTTTCTTCTCAGAATGAAATCCATCAATGGCATTTACACATTCACTAAATTAAATGATTGCATAATGGTCCACAGCCATGCCCCACTGGAGGCAATCATAAAATGTGAAATATATTGAATGCAGCGCTTCACCTCAAGAAAACAAGACAAACCAGTGTTGAGCCTTTGTTATTGTCACATTCTCCTCGTGCGCTTTTACGCAGTGCATGGAGGAGTAGAAGGGGGACGGATTTACACCCAGGGTTACACCACAAACACATTTATTAAGGAAAGAAGACATACAAAAACGGTAACAGGGTACACTAAATGGCTACACGACGGGCGTGAAGCGGGCAGACCACAGAATACAGTGACCATACACAAACAGTTCAAAAACAAGGTTGACAAACAAAAACATGACAAGGTTCACTTACTGACTCACACGACGGGACGTGCAGTGGGCAGACCACAGTGAACAGTGGCACAACACAAACGTTTGACAGTACAATAGTCCAGCAATGCTTGACTGGCAAAGAGCTGCTTAAGTACAAGCATTGCTGGCAACGGTAGATTGGGTGCACCTGGGCGAAGCGCAGGAAAGGCAATAACTGGAGTGGAACCAGCTGGCTGTCATGACAGAGGGGGTGTGGTCGGCCCGGCAAGTGTCAGACAGCGCCCACACAACTGTAGGCCTAAGGAGGCTGCCTCACAGCTGCCGGCCAGAACGCAGTGGCTACAGGTACGGAAATAAACAAAGGAAAACAGAAACTACAAAAAACTCAAAAGATAACACAATACATAAATACACAGATAACCTGAGCCACAGAGAAGGGTCAGAACCGAACCTGAAGAGCAAACCGTCTCGGTTCATGACAGTTAATGGTTTGCTGCAGCGCATTCGGCTGAAATCAGAATCTATCTCTCGCTCCTGCCATTATTAAATAAATGAAGAAAAGACTCCTGCTTTACGATTCTCTGTAAATGAGAAAACTGTTTTCTAGTGGGAAAAAATAAACACCAAAGAGAATGGTCATTATTATAAAGCATACATCTAAATGGCTGATGGCATCTCCACCAGGACCCTGAGGACCTGTGCCAACCAACTTGCTCCAGTACTGAAACACATGTACAACCTGAGCCTGAGTCTGGAGAGAGTACCAGTGCTGTGGAAGACATCCTGCCTGGTTCCTGTCCCCAAGAAGTCATCTCCATCGGACCTGAACGACTATCAACCAGTTGCCCTCACGTCTCATGTGATGAAGGTCCTGGAGAGACTGGTCTTAGCCCACCTGAGGCAGCAGGTGAAGACGTGGCTGGACCCTCTGCAGTTTGCATATCAGCCCCATTTAGGAGTTGAAGATGCTGTCATCTATCTGCTGCAACGAGCCCATCTGCATCTGGATGGTGGAGGAGATACTGTGAGAATCACTTTTATTTTATTTCTTCGGTGCCTTTAACACCATCCAGCCACTGCTGCTGGGTGAGAAGCTGCGGGTGATGGGGGTTGACAGCTCTGTGATCTCCTGGATTACTGACTACCTGACAGGAAGACCGCAGTTTGTCCGGCTGGGCAATGTCTTGTCTGGAATGGTGGCTAGTGATACGGGAGCTCCACAGGGGACTGTGCTCTCTCCTTTTCTCTTTACCTTATACACTACTAACTTTCAGTACAACACAGAGGCATGCCACCTGCAGAAATTCTCTGACGACTCAGCTGTTGTGGGATGTATAAGAGGAGGAGAGGAGGTGGAGTACAGGACACTGGTAAACAGATTTGTGGAGTGGACGGAGCAAAATCACCTGAGGTTGAATGTCAGCAAGACCAGAGAGATGGTGATTGACTTCAGGAGCTTTTCTACCAGACCACTGTCGCCAGCGCCATCTTCTTTGCTGCTGTCTGTTGGGGTGGCAGTATCAGGGCCAGAGACACCAACAGACCTGACAAGATTATCAAGCGGCCTGGCTCTGTAATTGGTCTCAGACCAGAGACCTTTGAGACAGTGGTGGAGAGGAGAACACTAAACAAACTGCGATCCATCATGGGCAATCCTGATCACCTCCTCCACCACACATTAGACAGACAGCAAAGCACTTTCTCCAGTAGACTACTACAGCTTTGCTGTCGAATGGCCAGGCACAGGAAATCTTTCCTGCCACATGCAATTTCACTGTACAGTAACTCACTATGATGTTGTATTCTGGTCATAACAATGCTGCCACACTGCACCTTGCAGATTAACTGGTACCTCACATTTCACTCTGCTCCTGATAGTCCTTTGTGCAATGGGATGATTCATGTGTTTATACGGGTCATCATATATTAAGCTATGATGTATATACAGGTACATCTCAAAAAATTAGAATATCATGAAAAAGTTCAATATTTTTGTCACTCATTTCAGAAAGTGAAACCCATAAATTATATAGATTCATTACACAGAGAGTGAAATATTTTGTGGTTTTTTTTATTTTAATTTTGATGATTATGGTTTGCAGCCCACGAAAACCCCAAATTCAGTTTCTCAAAAAATTAGAATATTACATAAAATTAATTTTAAAAAAAATAGTTTTTTAATACAAATGTGGACTGACTGAAAAGTATGTTCATGTACACACTCAATACTTGGTCGGGGCTCCTTTTGGATTAATTACTGTATCAATGTGGCGTGGCATGGAGGTGATCAGCCTGTGGCACTGCTGAGGTGTTATGAAGGTCCAGGTTGCTTTGATAGTGACCTTCAGCTCGTCTGCACTGTTGGGTCTGGTGTCTCTCATCTTCTTCTTGACAATCCTCCATA
Source organism: Pholidichthys leucotaenia (assembly GCA_020510985.1). Lineage (NCBI taxonomy): Eukaryota > Metazoa > Chordata > Actinopteri > Cichliformes > Pholidichthyidae > Pholidichthys > Pholidichthys leucotaenia. The sequence goes on along the minus strand of CM035839.1, from coordinate 294,389,038 downwards.
GATTCTCTATGGGGTTTAGGTCAGGAGAGTTTGCTGGCCAATCAAACACAGTGACACCATGGCATTTAAACCAGGTTTTGATACTTTTGGCAGTGTGTGTGTGTGTGTGTGGGGGGGCGGGGTGCCAAGTCCTGCTGGAAAATGAAATCAGCATCTCCATAAAGCTTGTCAGCACAGGGAAGCATGAAGTGCTATAAGATTTCCTGGTAGACAACTGCGCTGACTTTGATCTTGATAAAACGCAGTGGACCAACACCAGCAGATGACATCGTTCCTCAAATCATCACTGACTGTGGAAACTTCACACTAAACCTCAAGCAACTGAGATTCTGTGCCTCTTTGCGCTTTCTCCAGACTCTGGGACTTTGATTTCCAAATGAAATGCAAAATTTACTTTTATCTGAACAGAGGTCATCTGCTGGTGTTTGTCTACTGTGTTTTATCAAGACCAAAGTCAGCACAGTCGTCTACCAGGAAATTTAAGAACACCTCATGCTTCCCTGTGCTGACAATAAGACTAAAGTCATTCTTGTTGGCCCAAAATACCTTAGAAATTCCTTTCCAAATCATGCTCTTAATTTAGATGCCACCACTCTCACTCTGAATAGTTCTGTGAGGAACCTTGGAGTTATTTTTGTTCAAGATCTGTCCTTTAATTCACATATTAAATTTGTTTCTAAGACTGTCTTCTATCATCTGCGCAATATTGCCAAGATTAGGAGCATCTTGTCTCTGAATGATGCTGAGAAACTGATCCACGCCTTTGTCAGCTCTCGGTTAGATTATTGTAATTCATTATTATCAGGTTGTCCTAAAATATCCTTAAAAAATCTTCAGTTGATCCAAAATGCTGCTGCAAGAGTTCTAACTGGTTCTAGAAAAAAAGATCATATCACCCCGGTTCTGTCCTCCCTTCACTGGCTTCCATAGAGTTCAGAATTAAGTTTAAAATTCTTCTTCACACTTTCAAAGCTCTTGATAATCAGGCCCCCTTATATATAAAAGATCTGATATTACCTTACCATCCTAATAGAGCACTATGCTCCCAAAATGATGGATTACTTGTAATGCCCAGAATCTCCAAAAGTACAATGGGAGGCAGAGCCTTCTGCTATCAAGCTCCTTCTCTGTGGAACCAGTTACCGCTCTGGACCAGGAGTCAGACTCGGTCTCTATTTTTAAGAACAGGGTAAAATCCTTCCTTTTTAATATAGCCTACGATTAGGGAGGGATTTTGTGTCTCTTAACCCCGCTTCTGTTTTATGTCTGTCCTCTTCATCCTCTCTATCCCATCACCCCCAGCCAGTTGCAGCAAATGACTGCCCCTCCCTGAGCCTGGTTCTGCTAGAGGTTTCTTCCCGTTAAATGGGAGTTTTTCCTCTCCACCGTCGCTAAGTGCTTGCTCACAGGGGATTGTCTGATTGCTGGGTCTTTTTGAAATTGTGGGGTTTTCTCTGCATTTTGTAGCGCTATGAGATGACTTCTGTTGTAATGTGGCGCTATATAAATAAAGCTGAACTGAATTGAATTGAATTGAATTCAGAACTCAGAAAAGATTTATTGCCAAGTACATTCACAGTAAACAACTGATAAACATACGAGGGATTTGACTTGACACTGAAAACAACATAGTTGACATTTTCAGTGACACGGCAGCATCAGTGACGCGTCTGTCAGCAGATTGGGAACAGGAAGCATGAGGGAGAAAGGGGGCAAACACAATAGGAGAAAGAAAAAAAACCATTGTTTGTCAGAATACCGGTCATAAATGATCAATATTATGATTACAAGAAAAAAAGCTCTCAATGCACAAGTAGCAGACAATAGAATCTACGAGGACACAAAGAGAGCAGTGAATGAATAATCTTCTCATCAGTTTGTTGAGTCAGTGTGAGTGTAGTGTTGAATGAGGGTGTTTATATCAGTTAAGAACAACAAAGTCTCTTCAGCAGGAGATGTTGTGTCTAGCGTCTGGCGCTTGTGTCCTTGCACAACAGATGGAGATTTGCCAGACAGCTGGCTGTCCATAGAGTCAATGCTGCTCACATGTTTTGAAAACAAGAACTGCAGATAATCTGGATGACTTTGATTATAAGGGCAGGTCAGATAAGTCGAATAGTACTGACTACAGAGAAAGAAAAACTTTATATTCTCTTACAGTTTCAGTACTTAAATCCTTCATTGCTGGACGTTGAATTCTTCATGGACGGCTCTCAGCGTAATCATGATGTAATCCATTTTCCTAGACAGTTCTCCATTAGCCGCTGTCAGAGTCCTGCCCAATTGTTCAATTTGATGGTTAAGCCTCGCCTGGTCAGCATTTTGATAGGCTCCGTCCATCTTCATCAAATTACGGTACACCAGAACAATCCCAGATCCAATCAGTAAGATTCCGATGACCATTGCTACGAAGATGTATAAATCTTCAACATCTTCGACAGAGAGATCACACAGGCACAAGAGTTTCCAATTACTTGTGTCCTTCAAATAGCCCGCGGCCGCTGTTCCTGCAGGGCAAACTGCCTCCCCCGGGGCACTTTTCCTCGTTGAAAAAATAGTGTCAATTGCGTTCAAAGCCCAGCTTATTAAATCCATAATTTTTGTTCGATAATCAGCAGTAGAGACACGCAGACAGACGATAGCAAGCTGGGATCCAGTCAGTTTGGGGAGGAAGGAGATAAAGAGCCGGAGCTGAAGAGAAAAGTGTCTGCTCTCTTTGGGAGGCAGAAGTGAAGAGTGAAAGTGAAGAATTGACAAGCTTTATAGAGAAGCTGATTTCATTTTCCAGAAGGACTTGGCACCCCCCCCCCCCCACACACACACACACACTGCCAAAAGTATGAAAACCTGCTGTAATGACCATGGCGTCACTGTGTTTGATTGGCCTGCAAACTCTCCTGACCTAAACCCCATAGAGAATCTATGGTGGTGTAGCATCATCTCACTTTGGCTCAACAATAATTATTCTTCTACTTAAAGACATTCTGTTTCACCCAGGAGTAAGACAGTCAAGAACTGATTTTCTCCCCCAGGCCACAGCTGAAATCCCATTCCTTTGCTAAAACCAGTCTAAAAGAATTCAACCTATTTCCTCCTGCATCCCTTTTATTGCCCCCATAAACATGGAACAGACCTGAAAAGCCCTCATGGCCCACCGGTCCACAGCTCAGTTAATTTCCTTAAACCCTGGGACATGCTGGATTTAACCAGTGAACTTTAACCTCTTGCACTCCGGGATACCGTGGGTGGTCATGTCTCTGCGTCCTAGCGTGCCCTCGTGCGCACTAGGATGCACACTGTGCATCTCAGAGCGCACTGAAAAAAAAAAGCTGCATTTCCGTTCTTCCACTACAGACACAGCCGCGAACAGAAAGCCAAAGGAGTGCTTTGATTGGTTTAGATTTGACTGACCTCTCATTCGACTAATAAGAGCCTTGAATTGGGTTTCTGAAACCTTGAAGAACCAATGACTGAAAACCTAGCAAGAAGGACCCGCCTACCAACAGCTGCGAATACAGCGAGCCAATTGAAGCAGAGAAGTGGGACGATTGAAAGCGTGCATCCCGTGCGTAAAATCTGTTTTGTGCAAGTCGGTGGGTGACACACACGCGTTCGCCAGTCTTTTTTTCTTACTACTGTTCTTATTTGTTTTAAAAAATCGTTCACCAAAACCGCAATCATGGAAGCGCAAAACCGCAATAATGGAATCATGGTTTGACCGGATCGCGTGACCAGAACCACGAGTCATAACAAGCGGACCAGCGTCATGTTCGTCTGACAATGAGGAAGAGATGTTCGCCAGCGACACTGCTGTTGTGGACAGGTAAGTGTTATAAGCTAAATTATTCTTTATCCCTGAAAATTGTAATCAAAATGACTTTTAACCGATCGGTAAATTACAACTGTGCGTCATCACCACATGACGGACCGCGGCGCACGGACCCATGAACGGTCCCCACCCCACCCCCTCGCTACTCCTCTGTAGCGGATTGCAGATATTTTAGTACAACTGTGCGTAGTAGACTGCGGCATGTGCTGCGGTCCGTCATGTGGCGATGGACGATGTCCGTCCTCTGTAGCGGGGGGTGTGTGTTATCCTCTACATTACAGATATTTTAGTATAATTTTTAGTGCTCTGTAGGTTATTTTTTCTTGTAAAAAAAAAAGCCACACATTTTTTACGTGGCATGCTTCTTTATGTCTGGGGGGCTTGTTTGTTCATTCATTCATTCATGAATGAATAAACAACCCCCCCCCCACACACACACACAGCCCTGAGTGTCACTTTTCATTAGAGCCCAAGATCAAGCTTCTATATTGAATCATTCAAAAGTTACAGACGTTTTTTCCAAACTGTGCCATTTGGCACAATTTGGCACAGTTCAAAAACACCTGGGAACAACCTGAGTAAAAAGCTGTGTAATATATTCATTTTTTGTGGTATTGTTACAAAATTTTGACCTCAGCTGGATAACACTTGGTTCTACATTTCTGTTGCATTTTCCAGCCCGGATCTGACAGCTGTGTGTTATTTGCAAGCATTTGTATCCAAAAAAAACCCACCCAGGCTGTGGTTTATATTAATCATATATCCCATAACCTACATATGTATAAGCATGTGAGAATGTTTGGTGATTACATATGTACAGCGACTTCACACCTCAGAACAGGACAAGAGGTCTCAACCGCCAGCGAAGATCAAAGAGCATCCGAGGCGCTGCGGTGGAGACCAGATCGATCGCCCTGACCACCCAGGGTCAGGTGGAGGAGTACGAAGATAAAGTAGGGGGATTAAGATAATGCGGGATGTCAGCTTTGATATGCATGTCTTTTGTTATGTGTAGGTATAAGTATGTAGAGCTGAATGTGTTCGCTCTCTTATTCTACTTCTGCTTCTGCACTGAGATGAGACTTGTTAGAGGAGCAAAGCTGATAATAAACTTTGGTTTATAAGTCACATCACCTCGTTATTCCAAGCTCTTCTACACTGGTGACCAGACGTGAGAATGGAACAGAGACATTCTCCCGTGATTGACTCATCGGAGGAGACCCAGGCAAGCGCCGGCGCCCATGCAGACAGGGGAACGGATGGAAAACGTTCCTGCATGGCAGAAGAGAGGGCTCAACCGAGCACCAGCCCCGCCGTGAGAGCAGAAAAAGGCGCTCTCACCCGGCGGACACATCAAGGACAGCCCACACAAGCGGCGTCACCATCAAGCTGCCAGAATTCTGGCAAGAAGACCCGAGCTCGTGGTTCCAGCAAGCTGAGGCTCAGTTTGCACTGGCGGGCATAACGGCAGACGAGACAAAGTTTTATCACATCGTCGCCAAACTCGACGCTGCCACGTCAAGATGCGCGCGGAGCATAATCCGACAGCCGCCTGCCTATGACAAATACAGAGAGCTGAAGGTGACCATCGTCGAGAACTTCGTCCCCTCAGCCGAAGAGAGAGCAGAGAAGATCCTGGCGATCTATGGCCACAGAGGATGCAGACCCAAGGCCCTCATGGAGGACATGCTGCAGCTCAAGGAGGAGGACAACGACAACTTCCTCTTCAAACACATCTTCCTCAGCACTCTGCCGCCACACATGAGAGGGACACTGGTCAACATGCGGTGCAGCACCCAGCAGGACTTCCGCGCGCTGGCCCGAGAAGCGCAGCGACTCACCAACGCCTGCGGGGAACAGGTGGCCACAGCAGAATCTGCAGATGCCCAGAGCAGCGGAAAACCACAGACAACCGAGCAGAGCCCGCCCACCATGGCGGCAACATGACCAAGACGCAGCAGGCGGAACGACATTTGCTATTACCACCACCGGTTCGCCGAGGGGGCATACAAATGCGTTCCCCCCTGCAAGTTCAGAAGTTCGGGAAAACGCCAAAACCGAGAACCGTTAACGGCTGCGGTTCTCGGCGAAAAAAATAAACTTCTTTAAGTGACTGACGGACACACCGGCAAACAGTTCCTAATTGACACTGGAGCTCAACTGAGTTTTATCATGCCCTCCCACGCAGACCAGGCCATGGGCCCCCGGGGCAATGGAGCGATGGCAGCCAACGGCTCCGTCATCGACACTTATGGTGAAAGGAACCTGCCCCTCTACATTCATGGCCGCAACTACAGATGGACATTTGTTGTAGCGGCGGTGAGTTTTAACTTGTTGGGAGCGGATTTTTTGTGTGCACATGGCCTATTAGTCGATCTAGCAAATAGACTCTTGGTTAATGCATTGTCATTTGCTTCTATTCCCTGCTCAGCTCGAGTTTCTCCACCACCCGTGCAGGCCAGCGTCACTACAGCAGGAGGTAAGTTTGATCAACTCCTCACCCAATTTCCAGCACTCACAATTCCCAAATTCTCAGCTACAGTGGCTAAGCACGGGGTTGAACACTTTATTCCCACAACGGGCCCACCCGTATTCGCCAAAGCTCGGCGCTTAGACGCGACCAAGCTTGCCATAGCTCAGGACGAGTTTACCACCCTTGAAAAACTAGGCATTATCAGACGCTCAAAAAGCCCCTGGGCATCACCACTACACATGGTCCCGAAATCCGATGGTTCTTGGAGACCGTGTGGCGATTACCGCAGATTAAACAATGCGACAGCGCATGACCGCTACCCAATTCCTCACATCCAAGATTTTTCACTACATCTGGCGGGTGCGTGCATTTTTTCTAAAATAGACCTGGTCCGTGGCTATCACCAAGTCCCCGTTCGAGCGGAAGACATTCCTAAAACAGCTGTAATAACCCCCTTCGGTCTTTTTGAATTTTTGCGGATGCCTTTTGGTCTCAAAGGCGCTGCTCAAACCTTTCAGCGGATGATGGACGCGGTATTACACGACCTCCCTTTCGTGTTCGTCTACCTCGACGATATGCTGGTAGCCAGCTCGTCGGAGGAGGAACACGAACAGCATCTCACTATGGTTTTTCAGAGACTAGAAGAGCACGGGTTAATAATCAATCCAGCCAAATGCAAATTCGGCGTGCCACAAATTGATTTTTTGGGACACAGAGTTTCACCGAAGGGGGCAGTCCCACTGCCAGACAAAGTTCGCGCAGTAAAAAGTTTTCCACGGCCACAAACGGTCAAATCACTGCAAGAATTTTTGGGAATGGTTAATTTTTACAACCATTTCCTCCCCCGTGCAGCTCAACTCATGCAGCCCCTATATGACGCGCTCAGAAAACAAAAGCCTTCCAATGCGGTCGAATGGACCCCGAAGCGCGAACGCGCCTTCGCGGAAGTAAAAAGTGCCCTAGCTAACGCCACATTGTTGGTTCACCCTGATCCCTCGGCCCGCATTGCGCTAACCACAGATGCTTCAGACCTTGCCATAGGGGCGGTTGTAGAACAACACGTTGGCGGAACCTAGCAACCTTTGGCATTTTTCAGGAAATCGTTAAACCAAACTGAACGTAAATACAGCACTTTTGACAGGGAGCTGCTAGCGCTTCATTTATCCATCCGCCACTGGTTCTGGTTAGAGGGGAGGCGTTTCACGGCTTTTGTAGACCACAAACCGCTCACCTTTACGATGGCTAAAATTTCAGAACCATGGTCAGGCAAGCAACAAAGACAGCTAGCTGCAATTTCAGAGTTCACCACAGACATTCGACATGTGGCAGGCAAACTTAACGTGGTAGCAGACTGCCTCTCTCGCGCTGTGACATTGCCAGAGCGCGAGGAGACAGATTATACTACCTCAGCCGCAGAACTCTTTGCCAACGCGGACACATACGCGGCCCCAATCCACGTAGGGATAGATTACGCAGCCATGGCGGAGGAGCAAAGTAGTGACGCAGACGTGCGCGCACTCCTGTCTGGACCAACAGGGTTAAGGCTGGAGGAAAGGGGTTTACGCGACGGTGTACCCCCCCTAATATGCGACATCTCAACCGGCCGACCTCGCCCGGTAGTCCCAGCTGCATGGCGCCACCGTATTTTCGACTCAATTCACTCCCTCGCGCACCCAGGTGTGCGCGCCTTGGTTAAAATGGTCGCCGAAAAGTTTGTGTGGCCCGGCCTGCGCAAAAACGTAAAAGAATGGGCAAAAACTTGCATGTCTTGTCAGCGCGCCAAAATACACAAACACACAAAAGCCCCTCTAGAGCCTTTTCGAATCCCAGCTAGAAGGTTCGACCACGTTCATGTCGACCTCGTGGGACCACTACCTTCCTCCCAAGGTTTCACACATCTGTTAACAATGGTAGACCGTACTACGCGCTGGCCTGAAGCGGTCCCTCTGGCGTCAACCACAGCGGAGGAAGTCGCTCGCGTTTTTTTGACAAACTGGGTGGCACGTTTCGGCGTCCCATCGGACATCACGTCCGATAGGGGGCCTCAATTTGTCTCGGAGCTTTTGTCAGCCATGGCCAGCAGCTTAGGAGCGACAATTCACCGCTCCACCGCTTATCACCCTCAGGCTAATGGGTTATGCGAGCGCTTTCACAGATCTTTAAAGGCTGCCCTCAGAGCCTCACTAACGGATACAAATTGGGTGAATAAACTTCCCTGGGTTTTATTGGGGTTGCGTGCTGCGCCTAAAGAGGATCTAGACGCCTCCCCAGCAGAATTAGTTTTTGCACAACCTCTCAGACTCCCAGGTGAATTTTTACCAGAGAACCCAGAGCCGGGGCATCTTCCAGCCCTGAGGCTTTTAGGCAGCAACGGACCTGACACTCTCCCTGGACCGGCACATCACTCTTTTCCACGGGTTTTTGTCCCCCAAGCTTTAAAAAATGCCGAATTCGTTTTTGTTAGGCATGAAGCTTTAAAACCAACCCTCCGTCCACCATACGATGGACCATTCAGAGTGCTGGAACCTGGTGATAAGCATTTTGTGCTTGATTTAGGGGACAGAAAAGAAACAGTCAGCATTGACAGACTTAAACCTGCCTTCTTGTTGAGAGACGAACCTGCACGGTTGGCGAGAGCACCTCGGCGGGGTAGACCCCCCCCCCCCCAAGAGAAAAGACTCTAATAATAATAATCACTAATAATCTAATAATAATAATCACTCTCCTCCCCAAGCTGCAGATTCCTTACAGGAAGGTCCCAACAGGACGCCCAAGCGGACCCACAGCAGATTCGGGAGAAGATTAAAACCCAGACGGTACAGGGACTGATGCAAACTACTCAAAAGTTGTTCACTAATTGTGCTGTGACAGTTTAAGACTGACTTGTGATATTACTACACTGTTATGATTACCACTGAATTCTCTACAGGAGCATAGCTGCTGGAAAGTTTCTTCCTTGTCAGGAGGTTTAGCAGTTAGTATGTCATAGTAATTATCTTAAACTGTGATTTTTTTTATTATTGTCCTTTTCTTAGTCATTTGGGGGGGGGGGGCTGTGGTTTATATTAATCATATATCCCATAACCTACATATGTATAAGCATGTGAGAATGTTTGGTGATTACATATGTACAGCGACTTCACACCTCAGAACAGGACAAGAGGTCTCAACCGCCAGCGAAGATCAAATAGCATCCGAGGCGCTGCGGTGGAGACCAGATCGATCGCCCTGACCACCCAGGGTCAGGTGGAGGAGTACGAAGACAAAGGAGGGGGATTAAGATAATGCGGGATGTCAGCTTTGATATGCATGTCTTTTGTTATGTGTAGGTATAAGTATGTAGAGCTGAATGTGTTCTCTCTCTTATTCTACTTCTGCTTCTGCACTGAGATGAGACTTGTTAGAGGAGCGAAGCTGATAATAAACTTTAGTTTATACATCACATCGCCTCGTTATTCCAAGCTCTTCTACACAGGCGAACTTTATTTTCTACAAGTTCAGTATGTTTAGATGACTGTTACTCAGTGGCAGGAGCACTTAGAAAGATTATGACTGTTTTACCAAAAAATTCAAAGTGTTTTCTTTTAAATGAGACCAACCCCATGAAGATGCTGCAAAGGGTTGAAGAACAGCTTTTGATTTACTTTGGGTACGTTATTTTTTGGCGTTTTTAGGGAAATTGACCAGAGTGCAAGGGGTTAAAGTACATTATTACAAACTCAATTCTAAACCTTCTCTTCTTTTCAGGACCATGAAAAGCAAATGGACTCTGATGTTTTTAATGTGGAAAATCAATAATATACAGTATGTTGAAATGCATTAATATGTGATTACATATATATATATATATATATATATATACAGTATATATATATATATATATATACTGTATATATATATACACACACTACCGTTCAAAAGTTTGGGGTCACCCAGACAATTATTTTGTGTTTTCCATGAAAAGTCACAGTTATTTACCACCATGAGTTGTAAAATGAATAGAAAATATAGTCAAGATATTGACAAGGTTAGAAATAATGATTTGTATTTGAAATAATAATTTTTTCCTTCAAACTTTGGTTTTGTCAAAGAATCCTCCATTTGCAGCAATTACAGCATTGCAGACCTAACATGATTGCACAAGGGTTTTCTAATCATCCATTAGCCTTCTGACGCAATGAGCAAACACATTGTACCATTAGAACACTGGAGTGATAGTTGCTGGAAATGGGCCTCTATACACCTATGTAGATATTGCACCAAAAAACAGACATTTGCAGCTAGAATGGTCATTTACCACAATAGCAATGTATAGAGTGTATTTCTGATTAATTTAAAGTTATCTTCATTGAAAAAAAGTGCTTTTCTTTCAAAAATAAGGAAATTTCTAAGTGACCCCAAACTTTTGAACTGTAGTATATATATATATATATATATATATATATATATATATATATATATATATATATATATGCATGTTTAAAATGTTTAGATGAATGTTTATTCCTGCATGTTGATTTAGAAGCACTGCTTATAAGTTACATTAATCACTAAGGTTAGCTTAGTTTATACATAAGGGTATAAAAGCATATTCCAGTGTATTGAAATTGTGTGTGTCCATGGGGACCGGTATCAAATGTCACCCAGTATTCACTGGGCTCCAGCTTCTCCATCCCATTGGTCCCTCGCAGACAAAGCTGTCATTGGACTAAAGTTCATCAAGCCCGCTCACGAAGGAGGCTTATTTGCTGGAATTTCTGTCGACCCGGAAGCCCGCGAAAACTCAACGGAACTTATAAAAGGAGGGAGATCCCCTTGCTACTGCCTCTTTCGCCTCCGTTCGCCGCTGCTCTTCTGCTCCGCTCTTTTCCGCAGCTCTTATCTCTTTTCTTCCTCTCTCTTCAACACGTCCATTGTCCACACACAGCAAGAAAGAACTTTGGGAAGAACCAAGGACTGCCTGAACAAAGACTTCTGCCACGTGTTGCTTTTCCGGTCACAGAGCAGAGAACTCGTAATTTGTTTATGTAACTTTGTATTTTAATGTTCTTTTTCTTTTCTCTTAAATGCCTAGGAATTCCTCCTTCTTTGAGCTCATTCTAATAGGAGTTAAAACTCCAATTTTTATTTATCACCTTTTCCTTGTTAAACTTTCTGTAAAGCCACCATTTGTTTTCATTTTAATGTAAGCTTTAATCTTGACTTTATTTTTGTAATATTTTTCTTGACCAATCACACAACAGAAGCTATTATTTTTATCTAAAGTCCAAAACTCTTTAATTTGAGATGGGATTAGATATCTTTAACTAATTATTGTCGACGGCCTCTGAGAAGACACAGCTCCCCACGATCACGCAGCTGATGAAATCAGAGCGTGCTTCTGCTGAATTTCAACCATTGAGATCAAACCTATGATCTCATTCATCCATCGTCAAGAGAATATTTGCTGGACAAATATTCTGGGATTTGGCCCTGAACAACACATCAAAACTTCACGAGGACGACGAAAGAATGTTGACAGATCAATGGGGAATCATCACCAAGAAGAATCGCGTGAGCTGCAAACTAATTCATCTGCTGAATTAAACTTCTGAGGTTCGGTAATAATTGATATCTAATCAGAAGCAAATTAAGAATCCCTTAACATAACTCTTTTCATTAAAATTCTGTTTTTATTTTCTTAAGATTAATCCAGAACTTTTCATAGTTAGTAAACTTTCTCCATAAATTTATGTTGTTTCCATAATCTGTTAACTCAAACTGATCAAGATTTGTTTCTCAGTTTAACCCTGGTTCTGAAAATATTGACATTGTTAATCTATCATTTACAAGACTGATTTTATGATCAATGAAATTACTGCAATGTCTGTTAATCATTTCATTTAATAAATATGTGAAAATGAGAGAAGTTGTTGAGAATTTATTTCATTCTGAGTCTGTTTCAAGCCCTGGTATCGAATTCACAGAAAATTTTTGAGACTGATTATTAATTAATTTATTGAGTGATTGAACAGGTATAAAGTGAAATTAAAGATTGAATTGCTTCTTAAAGATAGAAGCTGGTGCCCCTACGAGTGTTATTAACTTTTCTGGTATATATGAAACAAAATTTGATCTCAGATTCCAATACATCAATATAAATTAAATAAATTTTAATACCTGATCATAATTATTAATTTCATATTTTTCTACAGAGGATTGTCAAGAGGAAGATGAGAGACACCAGACCCAACAATGCAGACGAGCTGAAGGTCACTATCAAAGCAACCTGGACCTTCATAACACCTCAGCAGTAACCCAGGCTGATCACTTCCATGCCACACCACATTGATACAGTAATTAATCCAAAAGGAGCCCTGACCAAGTATTGAATGTGTACATGGACATACTTTTCAGTCAGCCCACATTTGAATTAAAAAACTATTTTTTAAAAATAATTTTATGTAAAATTCTAATTTTTTGAGAAACTGAATTTGGGGTTTTCATGGGCTGTAAGCCATAATCATCAAAATTAAAATAAATAAACAGATGAAATATATCACTGTCTGTGTAATGAATCTATACAATATGTGGATTTCACTTTCTGAAATGAGTGACAATAAATATTGAACTTTTTCATGATATTCTAATTTTTTGAGATGTACCTGTAGGTTTTATAGTCGTGTTAGTTTTACTTTCCATGGGTAATCCCTTTGTCTGTCATGTGTGTGTTTCTGTTGTTTGGTTGTCTGCTGTCATGCTGCTGTTACGCTGTAATTTCCCAGTTTGGGATCAATAATCTTATCTTATCTTAAATGATAAATCAATATATCCAATAAAGCAGTAATTCTTCTATATCGCTCCAACATTTACTATAGGAGTAAAAGGGCAGACTATATTGTATATTTTACATTTCCACTTGTAAGATGTACAGTTTAACACAATAGTCAGTCATAATTATCATGATAGCATGATTGTTATTACTTGGCAGGACGTGAACCAAGTCACAATTTTTAAACAGTGCTGGCAGAAAGTATTTGCCCCCTTCCTAATTTTGTATATTTTTGCATATTTGTCACACTATACTGTTTCAGCTCATCAAGCAAATTTTAATATTAGACAAAGATCCTCAAAGTAAACACAAAATCCAGTTTTTAAATGATGATTTCATTTACAAAGGGACAAAAGCTATCCAAACATTCCTGGCTTTATACGAAAAATAATTGCCCCCTAAACAAATAACTGATTACACCACCGTTGATGGGAACAACTGCAATCAAGCACTTGTGATAAATGGCAACTAATCTTGTATGCTGCTGTTGAGGAATTTTGGCCCACTATTCTTTGCAGAATTGTTTTAATTCAGACACACTGGAGGGGTTGAGCTTGAGGTCACAAGCTGATGGTTGGACCTTCTCCTCCAGGATTTTCTGTTAGAGAGCAGAATTCACGGTTCCTTCAATTACGGCAACTCATCCAGGTCCTGAAACAATGAAGCAGCCACAGACCATCACACTACCACCACCATGTTTGACTGTTGGTGAGATGTTCTTTTTATGAAATGCTGTGTTAGTTTTAGGACTGATGTAACAGGACCCACACCCTGCTTCTAGAAAGTTCAACTTTTGTCTTGTCAGTCCACAGATTATTTTCCAAAAGTTTTGGTGATCATCAAGATGGTTTGTTGCGGATGTGAGATGAATCTTTTTTTTGTTCTTTTTGGTCAGCAGTGGTTTTTCGCCTTGGAACTCTCCCATGGATGCCATTTTTGCCCAGTCTTTTTCTTATGGTTGGATCATGGACCAGTGTCAAAACTGAGACAAGTGAGGCCTGCAGTTCTTTAGATGTTGTTCTGGATTTTTGTTTCTCATCTGTTCTTGAATTTCTTTAAATGAAGGCATGATGTGTTGCTTTCTGAGATCTTTGAGCCTACTTCACTTTGTCACACAGGTTCTGTTCGAGTGATTTCTTGATTCAACAGGTCTGACAGTAATCAGGCCTGGGCGTGGTATGTGAAACTGAACTCAGCTTTCCAAAAGAATCTGGTTAATCACAGTTAACCAGAGTGGTCGCCTAGATGATAGAGCACCCACCCCACAACTGGGAGGTTGGGAGTTCAAGTCCTGGCCGGGTCATGCCAAAGACTATATAAAAATGGTACTTCTTACCTTCTAGCTTGATGCTCAGCATAATAGAATGGGGGAAGGAGAAGTTGTTTGTAACAGCGCCTTGCATGGCAGCGACCCCTCTGATTCTAGATGTGACTAACATTGTAGATAGGAGAGGCATAATTTCATTCTACTGTACATGATGGACTGAATGACAACAGAGTTGGTTTCTTAATTCATGATATAATTATTTCTTCACAGTGGGTCTTGTCGGTTTGTTTATCTTTTTTCCCTTAATAAATAAAATCATCATTTAAACTAGAAAAGCAATCAGAGAGCACATACCTCTGACCAAGGCTCCTTTCTCCCTCATGGATCACCTCCAAAATGTAATGGGATTGTGTGTGGGCCGAGAGCCACTTCTGGTGAAAATTGCATCAAAGTTTGTCCAGTAGTTTTGAAGTATTGTTGCTAACACACTGTGAGAAGATACGAGCCTTGGCTGAGGTTTGCATTCTTAGATCATCATCAAAATGTAATGGGTTCCTCTCCAGCCCAAGGACCACCTCTGGTGAAAATTTCATCCAACTTCATATAGTCATTTTTGTGTAATCCTGCTGCACAAATAAAATCAAAAGCCCTTGGTGGAGGTATGCACTCTCAGAGCATTACCAAAATCTAATCATCTGTTCCCTGTGCCATTACACACATTTCCTGAAAATTTCATCCAAATCCGTTCAAAACTTTTTGAGTTATGTTGATAACAGGCAAACCAGCAAACCAACTAACACCGGCAAAAACAAAACCTCCTCCTCTTGGTGGAGGTAAAAATGTGTTTTGTATTTACTCTTGTTACCTTTGTCTAATATGAAAATTTGTTTGATGATCTGAAACATTTAATTGTGACAAATATGCAAAAATATAAGAAATTGGGAAAGTGGCAAATACAGCCATGGACAAAATTGTTAGTACCCCTCTGTTAATGAAAGAAAAACCCACAATGGTCACAGAAATAACTGGAATCTGACAAAAGTGGTAATAAATAAAAATTCTATGAAAATTAACCAATGAAAATCAGACAATGCTTTTCAATTGTGGTTCAACAGAATTATTTTAAAAAACAAACTCATGAAACAGGCCTGGACAAAAATGATGGTACCCTTAACTTAATATTTTGTTGCACAACCTTTTGAGGCAATCACTGCAATCAAACGATTTTTGTAACTGTCAATGAGACTTCTGCACCTCTCAGTAGGTATTTTGGCCCACTCCTCATGAGCAAACTGCTCCAGTTGTCTCAGGTTTGAAGAGTGCCTTCTCCAGATGGCATGTTTCAGCTCCTTCCACAGATGTTCAATAGGATTTAGATCAGGGCTCATAGAAGGCCACTTTAGAATAGTCCAATGTTTGGCTCTTAGCCATTCTTGGGTGTTTTTAGCTGTGTGTTTTGGGTCATTATCCTGTTGCAAGACCCATGACCTGAGACTGAGACCAAGCTGTCTGACACTGGGCAGCACATTTCTCTCTAGAATACCTTGATAGTCTTGAGATTTCATTGTACCCTGCACAGATTCAAGACACCCTGTACCAGATGCAGCAAAGCAGCCCCAGAACATAACAGAACCTCCTCCATGTTTCACAGTAGGGACAGTGTTGTTTTCTTGGTATGCTTCATTTTTGCGTCTGTGAACATAGAGCTGATGTGCCTTGCCAAAAAAGGTTCCAGTTTTGTCTCGTCTGTCCATAGGACATTCTCCCAGCTTTGTGGCTTGTCAACATGCAGTTTGGCAAATTCCAGTCTGGCTTTTTTATTATTTGTTTTCAACAGTGGTGTCCTCATTGGTCATCTCCCATGAAGTCCACTTTGGCTCAAACGACGACGGATGGTGCGATCTGACACTGATGTACCTTGACCTTGGAGTTCACCATGAATGTGTTTAGAGGTTGTTCTTGGCTCTTTTGTTACCATTCGTATTATCCGTCTCCTCCTGCGGCCACGTCCAGGGAGGTTGGCTACAGTCCCGTGGATCTTAAATTTCTGAATAATATGTGCAACTGTAGTCACAGGAACATCAAGCTGCTTGGAGATGGTCTTATAGCCTTTACCTTTAACATGCTTGTCTATCATTTTCTTTCTAATCTCCTGAGTCAACTCTCTCCTTTGCTTCCTCTTGTCCATGTTTAGTGTGGTACACACCATGTCAACAAACAGCACAGTGACTACTTGTCACCCTTTAAATAGGCCGACTGACTGATTACAAGTTTGTAGACACATGTGATGTTAATTAGATTACACATCTTGGGTGAACATGTCCCTATGGTCACATTATTTTCAATCTTTTCTAGGGGTACCATCATTTGCTAACAGGCACTGCCAGAACATTGGAAGCCAGAGCATAGAATGCAGGATATTTCTTCCTTGCAGCTCCATCTGGCTTCCAGAAAATGACAGCATCTTGACCATGGTTTTCATTACGCCGATAGCTGGCAAGCCAGGATCTTAGATGGCTGCCACCGGAGTGAGGAGTGGTTTGATGGGCTCCACTTCTAGCCACTTTTTGCTTATCTACTTCTTCTTATTGTCTTTGTGTGTCTGGACTTGCAACAAGAAGGGTTTTCCGGCCAACTCAATTAAAGGTGAAGCTACAAAGTGTTATTTATATGGATATGGACATGGTTATTTCACCCTGTACTCTATCTGGTCTTCAAAAGGCCTGAGAAAAAGCATCCAAAATAAGGCGAACATGGCTGTTAAGCAAATAACACAATATGGCAGAGGCTATACAGTTAAAGTACTGTTAGTACTGCTACTCCTAGAAGGGGATATTCACCTTAACCCTGGACCTGCCACTATTAAACAGCAGGCCACTGGGTTAGCACGAACATCTGAGCCAGCGGATTGGGTGTTGCTATCAACGGCCCTGCTAACATCTGAATCAGTTGATCACCCGCTGCTATCAACGGCCCTGCTAACATCTGAACCGGCTGATCGCCCGCTGCTATCAACGGCCTGGCTAACATCTGAACCGGTTGATCGCCCGCTGCTGTCAATGGCCCTGCTAACATCTGAACTGGTGGAGCAGCATAATGCTGGTCTTCGCCCCAGTACAGCTGGACATAGCGAGTCGGGTGAGTCGAATTGCACTGGACAGACTCATGCTGTAAACAGCTGCGCTACGTCCAAACTTTTGGAAGCAGGAGCAGTTAAACAAAATGCAAATGAGGCGAGATCCGAAAACCAAGCTGTACAAAAGCAAAAACAACATTTATTTTTCCAAACTGTTAATCATGCACGAGTTCTTTGGGACACAAAGGCTAAACCAAAGGGGATCCTCGGCGGACATTTAAACATACGGAGCATAATCCCCAAAAGAGATGAGATTTCGGTGTTGCTGTTGGACTCAAATCTGGACTATCGTTGTCTTTCAGAAAGCTGGCTACACAGGAACATAGACACTAATATGATCGATATTGTGGGTTATCGGTGTGTTAGAAAAGACAGGCAGGTAGGGAGGGGAGGAGGTGTTTTAATTTACATCAAAGAGAAATTTAAATGTCAATTGGTTGATTTGAATACTTCACTTGAATGTTTAGCTGACAATGTATGTCTCTCACCGGTAATGAATTTCAACACTGCAGTATTGTACAACCCACCGTCACACAATTCTTCTTTTTATAATGAATTAAGTGATCTGGTTAAACAACTTGAGAGGAGCAGAGAAACAATATTTTGTGGTGACTTTAATATTAACTGGTCTGATAAAAAGGACAAACAGAAACTGAAAAGCCTCATGACTAAATTTAATTACCAACAAATGATCAAAGGACCCACCAGGATAACCAAACAATCTAGAACACTTATTGACATGGTATTTGCTAACAAACCAGAACGAATAACCAGAACCTATAATCTTGTAACTGGTCTCTCAGATCATAACATGGTTCTTGCTGTCAGAAAACTTACTAAAAAGCGACTACAGTATTTTGGGGGAGTCGATATTGACAAATTAAATTTTAGTTATTCCCAAATCAAAAACTGTGGAGTTTGAACATTACTTAGAGAATCAAAATTGGGAGCAGCTCACGTCAATATATGAAGTAGATGATTGTTGTAATTTTATAACTGCAACAATTACAAAGTCTATAGAAAAATTTACAAAGCAAATTAAAAGTAGACAACAGAAGATTAACCTACCATGGTTAAATAATGAAATAAGAAAACTTATGAAGAGGTAAGACTCTGCATTGAAAACATCATTAACCTCTAAACTACAAAATGATCACCTTGTGTACAAAAGTTTAAGAAATAAAGTGGTACAAGAGCTGTGAAAATCAAAAGTATCTTATTGCAATAAACTGATAGATCATGCAAAGGGTAACAACAGTTCCCTATGGAGGCATTTAAATAACTTAACTAATAAAAAAAAGTGTTCAGAAGGGGGTAAAGGAACTTAGAATCAATGGCAAGACCATCAGTGACAAGGCTACATTGGCAAATGAATTTAATTCATATTTTGTGGACTCTGTGGAAGACTTAAAAAACTTTGTGCTGCCAAATGTGCTTAACAACACAAAATCAATACTTTCAACAGATTCTTTTTACATCGATGAGGTAAATGAGGAGTTAATTGCTGGTATTGTTAAAACACTGTCAAACTCAAAAACTAATAATATCTACAATATGAGCACTTCCTGACATAACGCACGGCTCAGGAGACGCACACACACAGGCTTAGAGTAGTTCAAAGAGTTTATTAACAGCAGGAGTGAATGAGTGCATGTCTGCGGGATGTAAATGTGTTGGTGATGGTGTCTGCTCCAGGCACAGAGGCAGGTGACCGTACAGCCGAGCAACCCTATGGAGAGAGCACAGGGAGAGGGTGACGGGCATACACCAACACAGGAGGGATTTATGGCGAGAGAAGGACTTACTTGGTGGGTCAGGACAGCTGGCACAACAAGGGGGCGAAGCCCGGAAGACAGCCACCTGGAGAGCTCCGTACAGCAGCGAGGATTGGGCGATGGAGTGGAGATGTCCGCCGCTGGGGAATCCACCTGTGCACAGGGGAGAAGACTGAAGAAGAGAGGTAAGCGATCTTCTTACCAAAAAGGTGATGCTGAAGAGAAGTATGCTCACAACGGTGAGGGACGAAGTCTGACGGCTTCAGGCCGAGCCTCCGGGCGAGACGGCCTTTATCCCTCGCCGCTGATGATTGTCAGGTGCGTGAGCAGGTGGCGCCGCTGATGAATGGCGCGGCGTGACAGTACTCCCCCCTCTAGCAGCGCCTCCTGGCGATGGCTTATCCGGGTGCGCTTGGTGGAAGTCCGCGATGAGCGATGGGTCCAACACAAACGACGGGGGCACCCATTGTCGATGCTCGGGCCCATAGCCCTCCCAGTCCACCAAGTATTGCAACCCACGACCTCGGCGATGGGAGTCCAGGATGGAGGAGACGGACCAGGCCGGATGGCCACCAATCATCCGGGGCGCGGGTTGCGCTGCAGGAGGAGGGCAAAGGGGGTCAGTGACTGCCAGTTTCACCCTCGACACATGGAAAGTGGGATGGATGCGGAGGGAGGGGGGAATAGCCACGCACACAGCCACCGGGTTGATGATCCGGGTGATGGGAAAGGGACCCATGAATCGCTGTGCCAGCTTCCTCCTCTTGCCTTTTAATGTGACGTCCTGGGTAGACACATACACGAGTTGCCCAACTCTGTACGCCGGGGCAGGTCTTCTGTGCCGGTCCGCCACGGTCCTGTTGCGCTCCGCTGTGCGTAAAAGCGCATGACGCGTGGCAGCCCAGGTGGAGCGGAACTGCCTAAGGTGCGCCCTAACAGAGGGGACAGTTACCTCGTTCTCCTGCGCTGGAAACAGCGGGGGGTCGTAACCCAGGGACGCCTTGAAGGGGGACATCCCCGTTGCAGAAGAGCGGGCGGTGTTGTGGGCATACTCCACCCAGGCGAGATGGTTGCTCCAGGACGTCGGCTTGGATCTAGTAACACAGCGGAGCGCAGCCTCCAGCTCCTGATTGGTCCTCTCACACTGCCCGTTAGACTGGGGGTGATGGCCGGAGGAGAGGCTCACCTTGGCTCCGATGGCGTTACAAAAAGATCTCCAAACCTCGGATGAAAATTGGGGGCCCCGGTCCGAGACCACGTCCACCGGAATCCCGTGCAGCCTGACCACGTGTTGGACGAGGAGGCCCGCCGTCTCCAGGGCAGTAGGGAGACCTCGCAGGGGGATGAAGTGCGCCGCCTTGGAGAAACGGTCCACGATGGTCAGGACGGTGTCAAAGGAGTTGGAAACGGGGAGTCCGGTGACGAAATCCAGTGCGATGTGCGACCAGGGCCTGCCGGGGACGAGCAGAGGCTGGAGCAGACCCGCTGGGGGGGCATTTCCCGACTTGCTGGTGGCACAGATTGGGCAAGCCCGGGCGTAGCGGGCCGCATCCCTCCGCAGGCCTGGCCACCAAAAGGACCGTTGGAGGAGGCTGATCATCCGAGAGGTGCCGGGATGACAGGTGAGCCGGGAGGTGTGGAGCCAGTGGATGACCTCTCCCCGGACCGCAGATGGGACGAACAGTCTTCCCTCCGGTCCGCCGCCAGGATCAGGTTCCACCTCCTGCGCCTTCCGGATCTTGTCTTCAATGTCCCAAGAGATGGCACCGAGGACGCACGACCTGGGCAGGATAGTGTGGGGCGTCTCCTCAGCCTCCACGGGGGTGAACTGCCTAGAGAGGGCGTCAGGCAGGCCGTTTTTGGAGCCCGGCCTGAAGGTGATTGAGAAGCGGAACCTGGCGAAGAACAAAGACCAGCGCGCCTGGCGGGCATTCAGGCGCTTGGCAGATCGTAAGTACTCTAAGTTCTTGTGGTCCGTCAGGACCACGAACGGCAGGTCCGCCCCCTCTAGCCAGTGGCGCCACTCTTGTAAGGCGAGTTTAATGGCCAGGAGCTCTCTGTCCCCCACATCGTACTTTCTCTCCGCCGGGGACAGACGCCGGGAGAAGAAGGCGCACGGCCGTTTGGCGCCATCGTCAGGTGACTGCTGGGATAACACTGCTCCCACTCCCGTGTCCGATGCGTCCACCTCCACAATGCACTGCAGCGCGGGGTCGACCTGGCGAAGGACCCGGGAGGAGGAGAACTCCGCCTTCAGCGCCCTAAAGGCAGCAGCGACCTCTTCAGTCCACCGGAACGGGACCTTCGGGGACGTGAGGCGGGTCAGCGGTCCGACGATCGAGCTGAAATTTGGGACAAAGCGGCGGTAAAAATTGGCGAAGCCAACAAACTGTTGCACCTGCTTCCGGGATGCGGGAGTAGGCCACTCCACCACCGCCTTCACCTTCTCTGGGTCTGGGAGCACCTGATCTTGAGCGATGATGAATCCCAGGAAGGATGTGGTCCTAGCGTAGAATTCGCATTTCTCAGCCTTCACGTACAGACGATTCTCCAGCAGTCTTTGGAGGACCCGCCTCACATGGACCTGGTGCTCGTCCCTGGACCTGGAGAAGATAAGGATGTCATCCAGGTAGACGAACACAAAAAGGCCGATGAAATCCCGGAGGACGTCATTAATGAGGCGCTGAAAGACGGCAGGAGCGTTGGTCAGCCCGAACGGCATGACGAGATACTCAAAGTGGCCGTTCGGGGTACGGAAGGCTGTCTTCCATTCATCTCCCTCCCGGATCCGGACGAGGTGGTAAGCGCTGCGTAAATCCAGCTTGGTAAACCAGGTCGCCCCCTGGAGGGAGTGAAAGGCAGTGTCCATGAGGGGCAGGGTGTAACGGTCCCTCTCAGTGATGTCATTTAGCGCTCGGTAGTCTATGCAGGGGCGGAGGGATCCGTCCTTTTTCCCGACAAAGAAAAACCCTGCCCCCACGGGTGACGACGATGGGTGAATAATCCCAGCGCTCAGTGATTCCTTCAGGTATGTATTCATGGTCTCCTTCTCCGGCGCCGACAGGCTGTAGAGCCGACCAGATGGCAGGGGAGCCCCCTGGCGGAGATTGATGGCACAGTCATATGGTCGATGCGGGCGAAGAGACATAGCTTTCGATTTACTAAATACCATACCCAGGTCGTGAAATTCTGGAGGCACCAGTGACAGGTCCGGAGGTGCTGTATCCGCCACAGGGGGAGCCGCGGATGGGGAGCAGGCAGCAGACTGAAGGCAGGTGCCCATACAGAAGGTACTCCATGCCGATACCCCAGCGGACCTCCAGTCCAGGACAGGGTTGTGGAGGCGTAGCCAGGGATACCCCAGGATGACGGGCGACACAGAGTTGGGCAGGACGTAAAATACCATCTCCTCCCGGTGGTTCCCTGAGATGATGACTGGGACAGGCATGGTTTGGTGAGAAACTCTCCCAAGGGAGGCACGGGAGAGATGGACCAGGGAGATGGGGTATTTTAATGCCTGACAGCGGATGCCCAATCGGGTTGCCAGGCCTTGTGAAATGAAGCTGCCCTCTGCGCCCGAATCCACCAGTGCGTGGGTGAGGTGCCCAGTGGGATTGTGGCAAAAACGGATGGGCAGCTTTAATTGAGTGAGAGTGTCTAACCGGTTGGGATCTGCGAGGCTCCCTACAGCGATTCGCGGACCCCGCCAACTGGCTTTCCGCGGGCAATGCTCCACAGTGTGCTGGTCACCTCCGCAATACATGCAGAGGCCCAACTCACGGCGGCGTTGTTTCTCCGCAGGGGAAAGCTTGGTCCAGCCCGTCACCATCGGCTCCGACTCCTCGGGGCACGATGCTGGCGGCGCCGCCAGGGGGCGAGCTTGGAACAGGTGCAGCGAGACTCCACGAGGGCGAGAAGAAGAAGACTTCCGCCCCGAGGAGCGCTCGCGCAGCCTGTTATCCAAACTTATCGCTAAGGATGTCAGCTCCGCTAGCGTCCCAGGGATATCCCGTCCAGCCAGTTCATCCCTCAGATCACTATTGAGGCTGCGGAGGAACAGGCCACAGAGGGAGCGTTCCTCCCAGCCCAATTCCTCCGCCGCTACCCGGAAGTCGACCGAGTAGTCCGCTGCCGACCGGCCTCCCTGCTGGAGAGCGAGAAGCCGATCGACCTGGACCGTCTCGGTTTGAGAATGGTCAAAGACCTCCAGAAAGCGCCTCACGAACTGGTCATAGGTGAGGGTGGCATAACTGGGCCTCGCCATTACGGCGTAGGTCCAAGTTAACGCACGCCCCTCCAGAAGATTCCCTATGTAACCAATCCGACTGTGATCCGAGGGAAAATCTCCGGGCACACGGTGGAACACGGACTCACACTGCATAATGAACCCCTGCGCTCCGCCGAGCTTACCGCTAAAGCGGGCGGGGGTCGGAATCGGTGTGAGCCGAACCGGTGCCACTGGAGCCGGCTGAACGGCCGCTGGAACAGCAGGAGCCGCGCCACCCTGACGAGCCGGGGGGAACGGCTGTTGAGGATCTAAGCGGCCCAACCGGTTAGTTAAGTTTAATAATTGATTTAGGATAACTTGCTGTTGATAAGCAATCTGATCCACTCTAGCCTCGAGAGTGGTAAACCGGTGTGCGAGCCCGCCGTCCGCCGAGCCGCTCTGCTGAAGCCGTACTGACATAACGCACGGCTCAGGAGACGCACACACACAGGCTTAGAGTAGTTCAAAGAGTTTATTAACAGCAGGAGTGAATGAGTGTGTGTCTGCGGGATGTAAATGTGTTGGTGATGGTGTCTGCTCCAGGCACAGAGGCAGGTGACCGTACAGCCGAGCAACCCTATGGAGAGAGCACAGGGAGAGGGTGACGGGCATACACCAACACAGGAGGGATTTATGGCGAGAGAAGGACTTACTTGGTGGGTCAGGACAGCTGGCACAACAAGGGGGCGAAGCCCGGAAGACAGCCACCTGGAGAGCTCCGTACAGCAGCGAGGATTGGGCGATGGAGTGGAGATGTCCGCCGCTGGGGAATCCACCTGTGCACAGGGGAGAAGACTGAAGAAGAGAGGTAAGCGATCTTCTTACCAAAAAGGTGATGCTGAAGAGAAGTATGCTCACAACGGTGAGGGACGAAGTCTGACGGCTTCAGGCCGAGCCTCCGGGCGAGACGGCCTTTATCCCTCGCCGCTGATGATTGTCAGGTGCGTGAGCAGGTGGCGCCGCTGATGAATGGCGCGGCGTGACACTTCCTTTCTCAAAACGCACAGCAAAATATTAATCAAACCACTGACTCATCTCATTAATCTCTCCATTAGGTCTAGTACATTTCCATCTGGTTGGAAAAAAGCTGTCGTCATACCAGTTTATAAATCAGGTAGTAAAGACGATATATGCAATTACCGCCCAATCTCTATTTTACCAGTCCTGTCTAAGGTTCTTGAAAAAGTTGTAGCTACACAGCTGATAGACTATTTACAAGACAGTCAACTTCTTCATCCACATCAATTTGGTTTTAGACCAGGATACTCAACAGAAACAGCAAATTGTTGCCTTATTGAAAATGTCAAACAGTCCTTGGACAGGGGTAATGTGGTAGGGGCTGTTTTTCTAGATCTCAAAAAGGCTTTCGATACTGTAAACCACAGTTTGCTTTTATCCAAAATGGTATCTTTTAACTTCTCTCCAGATACATTAGAATGGTTTGGATCTTATCTCCAGAATAGAGAACAGTGTGTAAAAGTTCACCAGGATAAATCCTTATTTTTAAACAACCGTATGGGTATCCCACAAGGGTCCATTCTTGGTCCATTACTTCTCAGCATTTTTATTAATGACTTGCCGCTACACTGCTCAGCTGCAACATGTCAACTTTAAGCAGATGATGCAGTTATTTACACAGCTGCCAAGACTCTAGCACAGGCTGCAGATGTACTGTCTACAAGTATGGTTGATGTCCAAGAGTGGCTCTTCCAGAACCATCTATTGCTGAACCTTCAGAAAACAGTTTCAATGTGCTTTTAAATCAAAAAATGTAACCTGCAACGTTTTAAAGTTAATATACATGATCAAGACATCAGTTTAGTTACAGAATTCAAATACCTTGGCACTGTACTAGATCCTCAATTCAAATTTAATCTTCATATAAAGAAAATTTCTAAAACAGTAAAAAAAAATCTGAACTGCTTTAAATTAATTAGATATTACATACCATACCAAGCAGCTGTACTGTATATGCATTCTCTGGTTTTTTCTCATATATCATACTGTTTGACAGTCTGGGCTCAAGCAGCCCCTTCCACAATAAAACATATAGGTTCATTATACAATCAAACTCTAAAAATCTTGGATAAAAAGCCCATTAGGTGGCATCACTGTTATATTTTTAAAAAAAATACAATCTATTGAGTTTTGAGAGTTTCATTGACCTCTGTTTTCTGAAATTAATTTTCAAATGTTTCCATAAATCAGCGCCTGAGCCACTTGCTGGTTTCATCCAAAGACAGGACAGCAGCAGAGCCACCAGGAGTTCTGTTAACAATAACTGTAAAATATTCCACCGCAGAACCACATTTGGATGAACAGCTTTCTCTATAAAGGGCAGTCATATCTGGAACACAATGCCAAATGAAATTAAAATAATAACGGACTTTAAAACATTCACTACAAAGGTTAAAAACTGGCTGAAAAATAAACAAGAATGTACCCATGTATGAAATGATTGTCTGCAGGGTGAGAGTGAATGAAGGGAAGGAATGAATGTGTTTGTTTATAGTGAGTGACGAAGGGAGGGAGGCCTGAAATAGGCAAATGTGAATCAGGTTTTTATATTGTGTATTTATAATTCTTTTTTGCATTGTTGTATGCGGTTATTGTTTATTCTGTTTTCATTTTTTCTTTTCCTTATCCTTCTTTCTTTTTACTTGTTTCTTCTTTCTAAAGCCCATCCAGGGACAAGAGTTGCAAATTAGCTAATAGCTATACACTCTTTAGCCCCATTTCCACCAGTATCACCTGGGCTTTACTTTTTTTTACTTGGTTCGGTTTTTCGCCATTTCCACCCAAGTCCTCACGGTTTAACCGTTACGATTTCCGTGCCTGTTCAGAGGCAGGGTACAGCCGAGTGAAAAGCAAGGTGTGATTTGACGTCAATCGACTGCTAAACGCTGATTGGTCAGGGCGTAACGTCACCAAACGCGTCCGTTTTAGTTTTCTGTTGAAGCTACACAACCGCCATTTGTAATTTCAGCGAGTAACCACGGTGATTGGATTCACAATTGTGTTCTCACATAACGATGTCCACGCGCAAGTTTATTCTATGAACAAACGAGGAGGTGCAGACTTTTCTGTCCCTCGTAGCCGATGACTACATCCAGAGCGAGTTGGTGGGGCAACTCGCAATGAAAAAATATACCAGGAAGTGTCCGGCCTGCTATAATGGCAGAGAATTTGGACTCGACACGGCCAAGCAATTGGAAAACGGTGACGGTGAGTGTTGTTTTGTTATTGTCCGTCTTCTTGCCTTTCGGTCAAAAGCGCACTTTATTTAAGCAATAAAGAAAGTTGTTTGATTGTGGGCAATTGTGGTGATGGCTAGCCCGCTAATAGCTAGCTACCTCTGTACCTTGCTGCTACCTCACATCAAGCTGCTGAATCGCGCTTTTTTTTCAGTATTCACGTGAACAAAACGCTGACGTAAGCTTATTGTATTCTGGTTAAAAAGTTTTGTGTTTGCGGTACATGTTGCACTTTGTTTGTGAGCTTTATTGTGTGTTTTTTCCTTCTATACACAGTTTTCAAATCCCTTGGGGTCCGCCTCACTGGACTGCCAGCTCCATCACCATCCTGCATCTCCCGGTCAAGTGCTGGTAAGGCACAACAAACTGAAAATTACCACCCGGTTGTTTTTATATGTGATTGTTATTTTCTATAGATGCATAATAAAGAACTTAAAATGTCTTTCTACGTTTATAAAAATACTAGATTCAGGGGTGTTCATAGCCACAGTGGCCCAGTGTTATAGGTGTGTTGGTGGTGGAAATACTGTTGTATTTTCACAAAAAAAAAGGAGCACATGTACCGACTTCAAATCAAAATGCTTGATTGAAATTCTTCAAGTCAGCTAACACTATTAACCCATTCTGATTTATGAGGCCACAGTACAAAGAAATTCTTTTAAAAATAACCCATTAAATCAAAATACTTTTTACAATTAATCCTTTTTGAAATGAAGGGGGGCCTAACCACATCACCACAGAAATTGCATATAGTCCACTCTACTGCGGGGCAACAACATGACAGTTGAGCTTAAATACAACAATGAAGCATCCCACCACAGGCTTTCAACAGTTTAATTCCATAATATTTTTTCTGACATGTTTTGATCCGGTGTTACCTAAATACAATGACTTCTGTCTTTCATATAGGCAAGCTGAAAAGGTCCAACATTGCAGACCTTGCATCACTGATGGCCCAGAATCATGCTGAGGAAATGCGGATCCATGAAAGGATGCTCGAACAGCATCAACGGCAGCACGAACAGCGTGAAAGACACCTGCAGTTAGCCGCATTAAGAAGGGATGAGCTGACAGAGACGGCTTCCTTCCACGGATACTTCCTAAACCATTTTGGCAGTCTGGTCGAAGTACTGAAAGCTCCCCATTTGTTAACATGTTTTGGGAATATTTGTAATGTAATAAAATGTTAGTCTTTTGGATAAAAGTGTGGTTTGTATATTATAACACTGGATGATAAAGGTGAATAACTACATACACATTCCATTGCCTCATATGACCCTAATCCTGCTGTTCAGCCATAAAGGTGTCAAGATTTTTAATGGTAATGTAATTGTTATTGTTAAATTTAATAAATATTACCACTGCTGTATCCATTGCTCTACATTGGGTACAGTTTTTAAGTAAAATTGTAAGCAGTAGCACAGGTGTAATTTACATTCAGCAGTAGACACTGATAAAGGTAAAAGTCGAATTAGGTAAAAGGTAAGTACATGTGAATTGAATGTTATATCGGCATTCCAAATTCTGAGAATTCCAATAAATTATAAGCAGCCTAGTATAACATAAAGCGAAAATACCCATACATGTAAACCCAAATATAACATTTTCGATGTTGTAAACGTTGACATGAATATGATAAACCTATGCTATTGTGATTCAATAGATCCATAGTGATCTTTGGTTTGAAAAAGAAAATTATAATTTGGTGTTGGGCAGTGTGACAATGTCACAGTATTTAGTAGGATTAAAAAAAGTTTCATCATAAAATTTCTAGGTTCATTGGCAATTCCATCAAACCAAAAGTGAGTTGTCTAGCTGCAGCATTTTTTATTTTTTTTTTTTGGAGTCATTTCTACGTTGTTTTAGTGTGTAATTAGCCACCACTGAACAGATAACCCTTATAAATAACAATAGATGGGAAAAATGATACTCAAATGATACACAATGGGCCTAGATTTGGATTGGCTTTTTTATAATATTATCAATTATTTGGTAAGTTAAAGTTAACTGGAAGTATAACAAGTTTCCACATATAATTCCAAGGTCAACTGGCAATTCCATCAAACCAAAAGTGACTTGTCTAGCTGCAGCATTTTCTTTGCAGTCATTTTCTACGTTGTTTTAGTGTGTAATTAGCCACCACTGAACAGATAACCCTTATAAATAACAACAGATTGTACAATGATACTCAAATGATACACAATACAAAAAATGGTCCTAGATTTGGATTGGCTTTTTTATAATATTTTTAATTATTTTGTAAGTTAAAGTTAACTGGAAGTATAACAAGTTTCCACATATAATTCCAAGGTCAATTGGCAATTCCATCAAACCAAAAGTGCATTGTCTAGCTGCTGCTTTTTTTGGGAAGTCAGTTTATCATCAGTGTATCATTATTACACAATACACAAAATGGGTCTAGATTTGGATTGGCTTTTTTATAATATTATAAATTATTTGGTAAGTTAAAGGGGTTTAGGATTAAGCTTCTGCATTATTTTAAATTACCCCGGTGTTTCAGCATTTAATTAACCGTCTGTTAACATTTAACCGTTTTGAACAACAGAGGCGACGTAGTTTAAAAGTGCACATTTTATTTAAAAAACACGTTTGACATATGTATGCACATGAACACTGAACAAATGAAATGATCTCTGAATGATCTCTGCTTCATATGCAGCTGCTTCAGATTCCTCCTGGGCAACCGCTATTCTCCTCTCCTGCTCCAACGTGTGTTGTCTCAATCCACGTCGTCTTCTCCTGTAAAATTCTCTTGTCTCGTTAAAGATATTCATTGTGTTAAAAACCCACAGAAGAATAGTGACCACCGTGGAAATCCTCCGCTCGTAATCCGCTATTTTTTTCTTTGTTGTTGAGGAGTCGGTCGCGTCCTTTACTACGTCAGCAGTGTAGCGCCACCTCGATCCCGCCCACCCCAGCAATACTCGGCTTTCCGCGGTTGTGATGGAGGCGCAGCCGCGGGAGAAACAAGTAGTAAAGAAAAGAAAAGAGTAGCGCAGAACTATATAGTGGAAATGTGGCTTTAGTGCAACACATTAGATTGATTGTCATTTGATTAATTGTCTATGTTTATTGCACTGTCCCTGTCAAATAAACAAATAATCTAATCTAATCTAATTTTTGTCCAGGCCTGTTTCATGAGTTTGTTTTTGTTAAATAATTCTGTTGAGCCACAATTCAAAAGCATTGTCTGATTTTCATTGGTTAATTTTCATAGAATTTTTATTTATTACCACTTTTGTCAGATTCAAGTTATTTCTGTGACCATTGTGGGTTTTTTCTTTTATTAACAGAGGGGTACCAACAATTTTGTCCACGGCTGTATTTTTTCACAGCATCATTTTTAAACAAATGAAAATGCGAGACAATTAAAGCTTAGAATGTATGGCAGTGGTTACACTGTAGAGGAAAGGATGCAGGCAAGGCACGAGCTGGATGACACGGAATCTTTATTTTTCCTCTAACAACATAATACAGCCATGAGCCTCCAGCGCAAACGCGTTGGGGCTAACAAGCCTCCCAGGTCTCTGTGCACTCTGCTTTTATAACTTTATTCAAATGCACAGAAACCGAGGGTAGCGACCAAAACCATTGTTGTCTGAACAAAGTGTGGCACATTACATTCAGATTGCCAGACAATGCACATCATTAACATAAAATACCCAGGCGCCACTTTGGCACCTCTCTTCTGGTCTCAGCGACTCTGGGTTATTGTTCCTCTCCTCAGGGAGTGCATACACTCATCAGTCCAGTCTGATTACCCCCCCCCCCAGGGCACTTCCTCCTTCGGTCCATTATTTTGCCTTTCCTCCTGCGTTCTGCGTATGAGAGAACCCCAGACCTGTGCCCCCACAACACAAGAAATAATTCAGGCTTTTTTTATATGTACATTTAACATTAACCAAACACACTTCAGTTATTTTGCTGTTTATATTACACATATAGACAAGGAGAAAAAACACTGTGGCACCAGGAATATTTCATGTCTTCATTTACCTTGAACTTTTTAGTCAAAAGTAGCCATTAACCATCAAAGAAATCAGTATGAGCTTCTTTAGACCAACACCACTGACACCTCGATTATGAAGAGAAACTTCTGTGCCATGGAAAGAAGATTCTTCCAAATGGAAGAGAAAGAGTAGAATAAACATCACCCAGCACAAAAATGAGAAAGGAGAAGAGAGTGCAGTCAATTACAAGTCCCATCTTGTAGTCTGTGTCTACATTGATTTGTTGGGGACTCGGATTGCTGCCTCTCCCCAGTTCACGTAATTGCACTCACTCTGACCCACTAATTACTTAACTGAGCTGGTCTCACCTCACTGCACCGCTTCACTGTCTGGAAATGTCTCTACACCAGAGTGGGAGGGAGGGATAAGGAAAGCACAGAGATGTGAAGGCAAGAAGGGAGAACAACACCGGATTAATAATGCATGATGTAAGTCGGGCAGGAAAAAGAGAGATGTAGAGTGGAACAACAAGCGACACACAGGGAAGGGAAATACAGGAGTGTATGTTTTATATTTGAAGTGGTGTGTAGAGACAATGTAGGACTTGTCAGAGTTAACAGACAGCAATCACCAAACCATATACTGCACATAATGAAGCAATCTCTACCTACCACACAATCATAATCATTAGTGCAATAACAGCGGCACATTTATTCTCTGGGGCCATGGTGGGGCTGACGTACCTGATGGGATGAGCCCAGATGCCCAGTCAGGTACAACTATGCCAAATTCGCTGTTTGTGTTTTTATTCTCAGCTACCACCGTTTGTTTTTTTGTTTTTTGTTTTTTTTTGGCTTCTTCTTACTTTGTGCTCTTATAAGGTGTCCAGTGACTTCCCACGACAAATGACTCAGACACTGCAGATCTGGATTCCATTTCTGTTGCTGCAGCCTTGACATCCACAGTGGTGGTTGTCAGCTGAAACCCTCCAGTAGTTGCCTGTGGTCCTCCGGTGGGTGCTGGGGATGCCGTGGTGGTTTTGCTTGTCGCGTAAACTTGTAGATTGCTCCTTCTCTTTCTGAACCCATGAGAAAGAAATCGATGGCTCCTCCATCAAGGCTGTGCCAGATGTGATTTCTGTGGGTATCGCTGTGGTTGCCGGATCAGTCTTCTGTTCCTCTGTGGTCAGAACATCCACTGTGGTTGCCCCAGAAGTTATCAGCACCTCCGTCACGGTTTCAGGTGTTGCCGTCATCACCTCGTTGCTGCTTGTGCCTTTCCTAAAAACCGAAGTGAAACCCGAATGTAAACGTCCCTTCCCTATGTGCGATGAGGTAGAATAGAGGTTGTCAGTCGGCCCGTGGAAGTAGAGGATCTCACCCTTGGCCTCCTCGGCTGTGTCTTGACTCTTGGGAGCCCTGAGGTGGGGTTGTGGGTTGCTCCACCAGCTGGCACAGAGACAGAGTTGTGTGTTCAGCCACAGTAACAACATTCCTGTCGGGACTCAGTTTCACATACCTATCAAGGAACAAAGAGACAGATCGGGCTAATTAATACAATTTCATCATTAGGGAATGGGGTGGATGTAATTTAGGGATGTAGAATTAGCAATTACGTTTATCACAAGGGCAAACAGAAGCAGGACATGGCGTTTTGAA
Source organism: Pholidichthys leucotaenia (assembly GCA_020510985.1). Classification (NCBI taxonomy): domain Eukaryota; kingdom Metazoa; phylum Chordata; class Actinopteri; order Cichliformes; family Pholidichthyidae; genus Pholidichthys; species Pholidichthys leucotaenia. The sequence continues at coordinate 294,356,597 of CM035839.1, read as the reverse complement.
AATAAGTGAAATTGCAAATCATTTGATGCACAGTCATTAATTCACGGGGAAAAATTACAGTTGCAGCCTCTGTTTATAACATCTGGTGCTTTCCCACATGCACTCAGACATGCCATTTTCCTCAAATTCCTCAACTTGTTCCTATTTGACTCCTCAGGGTTTGATTTGTTATTATGTTTTAAAAAATTTTAGGTAGTTTAGATTTTTTTTTTCCATGCTACCACTGCACACTTTAAAAACATATCAAAGCTCAACTGCCTTTTTGGAAAAATAAACAAGTAGTCATCTACTGCAAAATGGTAGTTTTGGACTAGTTTCCCCATCAGTGGAGCTGACTAATGTGGCTATTAAAGTTTCTGGAGTTTGCTGACAAAAACTGGGACCTCTCCCTGCGTTGGGATGAACATAAATATTCACACACACACACACACACAAAGGTGGCAGGATGTATTCAAATGTAATTTCACACTTCTCTTCCCTGTTCCTGTTTTCTTGCTCCCTGTGGATTCTTTTACCTGAAACAAGCTCTTGCTGGAATCGGCTTGCCTGTGGTGAGGGGAGCCATGTGGAAAAACGTGGGAACATTAGCAACATGATAAGCAAATGACTGGCTCCACCATGGCCTTCGACTAGATCTGTTTATTTAGATGAAGTGGTCCTCCGAACCTTATCATCTTCCAGCTTTAAACCAGACCCTGTCTACACCATTAATAATTCATCCAGTCCGCATGCGTGTGTGTGTGTGTGTGTGTGTGTGTGTGTGTGTGTGTGTGTGTGTGTGTTTTCTTTCTTTCTTTTTTCCCTTATTACAGCACCATAGCCACATCATCTGAATCCTCGGCTGCAACCGTCATCGCTCAGCTCCGTTTGGTTCCCCCTCAGCACAGTTAACACATCACACGGCACAACAAATTACAGCAAGAGGGAGAACATACACAAATGTGGCCATGCATAAAACATTAAAGTAGCAGTAAATTATTCAGAAGGTCCGCTGTTGCCATATGCCTAAGTGAGCTTCATGAGTCCGAGGTTCATTTCCATAAGAGCCGTGTAGCCTGCCGTAATTGTTCTATTAATAATCCAAATAGCTAATTATATACTTTTACTATACACACTGATGGAAGTGTGAATAATTAAACACATTAATCTGGTTTGATCATCAATGTAATGACCCATGTAATAAATAAAATGATACAATTAAGCACAGGTTTGGGTGATTTCATGGCACTATTTGAGGCATGGGTAAGGTTCAGCTGCGCAGCTGTAAATCCATTGGTGGAACGTTTATTGAAAATAGCAGGAACGCAATAGACAAAGCCAGCAAAACAAACATAATGAACCTCATTCAGACAGTAAGCCCCTTTTCCACTAGTACCCACTCAGCCCTAGTCTACTCTACTCTACCCGGTTTGTAGGGTTTTCCATTAGTACCTAGTACCTGGTACCAGGTACTTTTTTCGTGCCTATTCCGGTGGTGGTGGTGGTGGGGGGTATTAACAGGGCTGAGTCCGACTGAAAATGTGACATCAACAGACTGCAGGCCATAACGTCATGAAAGCGCCTGTCTTCTGCAGAATCTCCAAACCACCATTTGCAAAAGTTCAAGGAGTAAACACGGTCACCGAGTAAACACGATATTAATAGAGATGGCTTTACAGGTTTCGCGGAAATCTACACCATGGTCCAAGAAAGAGGTGTGGACTTTTCTGTGCTTGGTGGCTGATAGTATCCAGAGCGACCCGCAATGAAACAGATGGCAGCCCAGGATACAATCGGACTAGGGAGAAGCTGAAGATGAAAGCGAGAGAACCGTGGATGGTGAGTGATTTGTGATATTGTGCATCTTTTAGCTAATTTATCCTATTGGTGGTAAGCTCACTTTTTTTGAGCAATGCCGTTCTGTACTGGCTAACGAGTGTTAGCGGGGACCACTAGGTAGCTAGTAGCTAACTAGCTAGTAGCCAACTGTGACGACGGAGTGTTGCCACTGCTGTGGTCCTCTGTAATTAAGTATTATATGTGTAAAAGGATTTATAATTTTCAAATGTCAACATGGATTGTAATGTATAAAATGCACATATAGTTTGAGATCTGTTGTGGGTGAATTGAAGTCTGTTTGTGTGAGAAAAATGTTAATGTTAATTATGTTAACTAGGTGAGGCAAATGAATAGCCTGAGAACCACATATCTTTGCCAGCATGCTTCCTGGTGGTGTCCGGGCAAAAGATTCCCCAGGGGTTTGAGTGTCCTTTAAAGGATGCCAGGAGGAGGAAGTATGTGATGGTTGAGTAGAGGGGGAAGATTAGTGGATTTAGTATGTAAACAAGGGTTTAAACTATTTATTGTATTATTTATGGTGTTTATTTATTCTGTAAATATTGTGGGAAATTATTTATGTATTTATGAATCTTTTAGATACTATTGGGTATATGTGGGAACGTGGAATATTAATTGTCTTATCTGGGATTTTGGTATGTTCCAATTAGACTAATTATCTCATTAAGTATATTAACAGGTGTTTTTCATTTGGTTGGTGGGGTGTCGGATGTTCAATGTGAGTTGTTGCCTGCAGAATATATGCAGTAAATGGGAAAATGCTTGTTGCAATTTTTTTTTCCACAGGTGCATTTAGCCTCTGCTCATTAGCACCACCTGTCTGTCCCTCCTCAGTTTGATGTTTGTCCCTAACCTGTTGTATGATGTCCAACAAAGTTGAAGCATGCTGGCAAAGGTATATGTTTCTCAGGCTATTCATTTGCCTCATCCAGTTAACATAATTAACATTAACATTTTTCTCACACAAATAGACTTCAATTCACCCACAACAGATCTCAAACTATAAGTGCATTTTATACATTACAATCCATGTTGACATTTGAAAATTATAAATCCTTTTACACATATAATACTTAATTACAGAGGACCACAGCAGTGGCAACACTCCATCGTCACACCAACTCTGCTGATTCGCACTTGCTTTGTCTGAAGTATTGGCTTGTGAGAGCAAAACAATGAAATATGTTAATCCTGGTTAAAATCCTAGTTTGTATACGTGTTGCACTTTAGTGCTGTGCATTAAGTTGTTTGTATTTCTTTCTAGAATCCGTTTCCACATGCAAGGGGTCCGCCTCCCTCAGCATGCTGTGTTTATATTTTGGATACAGGTCAAGAGGACCCCAGGATCCAAAATGTCACATATTCAAGTGCATTTTCAAACCAGTGATTTATAAAGTGATTCATATAATTTCCTAAAGCCTCATAATAGACCCACATACCTATTCTGTGGATTTTCCAGAAACAGCATTGGAACAGTGTTGTCATGCTGTTTCTGGTCCACCATAAACCCCTGGATTGAAAATGTACTTGTACATGTACAGAATGGATATTGGGGTGCTCACCTGTCAGGGAAATGAAGCATTTTTGTCACATCCTACCACTGGCTTTCACAACTGTATCTCCCTAATATATGTTTAGAACTTGCGTTAACAAACCACCGTCCATTTCTGTCTTTCGTCTAGGCAAGAGGAAAGGAAAAGCAGCCACCCCACAACGGACCTTGCCACTGTGGGAAGTACTGAAATCCTTAGTTTTTTTTAGTTAAAGTATAGATAAAGTGCCAAAACTAAAGTAGCACAATTTCCACTTAATATGATTGTGTGAATATTAATTACAGAATAACTGAAAGTGAATGGAACATCAACTGTAAAATAATCTGCTTGTTATGTTTTGGGGTTTTTTTTTTTGTCAGATCACTTGTGTGATCCTTTGTGAATTATATTCAATTCAATTCAATTCAATTCAACTTTATTTATATAGCGCCATTTCACAACAACAGTCATCTCATAGCACTATCAACTGTAGGGGGGACCCCCACAGTTGCAGAAAGACCCCAGCAATCAGGTGATCCCCTGTGAGCAAGCACTTGGCGACGGAGGAGAGGAAAAACTCCCTTCATAACTGTATCTTGCACTTTGAGGAATGGGAGTTGTTCAGTCACCAGTATAATTTAATTTATATGTGTAGTTTATAGTCTATCATCAATAAATGCATGCAGTAAAATAATAGCAGGACACATTACAAATATGAGACTCATTGTAGTGCATCCTTTTCTATTTTAGCAATACAAGTACAAAACACCGCCCACACTTGAAGCCAGGGCAACACAGTGGTAACAGAGCTGTGGCTAAACTTTTATTGATAAAAATTATATATTTTGACTGAGCGACTACATACTCGGGGATGTACACTCTCAGTTAAAGTACTAGATTTTTTTATCTAGATTTATCTAGATTTTTTTTTTTTGATTTTGTATACTTTATTGATCCCCTGAGGGGAAATTGAAGGCATCCACCTGGATGGATGAAGCAGCCACGGTACAGCGCTATCCCTTTACAATTCACACACAGGGCCACTTTCAGAGTCTCCATTTAACCTAACCTGCATGTTTTTGGCTTGTGGGAGGAAACCGGAGAACTCCCGGAGTAAACCCACGCAGACATGAGGAAAACATGCAAACTCCACACAGATCACTGTTGGTTAGGGGCTGGGATCGAACCAGGGATCCCACTGCCAAGGGTGAGTTGCTGTGCTGCCGCAGTGGCAGTACTAACCACTGCAACACCGTGCTGCCCAAGATTCCATTCAAGTGAATGTATTAACTCATTCTGATTCCTGAGGCCACAGTAAAAACAAATGATTTTAAACATAACCCAGCACTTGTAAAATCTACTTTACTGAAGCCCAGCTACATGAAAATTGTGGTGATTTTTTTTTCTTTGTATACTTTATTGATCCCCAGAGGGGAAATTGAGGGCATCCACCTGGATGGATGAAGCAGCCATGGTACAGCACTATCCCTTAATCATTCACACACACACATTCACACCTAGGGCCACTTTAGAGTCTCCAATTAACCTAACCTGCATGTTTTTGGCCTGTGGGAGGAAACCGGAGAAATCCCGGAGTAAACCCACGCAGAAACGGGGAGAACATGCAAACTCCACACAGATCACTGTTGGTCAGGGGCTGGGATTGAACCAGGGATCCCATGGCCAAGGGTGAGTTGCTGTGCTGGTGCAGTGCTAACCACTGTGCCACCGCACCGCCCAAGTAAATACAACAACAAAGCACTTTTTTGTCACATTCCACCACTGGCTTTTAGCAACAAGTGTATTTCTCAAATATGTTTTAAACTTGCTTTGATTAACCACCACCCATTTCTGTCTTTCATCTAGGCAAGAGGAAAACGATCCACCCCTAAACCAGACCGTGCGTCACTATTTACAGAGATGCAGGCTGAAGATCTGCTGAACCTGGACAAGCGTGAGCGGCACATCCAGTTGCTTCTCAGCGAGGCAGCGTGGCCGGTATGTGTGGCCTATTCCAAGTTTTTTTTTTACAGTTTGAATTTTGCACATTCTGAATAATCTGGAATTTGCTGCTGATTGTAATAAATAGTTTAGTGACTTATGTGTTTGCATCATGATTTTCTATTTTGTCTGTTAAGACTCCGGTGGGAAGAGAGTAAACAGTTCAAACCATTTATCAGTGATGTTGAAAACAATGGCTCTTTTTTAAGAAAAAGTAACCAAAACAATTTAGTCTGAATGACTATCGTCCTGTTGCACTGACACCAATTGTGATGAAGTGTTTTGAACGGCTTGTCAAACCACACATCACAGCCTACCTCCCTGCATCACATGACCCGCTCCAGTTTGCATATCATTCAAACCGCTCCTCGGAGGATGCTATAGTCACCACCCTGCACTTGGTCATCACCCACCTGGATCAGAAAGACACCTATGCCAGACTCCTGTACATTGATTTCAGTTCAGCATTCAACACCATTATTCCCCAGAGACTGATGGAGAAATTACTCCTTCTTGGTCTGAACACCGCCACATGTCTCTGGATCCTGGATTTCCTGACTGAGAGACCATCCCCTGAGAGACCATCCCCTCAAGGCTGCGTACTCAGTCCACTGTTGTTTACACTTCTAACACATGACTGTGTATCCAGACACGAGGGGAACCAGATTATTAAGTTTGCAGACGACACCACGGTGGTGGGACTTATTCAGAGGGATGAGGAATCAATGTACAGGGAAGAAGTGAAAGACCTGGAGAGCTGGTGCAGGGAGAACAATCTGGTGCTCAATGTGGACAAAACAAAGTTGATGATTATTGACTTCCGGGGGTCACAGCCTGAACACATCCCTCTCTGCATCGGTGGCCGTTCAGTGGAGAGAGTGGAGAACATCAAGTTCCTCAGAGTGCAGATCTCGCAGGACCTGACCTGGAGATCAGGAATCCTTGGGGATGAGGAAGCGGGCCCAGCAGAGACTGCACTTCTTGAGGAAACTCAAACAGGCCTCTCTCCCCATCTGCATCCTTAGGACCTTCTACAGAGGTGTGTTGGAGAGTGTTCTGACGTATTGCATTGCTACACGGTACTCCAGCTGCAGTATATCAGACAAAAAAGCCCTGCAGAGGATAGTTAAAGGAGCTAAGAGGGTAATTGGAGTCTCCCTCCCCTCTGTCCAAGAACTTTTTCAGAACCGTTGTAGAAGCAGGGCACTGAACATTGTCAAGGACCGTCCTTACCCTCTGAATAAACACTTTGAACTTCTGCCATCTGGCAAACAGTTCCGGAGCATCAGAGGCAGAACCACCAGACTGATTAACAGCTTCCTTCCACAAGCTGTTAGGATGCTGAACAGCTGATCCGGAATCTCTCATACATACTACTGCACCTATGGACATTATGTATATTATTTGTATATTATAGTCCTGGTTAGTTTTCAAGTATGTCTCAGGGAAGTGTGAATGGCTGTGGTGGGGTGGGGGGTGAGGGTATGTGTGAGTGTGTCTTAAATCATGTTCTTTTACTTATATGGATGCTGAGAGAAACACAATTTCATCTTGCTTGCACTACAGTTGTGTGTACAGCAATATGACAATAAAGGTTGATTTGATTTTGATTTTGATTTGATTTGATTTGATATTTTATTAACTGAAGGCTGTATTGTTGGATGTGCCACTCCAGAAGACCCTGCACACTTTAGTGACAGTACCAGTATATGGAGGAATTCTGGGCCATATTAGCATCTGTACTTTCTCATAATAGGTTAGGGCAGGGGTGTCCAATCATGTGCCATGAAGGGCCAAGACCCTGCAGGCTTTACCTCCAACCAGTGTCTTCAACAGCAGATTCCACTGAATTTCTTCTACTGACTGCTGATCAGTGAGAACACCTGCTGAAGAGACTGGGTAGAAGAGAGAACCTGCAGGGTCTTGGCCCTCCATGGCACATGATTGGACACCCCTGGATTAGGGTTTAATGGGATTTAACATTTTAACACAAACTGCTTTATGGTTCATAATTCTGTTGGCAGACTTACATCAAACCAAAAGTGATTTCTCAAACTGCTGGATTGTTCTTAGACAGCTTTTCCAATCTTTTAGTATTTCATTTGTGTCACTTGGTGGTAACCTTCACACATAAAAGTGGAGACAGATCTGCAAAACGTCCATCCATCCATCCATCCATCTTCTACCGCTTTTCCGGAGGTCTGGGTCGCGGAGGCAGCAGTTCAAGCAGAGAAGCCCAGACTTCCCTCTCCCCAGCCACCTGCTCCAGCTCTTCAGAGAGGATACCAAGGCGTTCCCAGACCAGCTGGGAGACATAGTCTCTCCACCGAGTCCTGGGTCTTCCCCGGGTTCTCCTCCCAGTGGGACATGCCCGAAACACCTCAAGTGGGAGGCATCCAGGAGGCATCCTAGTCAGATGCCCATACCACCTCAACTGACTCCTTTCAATGTGGAGGAGCAGCGGTTCTACTCTGAGCCTCTCCCGGATGACTGAGCTCCTCACCCTATCTCTGAGGGTGAGTCCAGCAATCCTACGGAGAAAGCTCATTTCAGCCGCTTGTATCCACGATCTCGTTCTTTCGGTCATTACCCAAAGCTCGTGACCATAGGTGAGAGTAGGAACGTAGGTTGACTGGTAAATCGACAGCTTTGCCTTAGAACTAAGCTCCCTCTTCACCACAACAGACCAGTACAACGTCCGCATCACTGCAGATGCTGCTCCAATCCGTCTGTCAATCTCTCGCTCCATTTTCTCCTCACTCGTGGATAAGATCCCAAGATACTTAAACTCCTCCACTTGGGGCAGAAGCCTGTCCCCAACCTGGGGGTGGGGGTGGGGGGTACGTGCCCCAGTGATCCCAGGAGCTATGTTGTCCGGGGCAATTTGCCTCTGATAGGGTCACCCAAGACAAACTGGTCCTGGGTGAAGGGCCAGACTAAGAACGATCCAACAGACTCTCATGATAAATTCTATATCAAGGATTCAGTGTACCCCGCCCGGTATGGGGTTACCAGGGCCCCACCCTGGAGCCAGGCCTGGGGGAGGGGCTCGATGGCTTGCGTCTGGTGGCCGGGTTTCCACCCATGGGACCCGGCCAGGCTCAGCCCGAAGGAGTTACATGGGTCCACCCTCCAGTGGGCTCACCACCTGCAGGAGGGATCATGGGGGTCCGGTGCTATGTGGATTAGGTGGCGTCAAAGGCGGAGACCTTCGCGGACTGATCCCAGGCTTTCTGCAAAACGTACAAAGGTTTATTGTCAAAATTCCCAGTGCAATACTACATGAATACATGTATAGTACATTGTTGATGCAGAGAATATACTGTATATTTCTACAGTATCTACATGTATCTAGTAAATCAAGTATTTTCCATGTAACCTTGTGACTGCATTATTTTAATTGCTTTTAATCCTAGATCAAGTTTGTTTTGGCCTAAAATGCATCATAATTGAAAATATATCTTATTATACCAAACTCAGTTCTGTTTACCTGTTGAAATATATATTTTATGGCTAATATAACCCCATAACTACAACCTGGCAATCAAGTTTTGGCAGCTGAACAGTTTTTGCCATGAGACTCAGTGCTGCTGGAGCAGGTACATCCCATGATGTCTCAACAGTCTGTCCATGATTTTCACACAAATTAGAGCAATTTGTTGCACAGGAAGCTAAACGTTTCTACAGACATTCTTAAGTTCTATAACCGCTGATCGTTTGTGAAGCTGGGGTGACATCAGTGAGAGGCTATGATGAATGCCCAGACCCCCAGTTTGAAGCAGTAATTTTCCCACAAGAGAGCCATCTGAAACACACACACAGCATACATATTTTAGTACCTAATAGCGATAACTTGCAGACATTGCAATGCACTATGGAGGACTGAAAGCAAACTAGCATTAGCAATCATTAGCTTACTGTCATATGTGATCTAGTTTGTATCCTCACGTCTTCGGTTCTATGACTTCCTAAACGCTCCAGTACTTTTCCAGAGTGCTTTGTCTTGCTGCCTGTACCCTTGTCTGGCTCTTATTTTTTTGCCTTTACTCTGACAAAAGCCAGAGACCGAGCAGACACCAAGCAGTCACCTCGTAAGCCGCCATCTTGTGTTTTTCTTGCGTCGTGTGTTTTACGTCTTGGGAGTGTGGCGATGCCTTGTTGTAAAAAAATCCCACCCACCCCAAGCGGGACTCTGCCATAATGGGAACAAAACCGTGCCAAACTGTGCAAAACCGTGTAGAGGCGTGTAGGGCTGACTGGGTACTAGTGCAAAAGGGGCTTAAATGTGTGTTTCCACTGAGTGGTTCTGCTGCGTTGACTCCACTTTGCTGGAGTAAACAGGCTGAGAGAATCTCTGAGGTCAAGCAGACATGATAGTAAATTGCAGGAATGGAAACAGACAATGGGAGGCAGAAAAGATTTTACTAACTGACATATCCACTGATATGACATCTAATAAAAAAAGTTATTGTACAGCCATGTGAATCATGTCAGGAGCATCCACACTGCCCGTCAGCACAAAGACCCCGCTGCCCTCTCCCACATCAATTCATTTTTCTCGCTTGACAAGACTGGTGTCTGTCACGAACCTAGCCGGTGTTGTCCTTTGGGCTCGGTTCTGACCGTTCTCTGTGGCTCAGGTTATCGGTATACTTGTGTATTGTGTTATCTTTTGAGTTCTTGTTGTTTCTATGTCTTTTGTTCTTTTTTCCATACCTGTAGCCACTGTTTTGGTCAGCAGCTGTTAGGCAGCCTCTTTGACCTACATTCATGTGGGCATTGTCTAACACTTGCCGGTCCGGCTACGCCCCCTCTCTCTTGACAGCCAGCTGGTTCCACTCCGGTGATTGATTTTCCCACACCTCGCCCAAGTGCACCCAATCTGTATGCCAGTAATGCTTGTACTTAAGCGGCCTTTGCCAGTCAAGCATTGCTGGACCATTGTACTGTCATATGGATGTATTGTCCTATGTGGGAGTTGGGAGCTACACTGTCGCTACTCCCCTCAGTGTAGTTACTGGTTGTGTGTGCTCATGGAATATCTGGGACTACTCGGCCTGCTCCTGTTCTGTGAGTAAAAACTCTTTGTGTTTCCCCGTGCAGTTTTCCTGCTACGCTTTGGCACTGTTGCCCAGTTTAATTCTCCCTAATCTGTTGAGCGTCCTGGAGGATTCTAAGTTAACCCGAGCCATTATATTATTTTGTACCGTTTGTCGTGGCCACAATGCATTGTGGTCTGCCTGCTGCACGTGCTTCGTGTGAAGCCCTTTAGTGCACCCCGTTGCCTTTTTGTATGTCTTTATTTTTGGAACTGTTTGCCCTTTGTGTTAATAAATGTGTTTGTGGTGTAACCTGCGCTTAAATCTATTCTTTCTCCTCACTCCTCGATGCTCTGCGTAATAGCGCACGAGGAGGGTTGTGACAGGTGTCAACATAGCAGACAGACAGATGTTTCCCTAAACTTACGGCTAACTATTCTACAGAAGAAAACCCCTAACCAGGTTAGATTTTGCACAAAAATTGCAGAGCTTCTTATTGCCAGCATCATCCTTCAGCTAGCGAGCCAGTTAAGCCTTATATCACTGCAGCTGGTGTGTGCTCCCCCACCCCTTCTGCTGCACATTCACCAACCACAATGCTCTGCACTGTGTGTCTATATACACTACCGTTCAAAAGTTTGGGGTCACCCAGACAATTATTTTGTGTTTTCCATGAAAAGTCACACTTATTTACCACCATGAGTTGTAAAATGAATAGAAAATATAGTCAAGACATTGACAAGGTTAGAAATAATGATTTGTATTGAAATAACAATTTTTTTCCTTCAAACTTTGCTTTCGTCAAAGAATCCTCCATTTGCAGCAATTACAGCATTGCAGACCTAACATGATTTCATAAGGGTTTTCTAATCATCCATTAGCCTTCTGACGCAATGAGCAAACACATTGTACCATTAGAACACTGGAGTGATAGTTGCTGGAAATGGGCCTCTATACACCTATCTAGATATTGCACCAAAAACCAGACATTTGCAGCTAGAATAGTCATTTACCACATTAGCAATGTATAGAGTGTATTTCTGATTAGTTTAAAGTTATCTTCATTGAAAAAAGTGCTTTTCTTTCAAAAATAAGGAAATTTCTAAGTGACCCCAAACTTTTGAACGGTAGTGTATATATATATATATATATATACAGTGGGGCAAAAAAGTATTTAGTCAGCCCCCAATTGTGCATGTTCTCCCACTTAAAAGATGAGAGAGGTCTCCAATTTTCATCATAGGTATGCCTCAACTGTGAGAGACAAAATGAGAAAAGAAAAATGGAGAAAATCACATTGAAGGATTTTTAATGAATTAATTGGTAAATTCCTCAGTAAAATAAGTATTTGGTCAATAACAAAAGTTCATCTCAATACTTTGTTATATACCCTTTGTTGGCAATGACAGAGGTCAAACATTTTCTGTAAGTCTTCACAAGGTTCTCACACACTGTTGCTGGTATTTTGGCCCATTCCTCCATGCAGATCTCCTCTAGAGCAGTGATGTTTTGGGGCTGTCGCTGGGCAACACGGACTTTCAACTCCCTCCAAAGATTTTCTATGGGGTTGAGATCTGGAGACTGGCTAGGCCACTCCAGGACCTTGAAATGCTTCTTACAAAGCCACTCCTTCATTGCCCGGGCGGTGTGTTTGGGATCATTGTCATGCTGAAAGACCCAGCCACGTTTCATCTTCAATGCCCTTGCTGGTGGAAGGAGGTTTTCACTCAAAATCTCATGATACATGGCCCCATTCATTCTTTCCTTTACACGGATCAGTCGTCCTGGTCCCTTTGCAGAAAAACAGCCCCAAAGCATGATGTTTCACAGTAGGTATGGTGTTCTTTCTCCTCCAAACACGACAAGTTGAGTTTTTACCAAAAAGTTCTATTTTGGTTTCATCTGACCATATGACATTCTCCCAATCCTCTTCTGGATCATCCAAATGCTCTCTAGCAAACTTCAGATGGGCCTGGACGTGTACTGGCTTAAGCAGGGGGACATGTCTGGCACTGCAGGATTTGAGTCCCTGGCAGCGTAATATGCTACTGATGGTAGCCTTTGTTACTTTGGTCCCAGCACTCTGCAGGTCATTCACTAGGTCCCCCCATGTGGTTCTGGGATTTTTGCTCAGCGTTCTCGTGATCATTTTGACCCTACAGGGTGAGATCTTGCGTGGAGCCCCAGATCGAGGGAGATTATCAGTGGTCTTGTATGTCTTCCATTTTCTAATAATTGCTCCCACAGTTGATTTCTTCACACCAAGCTGCTTACCTATTGCAGATTCAGTCTTCCCAGCCTGGTGCAGGTCTACAATTTTGTTTCTGGTGTCCTGTGACGGCTCTTTGGTCTTGGCCATAGTAGAGTTTGGAGTCTGACTGTTTGAGGTTGTGGACAGGTGTCTTTTATACTGATAACAAGTTCAAACAGGTGCCATTAATACAGGTAACGAGTGGAGGACAGAGGAGCCTCTTAAAGAAGAAGTTACATGTCTGTGAGAGCCAGAAATCTTGCTTGTTTGTAGGTGACCAAATACTTATTTTACCGAGGAATTTACCAATTAATTCATTAAAAATCCTTCAATGTGATTTTCTGGATTTTTTTTTTTCTCATTTTGTCTCTCATAGTTGAGGTATACCTATGATGAAAATTGGAGACCTCTCTCATCTCTTAAGTGGGAGAACTTGCACAATTGGTGGCTGACTAAATACTTTTTTGCCCCACTGTATATATATATATATATACAGTATATATATATATATATATATATGTATATATATATATATATATACAGTATATATATATATATATATATACTGTATATATACATGTATATAGTAATATGTACCTCTTGTTTTTCTCTTGCCTTCTGATTGTTGCTCTGAGTGTTGCTATCCCTGTGCTGTTGCAATCCTGGAATTTCCCCATTGTGGGACTAATAAAGGCTTATCTTATCTTATCTTAAAACAGGGCGGCTCGACCTGGTATAAAAGTTCAGTTACATCAGGGTGGACCTTGGGCTGTTCTACCGCTCTGTCCAGCAGTTAAACTCTACCTTACTGAATTTTATTCAATGATGGCAGCACTGCTCGCCTGCACCCACTGCTGGTTAGAGTGATTGTTTGAGCTTCAAGCGGAGGTGAAGGCTCACATTAAAGCAATGAGTATTCAACAAGTGGGTGGTTAACGTGAAAATCAAGTGTGGTTGGAACAATTCTTTTGCAATTAAAAAAAATAGGTTGAGCCTAAATGGGGAAAAGTTATAATAACACATTAAAGGTGGGGTGTATAAAGCTTTCTAGATGTTTTTTGTTTTTTTTGTCAAATGTGCTGAAATTCTCTGAACACATCAAAAGCTATAAAATATAAAACTATTAAAATAATCCAGAGGGGCAGACACAGGACTAAATGTAATGGTAGGACAGTCATGGGACATTTTTTAATGGGCAATCCACCCTTAAAACTGACAAAAACATTGCTGCCCTCCACCAGAATCTACAAAGCCATCCACTGCTAGCAGCTAATTGACACCATTGACTACTATGAGCATATTTCTCATATTAGAAGTTTTCTTAACTTAATGTGCACTGTGAAATACAAGTGCAACTATTTTAGAGGCACGTCTTTGCATGGAGCTCTGAGGGACGTTATGGGAGGTTTTCGGTTGTGTACCTCCCAGATCTAGATTTCTCCTGCTTTGCCAAAACACTTCAGTCCTTTAGATAATTTATTTAAAGGGAACAAGGTGTAATATTAAGTTAAATTTGCAAATTATGAACAAAATTGAATTTAATTTTAATAATGGATCTCATACAAGAAACACTGGTTGAAGTTATTTAAAGGCATTATTTAAAAACAACTTTTCCTGGCCTTTTCTATTTAAATAAGCCTTTAAAGTCTTTAAAACCTACTCCACAAGTGCACTGGGGGGGGGGGGGGAGGTGGAATCTGCATTAACATCACAAAAAATGCTTTCACTTTTTCATTTTCTCTAATATCAGTTTGATTTCTACTTATAAAACCTGATTTTCTGGTTAGAAAAGTGCAATTATGTAAACAAAACAGAATGAAAATGCCAGCGGTGAATGGAGCGGGAGCTAATGTGTTGACTGTATCAGTGAAAAGAAAATGGTGTTCACTTATATAGCACCTTTCTTCTCATCTAGGATGACCAAAGCACCTTACAGATCCTGCAATCCACCCATTCACACACTGATGGCGGCAGAGCTGCCATACATACAGGCACTAACCAGGCCACCAGGAGCAACTGGGGGTTCAATGTCTTGCTCAAGGACACTTCGACAAGTGGACATCAGACAGAGTGGGAATCGAACCCATGACCCTCTGATCAGTAGTTGGTCACACTACACCTGCACCACCGCTGCTCCGGTGAGAGGATAACACATCTTAAAAGAGGATTACACATCTTCCCCAGAACTATACAGTTCAAAGTTATACCCCCTTTACACAGGGATGGAGATTGTTGAGAGAGTCGCTGAGTGATGACAAAATGGCCATATCTCCAAATGATCTTTCAATGATCTCTCAGCAGTTGCCAAGATCTCTCAGTGGTCTCTCAATGATCTCTGTCTGGGTAAAGGAGCCCTTAGAGTTAGTCATCCCTGGTAGACCACAGGGAAAAATGGAAATAGATGCAGTGATTTAATACTGTAAACACTAGAATCAGTAGACCACACATACAAAGGTTTATAATCAATAATCTTATGGATCCATGATACACAATATTATCCATAATATACAGGTGCAAAGATTAGAATATCTTTAAAAAGTTCCTTTCTCTTTACTGATTAGGTATGACTAAAATATTTCAAGCCATCATTTTTTCTTTATTGTTGATGATGATTCCGAACAGCTTTTTTAATTAAATGATGGACCACAATATTCTAATTTTAAGTGTGTATTATTTTCTAATGACAATATTTATGATGAATCTTAAAATGTAAAACTGATTTTCTGTTACCTCTCTGCCTTCAGTGACTATTTTTTAAATCTGTAATGCAATTGTATTCTCTACCTCAATTCATGTTTCTTGGATGTATTTGGATGTGCAAAGCAACGATTGGCACCCCCACCCCAGTAAAAGGGCCAAGATGTCTCCATTAACCTCTAAAGAGTCCAGAGATCCAAAGGGACAGCCCGCGGTGTGCATTAGCAATGTTAATTCAGCTCACTGATGCTAGCTTAAAGAAGAAACATGACTTGGGCAGCTTTTCATAATGGTAACAGTAAAGAAAGAGATGGCTTTGCCTCTTTGTTTTGCCCCCTCCCCCCATCTTCACCTTTCTTCCTTCATATTCCTCACTGTGCTCAAGCCACAAGTGTGCTGCTCACCCTCGCTGTAGTGATCATTACCACCTACCTTCAGAGAGCTGGGGCCTAATTGGCGGAGACGTAGACGGCGGTTTGAGTGAACAGCAGCACAGCCCAGCCACTACGTTAATTGGCTAAGGCTGTGAATAATGCATGTGGACTGAAGCATGGATTTTCATTAATACCTTGGGATTGGGTTGCCACTGGATTTCAGGTAGCGCGGCACTGAGTATTTATATTAATAAAGCCAGCAATTGTGAGGTGAGAAAAGCCTAGCACCTTTATTGAATTGTTCTTCCTGCTGTCTGTGTAAGAGTGTTTGTCTTACTTTTGCTCTTCCACATTTAGTCGAAGCCTGGGATGTGTTATTTGCAATGGCCATTAAAGGAGAAGCCGAATCCTTCCTTCAGCCAAGGCCGGTAGTGCACTTTCTTTCCCTTCTCAAAAAGCTGTTATTTCTCAAAGACGCCTCACTCAATTTTCTATCATCTAGTTATGGGCACTTAATTTCCTTCAATTATAAAGTGGAAGAAGGTATTGTGAGTTTGGTGCCAAGATGCTTTGGAGCCCACGTGAATAGAAAATAGTGATCTTTTCCATCCCCTGGCTTGTAGTGCTGCATCATGCCTACACACACACACACTTGTCTTTGCTGGTCTCACCTTACACCTTCAGTACAAATTTCCTCAATTTTCTGTCTAATCTATCCCCTGCAGTTAATCTTAGCCATATTTTAAAAGTGTCATTGACTTAAAAACGGTGTGTTTGTAGGTTTTAGCCTTCTGAAATCATCTGTTGGTCGTGTGATTATTGGAAAAAATATCAAAACCCTCCTCTTAAAAAAGAAAAAAAAATCACACACAGCCTTTATACCCTTTTCTCTCCAAGAACCCATTTCTGGGTTTGCCTCAAGACATCAAAAAAAATGGTAAATCCAGCACAGCGCCATCCTTGATACCTGCCCACTGCTCTATTATTGGCCAGAATGACATAATGCACGGCTCAGGAGACACACACACAGGCTCAGAGTAGATCCAATAGCTTTATTAACAACAAGAGTGTATGACTGCGTGTCTGTGAGATGAGAATGTATTGGTGGTGGCGTCTGCGTCAGGCACGGGGGCAGGAAGCCGTTCAGCCGGACAACCCTATGGGAGAAGCAGAGGGAGAAGGGTAACAGGAACCACACCAATACAGGAGATAATGAAAGTGACAGCTGGCTTACTTGGTCTGGGCAGGTGGCTGGCGTTAAGCAAGGGCGTAGCCCGGTAGACAGCGACCTGGAGCGCCTGAAGCAGCAGCGAGGAGATGGTGGCAAGGGAACGTTGTCCGCCGCCGGGAAATCCACCTGTGCATAGGGGAGAAGGCTGGGAGGAAAAGGTAAGAGATGCTTACGTAGAATCTTGCTTGATGAAGGGGGTTCCTTGCAGCAAGAGATGCCGATGAGAACAGACGGCTTCAGGCCGAAGCCCAGGGCAAGGCGGCTTAAATCCCTCACCGCTGACGAGGCGCAGGTGTGCGCACAGCTGGCGCCGCTGATGAGCGGCGAGTCGTGACAGTACTCCCCCCTCTAGCAGCGCCTCCTGGCGATGGTTTCTCCGGGTGCGCTTGGTGGAACTCAGCGATGAGGGACGGATCCAACACAAACGAGGAGCGCACCCATTGTCTCCATTCAGGTCCGTAGCCCTCCCAATCCACTAAGTACTGCAACCCGCGACCCCGGCGCCGGGAGTCCAGGATGGTAGAGACTGTCCAGGCCGGATGGCCATCTATCATCCGGGGCGCGGGCTGCGCTGCAGGGGGAGGGCAGAGGGGGTCGGAGACCACCGGTTTCACCTTGGAGACGTGGAAGGTGGGATGGATGCGGAGGGAGGGGGGAATAGCCCCACGCACAGCCACCGGGTTGATGATCTTGGTGATGGGGAATTGGCCGATGAACCGTTGGGCCAGCTTTCTCCTCTCACCCTTTAAACAGACGTCCTGAGTGGACACGTAGACTCGTTGGCCTACCTGGTAGGCAGGGGCAGGTCTCCTGTGCCGGTCTGCCGTGAACTTGTTGCGCTCCGCCGTGCGTAAAAGTGCGCTGCGCACCGAAGACCAAATGGAGCGGCACCGCCTGAGGTGTGCCCGGACTGAGGGGACAGTCAACTCGTTCTCCTGCGTAGGGAACAGGGGAGGATCGTAGCCCAGGGATGCCTTAAATGGGGACATCCCGGTGGCAGAAGAGCAGGCGGTGTTATGGGCGTATTCCACCCAGGCGAGATGTGTGCTCCAGGACGCAGGCTTGGATGCAGTGACGCAGCGGAGCGCAGCCTCCAGCTCCTGATTGGTCCGCTCACACTGCCCGTTGGATTGGGGGTGATGGCCGGAGGAGAGGCTTACCTTGGCTCCCAGGGCATTGCAGAAAGACCTCCAGACGTCCGAGGCAAACTGGGGGCCTCGGTCCGAAACCACGTCTACCGGAATCCCGTGCAGCCTGACCACGTGCTGGATGAGGAGGTCCGCCGTCTCCAAGGCAGAAGGGAGCCCCCGTAATGGCACGAAGTGAGCAGCCTTGGAGAAACGATCAACGATGGTCAGGACTGTGTCGAAGGTGTTGGAGACAGGGAGACCGGTGACAAAGTCTAGGGCGATATGCGACCAGGGCCTACCAGGGACGGGCAGGGGCTGGAGCAGGCCCACGGGGGGGGGGGGGGACGTTACCTGACTTGCTGGTGGCACAGACGGGGCAGGCCCGGGCGTAGCGGGCGGTGTCCCTCCGCAGACCCGGCCACCAGAAGGAACGTTGGAGGAGGTCGATCATCCGAGAGGACCCAGGATGGCAGGTGAGCTTAGATGTATGAAGCCAGTGGATAACCTCCCCCCGGACAGTGGACGGCACAAAAAGCCTCCCCTCCGGTCCGCCGCCAGGGTCCGGTTCCAATTCCTGCGCTTTCCGGATCTTGCTCTCGATGTCCCACGAGACGGCCCTCACAACGCACGACCTGGGCAAGATGGTGTGGACAGCGTCTTCTGACGCCTCAGGGGCAAATTGCCTAGAGAGGGCATCAGGCAGGCCATTTTTGGAGCCAGGCCTGAAGGTGATGTTAAAACGAAACCTGGCAAAGAACAAGGACCAACGCGCCTGGCGGGCATTCAGACGTTTGGCAGATCTTAAATATTCCAAGTTCTTGTGATCGGTAAGTACCACAAACGGCAGGGCAGCCCCCTCCAGCCAGTGACTCCACTCCTGAAGCGCGAGCTTGATGGCGAGGAGCTCTCTGTCCCCCACGTCGTAATTACGTTCCGCCGGGGACAAGCGCCGAGAGAAGAAGGCGCAGGGCCATTTGGCTCCGTTGACAGGCGACCGCTGAGACAACACTGCCCCCACCCCCGTGTCCGAAGCATCCACCTCAACGATGCATTGCAGCGCGGGGTCGACTTGGCTGAGAACCCGGGAGGAGGAAAACTCCGCCTTCAGCGCCTGGAAAGCAGCTGCGGCCTCTTCAGTCCACCGGAACGGGGTCTTAGGGGAGGTGAGGTGGGTCAGGGGACCGACGATGGCTCCAAAATTTGGGACGAAGCGGCGGTAGAAATTGGCAAACCCTATAAACTGTTGTACCTGCTTTCTAGATGTAGGAGTGGACCACTCTACCACAGCTTTAACCTTCGCTGGGTCCGGAAGCACCTGGTCATGAGAGATGACAAACCCCAGGAAGGACGTAGTCTTGGCGTAGAATTCACATTTTTCCGCTTTAACAAATAACCTGTTCTCCAGCAGCCTCTGAAGGACCTGCCTCACGTGGACCCGGTGCTCGTCCCTGGATCTGGAGAAGATGAGGATATCATCCAGGTAGACGAACACGAACAGGCCGATGAAATCCCGGAGGACGTCATTAATAAGGTGCTGAAAGATGGCTGGAGCGTTGGTCAACCCGAACGGCATAACCAGGTATTCAAAATGACCGTTCGGGGTACGGAAGGCTGTCTTCCACTCGTCTCCCTCCCGGATCCGGACGAGGTGGTATGCGCTGCGAAGATCCAGCTTGGTGAACCAAGTCGCCCCCTGGAGGGAGTGGAAGGCGGTGTCCATTAGGGGCAAGGTGTAGCGGTCCTTCTCCGTGATGTCATTGAGGGCACAGTAGTCAATACAAGGACGAAGGGAGCCGTCCTTCTTGCCCACGAAGAAGAACCCTGCGCCTAATGGAGATGATGAGGGGCAGATGATTCCAGCACTCAGCGACTCCTTCAAATAGGTGTTCATTGCCTCCTTCTCCGGCGCTGACAGGCTGTAGAGATGTCCCGAGGGTAAGGGTGCCCCCTGGCGGATGTTAATAGCGCAGTCGTAGGGCCGGTGTGGAGGAAGGGACATCGCTTTGGATTTGCTGAAGACCATGCCCAGGTCGTGGAACTCCGAGGGCACCAGGGTGAGATCCGGAGGCGCGGCGTCCTTGGGAGTGAGAGGAGAGGATGGGGCGCAGGCAGCGGATTGGAGGCAGGTGCCCATGCAGAATGAGCTCCAAGCGGACACTCTGCCGGTCCTCCAGTCCAGGACAGGATTGTGGAGGTGGAGCCATGGGTATCCAAGAATCACAGGTGTAACTGAAGATGGTAGGACATAGAAGGTGATATCCTCCCGATGATTTCCTGAGATAATTACTGGGACAGGAGTCGTCCGATGTGTTACTTTTCCCAGGGAGACACGGGAGAGATTTACTAGGGCGAGAGGAGACTTGAGAGGGTGGCAACGGATGCCCAATCGGGTTGCCAGACTCTGTGAAATGAAGCTACCCTCCGCGCCTGAATCCACCAGTGCATGGGAGAGCTGCCCTGTGGGATTGTGACAGAATCGGATGGGCAGCGTTAATTGAGTGAGGGGAGTTAACCGATTAGCGTCCGCAAGGCCCCCTACAGTAACTCGCGGACCTCCCCGTTTGGCTTTTCCGGACAATGCTCCACCGTGTGCTGGCTGCCCCCGCAATACATGCAGAGGCCCAACTCACGGCGGCGTTGTTTCTCCGCTGGGGGGAGCTTTGTCCAGCCTGTCACCATCGGCTCCGACTCCTCGGAGAACCCCGGTGGCGGCAACGCAAGGGGGCGAGCTTGGAATGGACGCGCCGAGGCCCCTCGAGGGCGAGAAGAAGACTGCCGCTCTGAGGCACGCTCGCGCAGCCTGTTATCCAAGCTGATGGCAAGGGAAGTCAGCTCCGCTAACGTCTCCGGGATATCCCGTCCAGCCAGTTCATCCCTCAGACCAGCGCTGAGACTGCGAAGGAAGATGCCGCAGAGCGAACGCTCTCCCCAGCCAACCTCCTCTGCAGCAACCCGGAAGTCGATCGCGTAATCAGCGGCCGATCGGCTTCCCTGCTGAAGGCTGAGAAGACGATCGACCTGAACGCTCTCTGTACGCGAATGATCGAACACTTCCAGGAACAATCTCACGAACTGGCCATAGGTGAGGGTGGCGTAGCTGGGCTTCGCCATTACGGTGTAAGCCCAGGTAAGCGCTCGACCATCCAAGAGATTTCCTATGTAGCCAATCCGGCTATGGTCTGAGGGAAAGTCTCCGTGGACGCGGTGGAACACAGACTCACACTGCATGATAAACCCCCGCGCTCCACCGAGCTTACCGCTAAAGCGGGCGGGGGTCGGAATAGGTGTGAGTCGTGCCGGTGCACCCGGAGCAGGCTGAACGGCCGCTGGAGCAGCAG
Organism: Pholidichthys leucotaenia; assembly: GCA_020510985.1. Lineage (NCBI taxonomy): Eukaryota > Metazoa > Chordata > Actinopteri > Cichliformes > Pholidichthyidae > Pholidichthys > Pholidichthys leucotaenia. The sequence continues at coordinate 294,335,168 of CM035839.1, read as the reverse complement.
GAGCTGCGCCACCCAGGCGAGCCGGGGGGAACGGCTGTTGGGGGTCCAGACGGTCCAATCGGTTAGTAATAGTGCATAATTGATTGAGGATCACTTGTTGTTGGTGGGCTATTAGATCCACCCGAGCCTCGAGAGTGGAAAGTTGGCGTGCGAGCCTGCTGTCTGCCGAGCCGCTCTGCTGAAGCCGTACTGACATAATGCACGGCTCAGGAGACACACACGCAGGCTCAGAGTAGATCCAATAGCTTTATTAACAACAAGAGTGTATGACTGCGTGTCTGTGAGATGAGAATGTATTGGTGGTGGCGTCTGCGTCAGGCACGGGGGCAGGAAGCCGTTCAGCCGGACAACCCTATGGGAGAAGCAGAGGGAGAAGGGTAACGGGCACCACACCAATACAGGAGATAATGAAAGTGACAGCTGGCTTACTTGGTCTGGGCAGGTGGCTGGCGTTAAGCAAGGGCGTAGCCCGGTAGACAGCGACCTGGAGCACCTGAAGCAGCAGCGAGGAGATGGTGGCAAGGGAACGTTGTCCGCCGCCGGGAAATCCACCTGTGCACTGGGGAGAAGGCTGGGAGGAAAAGGTAAGAGATGCTTACGTAGAATCTTGCTTGATGAAGGGGGTTCCTTGCAGCAAGAGATGCCGATGAGAACAGACGGCTTCAGGCCGAAGCCCAGGGCAAGGCGGCTTAAATCCCTCGCCGCTGACGAGACGCAGGTGTGCGCACAGCTGGCGCCGCTGATGAGCGGCGAGTCGTGACACAGAATAGCTGTCTGTCATGTACACTACCATTCAAAAGTTTGGGGTCACTTAGAAATTCCCTTATTTTTGAAAGAAAAGCACTTTTTTTCAATGAAGATAACTTTAAACTAATCAGAAATACACTCTATACATTGCTAATGTGGTAAATGACTATTCTAGCTGCAAATGTCTGGTTTTTTGTCATGGGTGGCTCTCGTGAGCCACCATAAGACGCCACACAGTCACCAGTGAGTTCAGTGAGTTTTATTTACGGTGAGAAAAGTGACAACACAAGCTGCAGAGACAATGACTCTTGAGTCTACTCACAGCAGGAGGCATAGGCTAAACAGCTCTACGGGTCCATAGCAGGAGACAGTCATACTCTAGGCAGGCAAGGTTGGTGAAAATAATAATTACACCAGCTGCTAAGGCAGAGACAGACAGAGATCGATACACACCGGGAGGGGTAAGGCTATATAGCACACTTACTAGTCCAGGGGCACGACGGTCAACCCAAGCAGACGTGGTAGGAATAAATCCTAAGCATCCGTCGCGTGACGGAGAGTTAACAGACACTGCTGCAAAGATGTGATCGCTAGCGAGGGTAGAAATAGTCCTGGCACTAACGACCACAAATGCAGCACAGCTGTTCAGAGGTTGACAGCTGAGCGGAAGCCTCCCCGAGCACTATCACAATAAGAGCTCGGAGAGCTAGAATCATAACGCCGCTGTCAAACCCTGAACAAGATTAACCCGAGCACCAAGGCATAGTGCTCGGGTCATGACAGTAGGCCCCCCTCACTTGACGGGCTCTGAACGTCTAGTAACACCTGCCCCCCCTCCCCCAACCACAGGGCGAGTGGATTGAGGAACAGGCAAGGAAGGAGCCAAACAAAACCTAACACCCTAAACAGGACAAGAAATGAATACATCACTTGAAAATATCCATCCTATTTCCCCCAGAACAATGATGAAAGAACAAAACAAGACATGACTACAAAACAAGGAGAACACAATCATACAAAGCAAAAAACACTTGACCCTGAAAATTTTCCCACCGAGGCCACAGACAACCCATCTAACCCCAGTGTACATAACCTGGCCCAAAAAATATAAACCAACACACAGAAACTATAAGAACAAAACAGGAAATAAATGCAAACACATAACCATGGCAAAAAAAAAAGGAAAAAATTACATGACGGTAACTATGGAAACAAAACAAGAAGTAAATACAAACACATGAAGACTATGAACAAGAAATACATACTAACACATGATAACTATGAGAAAAACAAGAAATAAATGCACACATGGTAACTATGGAAGAAAAAAAAACCCACAAGAAATACGTGCAAACACACCGTGACTATGGGAAAAAAAGAAACACACACGAAACCAGAAATACATGTAAACACCTGGATACTATGAACGAGAACACCATATTATGGCCCCTCAAAGGAAGAGGGGGAAACAAAACAAAACAAAAAAAAACAAGACCCAGACTATGGATTACAAAAACTCATGAGGCAATCTAAAATTGCTTAGCATAACTTGGCTATGGCTTGACTATGGCTTTCAAATACTCATGAGGCAATCTAAATTGCTTAACATAACTTGACTAAGACTTGAGTATGGCTTACAAAACACATGAGGCAATCTAAAATTGCTTTACATAACTTGACAAGACTAGACACCGTATGGGCCAAAGCAAAGAGATGATCGGCGGAGATCCAACGCCCCCCCCAGGCAGACCTCCGGTGACCTCCCTGCCTCTGATGGCCCACGGATAGTCCCACGAAACAGTACATGGTCAGGCGGCCTGTCCCAGTCCCAGGCCCCCAGAAACAAGTCCTCTGGTGGCCGAATCAGGTCACCCCGTAGCAAACACAGTTTATCGGGCGACCAACCCAAGACGCTGAACGCACAAAGCAGTTCCTCGGGTGGCCGACCCGCATCCCACAACCACCAGGACCGTGGAGGAATAGCATGCAGCCCGCCTAATGACGACAATACATAAGAGCGCAAGACTGCCAGACAAAACCCTCCAACGGCCCTCAGCTGGTGGCTCCTGAGAGGGGAACAATTAAAAAATTGGACCTCCTCGAATCCTGATTGGGTCGCAGCCGCACCTGCGCTGGACCCCCACTGGACCTCGTCGGACCCCGATTGGGTCAGGACGGACCCCGATTGGGTCACCGCTGCACCCACATTGGACCCTGATTGGGTCACCTCGGTCCACGCGTCGGACCCCGATTGGGTCACCGCTGCACCCACGTTGGACCCCGACTGGGTCACCTCGGCCCACGCGTCGGGCCCCGACTGGGTCAGGACGGACCCCGACTGGGTCACCGCTGCCAACACGTCGGACCCCGACTGGGTCACCTCGGCCCACGCATCGGACCCCGACTGGGTCAGGACCACACCTGAGTCGGACCCCGACTGGGTCACCTCGGCCCACGCGTCGGACCCCGATTGGGTCACCTCGGCGACAACCTCCATCCCCGAAACTGGAACCTCCAGTCCCATGACCTTGACAGATTCCAGACTAGTAACACTGTGGAGAGGCTCAGAGAACAAGAGAGGACCGGGATCAGTTCCACCGGCAGCGCCAGAGCCCAGCGAGACGAGCTCGGGTGCAGCAGAAGGCTGCCCCTCGCTCGCCTCCCCACGAGGCAGGCAAAAATGCTCTAACACACCATAAAGGAAAACAAGGAAGAGCACTTGCCTGCACTCGGGCTCTGGAGCCGTCCAGGACTTCGATCCAGGTTCAGACAGATGCTCGTCGTCGGGCTCCCACTCGGCTGCGTCGGGTTCCACAGCCGGCCTGATGGTCTCTGCAGCTGGATCCTCTCGCGCTGGCGTCCACGCCAGTAACCCGTATGGCGTGGGGGCAGAGGACCCTCGACCTGTTGACTCGGGCTGCATCTCTGAGGAACCCTGGGGACGCTCACTCATCGGCTCTGGCTCCTCACCGCAGTCCGTTCTCCTCCTCTGTCCAGCACAAGGCTGCAGGACCGGGATATCTCCCAGAGCCGCAGGCCTCCCCCTCGTTCGACAGCGTGGGACTGACGCCGAGGACCGCTCCGCAGGAGGAAACACAGAGGCAGCAGGTTCAGTATAACTGGCTTCAGCTGGGGAAGGAAACTCGGGGAGCTGCGAACCCCGAGCTTCACCCCCAGGAGTCAGACAAGGCAAATCACTATAATGACTAGAAAAGTGAAATTGAACTTGCATGCCTCCCGAAGGTAAGATGGAGCCAGCTGAAGATTATGTTGCTCCTTCCCTCGCTCGCTGGATGGTAACATAGGACCCATGGACGGAGCTCACTGGCACAGGACTCAGCTCACTCACAGCAGCTAGCTGATTGAGGGGGTCATTTCGGCGGCCTGGAACTGGATCCGGAACAGGAGCTTGCTGAAGACGTGCTTGGCCGCGGCGCCGACGCCTCCGCTGGCCCCCAGATGGTGCGAACTCCAGGACTGGATCGAGGATGGGATCAGGATCCGTAGGCCACGAGCAGGAGTGCCTCTTCTCCTGCTTCACGCCGCGCTCCTCCTCCAGCATCAGGAAAATCTCGCGTTGTGCGGCGATATCTTCCCTCCTCGTGTCGACTTCCGGGTGGTCGGCCCAGCAGGAAGGGAGATGATGAAGGACGTCTTCAGCAGCGTCTAGGTACCAGTGTATACTGTGATGGTAGTCCAGCAGGGAAGCGGAGATGAGCATCTCATCCACGACTTCCAGGAAGCCTGTCAGCTCGAGGCTCGGGCTCCCAGCGCGGCCCCTCCGCGACGGCATTCTTCCCACACACTCAGTACCCAGACGGGAACAGCAACTGTCCAAAAACTCAAAACTCACAGGTGAATTGCGTCTCGGGTTGGCGCCACCGTAAACGCCGTTTTGGCAGCAGTGTACTGTCATGGGTGGCTCTCGCGAGCCACCATAAGACACCACACAGTCACCAGTGAGTTCAGTGAGTTTTATTTACAGTGAGAAAAGTGACAACACAAGCTGCAGAGACAATGACTCTTGAGTCTACTCACAACAGGAGGCATAGGCTAAACAGCTCTACGGGTCCATAGCAGGAGACAGTCATACTCTAGGCAGGCAAGGTTGGTGAAAATAATAATTACACCAGCTGCTAAGGCAGAGACACACAGAGATCGATACACACCGGGAGGGGTAAGGCTATACAGCACACTTACTAGTCCAGGGGCACGACGGTCAACCCAAGCAGACGTGGTAGGAATAAATCCTAAGCATCCGTCGCGTGACGGAGAGTTAACAGACACTGCTGCAAAGATGTGATCGCTAGCGAGGGTAGAAATAGTCCTGGCACTAACGACCACAAATGCAGCACAGCTGTTCAGAGTTTGACAGCTGAGCGGAAGCCTCCCCGAGCACTATCACAATAAGAGCTCAGAGAGCTAGAATCATAACGCCGCTGTCAAACCCTGACAAGATTAACCCGAGCACCAAGGCATAGTGCTCGGGTCATGACATTTTTTGGTGCAATATCTACATAAGTGTATAGAGGCCCATTTCCAGCAACTATCACTCCAGTGTTCTAATGGTACAATGTGTTTGCTCATTGCGTCAGAAGGCTAATGGATGATTAGAAAACCCTTGTGCAATCATGTTAGGTCTGCAATGCTGTAATTGCTGCAAATGGAGGATTCGTTGACGAAAGCAAAGTTTGAAGGAAAACATTATTATTTCAAATACAAATCATTATTTCTAACCTTGTCAATGTCTTGACTATATTTTCTATTCATTTTACAACTCATGGTGGTAAATAAAAGTGTGACTTTTCATGGAAAACACAAAAATTGTCTGGGTGACCCCAAACTTTTGAATGGTAGTGTAGATGGACAGGAGCCAGAGGCATTAGCTTCCAAGCTAACAGTGGTACCAGAACTCTTGCACCGAGCGCACTTTCTATTGTTATTTTCTTTAGATTTCAGTCACCCCAGTAGACACCCCTGTTTCCACCTGGTTCACTAATCCAGAGTTCATACTATATCTTGCATCATTCTGGCTTATTTTGTTATATTTTTGCCGTGATTTTACATTGCTCCAATCCAGGTGACCTCCTACAGTGACTCGGCAGGGAAAACGTGATGGATCCAGCTGGTTTTAATCACTATTTTCTATTAATTCTATTCCCCCCACTGGAATCCTTGTTCATTTAACAACACTTTACCATGTATTTCATTCAAGATGTTAATTTATCTTAGTTAATGTTTTATTTTCTCAGACCGTCATGAAGCTAGCAGTTTAGCCACTCATTCATGTATGTATCTGGGCTTATTGCACTCCAGGGACTGGTCATATTCTATCGACGACTGAAACCACACACCCCTACCCACCAGTGACAGATTATTTCATTCATTCTGAGACAAATTTATGTTAGGCTGCTTTCACACCAGGATAGTCCAGGGGTCTCAGTTAGACTCAACGGAGGATGGTGAGAATTTTCACACCTTCGTTTGGTTCGGTTTGCATTCACACAGCACTTCACTCAAGCGGACCAAACTGCTTGGACAATGTCACGCAGTCACAACAGCTACTCGTTTGTGGTCCAGTTGCCGAAGCCACCACTGACCAGGAAGAAAAAATCTCGGCGAAGAAGAGAAATACGGCTCATTGGCCAGGACCAGTGTTATGCCGAGAATTGCTCGTTTGCCAAGAATTGCATCCCATGCACCAAAACTATAAAACATAACACTACAGCCAGACTTGTAACCATTTGTGCATTTTTAGAAGTACCCATTATACATTTTTAGAAGTAAAAATTGTTATTACCTCTTGTAAATTATCTTTAAATTATGTTTATTCGACAATGGGATGCAATTCTCGGCAAGTGAGCAATTCTCAGCATAACACCATTCCTTTCAGCCGAGGTGTTTATGCACCACAAACTAATAAAAATGAAAAGCTCCGCTGTCTATATAAACCCCCATGTCGCCATCATGTCACTAAATGTTTTAAAAACATTGGTATTGTTGTGTGTGGCCACAAGCAGCTGAGAAATCTGGTCCTCAGACCAAATGTCTATCAGAGCCTGCATCTCCTCCTCACTCCTCATTCCTCCAAGACCAAGAGACATTTTTTTTTTTTTACTTTTCTCCTCGGTTTTCTCCGGTAAAAGTATTTCTTGGATCCACGCGGTTGTCTGTTATATTTTACCCAAAAGGGAGGCTGAAGAACCAGGAGCTCTTCAGTTGAATCAGGGTGTTGGATTTATTTTAACCACAGATTCCTGCCACGGAAACACATGGAGTTTTCAACAGGGAAAACTTTTTCAGGTGAGTGCCAACTTCGTCTGTCTGCATCTCACCCAGACGGTGAAGTCATGTCTTTTCATGTATTTACATTGAGTTATAATGTAATCGTGCTGTGCAAAAAATTTGCCCGTTCGCGTTTGATGTGAAGGCACAAGAGTTGCAAATTAGCTAATAGCTATACACTCTATGTGCAACACATCAGATTGATTGTCTTTGATTAATTGTCTATGTTTATTGCACTGTCCCTGTCAAATAAACTAATCTACTACTACTACTACTGTAGCAGCCCCTTGGCTATCTAAAGAAATAACTGCAAAGAGTCTCTGACGGGTGTCATCTCATCTACTGCATTCTCGTCGAACACCGTGAAAACTAAATAACAAACAAATGAGAGGCAAATAAACTCAAATCACATTAAAACAAAAATTGAAATAAAAAAAAACAAAACTTAAAGTACATCATTCACACTTGCACAATCATAAAAAGAAAACACCCCAGCTGAATTAATTGGCTCAAATAAAACAAAAGTACATACAATGACAGAATTGGTGCCAAAACAACATGTAGCCTCTTAATATTGCATAAAAAAACACTAAACAGCCACTAAAGGGTACTGTGCGGCCTTACATTGCATATATGAGCATGTTGTAAATCACACGTACCTCACTCCGCTTGCCAAAGGGGTGCAAAACTCCCAGATTTAGCTAGTAGCTAGTCTAGCAGGCTACTCAACATTCTTGAAGTGAACTGTATAGATGCACCAAACACAAACAAAACCTCTCAAAAAGTGGAAACAGTTTAAATGAATATAACTTCAGCAATAATCATTGAGATTAAATAACATACTATGAGAATTCACAAATGGAAAACATTTCTGTAGTAAGTGAAAAAGGAGGCCAGTGACTTCTTATATCTTCCATTCAGATCCTGCGGTTCGCAGCTCCCAGCACCAGGAACATGAATAATGGACTTGGAGTAGCAGCCCTTAAAGTCACTTGCAGGCACCTTTACAGTAAACGCCACTTTCTCTTCTCACTGTGTGTTGCTGTGGTTACACAAATGCCGAGGGACATGTCCGCCCTTTGGTCCGCTGGATACTCCATTTGCATTCACACGGCAAGCGAAGCGCACCAGACTGCGTTTGCAAGCGAACCGAGACCCCCCGTTTTCAGGGGGACCAGAGTTTGCTTGTTTGGTCTTGCACCAGAGTTCCAGGTGCATTCAAAAGGCGCCAAACAAACCGAACTATCCACGGAATACACACTTTGGTCCTTTAGTCCGGACCAAACAGTGGCCGTGTAAATGCGCCCTTAGTTTGCGCCAAGCTAAGCAGCTAAAGTTAGCAAGAGGGAGGGTGGAGTTGAATGCAGTTTGAGAGATTTTGAAGTGACAAGCACAGAAACCAGTCAGTGTCTGAAAGGCTGGAAAATTTAAAAAAAAATTTAAAAAAATGCTTCAATAATTACATAATTAAAGGAATTTTGATCAAAATATGTCACAAACATTTCATTAAGACATGTCCATCCATCCATCCATCCATCTTCTACCGCTTTTCCGGAGGTCCGGGTCGCGGAGGTAGCAGTTCAAGCAGAGAAGCCCAGACTTCCCTCTCCCCAGCCACCTGCTCCAGCTCTTCAGAGGGGATAGCAAGGCGTTCCCAGACCAGCTGGGAGACATAGTCTCTCCACCGAGTCCTGGGTCTGCCCCGGGGTCTCCTCCCAGTGGGACGTGCCTGAAACACCTCAAGTGGGAGGCGTCCAGGAGGCATCCTAATCAGATGCCCATACCACCTCAACTGACTCCTTTCAATGTGGAGGAGCAGCGGTTCTACTCTGAGCCTCTCCCGGATGACTGAGCTCCTCACCCTATCTCTGAGGGTGAGTCCAGCAATCCTACGGAGAAAGCTCATTTCAGCCGCTTGTATCCGCGATCTCGTTCTTTCGGTCATTACCCAAAGCTCGTGACCATAGGTGAGAGTAGGAACGTACACTACCGTTCAAATGTTTGGGGTCACTTAGAAATTTCCTTATTTTTGAAAGAAAAGCACTGTTTTTTTCAATGAAGATAACTTTAATCTAATCAGAAATACACTCTAATATCTAATATACATTGCTAATGTGGTAAATGACTAATCTAGCTGCAAATGTCTGGTTTTTGGTGCAATATCTACATAGGTGTATAGAGGCCCATTTCCAGCAACTATCACTCCAGTGTTCTAATGGTACAATGTGTTTGCTCATTGCGTCAGAAGGCTAATGGATGATTAGAAAACCCTTGTGCAATCATGTTAGCACAGCTGAAAACAGTTTAGCTGGTTAGAGAAGCTATAAAACTGACCTTCCTTTAAGCAGGTTGAGTATCTGGAAAAAATTATTATTTCAAATACAAATCATTATTTCTAACCTTGTCAATGTCGACACTATATTTTCTATTCATTTTACAACTCATGGTGGTAAATAAGTGTGACTTTTCATGGAAAACACAAAATAATTGTCTGGGTGACCCCAAACTTTTGAACGGTAGTGTAGATTGACTGGTAAATCGACAGCTTTGCCTTAGAACTAAGCTCCCTCTTCACCACAACAGACCGGTACAACGTCCACATCACTGCAGATGCTGCTCCAATCAGTCTGTCGATCTCTCTCTCCATTTTCCCCTCACTCGTGAACAAGACCCCAAGATACTTAAACTCCTCCACTTGGGGCAGGAGCCTGTCCCCAACCCGGAGAGGACAATCAACCTTTTTCCGGCTGAGGACCATGGACTCGGACTTGGAGGTGCTGATTCTCATCCCAGCCGCTTCACACTCAGCGGCAAACCGTCCCAGCAAGAGCTGTAGGTCATTGCTGGATGAAGCCAACAGGACAACATCATCTGCAAACAACAGAGATGAGATCCTGTGGTCACCAAGCATGACACCCTCCATTCCCTGGCTGCGCCTAGAAATCCTGTCCATAAAAATTATGAACAGGATCGGTGACAAAGGGCAGCCCTGGCGGAGTCCAACTCTCACTGGGAATGACTCCGACCGAGTGTTGGCAATACGAACCAAACTCTCACAACGGTCGTGCAGAGGCCGAATAGCTCGTAACAACAAGCCCGATACCCCATACTCCCGAAGCACCCCCCACAAAAATCCACGAGGGACGCAGTCAAATGCCTTCTCCAAGTCCACAAAACACATGTAAACTGGTTGGGCAAACTCCCACGAACCCTCAAGAATTCTCGAGAGGGTAAAGAGCTGGTCCGATGTGCCACGGCCAGGACGAAAACCACATTGCTCCTCCTGAATCCGAGGTTCGACCAACGGCCAGACTCTCCTCTCCAGTACCTTGGCATAGACCTTCCCAGGGAGGCTGAGGAGTGTGATCCCTCTAAAGTTGGAGCACACCCTCCGGTCCCCTTTTTTGAAGAGAGGAACCACCACCCCGGTTTGCCATGCCAAAGGCACTGCCCCCGACCTCCACGCAATGTTGCAGAGGCGTGTCAACCATGACAACCCAACAACATCCAGGGCCTTGAGGTACTCGGGGCGAATCTCGTCCACCCCCGGGGCCCGGCCACCAAGGATATTTTTAACCACCTTGGCGACCTCAGCCCCTGTGATAGGCGAGTCATCCCCCTCGTCCCCAAACCCTGCTTCCTCTGTGGAAGGCGTATCAGTGGGATTGAGGAGATCCTCGAAGTATTCCTTCCACCACCCAACGATATCCCCAGTTGAAGTCAACAGTGTCCCATCCGCACCATACACAGTGTGGACGGGGAGCTGCTTTCCCCTCCTGAGCCGCCGAACAGTTTGCCAGAATCTCTTTGAAGCCGACCGAAAGTCTTGTTCCATGGCCTCACCGAACTCCTCCCATACCCGGGTTTTTGCTTCAGCAACCACCCGAACTGCACTCCGCTTGGCCTGCCGGTACACCTCAGCTGCTTCGGGAGTCCCACAAGCCAACCAAGCTTGATAGGACTCCTTCTTCAGCTTAATGGCCCCCCTCACCACTGGTGTCCACCACTTGGTTCGGGGGTTGCCACTACGCGATGCACCGACCACCTTGCGGCCGCAGCTCTGGGCCGCCGCTTCAACAACAGAGGTGGAGAACATGGCCCATTCAGACTCCATGTCTCCAGACTCCCTCGGAATGTGGTTGAAGTTCTTCCGGAGGTGGGAGTTGAAGACCTCCCGGACAGGGGCCTCAGCCAGACGCTCCCAGCACACCCTTACTATATGTTTGGGTCTACCAGGTCTGAATGGCTTCCTCCCCTGCCATCGGATCCAACTCACCACCAGGTGGTGATCAGTTGACAGCTCTGCACCTCTCTTTACTCGGGTGTCCAAGACATACGGTCGCAGGTCTGATGATACGATAACAAAATCGATCATCGACCTGCGACCTAGGGTGTCCTGGTGCCAGGTGCACATATGGGACACCCTTATGCTTGAACATGGTGTTCGTTATGGACAGACTGTGGTTAGCACAGAAGTCCAATAACTGAACACCACTCGGGTTCAGATCGGGCAGGCCGTTCCTCCCAATCACCCCCCACATTAAGACATGTGTGAGTTGTTAAAATTTGACCCCTTTAAGTCAAAGGTAAGCTGTAATTTGTGATGCAGGTTTGCTTTGCTTTAAATAAACAAAAAGGTATGAAAGCAAACCTTTTATTTGAAAATTAAAAAAAAAAAAATCATGCTTAGCTGTTTCTTTCTGACAGCCTGCAATATAAACAAAGCTCCCCATCATTAAAATAGAGAGTGAAGGCACAACAGTCTCCACTCTGACATTGTGCATTACTGTATGCAGTATGCCCCTTTTGTTTGTTTGCAATTACAGTTTAATTAAATTTACAGCGATACTTCAATTTGCCCTGCGGAGGAATATATTACGGCACACTTGAGGGGAAAGGAGATAGAGGGGAATGGAGAGACAAGTGTTATGTCGAGAAATAAAGCAGGCAGAGAGTGTCTGGGTGAACATACATCTGAACTTTTTTTGGCGTACATTACTATTTATACTCCCCGCCATAGCCTGCCTGACATCATCCATTCCCCGCCCCGGCAGTGCTACGGCAAACCCCAAAGGCCAATTTCCATACACAACCCCCACCCCTCACCCCACAACGTCAAACTATAACACAGTGAACAACAAAATATATTTTTTTGAACATCACAACGTCAAATCACACAAAACAAAATCGTCCTATATACTGTACATATATGCAAGTTCATCAGTGGGCGAACAGGTGCGCTACCAATATGCCCAACTGAAACTGTCCATAACAGTTCTTGCTATGTAGTCCTCCAAATAAGCAGGCCTCCGACGTACTCTAGCCGGGCGTCCCCCCCTAGGGGACTCTGCCCCAGGCACCATCGGGACCGCCCACAAGTCCACACCTGGCGTGGCCAACCAGTCTAAAGACCTGTCAAAATCTCTGACAGCATCCGAACCCCTGCCAGGTGTCGCACGCCTCAACCTGCTGGCATGCCACTTGCATCCGTTGTCCAGTTCAAACGTGTCAGGGCCCCGCCGACTCCTAATCTCCCGCGGTCCTGTCCACAAAAGCTGAAGCTTGTGGGCCCTGACAGGGTGTCTAACCCATACCCGATCCCTCTCCTTCAGGCCGTGGTCTCTTGTCCAGTGCCTCCTATCGAACCGTCCCTTCATCCATCGCTGCTGGTCCGAGACTCTTCTCCTCAGCGCCACATCACTTGTCCAGGGCACCGTTCTTGGAGGCTCCAACCTGTTAACTGGCAGCGACAGCTCCAGCCCCAACATGAGCTTTGCAGGGGAACACCCCGTTGTCGCGTGGACTGATGCCCTGTAGTGGAGCAGCATGTTCTGGAGTGCCTCCTAGAACAAGAACTCATCAGCCAGATGAGCTCTCAGCCCGTTCTTCAGGGTCTTGTTAAATCTCTCGACCCCTCCATTGGCTTGGGGGTGATGGGACGCTGTCCTGATATGCTTCACCCCTTTCCTGGTCAAAAAGTCCTCGAAAGCTCCCGACACAAATTGGGGCCCATTGTCCATTGTGATGGTGTCCAGGATTCCCCACCATGCAAATAAGGATGACAGGAATCCCGTGACCACCTCCGTAGTCTCCGAACCGGTGGGCAGCACCTCCGGCCATTTGGAGAACAGATCATATGCCACCACCAGAAACCGACTGTTGTATGGCAATGTATGAAATTCACCACAAATGTCCAGTTCAACATGCTTCCACAGCCCCCCAGGAAACTCAACAGGTTGGAGTGGTGGCAGTGGAGGTCTGCCCCATCTTTCCACTCTCCAAACATGGTACGTAGTTCTTAACCATGGCCTCAATATTGCCATCAGTGTCAGGCCACCAGACTGACCTCCTACTCCTCTGCTTTACCCGCATCACTCCCAAATGATCATCATGCACCATGTCCAGGATCTGTGCCCTCAACGCAGCAGGGATCAGGGTGCCCTGGCCCCTGGCCATGCAAACCTCATTCCAACAGCTCAGATTGTCCCGGAAATGGTGAAAAGGGGCTAGCTCGCTTGGCACCTTCGCTGGCCAACCCTCACGAATTGCCAAGCGCAACTGTACCATAACCGGGTCCCATTTCGACTCATCCTTGAGATCTTGTGGGGAGACCACACCCTGAAGAGATCCGCACAGGGCGCTCACCAGTTCCTCCTCAGCAGCACTAATGTCATCTCCGACCACTTCCGACATGCCCACCGTGAGAGAAGATCCACCACAATGTTCTCTCTGCCCGGGGTAAATTTAGTAGAAAAGTCATAAGCCCTTAGACACTCCGACCACCTATGAAGCCTTAGCAACCTATGTCCCGATCCCGACGTCTCCAGCAGCGTGGTGAGTGCCCGGTGGTCCATCCTCAGGGTGAAGCGGCGTCCGCAGAGGTATATGTGCCACCTCTCACACGTCCAGACACAGGCCAGTGCCTCCCTCTCGCCCACCGTGTACTTCTGCTCCGCCGGTGAGAGGGACCTGGAAGCAAATGCCACCGGCCTTTCCACTCCACCCTGTATTTGGGACATGACCGCACCTAATGCGGTCCCAAACGCATCGCAGGTCACCACTGTCTCCAGCTCAGGATCAAAATGCACCAGCACCGGTGGAGAGGTGAGCTGCTGCTTCAGCTTCAAAACAGCCACAGAGCACGCCAGGGTCCACTCCCACAGTGCATCCTGCTTCAGCAGAGCATTCAGGGTCCTGATTGTCTCTGAGTAATGTGGGATAAACCGGCCGTAAAAATTCACCATACCGAGAAAAGATGAAATCTGTGCAGGTGTGGTGGGCTCTGGGATGTGAAGTACCACCTCCACATTGGAATGTAGTGGTCTTAGACCCTCGCCCATCAGCCGGAATCCCACAAAATTGATCACCTCCACTGCAAAGAGGCATTTGTCACCATTGAGTGTGACCCCATGCTCCTGCATCAGTCTCAACACCTTCTCCAGTCTCTCATCATGTATCTCATTCGTTGCGCCATGCACCACAATGTCATCCAGGTAAGCTACAGCTTCTTTCAGCCCTGCCAGCATCGTGTCCATCACTTTTTGGAAACAGCTGGGGGCAGAGCTCAACCCGAACGGCATTTGGGTATACCTAAAGACCCCCATATGAGTCACGAATGCCGTCAGGTTCCTGCTATCCGGATGTAGCGGTACCTGCAGATGCCCCTACCGAAGGTCCAGCTTGATGAACACCCTGGACCCGATGAACATCGCCGTGAGCTCCTTCATGGTCGGGAGGGAGTATTTATCTGGAACAATCACCTTATTCACCAGGCGCAGGTCGGTGGATGGCCTGATTCCTCCAGCTTTCCTCTTCGCCACCACCAGGTTCGAGATCCAAGGCGACGCATCCACCTTCTTGATGATCCCTGCATCCAACAGCTTCGACAGCTCCGCAACACACCATCATGCAATTCCAGTGGTAAGCGCCGAAGCTGTTGGATCCTGGGCGTCACCAACTCATTCACCAGTGGGCGGTGGCAAAAGGTCTCAATCCGACCAAGGCCAATGAACAGCGCCGGCCAACAGATCTGCCAGTCCGAGAACACCGTCAGCACCACCGAGCCCTGGGAGTTCCCAATGGAAAACCCCAACTGTCCCAGTAAGTCAATTCCAAGTAGGTTCGTTCCATGCCGTGCCACCTGGAAAACAAACTTTGGCACCCTCTGCTGTCTGCACACCACATTAAACTCGACTGTGCCAACCACGTCGATCTCGGCGTGGCCATAGCCAAACATCCTTATGGCTTCTGGATTAATAACCTTTTCCGGGAATAACCTCTTCAACATTGCCAGGCTCAAAATAGACCTGCCAGCACCCAAGTCCAGCATGAGAGACATCTCGACGCCGTCCAGCTGCACCACGTACCATTTTAGGTGCCCTCTTCCCCCTTGCACCACACACACATGTGGCCAGCATCACGCAGGTCCTCGCCAACTTGATCCGTGAACCTAACACGGGCTTCACAACGCACCACGGGCTGTTTTCTCAACTTCATCTTCTTCTTCTTTTTCTTCTTCGAGCGGCCCCAAGGCCTAGCTAGCACATTAGCAGACACCTGTGGCGCCGAGGTCCGGTCCTCCAGTGCCTCACCCGTGAAGGCTCCCTGCCCACGCAGGGCCGCGGACTCCCTTAGCTGAATTAAGTCCACCACTTCAATCACAGAAAAAATCTGTCGAGTCACCCGCAGTGTGGCTCCTAGCCACTCGCTAGTCGTGCCATGCGCCAGTCTATCACGAACTAGCTCATCCGTGTGTGGCCCAAACTTGCACTCTCCCACCAAATCACACAGTCCCATTAGAAAAGATAAAATGGACTCATTGGTCTGCTGCTCATGGTTAAAAAAATTTGTACCTCCTCTCGGTGACCATGGCACCGCCCCCGAACAGGTCATCCATCTTCGACAACGATTCCTCCAGCGAGTTATCGCCACACAGCATGAGAAACAGGCATTGTCCCTCTGTGCCCAGATGATGAAACAACAGGCTCCTGCGTTCGTCGTCGGAATCCCCGTCAAAACCGGCTGCTGTCATAAAAAAACCTGAAACAGGTTTTTCCAGTGTGCCCAAGGGATAACCGGTGCACCCTGGTCATGCAGGAACGGAGGCAGTTCCACAACGCACGCGCCCATAATTTTTTTCGTTGCCAAAGTTTATGTCGAGAAATAAAGCAGGCAGAGTGTCTGGGCGAATGTACACTACCGTTCAAAAGTTTGGGGTGACCCAGACCATTATTTTGTGTTTTCCATGAAAATTCACACTTATTTACCACCATGAGTTGTAAAATGAATAGAAAATATAGTCAAGACATTGACAAGGTTAGAAATAATGATTTGTATTTGAAATAATATTTTTTTCCAGATACTCAACCTGCTCAAAGGAAGGTCAGTTTTATAGCTTCTCTAACCAGTGAAACTGTTTTCAGCTGTGCTAACATGATTGCACAAGGGTTTTCTAATCATCCATTAGCCTTCTGACGCAATGAGCAAACACATTGTACCATTAGAACACTGGAGTGATAGTTGCTGGAAATGGGCCTCTATACACCTATGTAGATATTGCACCAAAAACCAGACATTTGCAGCTAGAATAGTCGTTTACCACATTAGCAATGTATATTAGATATTAGAGTGTATTTCTGATTAGTTTAAAGTTATCTTCATTGGAAAAAAACAGTGCTTTTCTTTCAAAAAATATGGAAATTTCTAAGTGACCCCAAACTTTTGAATGGTAGTGTACATCTGAACTTTATTTTGCACACATTACTATTTTTTACTCCCCGCCGTACCCCGCCTGACATCATCCCGTTCCCCATCCCGGCAGTGCGGCAGTGCTATGGCACACCCCAAAGGCCAATTTCCATACACAACAACAGGGACATAGAATGAACAGATCCCGTATTTATCAGCTACATTTTAGTGCGGCATGTCTTTATTTCAAGACAGTCTTGGATCGGTTTAATTTTTCTTTCAATTTCACACCAGTCTTGCTTTAAAGGTAAAAGCTTTAATCCTAAAAACAGACAAACAAACACACATCATACCTTTCAAAGCAGATGTGCTTGGTGTTTGCTCTCCTGGATGGGTGCTGGTGTCACAGTGTCCCGTATTTTGAACTGAGGGGAAGCAACTCAATGAGCGGCATCACTTCTCTTTCCTGACTGCAAAGACCCTCCTCAGGACTCTGTAGTCCAGGGGTAGGATGCATGAAAGGAAAAGGCCCACTCCTGTGATGCTTGATGGCATTGTCCATGCTGCCCTTATTGCCACTAGTCTTTGATATACTCAGATTTCTGCTGGATGCATTCCCGAGTCTGATTCTCTCCTGATATTACTTGAGGAACTGTGGGTACTGTTACAGTCTCATCAACCACTTTTCCTTGAGTCCAGTACTTAAAGGGCCTCATTAGTGTGTTAACAAATTCAGTCAAAATGCTATTACTAGTCTGAGCTTGGGGAGTGGAGGCAATCATGGACAATAATGTTGGGGTGTCAGAGCCAAAGTTGGCCCCATCGACTTCCTTGTGGGCAGAACCCCCATGATTCTCCAGACTTTCAAGGTTGGAAAGGCCCAGTGAGTTGCTGCTCTTTGGACTATATATATATATATATATATATATATATATATATATATATATATATATATATATATATACTGTATACTGTATATACTGTATATACAGTATATATATATATATATATATATATATACATATATATATATAAAATTGACCAAATGTGGTTTGTTTTTCAACTGCAGGAATCCAAGCACTGCAACACCGATGGAAGAAGTGTGTGCACCAAAGGGGAAACTATGTTGAAAAATAATTCAGTTCAATTCAATTCAGCTTTATTTATATAGTGCTATATCACAACAAAATTCATCTCATAGCACTACCAAATGCAGGGAAAACCCCACAATTGCAAAAAGACCCAGCAATCAGATGATCCCCTGTGAGCAAGCACTTAGCAACGGTGGAGAGGAAAAACTCCCATTTAACAGGAAGAAACCTCTAGCAGAACCAGGCTTAGGGAGGGGCAGTCATCTGTTGCGACTGGCTGGGGGTGAGGGGATAGAGAGGATGAAGAGAGCAGACATAAAGAACAGGAACAATGAGAAGCCAAGTACATTATTGGAGGTCACCCGGCAGTCTGAATATATTAATGGCAAAACAAAAGGGGGGGTTAAGAGACACAAGACCCTTCCCTAATTGTAGGCTATATTGAAAAGGAAGGATTTTACCCTGTTCTTAAAAACAGAGATCGAGTCTGACTCCCGACCCAGAGTAGTAACTGGTTCCACAGAAAAGCAACTTGATAGCAGAAGGCTCTGCCTCCCATTGTACTTTTGGAGATTCTGGGTATTACAAGTAATCCAGCATTTTGGGAGTGTAGTGCTCTGTTAGGATGATAGGGTAATATCAGATCTTTTATATATAAGGGGGCCTGATTATTAAGAGCTTTGTAAGTGAGAAGAAGGATTTTAAACTTAATTCTAAACTCTACAGGAAGCCAATGAAGGGAGGCCAGAACCGGAGAGATATGATGTCTCTTTCTAGAACCAGTTAAAACTCTTGCAGCAGCATTTTGGATCAACTGAAGACTTTTTAAAGATATTTTAGGACAATCTGACAATAACGAGTTACAATAATCTAATCTAGAGCTGACAAAGGCATGGATCAGTTTCTCAGCATCATTCAGAGACAAGATGCTCCTAATCTTGACAATATTGTGTAGATGATAGAAGGCAGTCTTAGAAATAAATTTAATATGTGAATTAAAGAACAGGTCTTGATCAAAAATAACTCCAAGGTTCCTCACAGAACTATTCAGAGTGAGGGTAGCAGCATCCAAGTTAAGAGTTTGATTTGGAAAGGAATTTCTAAGGTTTTTTTTGGTCCAACAAGAATGACTTCAGTCTTATCTGGGTTTAATAGCAAAAAATTACAAGTCATCAGGGCTTTGATTTCCTTAAGATAGGCATCTAACTTGGCTAATTGATTACAATCATTGGGCTTCATTGACAGGTATAATTGTGTATCATCTGCGTAACAATGAAAATGTATACAGTGCTTTCTAATGATATTGCCTAACAGAAGCATATATAAACTAAAAAGAGTAGGGCCTAACACAGTTCCCTGTGGAACTCCATGACTGAGCTTAGAGTTGGAAGAAAACTCATTATTGATGTGAACGAACTGAAGTCTATCGGACAAATAAGATCTAAACCACTGCAGCGAAGTTCCATTTAGTCCAACATAGTGTTCTAATCTATCAAGTAGAATGTCATGACTGATAGTACCAAAGGCTGCACTAAGATCTAAAAGGACAAGTACAGAAACAAGTCCATTATCAGATGCGATAAGGAGGTCATTAGTGACCTTCACTAAGGCAGTTTCAGTGCTGTGCTGAACTCTGAACCCAGATTGAAACTCTTCAAATAAACCATTTCCCTGCAAGTGGTCAAACAATTGCGCAGCAACAACTCTAAGATTTTTGAAATGAAAGGCAGATTAGAGATTGGTCGATAGTTAGCCAAAACTCCTGGATCGAGTGTTGGCTTTTTGAGTAAGGGTCTAATTACAGCAATTTTAAAAGCCTGCGGTACATAACTCAAAGCTAAAGAAGAATTAATTATATGAAGAATACGGCTACCAATAATTGGAAAGACTATTTTAACTAACCTGGTAGGAATAGGGTCTAAAAGACAAGATGAAGGCTTAGATGAGATTATTTTATCTAACTCTAAAAGGTCAATTGGAGTAAACTTATCTAAACAGATATCAGTTGAAGGAGTTGTAGTAGTTAATGTACTTAAGTTTACGGTGGGAAGAATCTGACTGATTTTATCTCAAATAGATAAAATTTTATGATTAAAAAAGTTCAAAAAGTCCTGACTAGAAAGCTCAAGGGGGATGCGAGGAATGACCAAGTCCTGACTCTTTGTCAGCCTAGCTATAGTGTTGAAAAGAAATCTGGAGTTATTCTTATTCTCTTCTATTAATGCAGACTAATAACTTGTTCTAGCTTGCCTAAGAGATTTTTTTTTTATAAATTAAGGGATGATTTCTCTACGCTAAATAGAATTAATCTAAATTAGTAGAATGCCATTTTCTTTCTAATTGACGAGTCTTCTGTTTTAAGCTATGAGTTTCTGTGTTAAACCAAGGGGTTAGAAATCTCTGGTTAGACTTTTTCTTTTTTAAAGGGGCCACCAAATCTAGAGTCTGATGCAGAGAGGCTGTAACACTATCTACCATGCTATCAATTACGGAAGGAGCAGGCTCTCCATTTTTTTATTTCCATTGTGTTGACCCAAGGTATAGAGGAGACAATCTAAAATCTGCATCGATTTTAATTTTAATAAACCACATTTGGTCAAATTTGACCACTATGAACTTTTCAGACAGCCGTCATGTACGGTATATCTATCTAGCTATCTATCACAATACTGAGCACGGGTGGAGAGCCATGCTCATGCTTTAAGTTCATCCACATTATTTTTCTGTATTTTCCTCATCTTGGCTTTATTTTATTCTTGATTATGGTTGTGTTTGTATTACTAGTACATACCTGTACATGCCCGTGCATATCTGTGCATGCCCGTAGAAAGCAAGTATAAGCAAGTACTTCTGCATGCCTGTAGAAAGCAGGTGTAAGCAAGCACGTCAGCACTCGTTCAGTGATGCCTGCCTTTGATCTTTGATGGTGTCATAGCGAGTCCTACAATCGTGAGTGATGACTGCCTTTGATCTTTGATGATGTCATAGTGAGTCCTATGATCTTTGATGTTGGCATAGCGAGTCCTACGATGCCTGCATTTGATCTGTGATGATGTCATAGCGAGTCCCATGATCTTTGATGTCATAGCGAGTCCTATGATCTTGCGTGAGTGTGAGTGACGCCTGCCTTTGATCTTTGATAATGCCATAGTGAGTCCTATGATCGTGAGTGATGCCTGCCTTTGATCTTTGATGTCCTATGATCGTGAGTGAGCATGAGTGATGCCTGTCTTTGATCTTTGATGATGTCATAGCGAGTCCTATGATCGTGAGTGATGCCTACCTTTGATCACACAGAGACACAACACACACACATTTTCTTGAATCACTCTATACTATGGTGTCTATATGACGTCATATAGACATCATGTAGAGATCCTAGGCACATTATAGATGATCCTATGATCTTTTAACGAGTCCTATGGTCGTGACAGACGCACAAACAGACACACACACACACACACAAGAGATTTCTTTAATTATATACAGTATATTGAATGAAGTGATGAAGAGGCAGAGTTGGTGCATGAAGAGAATATACTGTAACAATTTTGTACATTCTAAAACAATTAGTGCATACCTGTACATGTCTGTGTATGCCCATAGAAAGCAAGTGTAAGCAAACATTTCTGCATGCCCGTAGAAAGTTACTGTTACCATGGCAACAGCAACCATGGTAAAACCTGCCTTTGATCTTTGACGTCACCAGTCATTCTGAGATGCCTGCCTTTGATGTTTGACGTCACCAATGGTTCACAGTGATGCCTGCCTTTGATCTGTGACGCCTGCCTTTGATCTTTGATAATGTCATAGCAAGTGCTATGATCACGAGTAATGCCTGCCTTTGATTTTTGATGATGCCATAGCAAGTGCTACGATCATGAGAGAAGCCTGTGTGAAGCCTGTCTTTCAGCTGGCTGGCACAGCTATTGACACCGCCAAAGACGGATAATTTTTTTTCACACATAAGGAGTTGTTCAGACCTCCTTATAAGAACTCCTTATACAAAGATATAGAGTGATGATAATCAAGTCAGTGGTGGTAATGCACCTGTAAGCCGGTTGCCAACCACCAATCACATCTAAAAGAAGAAGAAGCCTGCTTTTGATGTCATAGGAAGTCCTATGATCTTTTAACGAGTCCTATGATCGTGACATCATGACATCGTGACAGAGATTTCTTGAATTATTTATCAAGTGATATTCCTTGTCTCTAGGGCATGGGTCCCAGCCCACATCTTCGCTTTAAGTTTGGATTTTCTGTATTTCACCTTATTATTGTTAACCTGGGTTACTATTATGCCTCATTTCCACTAGCACGGCTTAGCACGTCATGGTACAGCTCATCACGCTTCGTAAGTCTTTCCACTAGCCCCAACATGGTTTAACAGCAGCAATTTTCAGCCTCGCTCAAGGGCAGGGTCCAGTCGTGCTGAGCTGTACCGTGTTGTGACCTCAAAAGACTGGTCGCCGCTGATTGGTCTGGTCTTAACGTCACGAAAGCGACCGTCTTCTGATACACAACCGCCATATGCAATATTTCACGGACTAACTCGGACACGGAGTAAATACGATATTAATACAGACAGTGTTGTAGGTTTTGCGGAACTCTACACCGTGGTCCAACGAAGAGGTGCGGAGTTTTCTCTGGCTGGTGGCAGATCCACAGTGAGGAGTGACCCGGACCCATATACAGATGGCTGGCTATGGGCAAGCTGAAGACGATCGTGAGAGAACCATCGATGGTGAGTGATTTGTAATAATGTGCATCTGTTTGCTTATTTATCCTGTTGGTGGTAAGCTCACTTTTTTTAGGCATACATTTATGTATGCCTACATGTATGTATGCGTACAGGCATACAGTTTTGTGCTGGCTAACTCGTTTTAACTACACATGCCAGGGGTTAGCCTCCCTGTTTATACTGTGACACTGGTGAAATGGACCACACGAGCCGAAATCGCGTCATATTAAAATTGCTTTTTCAAACCAGTGATTTATAAAGTCATTCATATAATTTTCTAACGCATCAGAATAGACACACACACCTATTCTGTGGATCCTGCAGTGCTTGTCAGCACCGTTTTGTGCAGGCTAAATCGTTTTAGCTAAGGTTTGTTTTGGCTAGTAGCTAGCAAGTACCAACTGCTGAATCGCGCTTGTTTTCTCCTAAATATTCGCTTGTGAGAGCAAAACGAAATATGTTAATCCTGGTTAAAGTCCTGGTTTTTGTTTTGTATTGCACTTTTGTGCTGCACATTAAATTGTGTGCAATTTAATGTGTTTCCACATGCCAGGGGTTAGCTTCCCTGTTTATATTGTGATACTGGTGAAATGGACCACACGAGCCGAAATCTCGCCATGTTAAAATTGCTTTTTCAAACCAGTGATTTATAAAGTCTTTCATATAATTTTCTAAAGCGTCAGAATAGACACACACACCTATTCTGTGGATCCTGCAGTGCTTGTCAGGGAAATGAAGAATGTCCCATCCTACCACTGAATTTCACAGGTGTATTTCCCGAATACAGTTACATCTCCAAAAATTAGGATGTCATGAAAAACTTCAATATTTTTTGTCACTCATTTCAGAAAGAGAAATCCGTATATTATATAGATTCATTACACAGAGTGATATATTTCAAGCATTTATTTATTTTAATTTTGATGATTATGGCTTACAGCCCCTGAAAACCCCAAATTCAATTTGGCAAAAAATTAGAATATTACATAAAATTAACTTTAAAAAATAGTTTTTAAATATAAATGTTGGCCGCTGAGGTGTTGGTTAATATGGGCTGTAGCCGTAATCATCAATATTAAAATAAACACTTGCAATATATCACTGTCCCTGTAATGAATCTATATATGGGTTTCACTTTCTGAAATGAGTGAAAAAAAATATTGAATTTTTTCATGATATTCTAATTTTTGAGATGTGCCTATTTAAGTGTTGAAACTAACCATCATCCATTTCTGTCATTCATCTAGGCAGGAGGAAATCAGCCAGCCCACAGCGGAACTCGCCACTGTGGAAAGTACTGAAATCCTTTGCTTTTATAGGTAAAGTGTCAAAACCAGTGTAGTGTAGTTTATAGTCTATCATCAATAAACTCATGCAGTAACAGGACACATTACAAATATTAGAGACCCATTGTAGTGCTTCCTTTTAAATTTTAGCAATGTCAGTACAAAACACTGCCCACACATGAAGCCAGGGCAAGAAAAGACACTTTTACAGACAAGACAAACTTTTCCACAACCTACCTCGCCACTGTGAAAAGTACTGAAATCCTTTCCTTTTATAGGTAAATTGTCAAAACCATAGTAGAACAATTTCCACTTAATATAAAAGGGACTGAACTGAGATTTATTTGATTGTGTGAATATGGCACATCAACTGTAAAATAAACCACTTGTTCATGTATTTATTTTTTTGTCAGATCACTTTTGTGATCCTTTGTGAGTTATGTTCATAACTGTATGTTTTGGCAAATGGGAGATGTTCAGTTAGCAATATAATTTACTTTATATGTGTAGTTTATAGTCTATCATCAATAAACTCATGCATCAACAGGACACATTATAAATATTTGAGACCAATTGTAGTGCTTCCTTTTATATTTTAGCAATGCTAGTATAAAACACCGCCCACACATGAAGCCAGGGCAAGAAGAGACACTTTTACACTTTTACAGACAAGACAAACTTTTATTGATAAAAACTTCATATTTTGACTAACCGACTCCATACTCGGTGATGCACAACTTCAGTTAATGTATTAGATTCCATTCAAGTGAATGTATTAATTCATTCTGATTGCTGAGGCCACAGTAAAAACAGATGATTTTAAATGTAACCCAGCCCTTGTAAAATCTACTGAAGTGCAGCTACATGAAAATTGTGGTTAAATACAACAACGAAGTACTTTATTGTCACATTCAAATTGTAATCCCTCCTGTTTTGTTTTTCTTTTGACTTCGTGGATGAAATATGGGTGGGCAATATAAGCTGCAGCTTCAGCCATCACCCATTTCAGATAACCTATGTTGAACTGTATAATCAGCGAAGTTATTCTTTAATTTGACCTTGTTAGATTTTTTCCCCTTTGTTATATTATTCTATTTTCTTTTAATATTTACTTTTAATCAATCCGAAATAAAGATTCATTCATTAATTCACATTCCACCACTGGCTTTTAGCAACAAGTGTATTTCCCAAATAAGTTTTAAACTTGCTTTAATTAACCACCACCCATTTGTCTTTTGTCTAGGCAAGAGGGAAACTATCACCCCAACTGGACCTTGCCTCATTATTTACAGAGATGCAGGCTGTAGATCTGTCGAACCAGGACCAGTACGGACCGATCCAGTTGCTTCTCAGTGAGGCAGCGTGTGACCATTCCAGTTTGGGTTTTTTTTTACAGTTTGAATTTTGCACATTCTGAATAATCTGGAATTTGCTGCTGATTGTAATAAAAAATTTAGTGACTCATGTGTTTGCATCATGATTTTCTATCTTGATTTTCTATTTTGTCTGTTAAGACACCGGTGGGAAAAGAGTCAACTGTACAAAGGATTAATCGGTGACCTTGAAAATAATGGCTCATTTTTAAGAAAAAAGTAACCAAAACAATTATTTTATTAACTGAAGACTATATTGTTTGAAGACTGTACAGAAGACCCTGCATACTTTAGTGACAGTATCAGTATATGGAGGATTTCTGGGTCATATTAGCATCTGCTCTTCATCATAATGGGTGTTGGGCAGGGGTGTCTAATCATGTGCCATGGAGGGCCAAGACCCTGCAGGCTTTACCTCCAACCAGTGTCTTCAACAGCAGATTCCACTGAACTTCTTCCACTGACTGATCAGTGAGAACACCTGCTGAAGAGACTGGGTAGAAGAGAGAACCTGCAGGGTCTTGGCCACCCATGACACATGATTGGAAGCCCCCGGATTAGGTTTAATGGGATTTAACATTTTAACACAAACTGCTTTATGGTTCATAATTCTGTTGACAGACTTACACCAAGCCAAAAGTGATTTCTCAAACTGCTGGATTATTCTTAGCTTTTCCAATATTTCAGTATTTAATTTATGCCACATGGTGGTAACCTTCACATATAAAAAAAGAGACATCTGCAAAAACTTCAGAGGTTTATTGTCAGTGAAATTCCCAGTGCAATATGACATGAATGCATGTCTAGTACATTGTTGATGCAGAGAATATATATTTCTACAGTACATGTATCTAGTAAATCAAGTATTTTCCATGTAACCTTGTGACTGCATTATTTTAATTGCTTTTAATCCTAGATCAAGTTTGTTTTGGCCTAAAATGCATGATAACTGTCAAATATATCTTATTATACCTAACTCAGTAAAGTTTACTTTCTGAATATATATTTTGTGGCTAATATAGTTATTAACATGGCGATCAAGTTGTGTCAGCTGATCATTTTTTTTCTATGACACATCTCAGACTCAGTGCAGAAGCAGGTATGTCCATGATGTCTGTCTCTCAACAGTCTCCATGATTTTCAAGCAGATCAGAGCAATTTGTTGCACAGGAAATAAATGTTTCTACAGACATGCTTATGCTCTATAACCACTGATCGTTTGTGAAGCTATGCTGACATCAGTGACAGGCTGATGAAATCCGTGACAGGTCAGGTTCGCCCAGAGCGAATGAAGCAGTAATTTCCCCACAACAGAGCCATCTGAAACACACACAGCGTACATATTTTAGTACCTAGCAATAACTTGCAGACATTAAAGTGTAGTACGACATACTTATAGCAAACTAGCATTAGCAACCATTAGGTAATGGTTGCTAATATATGACCTAGTTTGTATCCTCACGTCTTTGGCTCTCCCAGAAGCTGCAGAACTATTTCCAGAGTGTTTCATCTCGCTGCCTGTACCCTTGCCTGGCGGTCCTTTTTGGCGTTTACGGTGAAAAAAAGCCACAGACCGAGGAGTCGCCTTGTACAGCTGTATGTGTTATGTTTTGCTTGGGTCGCGTGTTCTACGTCACAGGAGTGTGGCGCCGCCTCGCTGTTATAGAAATCCCACCCACCCCAGCTCAACACGGTTGTAATGGAGACAAAAGCATGCCGAATCATGTCGAAGTGAATCGAGATGTGCCGAAGTATGCTGGGCTAATGGAAAAGTACCTTTATTGTTATTATTATTATTCTGTCTTGCATATTTATTTCTTCATTGGTCTTCCTCTTAGTTTAACAGCATGATTATTATGATTATCGTCATTATCATTATTGCCTTGGTCTTGTCCCCTGTGTGTGATTATCTGTGCAGCCCCGCCCATCCCGTTTTCTGTAACCATGCCCTGCTGTCTGTTTGCCCCGCTTGTTACTTCTTCTCCTGTAGCCACGGTTACATGGGCAAAATTTCTTCAATCTGATTACAATTCAGATTAGAACTTTACTGTTTACATGGATTCTGAAAAAGCTGATCCGATTAGGATGTGCGTTTTCATGTGTCACACGTTTGAACGGAATAAATCATTTTGATATGTGCACGTCGAAATTTCGACATTCTGAAAATAGTAGAAGAAGTAACTTCCAGTGTTAGCAAGTCCCGCTTCGCGTCTTTCTCTTTTTGAAATGGACCTGTATTGTGTTATTCAGACTGTACTTTTGCTTCTGATGGTCTCCGTAATGAAGCTACAAGTACATACTTTTGCATATGACGAACAGAGGGAGACAGCAGGACGATACAGACCAGTTTTGTTTTACTCCCGCTGTCTTCCGCTAGCTGCTGTAAAGACGGAAATAAGTCACATCGGCATGTGGCTGACGTACAGACATGCGCAGTAAACATATTTTCTGCCCAGCCTTCGGAATAAGTGTTTTCATGCACACCATTCGGATTAACAATTGGCATAACCCACCCCTCTCAATCGGAATAAAATTTTGATCCGAATGAGCATGATCGGGTCAGAATATTCAGATTGGCGTGTTTACATGAAGCATTTTTTTTTCCGATCAGGCTTTTAATCCGGTTACTTGTGTCCATGTAAACATGGTTACTACTGTTCTGTGTTATGTTGATTTTCGGGTCGCGGGGGGGGGGGGGGACTGGAGCCTACCTGTGTCTATATATACCCGTACATACCCATCCATGCCCGTAGAAACCAAGTATTAGCAAGTATTTCTGCATCCCCATTACTGAAGGGTCTCCTCCTGTCTCAGACAGCTGTGTTGTTTACAGTCATGCCTGTGGCATACTGCTGGAACCTGAGGTGTTTCATGTTCACGACATCTTTTCTGACGTGCAGCAGTTCTCCTCATTCTATTGCTCTCCATCTGGTGGGTCTTCTTCTTCTTCGTTCAGACCACTGGTTAAGGGATAGGTGTGTCATAATTCCAGTTCATGTGCAGGATCATGAAAATAGATCCGAGCAAAAAGTGGCTTTCGACCCTGTTCAGGAAGGCCCCTGCATGCCCGTAGAAACCAAGAAACCAGAGCACCCGGAGAAAATCAATGCTTTGCTTGACATCTTACATGTTTGTAGTGTAGACTGACATTCTTCAAGGTTACACATTTTTACAGTGTCAGAACCTCTTTAAAAATGACATGGCTGAGAAAGTGACGCTTTTGCTTAGTTTCTTCATCTTGACCAACAATACAAAGACTACTTGATCTGGCAACTCTGCACGCAGCAACATAGAATTGGCTATGGCTGCAGAAATCTGTTGTGCAGAAAACACGAACGCGCTGTAAAGAGCGACCCTGTGACTTATTCACCTTGCCAATTTTGAGCCATATGACATCATAAAGACACATTAGTCTAGGCATTGTGAGTAATGGTCTATATGACGTCATAAAGACACATTTGTCTATGAGCCATATGACATCATAAAGACTGAGCCATATGACATCATGAAGACACATGTAGATATGACACATGTGATGCCTGAGTGATGATCTATATGACATCATAAAGCCACATTTGTCTATGAGCCATATGACATCATAAAGACTGAGCCATATGGCATCATGAAGACAAATGGAGTCCTATGATGCCGGAGATCATAGGTCATCCTATGATGTTCAGGCAGAGATCATAGGCCATCCTATGATGTCCTATGATCGTGACAGACACAGAGATTTCTTGCTTTTATAGAGTGAAGTGATGTCTTTTAGCGAGTCCTGCGGTCTATATGACGTCATATAGATATCCTGTCGAGATCCTAGGAACATCAGGCTTATGGTTTATGTGACGTCATATAGACATCATGCAGACATCATAGGAACATCATAGGTGGCCTATGATCGTGACACACAGACACACACACTGACAAACTGACAGATTTCTTGAATTTATAGAGCGATTTTATGAGTTTGCCATTTGCCGCTGTTTATGTATTGGAGTTCTTATTATTATAATCTTAGTTTTCCCATTACTAGTACATACCCGTGCATACCCGTCCATGCCCGTAGAAACCAAGTATAAGCAAGTATTTCTGCATGCCCGTTGCTGAAGGGTCTCCTCCTGTCTCAGACGGCTGTGTTGTTTACAGTCATGCCTGCGGCGTACTGCTGGAACCTGAGGTGTTTCATGTTCATCGCATCTTTTCTGACGTGCAGCAGTTCTCATTCTATTGCTCTCCATCTGGTGGGTCTTCTTCTTCTTCGTTCAGACCACTGGTTAAGGGATAGGTGTGTCATAATTCCAGTTCATGTGCAGGATCATGAAAATAGATCTGAGCAAAAAGTGGCTTTCAACCCTGTTCAGGAAGGCCCCTGCATGCCCGTAGAAACCAAGAAACTGGAGCACCCGGAGAAAATCAGTGCTTTGCTTGGCATTTTACACATTTGTAGCGTAGAATGGCATTTGTCAAGGTTACACATTTGCCGTCATGTAGGCATGGCGAGTCGTCCTATGATGCCTGAGTTCATAGGACATGCTATGATGATGAGGCAGATATCATCGGCTGTCCTATGATGTCCTACAAATGTGCTTTAAAGTCTGTCATACCCTATGCTGGTGAAGGGTGTCCTCCTGTCTCAGACGGGTATGATGTACTGCTGGAGCCTCAGGTGTTTCATCTTCATGGCATCTTTTCTGACATGCAGCAGTTGTCGTCATTCTATTGCTCTCCATCTGGTGGGTCTTCTTCTTCGTTGAGACCACTGGCTGAGGGATGGGTGCGTCGTAATTCCAGTTCATGGACAGGATTTTGAAAATAGATCTGTCACAAATACGGAAATGAAAGACAAATAATGGAAAATGAAGTTTGAGAGGCCGGTAGGGAATGGGATTTAACTGGGATTCTGGGAACAGATGGCGATGGAGAGGCAATAAGAATCAAGAGAAGGGCTCTTTTCTCTTTTTTAAATAACACAGGATTAAGTCATAGAAATTAGGGGTCAGGCTCAGATGACATAATGTTACACACTCTTGTACAGTAGGTGGCGGTATGCACCTTTCAGTTGTTTGCTATCTGCCAGCCAGCTGGACGGCTGGCCGGCACAGCTATTGACACCGCCGAGGACACAGTCCAAGGACGGATAATTTTTTCACACATAGGGAGTTGTTCAGAACTCCTTGTAAGAACTCCTGATACAAAGACATACAGTGATGATATAGAGCAAAGTACATGACGGTAATGCACCTGTAAGCTGATTGCCAACCGCCAATCAAATCTAAAAGAAGAAGAAGACTCACTGTATATGACATCATGACATCATATACAGTATATCTTATACAGTCTTATACATCATATACATCATATACATCTTGCGCCATCTGGCGCAAGATGGCGGCGCGTGCACAACGCAAGGCTCAGCGTCCTATCAGATTCTGGGGACTAGCAGTGTTATTTCTGCTCATTTCCGGTATGTTCGTTCAGAACAGCTCTGCTTTTACATCTTACACCCGAGATGAGCTTTTGGATATTGGATTACAAAGCAACGATAACAACCTTTTTATCAGCAACCTACGTCTGAATCTACGTCTCATCCCGGAGCTCTGGAGAACTCCCGACGCTCGGCAGGCTTCCTGGCCGACCGGAAGTGTTCGCAGGCGGCGTAAAGATCGTAAACAAAGGAGGGGTAAGCGCGGTGGGTTAAGAGCTAAACTAAAGCTAACACCGCATCGGCTATCGCTACCCAGTATTTTCCTTGCTAATGTACGGTCTCTGGCGAGCAAAATGAGTGAACTACGGCTTCGGATCACCAACAATAAGAGACTTATGAACTGCAATATCATGATTTTTACGGAAACATGGCTTCACAGTGGAATACCCGACAATGCTATCGAGTTAGCCAGCCTACACACGCTCCGGGCAGACAGAGCAGCAGTTGACTCCGGTAAGACAAGAGGGGGGGGGTGTGCATTTATATTAACAAGGCTTGGTGCACGAACTCTGTCACTGTTGAGAGACACTGCTCAGCTAACCTGGAGCTTCTCATGGTTAAATGTAGACCTTTCTATCTGCCACGCGAGTTCACTTGTACCATCATAACAGCTGCTTACATTTCTCCGGATGCTAATGCTAAGCTTGCTATGAAAGAACTGCATGCAGCTATTAGCAAACAACAAACTGCTCACCCAGAGGCAGCATTTATTGTGGCGGGTGATTTTAACCACTCTAACCTCAAGACAGTGCTTCCTAAATTCTACCAGCATGTCTCCTGTCACACAAGAGGGGACAAAACATTGGACCATGTTTACACCAATATTGTGGGAGCCTACACAGCAACTCCCCTCCCCCACCTAGGTCAGTCTGATCACTTATCCTTGTTCCTTGCCCCCAAGTATGTACCGCTCATCAACCGGGTGAAGCCATCAGTGAGGACCATCAAAGTGTGGCCAGAGGGGGTTGACTCTGTACTCCAGGAGAAGTTTAGGAACACAGACTGGAGTATGTTCACCTCTCAGGCTACCTGTGGCTCCCATATAAACGTCAACTCTTACACCCACTCAGTCCTGGACCATATCAACACCACTATTGACAGTGTCACCACGGAAAGACAGATCACCACGTACCCAAATCAGAAGACGTGGATGAACAGAGAAGTGTGGCTTCTGCTAAAAGCACGTAACAATGCCTTTAGATCTGGTGATGCACAGGCCTACAGTTCATCCAGGGCAGATCTGAAGAGGGGCATCAAGAAGGCCAAGCACAGCTACAAGCTGAAGGTGGAGGAACATTTTGGGGACTCTGACCCCCGACGCATGTGGCAGGGCATTCAAGCTATCTCTGATTATAAGCCCAGCAACTCCATACCTATAGCCATGACTGTGCCCTTTCTCAATGAGCTAAATGACTTCTATGCTCATTTTGACAAGGACAACAACGAAAAGAACATCAATTTCCCACCCTCTGATGACCTCCACCACCTCACACTCACCCACACCGACGTCTGTAACGCACTGAGTCATGTCAACGTACGTAAGGCTGCTGGCCCTGACGGCATTCCTGGGCGTGTGCTGAGGGCATGCGCTGAGCAGCTGGCAGGGGTCTTCACAGACATCTTCAATCTGTCCCTGGCCCAGGCCGTGGTACCAGCATGCTTCAAGACCACTTCAATAGTACCAGTGCCGAAACATTCAACACCATTGTGCCTAAATGACTATCGCCCTGTGGCACTGACGCCCATAGTCATGAAGTGCTTTGAGCGACTGGTCTTGGCACAGCTCAAAAAAGGCCTGCCCCCTAC
Source organism: Pholidichthys leucotaenia (assembly GCA_020510985.1). Taxonomy (NCBI): domain Eukaryota; kingdom Metazoa; phylum Chordata; class Actinopteri; order Cichliformes; family Pholidichthyidae; genus Pholidichthys; species Pholidichthys leucotaenia. The sequence goes on along the minus strand of CM035839.1, from coordinate 294,302,667 downwards.
ACTGGACCTTCATCAGTTCGCCTACCGGAGCAACAGGAGCACAGAGGATGCAGTTTCTACAGCGCTGCATTATGTACTCTCACACCTGGATGACAAGAACACCTACGCAAGAATGCTGTTTGTTGACTTCAGCTCAGCATTCAACACAGTTATCCCCTCCAAGTTGCCCACTAAACTTGGGGACCTGGGAATCAGTACCTCCACCTGCAACTGGATCATGGATTTTCTGACCAACAGACCCCAGCATGTTAGGTCAGGCCCCAACCGTTCTTCCGTCATCACACTCAACACTGGTGTACCACAGGGCTGTGTGCTCATCCCACTCCTCTACTCCCTCTACACCCATGACTGCAGGCCTATGTATGGATCCAATTTCATCATAAAGTTCGCAGATGACACCACGGTGATTGGACTCATCAGGGACAACAACGAGTCAGATTACAGGGCAGAGGTTGAGCACTTGGCTACTTGGTGCACTGACAATAACCTGCTCCTTAACACCAGCAAAACCAAGGAGCTCATAGTGGACTACAGGAAGGAGAGGGAAGAGACACATGACCCCATCCATATCAATGGCATAGCTGTTGAACGTGTCCCCAGCTTCAAATTCCTGGGGACCCACATCTCGGAGGACCTGTCCTGGTCAGTTAACACCACCAGCCTGATCAAGAAGGCCCATCAGCGCCTCTTCTTCTTGAGGACACTGAAGAAGAACCATCTGTCAACTGACATCCTGGGCAACTTCTACCGCTGCGTGATAGAGAGCACCCTGACCAACTGTGTCACAGTCTGGTATGGGAGCTGCTCTGTCGCTGACCGCAAGGCGCTGCAGCGGGTGGTGAAAACCGCCCAACGCATCACAGGGACTCCACTTCCAGTTATAGAGGACGTCTACAGGAAAAGATGTCTGCGCCGGGCACGCAGCATTCTTAGGGACTCCAACCATCCTGCTCATGGACTGTTCCAGCTTCTCCCCTCCAGAAGACATTTCAGAAGCCTTCGGACTAGAACCAGCAGGTTTAGGAACAGTTTCTTTCCAACAGCTGTCACATTATTGAACTTAGTTCCCCGCTGACTCTCTTACCATCATCTCTTACCATCCTCACCTGTACATAACTGCATAACTACATAACTACATCTAACTTATTGCACATTATTTGCACATAACAGTACTCTTAACTTTCTGCACTGCTGCATATATTTGCATATATTTGCTTAAATTGCACATACTGTTAATTACCGTATATACTGCACTGCTGTCCTTTGCACTTCTGATTGGATGCTAAACTGTGTTTCGTTACCTTGTATTCATACATGTGTAATGACAATAAAGTTGAATCTAATCTAATCTAATCTAATCTAATCTAATTTAATCATAAAGACATGAAGGCAGCCTTGATTTATATGACATCATAAAGACATGTCTGATGTCTGTCACTGTATGACATCATAAAGATATGAAGGCAGGTTTGATGTATATGACATCATAAAGACACATTTGTCTATGTGCCGTGGGCTTGATGTATATGACATCATAAAGACACATTTGTCTATGTGCCGTCATATAGGCATTGCGAGTCGTCCTATGATGCCTGAGTTCATGGTCTATATGACATCATAAAGACACATTTCTCTACGTTTCCTATGATGCCTAAGTTCAAAGACGTGTGTGTCCGTGCATGTGTTTGTGTGTGTGTGTGTGGTCTCTATACTCCGGTGTAGAGGCCAACCTCACTGTTCTGGCCCCCTGCCCTGCCTATTATCACATTGATTTCCTCCTCTCCAGAAACTGTAAGTATAGTATGAAAAGTCTTTCACATCCATTGATGTGGGGACAGAAGATTCAGTGCACAGCCTCCAGGAATGATTTAACTGTACAGACTGTGACATGTTCACACTGGCCTGCGGGGATGATTTGGACTCTTTGGTGGACATCACATGCTCATACATGGCTTTCTGTAAAAATAAGATCATTCCACGTAAACGTGTCTAAATATATCCCAACAACAAACCATGGGTTACAAAATCAGTTAAATCCTGCTTACAGAGGAAAGCACTTGCCTTTAAACAGGGGTCTGTTTCTGAGCTACAGGTTGCCACAAAAGAGCTGAAGTCCGAAATTTTAAGAGCAAAACAGAATTATAAATCAGAATTGGAAAGCAAGATGGCAACAAAGAAACTTGGTTCAGACTGGGCCAGTATGAAAACTATTGCAGGCCTTCAGAGCACAGAGCACAGTAATCGTGTGTTTTTAGATGGTTTTAATTCAGACACAGAGCTGGCTAATGCTCTTAATTGTTTTTATGGTCGTTTTGACTCCTTTGATTTTAGCACAGAAACCCAAGATTTGAAACAGAAACTCAAAGACAATCAGCACTTTAATATTGAGGTGCAGGATGTTAAAAGGGAGTTATATGATAATATATGTGGGCGCTTGGTAAAGTCCTGTGCACATGAACTGAGTCCTGTATTTCATTACATTTTCAATAAGTCCTTACAGACACAACATGTGCCTAAGATCTGGAAAGAAGCCGTGGTTGTTCCCGTTCCAAAATCCAGCTGTCCTAAAACGGTAAACGACTTTAGACCAGTTGCTTTGACTTCAATTTTAATGAAAATTTTTGAAAAACTGGTCAGATGTGAGGTCCTAAAGCAGACTGAGCGTGCATTGGATCCTCTGCAGTTTGCCTATAGGCCTCACAGAGGAGTGGAGGATGCCACTGTCACTCTGTTTAACATGCTTTATAATCATCTGGATTTTAATGGGACACACGCCAGACTTTTATTTGTGGACTTTTCCTCCGCCTTTAATACAATCCAACCTCATATCTTAGTTGAAAGGCTCCTTCAACAATTTGATTTGAGCAATAATCTGGTGGGTTGGATTCTGGATTTCTTAACCAACAGGATGCAGAGAGTAAGGGTCAATGGTACATTGTCTGACCTAAAGTGCTCTTCTACTGGCTCTCCTCAGGGGTGTGTGTTGTCACCACTACTCTTCATCCTGTACACAAACATGTGTCGGAGCAGACATGACAACAGACACATTATAAAGTATGCTGATGACTCAGTTATTGTCAGTCTCCTCCAGGATGGTGAGAGTGGCCACGGCCCAGTAGTTGATGATTTTGTTCACTGGTGTGAGGATTCCTACCTGCAGCTGAATACGACAAAAACTAAAGACATGATTATTGACTTTAGGAGGAAAACTCCCAGGCACAAAGTCACCTTACTAAAAGGCCCTTTTCCACTAGCACGCTTTAGCACGACACGGGACGGCTCAGCACGCTTTGTACGCATTTCCACAAGCCCCAACATGGTTTAACAGCTGCGATTCTCAGCCCCGCTCCAGGGCAGGGTACAGCAGTGCTGAGCTGTGCCGTGTTGTGACGTTAACAGACTGGTCGCCGCTGATTGGTCAGGTCATAACCGGCGCTGATTGGTCAGGTTGTAACCGCCCCTCTCCTCCTCCTCTTCTACCGAATCTTCACGACCTTCTCAATAAAGTTTTTGAAAAAAAAAAAAAAAGAATCTTCACGACCGCCATTACTCAGCACGCAACCACTGTTGGCGGTTTATTTTCAGTGTATTGCTGTGCTATTTTCATTTATTCTTTATCAAAAATGGCTTCGCGTAATAAGGGTGTTCCATGGACCAATAAGGAGGTGCAGTGTCTGCTCACTGCATTGTCAGACAAACGTATCCAGTGCGAGTTAGACGGAGCCGCCCGGAATGAAAAAATATACCGGGAGGTCTCAACATCGGAGTCCTTTAACGGTGAGTTTTAATTTTTTTTTATTGTGCGTTTTTTCGCAAATATATTCGGTAAGACGTTCAGGTTCAGGTTCAGGTTCAGGTTACTTTATTTGTACCCGTAGGTAGATTTGTTTTGCAGTTGGTGACATCCATATTTACAAGCCACTAATTACATTCAACATAGACACAAACACAGGCACACATCTTACAAAATCGGTAAATATAAAATATGTACAATATAATTTTTATAGCTTGTTCAACTCTTTGACAGCAGCAGGGACAAAGCTGTTTTTGTAGCGCTGGGTTCTGCTTTTTGGGACAGCAAACCTCCGTCTGGAGGGAAGAAGCTGAAAGTTGCAGTGCAAAGGGTGGGAGTCATCATTTAAAATCGAGTCGGCCATCCTCTGTACTTGTCTGGTGTACAGGGATGTCAGGCTCAGCTGTGACTCACCAAGCAAACGACTGGACCATCTGACTACCTGATCCAAGGATTTCCTCTGTTTCAGTTTTATCTGACCAAACCATGACATTAAAGAAAAGGATAAAACAGATTCAATAAAAGCCCGATAAAACATAGTCATTATGGTTCGGTCAATTTGGAAGCGTGCAAGTTTCCTCAAACAATGCAAATTTTGCTGACCCTTTTTGCACACCCTTTCACAGTTCACCTCAAAGTTCAATTCACTATCAATAATCGTCCCAAGATATTTGTACGATTGTACACATTCGGTGGTCTGGCCTTTTAGTATGGTGACTTTGTGCCTGGGAGTTTTCCTCCTAAAGTCAATAATCATATCTTTCGTTTTTGTTGTATTCAGCTGCAGGTAGGAGTCCTCACACCAGTGAACAAAGTCATCAACTACTGGGCCGTGGCCACTCTCACCATCCTGGAGGAGACTGACAATGACTGAGTCATCAGCATACTTTATAATGTGTCTGTTGTCATGTCTGCTCCGACACATGTTTGTGTACAGGATGAAGAGTAGTGGTGACAACACACACCCCTGAGGAGTACCAGTAGAAGAGCACTTTAGGTCAGACAATGTGCCATTGACCCTTACTCTCTGCGTCCTGTTGGTTAAGAAATCCAGAATCCAACCCACCAGATTATTGCTCAAATCAAATTGTTGCAGGAGCCTTTCAACTAAAATATGAGGTTGGATTGTATTAAAGGCAGAAGAAAAGTCCACAAATAAAAGCCTGGCGTGTGTCCCATTAAAATCCAGATGTTTGAAAAGCATGTCAAACAGAGTGACAGTGGCATCCTCCACTCCTCTGTGAGACCTATAGGCAAACTGCAGAGGATCCAATGCATGTTCAGTCTGCCTTAGGACCTCACATCTGACCAGTTTTTCAAAAATTTTCATTAAAATTGAAGTCAAAGCAACTGGTCTAAAGTCATTTACCGTTTTAGGACAGCTGGGTTTTGGAACGGGAACAACCACGGCATCTTTCCAGATCTTAGGCACATGTTGTGTCTGTAAGGACTTATTGAAAATGTCATGAAATATTGGACTCAGTTTATTTATGCAATAAAAAAGCTGTTCATTTGTGGATGATGATCGCTGCTTTATTGCAGCACACTGCGGACTAAAGCTTTTATGTTAATTATTCATGTGAACAATACGCTGAAATAAGCTTATGTAATCTTGTTAAAAACTATTGTCTTTTCTGTATATCTTGCACTTTCGTGCTGTATTTTATTGTGTGCATTTCCCTTGTAGAATCATCCCACGCGTCCACCGCGACAGCCCGCCTGGATTCATTCAACCGAGCCTTCCTGGCCCAGAGCAGGCAGAGACGGCTTCATTCAACCGAGCCTTCCTGACCCAGTTTGGGAAGCTGGTGTAGAGGCACTCAGTGGTCGGCGTGTATAAAATGTCGATTAACCTTCATGTTGTGTTGCAAAGTTTTTTTTTTATTTTAATATTTTGTATATAATAAAATGGAATTGTTTTGGAAAGTGTGGTTTGTCTGTTATAACACTGAATTATAAAACAGTATAATTACATAGAAATTCCATTGCCTAGTCTGATGAAAATGATGCTGATCATCCTGTCAGAGGTCAACCATTGTAAAGGTAATGTAATTTTTAACTAGACTAAAAAACAAATGTTTTTGTAAGCTTTCTGTTCTTTTTATTGAAATATCATAAAAAATTAGCACCAAGTCAAAGTAGGTACAAGTATATGTAAATTTAATGTTCTATCGGCATTCCAAATTCAGAGAATTACAATACTTTAGAAGGAGTGTAGCATCATCTAAACGGAAAATAATAATACTGTTGTTCCAAACGTTGACCTGAAGGTGAAAAACATGAATTTTTTTTTTATTCAGTACATCCAAAATGCCCTAGGATGTAAAAAATAATACAATTTGGTGTTGGCCAGTGTGCCACTGTCTCGTTATTTAATACGAATAAAAACAAGTTTCAGCTCATTATTTCTAGGTCATTTGGCAGTTAATTCAAAACAAAAGTGACTTGTGTTGTTGCAGCTTAATTATGAGATAAAATTAATTGTGAGATAAAACCACAGAGCGAGCAAGGCAATAATCCTTGGATCCTCCATTTTTTGTCTCATGTAAATAAGGACTCAGTCGGGTGCGTAACGTCACGGGAGTGTGGCCCTGCCTCGCTGGGAATCTGGCGCCGCCTCGCTTCTAAAAGCTCCTAACACAAACCATCACAGGACAAACACAACACCGTGCTAATGGAGACAGAAGCATTCCGAGCCGTACTGAAGTGAATCGAGCCGTACCGAGGTGTGCTGGGCTAGTGGAAAACAGGCTTAAAAGGCCAGACCACCGAATGTGTACAATCCGACAAATATCTCGGGACGATTATTGATAGTAATTTAAACTTTGAAGAGAACTGTGAAAGGGTGTGCAAAAAGGGTCAGCAACATTTGCATTGCTTGAGAAAACTTGCACGCTTCCAAATTGACCGAACCATAATGACAATTGTTTTATCAGGCTTTTATTGAATCTGTTTTATCCTTTTCTTTAGTGTCATGGTTTGGTCAGATAAAACTGAAACAGAGGAAATCCTTGGATCAGGTAGTTAGATGGTCCAGTCGTTTGCTTGGTGAGCCACAGCTGAGCCTGACATCCCTGAACACCAGACAAGTACAGAGGATGGCTACCGCCATTTTAAATGATGACTCCCACCCTTTGCACTGCAACTTTCAGCTTCTTCCCTCAAGACGGAGGTTTGCTGTCCCAAAATTAAAACCCAGCGCTACAAAAACAGCTTTGTTCCTGCTGCTGTCAAAGAGTTGAACAAGCTGTAACAATATATTGCACATAATTTAGGTACCTATTTATTAACTCCATTTTATATTTACTTATTTTTGTAGGATGTTACTTGGGTTCTAAATATTTTATTGGGTTTTAGACCTTTGAGTTTTTAACCTCTTTTACTAGTTTTTAACTTTTAATATGACCCTTCTCTCTTACCTCTGTTTTTTCTCCCATCTCTTTGTCTTTTTATACCTTGATTGATGGAGCCTTGAGTATTTTTATCATGTTTATAGTCAGCTTCATGTGTGCCTGTGTTTGTGTCTATGTTGAATGTAATTTGTGGCTTGTAAATATGGATGTCACCAGACTGCAAAACAAATCTACCTATGGGTACAAATAAAGTAACCTGAACCTGAACCTGAACCATCCAGTTGTGCATGTGCTATTAAAACATTTCCATATTTGTTACAAGCAAGACCTGGTTTCTGTAGTTGCTTTCACAGTTTTGTTGTTTGAGACTGGTGTCACAAGCAGAATTCGGTAATCCTGGGCGCAGAAAGTAGAAGTCCAGTCCAGACCCAAACCCAACTGATTCTCATAATTACCACTCCGAAAGGTAGAAGTAATGAGCTCATCCACCTTGCTTTAGAACTGTAATTATTAGAAATAAGATGGGTTAGTCTGTCATCTGACATGTTTCGGGACCCAGGAGACAGACGCTGACATGAGTAGATATCGGACAATTATTCTTTATTAATAATTGGTGAGTGTGGTGTGTGAATGAATGAGTGTGTGGATGTCTGGTCACTGGAGCTGAGCGTTTCTGATGGCGACCTGGCAACCCTGGAACACACAAGCACAAACAATTACAGCTGTTCGTGAAGATGGAGGATCTGCAGATGGTAACGCTTACTTGCAGGTGCCACAGGGTATGTCTTGCTGGCTCAGAGTGCCCGTGCGAAGCGGTGCTCGTGGTGCTCGCCGTAGCGGAGGTGAGGAGGAGCTCCGAGGAGGAGGAGGTGATGCCCCGTCAGCTGGGGTGGTTTGTCCGCCACCAGGGAGGTCCACCTGTGCACAGGGGAGAAGGCTAGGAGAAGATGAATGTAGAGGTTACTTACGTGGCTTGGCTTGGCGAGAGGTCCTAGTCTTGGCTTGAGGTCGTGATCTCGGCTCATTGTTGGGCAAAGGCGACAGACGACTCCATGCCGAGCCGTCAGTGGTTCTGGCCTTTAAAGGCCGCTGATTGACACCTGCCAGTGTGTGCGCAGCTGACGGTGATGGTGATGATGATGACGGCCCGGCGGCCGCCATGACAGTACTCCCCCCTCTAGAGGTGCCTCCAGGCACCTGCCCAATCCTACCTGGATTCGCCCGATGGAAATTGCGGATCAGCTGCTTGTCGAGGATCAACGCTGGGCAAATCCAAGAGTGATGTTCAGGACCAAACCCCTCCCAGTCCACCAAATACTGAAGACCTCGGCCCCACCGGCGGACATCCAAGATGGCAGTCACCCCCCAGGCTGGATGGCCATCGATCATCCTCGGGGGGGCAGGAGCCGCGGGGGGTGGGCACAGAGGGTCGGAGATGTATGGCTTGACCTGGGAGACATGAAAGGTGGGGCAGATGCGCATGGAAGAGGGGAGAGCAAGACGCACAGACACAGGATTGACAATACGAGAAATAACGTAGGGGCCGATGAAGCGCTTGGTTAGCTTGCGCTTCTCAGCCGGCACTCCAATGTTCCTAGTGGACAACCAGACCTTTTGACCCACCTTATAGTCCGGGGCGGGTCTCCTGTGGCGGTTGGCCACCTGGATGTTGCGTTCTGGGGTTCTCAGAAGGGCCCTGTGGGTGATGGACCAGACCCGCCGACAATGCCTGGCGTGGGTCTGTACTGAAGGAACCGCTACCTCCTTCTTCTCCTCTGGAAACAGTGGTGGATCAAACCCTAGAGACGCCTTGAAGGGGGACATCCCCATAGCAGAGGAAACCGTGGTGTTATGGGCATACTCGATCCAAGGTAGATACGTGCTCCAAGAAGAGGAGCAGGAGGAGATGACACAACGCAGCGCAGCCTCCAGCTCCTGATTTGCACGCTCGCACTGGCTGTTGCTCTGCGGGTGGTACCCAGAGGAGAGGCTGGCTGTGGCCCCCAGTACTGCTCAGAATGCTTTCCAAACTTGGGAAACAAACTGTGGTCCTCGGTCTGAAACAATGTCAGTGGGGATGCCGTGAAGATGGACCACATGTTGGACAAGAAGGTCCGCCGTCTCCCGCGCCGAAGGCAGCCCCCGGAGAGGCACAAAATGGGCCGCCTTAGAAAAACGGTCCACAATCGTCAAAACTGTAGTAAAGTGATCGGAGGGGGGCAGGCCGGTCACAAAGTCCATGGCAACATGGGACCAGGGGCAAGAAGGAACGGGCAAAGGGTGCAGAAGACCCGCCGGGGGGGATGATGATGTTTTCCCAGTAGCGCATTGAGTGCAGGCCCGAACATAACTGTGGACATCCTTTCTCAACCCTGGCCACCAGAAGGTCCTCTGGAGGAGATCAATGGTCCCACCCACACCTGGATGGCACACCAGTTTGGACGCGTGGCCCCATTCAATTACCTGGCTTCTGATAGAGCGGGGAACGAACAAGCGACCCGGGGGACCCCCACCCGGATCTGGCTCCGTCTCCTGTGCTCTTTGGACCCTCTTGCAGATACCCCAAGACAATGCACCCACCACACAAGAGGACGGTAGGATGGTCACCTCCTGATCTTCGGTGGATAGTGCGTCGAACTGCCGCGAGAGGGTGTCGGGCTTACCATTCTTGCTCTCCGGCCAGTAGGTGATGGTAAAATTAAAGCGGCCAAAGAAGAGCGACCAGCGAGTCTGGCGTGCGTTCAAACGCTTAGCCGTCCTGAGGTACTCAAGGTTGCGGTGGTCAGTCCAGACGACGAACAGCTGGGCAGCCCCCTCCAGCCAGTGTCTCCACTCCTCCAAGGCAAGTTTCACTGCCATCAGCTCCCTAATTCCTTTCTGCGGGCGTCAGGCGATGGGAGAAGTAAGCACACGGTCGAATCTTGTCATCCACTGGAGAGCGCTGTGAGAGAACGGCCCCCACTCCCGAATCCGAAGCATCCACCTCCACCAGGCACTGCAGCTCCGGGTCCACCTGGGTCAGCACACGGGCCGAAGCGAACTCCTCCTTAAGTTTCTCGAACGCCCCGGCAGCCTCCTCAGTCCAACAAAAAGGGGTCTTAGGGGAGGTGAGAGCAGTCAGGGGGCGGGCGATGTTTCCAAAATTAGGCAGAAAATGACGGTAGAAATTGGCGAAGTCCAGGAACCCCTGTAGCTGTTTCCTGGACGTAGGCGTGGGCCAATCCACCACCGCCTTGACCTTGGCCGGGTCGGGGAGCACCTGATTCCGGGCGATGATGAAACCAAGGAAAGAGGTCCAGTCTGTGTGGAATTCGCACTTCTCTGCCTTGACGAACAACTGGTTCTCCAGGAGGCGCTGCAGGACCCGTTGCACATGCACCTGGTGTTCCTCCAACGTGCGTGAGAAGATGAGTATGTCGTCAAGGTAAACAAAAACGAAGGAGTTGAGGAAGTCCAGAAGAACGTCGTTTATCAACCGCTGGAAAACGGCCGGAGCGTTGGTTAACCCAAACGGCATCACTAGGTATTCGAAATGCCCGCTTGGAGTCCGAAAAGCCATCTTCCACTCATCACCTTCTCTGATGCGCACCAAGTGATAGGCGTTCTGCAGGTCTAACTTAGTGAACCAGGATGCCCCCTGGAGGGAGTCAAAGGCAGTGTTCATCAAGGGCAGAGTATATTTATCCTTGACCGTGATCTTGTTGAGACCCCGGAAGTCGATGCAGGGGCATAGCAAACCGTCCTTCTTCCCCACGAAGAAGAACCCAGCACCCACGGCCAAGGACGAAGGGCGGATGATACCAGAGGCCAGAGACTCCTTGATATAAGTATCCATGGCCTCGCGCTCCGGGGTGGACAGGCTGTACAGGCGGCTCGCCGGAAGAGGGGCCCCAGCCTTGAGGTTGATCGCACAGTCATACGGACGGTGGGGGGGGAAGGGACAGCGCCCGTGACTTGCTGAATACTGACCCCAGGTCGTGGTAGACTTCAGGTACCTTGGACAGGTCCGGGGGTGGCGTCGAAGGTAGAGGCACCGAGACCGAAGGGGCATATGCCGCAGATTGAAGGCAGGCACTCAGACAGAACGAACTCCACGCTGTAATACTCCCAGCTTGCCAGTCAAAGGTGGGGTTATGAAGCCGGAGCCAGGGGTACCCCAGGATGATGGGTGAGGAGGAGATGGGCAAAATTAAGAACCTAATTTCCTCCCTGTGATTCCCAGAGACTATCACTGACACAGCGGCTGTCTGGTGGGAAACAGATGTCAGTGACGCCTTGGACAAGGTGACGAGATGGACAGGAGGACATAGAGGTTGACAGCTGAGGCCCATCTGGGTTGCCAGGTCTCTGGAGATAAAATTTTGCTCAGCTCCAGAGTCAACTAAGGCATGTGTGGAGTGTTCCTTGTGTTTGTGTAGTAGCCTAATGGGAATGCAGCAACTAGTGAGGGGCTTTTTTTTGGTTTTTGTCCGTGAATCCCCCTACTGTGATCCACAGACCGCCCCTTTTAACCGATTCGGGCATTCAGCAACCCCATGAGACCCATTGCCACAATAAAAACATAGGCCCAGATCCCTGCGGCGCTGTCTTTCTGCCGCTGACACCCCCGATTGCCCTATTATCATATCTTCTTGCTCCGGAAGTTCCTCCGATGAGGGTAGAGCGAGAAGGGGAGAGCTAGTGGAGCAAGGGCGGGGTTTACTCGAACGGGGAGCTGTCCGCCGTTCGGCCGCTCGCTCCTTTAGTCTACTGTCCAGGATAATGGTGAGGGCAATTAACTCCCCTAACTTGTCTGGTTTGTCCCGTGCCGCTAGCTCATCCTTCAATTCGGAGCTAAGACTGCGGAGGAAGATACCACAAAGCGCTGGCTCCCCCCACCCAATCTCAGCAGCTAAGACCCGGAAGTCAATGGCGTAATCAGCGGCGGATCTAATGCCCTGCCTCAGACTTAGCAGCCGTTCAGTTAACACCGCGCCCCGGTCTGTATGGTCAAACACTTCCATAAACTCCGCCAAGAACTGCTGGTAAGTTAAAACAGGATAACCTGGTTTAGCCATAACTGTGTAGGCCCAGTCTAAGGCTCTACCCCTCAACAGGCTGATGATATATCCTATTTTACTTGGGTCTGTGGCGAAGTCCCCCGGGACGCGGAGAAACACTGATTCACACTGAAGTATAAATCCTCGCGCTTCCCCGAGTTTTCCGCTGAAGCGGGCGGGGGTTGGCACGGGAGTGAGACGATGTGTAGATGGTACATTAGCTTGGCTAGTAGGTGCGCCTACAGGGGTTGAAAAAACCCCGGTTGCCGGGGGAAACGTCTGGCGTCCTTCCAGACGATCCAGCCGGCTATTGACCTGTGTTAGTTGGTTGAGAATGACTGTCTGTTGGTGTGCTATCATGTCTACTCGGGCGCTAAGAGTGGTTAGCCTGCGCTGTCCGCTGGGTCAACTTGACAGAGTCGTACTGACATGTTTCGGGACCCAGGAGACAGACGCTGACACGAGTAGATATCAGACAATTATTCTTTATTAATAATTGGTGAGTGTGGTGTGTGAATGAATGAGTGTGTGGATGTCTGGTCACTGGAGCTGAGCATTTCTGATGGCGACCTGGCAACCCTGGAACACACAAGCACAAACAATTACAGCTGTTCGTGAAGATGGAGGATCTGCAGATGGTAACGCTTACTTGCAGGTGCCACAGGGTATGTCTTGCTGGCTCAGCATGCCCGTGCGAAGCGGTGCCCGTGGTGCTCGCCGTAGCGGAGGTGAGGAGGAGCTCCGAGGAGGAGGAGGTGATGCCCCGTCAGCTGGGGTGGTTTGTCCGCCGCCAGGGAGGTCCACCTGTGCACAGGGGAGAAGGCTAGGAGAAGATGAATGTAGAGGTTGCTTACGTGGCTTGGCTTGGCGAGAGGTCCTAGTCTTGGCTTGAGGTCGTGATCTCAGCTCATTGCTGGGCAAAGGCGACAGACGACTCCATGCCGAGCTGTCAGTGGTTCTGGCCTTTAAAGGCCGCTGATTGACACCTGCCGGTGTGTGCACAGCTTACGGTGATGATGATGATGATGACGGCCCGGCGGCCGCCATGACATCATCACCTTTACCCTCAGTTTCTATAGCAAGGCAATGGTCTTGGAGGTGTGTTTGGAGTCGTAATCATGTTGGAATACTGCCCTGTGGCCCAGTTTCCGAAGGGAGGGGATCATGCTCTGCATCAGTATGTCACAGTACATGCTGGCATTCATGGTTCCCTTAATGAACTGTAGCTCCCCAGTGCCAGCAGCATTCATGCAGCCCCAAACCATGACACTCCCACCACCATGCTTGACTGTTGGCAAGACACACTTGTCTTTGTACTCCTCACCTGGTTGCCACCACACACGCTTAACACCATCTGAACCAAATAAATTTATCTTGGTCTCATATGAACGTGACAGACACACAGACAGACAGACAGAGATTTCTTGCTTTCATAGAGTGATGTATCTATGGCTGCCTTGTTTAATACCATAATGATATCTTATGTTTGGTTATGAGCCTTCTCCGTCTTCAACCTTAGTTTGTTCCTTGAAGTGTTTACTGTATATTTATCATCACTATCTATTTTTTATCTTATCCTTGCTTTGATGGGTTGTCATCATTCTGTTTCATGGTTATTCCTTTTTCCAGTATGTGCTCTTATTTTGACAGCGTGCCTTGTTTACTTCCTTTGTTAGCTCAAGTTTGTGGTTTGTCTTAGCTGTCATTATATTGGCCTAATTATCCTCGCTCCTGTTACCCACATCTGTCATCATTTGTTGTTCATTCCTTTTGTCCTATTTAAGGGCCGCTGCACTGCTATTCAGCGCAGCGACTTTTACTAAGTTCCAGATGTTAGTTCTACATCTTGTTATTCTCCTCCTGTATCCTGACGTGCGTCCCACATCTTCTCTGGCGCTTCCGTACGCCTTAGCCTCCGTGCTATTTTGCCTTTGTCATCCTGCATGAACTTGTAAGTTTTTGCCTTATTATATTTTGTGTTTTATTAAATCCACCTGCAAACTCACAGCTCCTGCAGTTGGGTCTTCATTCTGCCCCTGCCTGGGCATTTATGATTCTATCTGTCTGTCTATAATATAGCAAATAAAATTGGACCCAAAACAGAACCCTGGGGCACCCCACAAGACAAACCAGCAGGCTAAAGGTTCAGCATGTAACAATTAGGCACAGAGCTAACAGAGGACTGACCCCCTACTGTAGCTTTCACTACTTACAGTAGCTGTGTGGCCTAGGGTCAGAGAAATGGAAATAGGCACTGCCCCTATACACCACCATGTAACAATTACAGGTTGGAAATATTGTAGCAACAATCTCAAATGCCTTTCAGCCACTCATTCCTCTCCAAGATCATCTGTGGACAAAGGGTGGCTGTCGGGTGCCGTAATTCTTCAAAACATACTGTAACTCGGACACATGTCTTCATCTGCGAATGGTTCCAGTAGCTTTCTTTCCAGTGACAACTACACTCCGTGAATATTTCAATGGTGTATATTATTTTTACTGCAGTTGAAGCCTGAAGGCCCTATGTGTCTCACCCGGCACACAGGGCTGTTTGTCCATTCAGAGCAACTGTAGTAAGATGGTGGTGCAAATATGGCCATTCCTTAGTCTACTGTATATGGACCTTCAACAACATTTTAAAGTATAAGAATTCATTAAGTAATGTAACTAAATAGTAACAGACACATATATATTTTTTGATATGTTTATTTTTTCCTCAGAGACCTTTGTTTTTGTTTACACACTGCACCTTTAACAAACTGTTATTACTGTGTAAACACGATTCAGTTCATCAGTGAATCCAATTTCCTACAAAAAAAGAAACAAACATGCATGGTATTTATGAGATTATAATAAGCATGTGCCAAAAATATCACTCACATGAACCTAATTATGAAAACAAACAAAATACATTACCATCTTTCATTATTTAAGCCTCTCTTAAAATATACTGTTTATGTTGAACATAAATGTGATTTGGGTATAATAACACTGTTAGTGGCACAAAGAGGTTCATCTTTCAGCTGTTTGTTTTGACAGATTTGCTGCAGTGCTGCCTTCATGCTGTTCTTGTTTAAATTATTGGGTTATGCAGATGTTTCACTTGTGCACTGGCACTGTAAAAGATGACATTGTCATTCCCTCTCTTTTTCCTAACTTGTGCAGCAAAACATGAATCTAGTCTGTTGTAATAACTGCAACCAAAAAAAAAAAACCCAAAAACCCAAACTACACACTGTCAGTGAATCCATCCGACATCAGCACATGATAAAAGGACAAGGTCAGACAGAGAACCACTGCAAATGCCAGCTCGACTTATTGTATTCATGCACTCACACTTCTTTATCACACTGTGCACTCACGTTTGCAGGCTTCACTGCACACAACATACAAGCCCTCAAATTCACCGGGGGGCACACAGATGTCACACAATCTCTTCACAACTCCTTCATGTGTGACAGAAACATCTCGTGCTAATTAAAAATCAGAGGGGAAAGCGAGTCCCCAAAGCAGGCTGCGGTTGCCATGGCAATTATTACAATGACACTGCACCAGCTTCAGATCGTCACAGAGCATCACAGAGCTCTCAGTACCTCGGTAGCAGAAGGCATCAAACAGGGCCATGGTGTCAGGGAAGCCAGTGCGATTTGGGTTGCTGTAGACGGTCTAAACTCCTGGTTCATCTCCGCCGCAGTTCCTCAACAGGACGTTGATGGGATAGCGAATGCTGCCATCGGCTAACCAGCCTGGATCACACTGGTCCAGACCGGCCTGCCAGGCCAGGTAGAGCTGCCCAACAGTAGCCAGCTGGGCTCCTAGTGAATGGCAGTGGGTGGAGGCGGTTGCTAGGCTTGTGAAAAAGAGTATGTCATTTGAGCAAAGTGATACAAGCATATTTGAGCCTGTCAGTATTGTGTGAGTATGCATTGTCTGAGGAACTTTTTGATCAATATATAGAAGCGGTTTTCTTTTTCTTTATTATTCTTTAACTTTCCTCTTGTGTTAGGGCTGGCACCACCCGTTTTTAGGTTTTAAATGCATAAAAGTATCATTTGAATTTGTTTATTGCACCAAGGCTTTTTGACTTTGTCATGAACCTCTAGAAAAAAAAAATAACTTTCACTAAATTATAAAATGCGCTTCTGAAAATTGTGGTCTTTGTGTTAGGGTCGGTTTCAACCCAATAATAATATAAGATTATAAAACAATAATCTGAAATCATAAACACACCGTGATCATACCAACACTGTCAGAGGGAAGTTAGGGGCTTCTCTCTTTACCTGTTTGTCTCCTTCCCTGAACAAAAAGGCCCCTATTGATAACCACTCATATTCTGCTTCCAAAGACTGAAAGGGTAATCCAGAGGGACAAGCCTCTTTCTTTTAGAATCAGGTGGCCTCAGTGGGGTTGTGACTGTGGCTGTGCTGGCTGATGTTGAGGCACGGCTGGCTGAGGAGGATGCTGCCTCTGATGCTCTATGTGTTGCTGATGGAGTGGACGGAGTGTGAGCTGAGCTCTGCAGCTGTCTGACAAAGGCTGCAGTGGCTGGCTATCCCACTTGACAAGGGAACTTCCTAGTGTTTCAAGAAACATTCTCCACTTGCTTTTTTTTGTGTTCCACCTGAGGTGGATGTGGGTCCACCGGCCTAGGAGGAGTCGTGCAATCATATATGCCTAGCTCTCCTGACCTTTGACAATGAGCTTGACCTTGACCTCACCTTGTTTGCAGACCCTCATGAGGATCATTGTGGGTTTAGTGACCACTAGGGCAGTTGCCTAGAAAGAGTAGCAACTGTCATGAAATCATTTAAGTACCCAGGTCCCCTGATCTTTGACCTTGACCTCAACTTGGATGCAGAGTCACCTAAAGATAATTGTGAGTTTGGTGAGCATCAGAGCAAATGCCTAGGAGGAGTGATTCCCATGAAATGTGGACAGACGGACGGACAGCAGACACCACGCCAATGCATTAGCCCCTTTCAGCTTCAACAGAATGAGCTCCTGGTCTCCCAGTAATTCCCTGGCAAGTATAGGTGGCAGTCAGTTTGTCCAGGTCGCCCACTCCCTCTTTATTTTTATTATAGTCCAAGGTAATTATGGGCTTTTTGTCATTTCCTGATACCGCTGTACCGGAGTAGTGACCTAGTGGTAGAGCATCTGCCCCACAACTGGGAGGTCATTGTCATGAGCCTCCTCTTGCCCTTTTACGCAGCGCATCGAGGAGGGGAAGGAAGAACAGATTTAAGCACAGGTTACACCATAAGCACATTTATTGAACAAAAGACAAACAAAAACCAACTGTACAAAATAACAAAATAGCTCAGGGCACTTAAGGAGTCCTCCAGAACGCTCAATAGTCTCTGGGTGAGATCACCGGGAAAATACACACAGTCAATACTCACGAAAATTGGAGCATTCCGAGTTAGTCCCAAATGGCCTGGCAAAAACACATGTACATAACGATTCATCCATAAGATGAATGGCTGCACGGTGGCGCAGTGGTTTAGCACTGTGACAGTACAGTTTACCCTCGGCCGGGTGATCGCGGGGATCATGAGATCGTGGGTTCGATCCCAGCCCCCGACCAACAGTGAGCTGTGTGGAGTTTGCATGTTCTCCCCGTGTTGCGTGGGTTTACTCCGGGATTTCTCCGGTTTCCTCCCACATACCAAAAACATGTAGGTTTAGGGCGCTCGCGCACGCAGCGACCGGCAGCCGGTGGCTTGTCACCAGACTGCAAACCAAATCTACCTACGGGTACAAATAAGTAACTAAAAAAAAAATAAAAAAAAAAATAAGACAATACAGCGGTCCATCAATGCTTGACTGGCAAAGGCCGCTTAAGTACAAGCATTGCTGGCAATACAGATTGGGTGCACCTGGGCGAGGTGCGGGAAAGGCAATTACCAGAGTGGAATCAGCTGGCTGTCAAGAGAGAGAGAGAAGGCGTGGTCGGACCGGCAAGTACTAGACAATGCCCACACGAATGTAGGTCAAAGAAGCTGCCTAACAGCTGCCGGCCAGAGTGGTGGCTACAGGCACGGAAAAAAAAGAACAACAGACATAGAAACAACAACAACTAAAAAGAAAACACAATACACAAATAACCCGATAACCTGAGCCACAGAGAACGGTCAGAACCAAGCCTAAAGGACAACACCAGCTAGGTTTGTGACCCACAGCAACATCATAAGGGAGGAACCCCCCCCCCACACACACACACACAACAGGAACAACAACCATGAACCCGGGTGGGAGGTAGGGGGAATAGGCAAGGAGGGAACACAATACATCCCGCCCAGGGCCCATAATTAACCCCCCCAAATCCAAAGGCGTGGAGGCTCGGGAGGCCGCCTAGAGTCCCAGGCCCAGCAGACAGTCCAGCAAACAGAGTCCAGGGGCCTGCCGGAAAACACGGGCCATCTGGCCCACAGACTCAGTTCCTCCAGCGGTCGGCCAGCGTTGTAGAGCCACCAGGACCAAAGAGGTGAAGCAGGAGGCGGCCTGCCCACTGGGAGGCTCACTGGTGGGTGACCGGACCGTAGAGAGGGAACCCCCATGTCATCAGACACGGAGGTGGAGGAGGCCACGGCGTCTTCACGCTGGCCCGCAGCACCCTGGGTGGTCCCGGCTTGGGACACAGCTGCACCCGCGGTAGACCCCGACCAGGCCAACGCCGCACCCGCGGTGGACCCCGGCCAGGCCAACGCCATATCCGCGGTGGCTCCCAGCTGGAGCTCTGCAACACCCGTGGTGGCTCCCGGCTGGAGCTCTGCAACACCCGTGGTGGCTCCTGGTGGGAGCTCTGCAACACCCACTGTGGATCCCGGCGGGAGCTCTGCAACAGCCACGGTGGATCCTGGCTGGAGCTCTGCCACACCCTCGGTGGACTCCAGATGAAGCTCTGCCACACCCGCGGTGGCTCCTGGCTGGAGCTCTGCAGTACCCGCGGTGGACTCCGGCTGGTGCTCTGCAGCAACCATGGTGGCTCCTGATTGGAGCTTTGTAGCACCCGCCGTGGATCCCGAATGGAGCTCTGCAGCACCCACGGTGGACCCCGACCGGGCCAATGCTGCACCCACGGCGGACTCCGGCTGTAGCTCTGTAGCACCCGCGGTGGGCTCTGGCTGGAGCACCGTTGCACCTGCGGTGGTCCCCATTGGGGGCCTCATTGCTCCCGCGGTGACCAACCCAGCAAGGGATGCCGGACTCTCCACGACCTCAGGTGATGAACCTGATCCTCAGTGGCCTCTGGTGAAATTAACCACTCTCTGGCGACCCTGGGTAAATGCTCAGGAATGACAGGGAGAGAGTGGTTACGGTCGCCAGCAGCGGCAGATCCCTGCAAGGTGAGATCTGATGCAGCTGAGGGCTGCACCTGACTTTCCTCACCAAGAGCCAGACAAGATTACTCCAATTTACAGGGGAGAGAAACAAATGGGAGCACTTGCCTTGACTCGAGCTCCACCGCCATCCAGGACTCCATCGATCCTGATGACGACGTCGTAGCTCCGGCCTCATGAAGGTCTAGCTGGACGGATGATTCTGCTGCAGTGTTCTCCGCAGCAGGCATGATGGTGATCGCAACCTCCAGGCCCCCAGGCGATGTCCCCCACGCTGGTGACTCATCCGCATGGCGGCTGGGGGCTGCCTCTCCGCCGAACCCGGGTCAGGATCCTCCAGGACCTCAAGCTCCTCCTCTGCCTGGTGACTTGGTTCAGGAACTGGCAACCTCACAGAGGCACACAAGGAAGACATGGAGAGGACATTTGAGGGGTCATCACATGCCACTGGCGGCGAGAACTCAGGGAACTGCAGAACCTGAGTCTCTTGGTCAGGGAACAGGCAAAATTGCTTATCAGGAATAGTGGTAGAATGAAAAGGAACTTGCCTGTTCTCTTGGTTTTTGATGTCTCCAGTGGCGTCAGAGGCAGTTTTGTTTCCCTCCATGTCCACAGTGACTCTAGGTTCCTTGATATGCAGAGGAGAAACCTCCAAAGCAGGCACAGAGGTGGATGGATTCGGAGGGAAAACTGCATCCCCCACATTGGCGGAGGTAAAAGTCACCGAGAAGGCAGCTGTCGGTAAAGTTGCAGCCTGGTGTGGTGGCCACGCAGCAGGACTCTCCTCCTCCCATGACGAGAGGCTCACTGGCGTGGAAGAAACAGGGTGCTTCTGGCGAGCCCTCTGGGATTGGCGGCGATGAGAGGAAGCGGGCAGCTTGAGCTCTGGTTCTTCCAGTGAAAGCTCCTCCTGCATCCGGAATTCTCCTCCCGGGAAGAACGGTAGCATAGGAGGAACAGGAGAGGCAGGTGGACAAACAAGATCAGCAGCTCACAATTCATCAGGAATAAGCCAAAGAGTTTTCAGATGACATAAAAAATGACTGAATAAGCACTTGCCTGAATTCCTGGGCAGTGATGACGTCAGCTGTCATCTCCATGGTCGGAACACGCTCGTCCTTGGGCTGTATCTCTGGTTCCCTTGGGGAATACTCCTCCAACCTCCCAGCCAACTCCATGAGAAGCCACGGTTTCGCTTCCAGGAGGAGGTCAGTCTCTGCCAGGAAAACCTGTCTTCGTTCCTCTAGCTCTTCCGGAGACGGAGCGGGCCACGGCTTGGGACGAGGAGGCAGGGCTGTTGTCGGAGAGGCTGGAGGCTTCTTTTGGTGAGGGTTCTTCTTCACGGGTGCTTTAGGCACCAGATAATCCGAGATTCTAAGCACCCCGCTGGGCTGCGAGTCACAAGTGCAGAGAAGCTCCGTACTGTCCGAGGAAGGAGGCGGAGTGGCCGCGGGGGGCTCGAACGCTGAGCGATCCTCATCCAACCCCTCGCATGGCACAGCAAAGATGTCCCAGAGAATCCTTATTGCCTCGGGGTGGTTCCAAAGGCTGTCCCTGTTAACTACCCTCACCACTGTGTCCCAAGCCCGTCGAGCTGTCTCGGAGGAACAGACAAACACAGAAGAATATCACAAAAGAAGAAGAAGAATTCACAAAAGAATATCCTTCAGGACACAGAGCGAGCACAGCTCCCTTTCCATCAAGTCAGCCAAAGCGCCCAGGAAGCAGGTGAGTGGAAAAAAGAAAAATAGTTCAAAAAAAGAAAAAAAAAATTGTGGGTGTAACCCGCTATATCCTACGCTGGCTGGACCGTTCTGTCATGAGCCTCCTCGTGTGCTTTTATGCAGAGCATCAAGGAGAGGAAGGAAGAACAGATTTAAGCGCAGGTTACACCACAAGCACATTTATTGAACAAAAGACAAAAACCAACCGTACAAAATAACAAAATAGCTCAGGGCACTCAAAGAGTCCTCCAGGACACTCAACAGTCTCTGGGTGAGATCACCGGGAAAATACACACAGTCAATACTCACGAAAATTGGAGCAGTCCGAGTTAGTCCCAAATGGCCTGGCAAAAACACATGCACATGACAATTCATCCATAAGACAATAAAACGGTCCAGCAATGCTTGACTGGCAAAGGCCGCTTAAGTACAAGCATTGCTGACACCACAGGTTGGGTGCACCTGGGCGAGGCGTGGGAAAGGCAATTACCGGAGTGGAATCAGCTGGCTGTCGAGAGAGAGAGAGAGAGGGCGTGGTCGGACCGGCAAGTGTTAGACAACGCCCACACGAATGTAGATCAAGGAGGATGCCTAGCAGCTGCCGGCTAGAGCGGTGGCTACAGGCACGGAAAAAAAAGAACAGCAGACATAGAAACAATAAGAACTCAAAAGAAAACACAATACACAAATAACCCGATAACCTGAGCCACAGAGAACGGTCAGAACCAAGCCTAAAGGAAAACACCGGCTCAGTTTGTGACAGTCGTGGGTTCAAGTCCCAGCCGGGTCATACCAAACACCATATAAAAATGGTACTTCCTACCTTGTAGCTTGGTGCTCAGCAAAAATAGAATGGAGGAAGGAAAGTTGGCTTCCCAGCCACAGGGGATGCACAAGCCAGTGTACTCCCTGTGCCGGTCCCAAGCCTGGATAAATGGGCAGGGTTGTGTCAGGAAGGGTATCCAGTGTAAAAATCCTTGCCAAATCAATATCACGATATATTGATGATACGCTGTGGCGACCCCAAAAGGGAGCAGCCAAAAGACAAAAAAAAAAAAAAAAAGATCAGAATAATTATGGGCTTTTTGTCACTTCCTGATAACTATTATATTAAAGTTCTATTTCTGGAAAAAAAAAAATTTTTTTTGCCTTTTTCTTTAAGTAAATATGCATGGGTCAAAATTGACCCATCACACCCCACATGGTACTATAGTTAATAATATTAATATAAAAACCATGAAACAAATATACAGTATTTTAGACTTGTGTTCTAATACTTCTCAGTCACAGTCAGGTAAATTAACAACCTTTTATTTAATTATTTACATTTTGTTCTTATTAAAGACAAAAATAGAAAGGCAATGTTTTTTTCCTTCTTTACATGTTTTGACTGTGCACTACAGCCTTCGTCAGAAGAGTCAGCTGATTGCTGTCAGGTGTCATTTTATCAGCTGACTTTCATAGGCGTAGTGTTGATGTCACACTACATATAGTGCAATAACGCATCAGTAATGACAGAACTCTAAAAAAACGCACAAATCTCACAGTTCACAATATATCTGAACTATTACAATTTGTTGCAAAATCCACCTATTTTCAATACAAAGGAAACATCTACAGACAAAAAGAAGATTTACAATGGGAGACCCACTATCAGCCAGCTTTTTCATGGAGGATCTGGAAAACAAAGCCATCAACACAGCACCTACACAATGTAAACCCACCCTATGGAAGAGATACGTGGACAACATTCTGGAGAAAATAGAGAAAGGACACACACAAGAACTCACTGACCATCTGAATAGCATGGACAGCACTGGGAATATAAAATTCACATACGAAGAGGAAGAAAATGGCACCATAGCCTTTCTGGACATGAAAATCCACCACAACAATGATGGCAGTATAAAAATCACAGTCTACAGGAAACCAACCCACAGATCAAAACCTACTATGGACATCAGAACACCCCACAGCACACAAACTATCAGTTGTCAAGACGTTATATGAACTGGCCACCATTATCACAGACCAAGAAGACAGACAGGAGGAGGAAAACCACATAAAACATGCATTCATACACTGCCAGTATCCAGTATGGGCCATAAACAAAGGGAAACAGCAAGTCAAAAACAAAGAAAAAAAACAGGAAGCAAGACACAGAATAAAAACCAAAATCAAAAACAAGGACACTATAACTATACCATGCATCTGAGGGATAACAGAACCAATTCAAAGGATCATGAAAAAAATACAAAATAAATAGCAGTAAAACCACACAAAAAATTAAGATGGTTATTAGCACACCCCAAGGGCAAAATAGAACAAGACAAAAAATGCAATGTAACATATGAAATATCATGCAGATCATGCAACAAAACCTACATTTGAGAAACCGGAAGATCATTCACCACAAGGAAAAAAGAACACCAGAAGGAATGTGAGAAGGAAACACAAGGACGACTCACAAGATCACAAAAAGAAAAGACAGAACAAGAAACATTAAAATCAGCAATATCAAATCACTGCAAAAGAAATAATAACATCATGGACTGGGACAACACAAAAATTATGGGGGGCCCACCCAGGGGGGCCCACCCAGCCGCCCGCCAGCAATAACCATTTATGCAGCAAGCCCCGGCATCAGTGGTTAGTCATACAGCATGGTTGAGTTAGACGGAGTAGCTGTACCACTTCTGCTCGACACGGTAGCAGTGCGGTTGATGTTGAACTGGGCCACGGTAAAAAAGATTTTCCCCAACCACAGAATCAAGAAGAATCTAACGCTGCTGTATGGATATGGTGGTCACAGACTGCAATGTCAGAACAATGAAACTGACTGTTTGCTGCAAAACCAAAATTGTGTATGACTTCACGTTCCAGGTGACAATATTATGGGATGTGACTTTTCTACAGACTGGGCTTTGCTATCAGAGACAGTGCTGAGTTTGAATGGTCTGGGTGCGGCATTTGGGGCACAACGGACCCGGATGATGATGTTGTGGTGTGGGATGAGGTAATTATGAACAGCACCGACACCAAAGCGCACACTCCACGTTCTCGGGAGGAGAACCTCATGGAGAGGGAGACCGGGCATGCAATGATTCCTGAAGAATGGCAGCAGTGGCCGGACACAGAGACAACGCACGGTGCGGCACAGCGGAGCACTTCAGATGACAAAGAGGAAGAACCGGACTCCTCCCGTGCCTTCGCTCAGCAAGCAACAGAGGTTACAATCGAGCGGACAGGTGAGGAGTCTGCTTCAATGAACGACACTGGAGAGGCACCAGACACCTACCGTACCCACAACGAGCCGCAGTCGATAATGGAGACAGCGGGTGAAGGGTCCGCAGCGAACACGGTGACAACGGAACTGCCGCAGCAGAGGTCCCTAGCCGAACGAGCACGCAGAGCCACCGGGAGCGCAACGACAGCGCATGAAAACAAGTAAGGTGTCGCTCCACGTCATGGACTTGGTCTGGGTTCGCACCGGCAACAGACCAGGACGGTGACTGACCAGGCCGCAGCCAGCGAAGCAACGGGTGCCACTGAGGATCGTGGTGAGGCTGAAAACAATGCGTTTTTGACTGATGGATGATTTGGTTCGGCACGCGAACAGTCTACGGCGTGTCCGGGTGGCGACTCCAGACGGCAGGGCTCCGCGGGAGTCGGCTGCCGCAGTGTGGGACTCAGGCCCTGGCATCATGAAGATTGGCCCTGGGGGTCCAACAGCTCCAGGGAGGCGGCCGCCACAAGCACGTTTCAAAGCTGTAGGGAGGAGGCCACCACGGGGGCGCTTCAGATGTCCTTGGGCAGAGCTGTTCCTCCCATGCAAGACTGTAAGAAAAAAAATGAATGAATGACTGTTTAGTTAGGAGAGGAAAATATGTGTTGTAATTATTTATTCTCTGTCACAAAAAAAACAAAAAAAAACAAACACAAAACCAGGCTATTACACCAACGGGGGGGGAGGGGGCTGAAAAGTTCAAGGCTGAAAAGTTCATAGTGGTCAAATTTGACTAAATGTGGTTTATTTTTCAATCGCAGGGATCCAAGTGCTGCAACACCGATGGAAGAAGTGTGGGGACCGAAGGGGAGACTCTGTTGAAAAATAAACCACATTTGGTCAAATTTGACCACTATGAACTTTTCAGCCCCCTCCCCCTCACACAAACAGCTCCAATATAAAAATTATTGAAATGAGCCCCTGCGACCCGCAAAGGATTAAGCGGAAGAAGACGGATGGATGGATGGAGCCAGAATGAGCTAAACAAAACTGAAGCCTGTGACCACTGATATTTAGATTTAGATTTAGTATACTTTATTGGTCCCCAGAAGGGAAATTGAGGGTCATCCACCACCTGGATGGATGAAGCAGCCACGATACGGTGCTATCCCTTAACCATTCACACACACATTCACACCTAGGGCCACTTTAGAGTCTCCAATTAACCTAACCTGCATGTTTTTGGCATGTGGGAGGAAACCGGAGAAATCCCGGAGTAAACCCACGTAAACACGGGGAGAACATGCAAACTCCACACAGATCATTGTTGGTCAAGGGCTGGGATCGAACCCACGATCCCTCGATCCCCACGATCCCCCGGCCAAGGGTAAACTGTGCTGCCGCAGTGCTAACCACTGAGCCACCGTGCAGCCCCAATTTACAGTATACATGACTGATAAAACAAGCCCAAAGTCACCAAAAACAGGCTTAAGTGGCAACTACACATCCATCTCTGGGTGGAGGTGTGGAGTCAACCCCAGATTTCAGAAAGTGAGAGGAGGAGTACACCCATAGGCAGATTGGCTGTACCATAGATGTACAGTATGTACAGAAACGTGGACTGTTGGCCAACATACACACCCCTTCAGCCAATTCAAAGTCTGCAATGAACCTAACAAGTCTTGGGTTGTGAGAGGAAACAGGAGCATGCAGGGAGGGGAAACCCAATGTCCACACAGACCCTGCCGACAGGCAGCTGACTTTGAGAACATTTCTGCAAACTGTCCACAGAAAGTCTTTTTTTCCCCTCTGTTTTAATATATTTAATTCTTTTATGACATGAGTTCTAACCATTCAGCCTGGGTGACAAAGTAATTATTGGAAAGTTGCATCATGAGAACCTTAACATCTATGACCTGTAACAGTATCTACTTGAGGACAATATTGCAGCTATGAAAACAAGATGTTCACATCACCTGGATGTATTCACTGTGCTTCAAAATAGCTGTTCTATTTAACCAGAGAAGCTTGGGTTTCCTCACACGTATATCCACTTTCATGCTGACTTCCTTGTATTTTCCCTAATACGTGATATGGAGCTGGAGGTGTAGGACCTTTATTTTCTGCTGATAAATGATCTCTGTCAGCCCGACAGGTAGCATGTCTATTATCTGCTGAGATATATCAGGTTTCATCAAAATATGTCAGCAGACTCTTACAAATATGAGAGCTGAACAGAACTTAATTACTGCATGTTAGTTAGTCCTCTCCTATTAAGAAGTATGCATTACTGAGCTCAGTTTTAGTGAAGTTCATTTCTTTTGTTAGGGAGTCATCTCTCCTAAGGTTTCATCTCTTTACAGTCCTCCCATGTATTGTTACAAGAATGAAAAGAAAAAGCACCAATTCATAAACACATTCGGTGTGACTAAGAGCATCTTGAAAAAGGAGACGAAAAACATTAAAATGAGAATAATAAAGAGAACCAGTCATGGCCACACACCTCAGTAAACTCAAACATGTTTTTACCGCTGTACATAGAGATTTGATGGAGACAAATGTCAAAAATGTATTTTTATTGAACACAAAGGAACAATATCAAGTTTTATGTGCTGTAGTGACTCCACATGGAGACACATATATTTTTGTTAACAAAAAATAGGTTATCAATTTAGAAAGAAATACCCATTTATCCTGCAAGAGAATGCAACACATTGTATGATAAGTGCTTCTATTCTGTTAGTAAAGCGCAACAACTTCAGTCAGCATGAATCAGGTATATCACCAATTTAAGAGCAAATCTAAACACACACACACACACAATTTGAGATGTATTAGGAATTGACATTGTGGTGGTGTCTGGTGGCCGAATTCTTACAGCCCGCACCACAAGAGCATGTCGCTAAACTGCAGGGATCCCTGGTTCAATTCCTGACTGTACTGACCCGGTCTGTGTCCCTCTTTTACCCCAATTTCTGTCTCTCTCTACTGTATCTGTCAAATCAAGGTAAAAATGCCTCGTATTAAAACTTAGTGCCTGACTCCTACTTTTTAAATCAATCTTTTACATTTGATAAACTGTATCCACCCACTTTGTTTCAAAAAAGCAGCAAAATCACCTTTAGAAAAAAACCTGAACTGAAATAAAGCCCTCAGCAATTTATTGTGTATTTTTTTAATGCAACAGATATACACGTATTGTCCAGGTTAGTAGATATATCATTTGGTGATAAGCAATAAGCCAGCTGTTTAAACCAGCGCTAATATGCAGTAAAACACATTATTAGATTAAAAAAATATTATTTTCATGCCCCATTTAACAGCAACTGAGCTAATTACAAACAAGAATGAAAACAGACCATACGCTCTAATACAATAACCTCTTCTACCAGTTTTTTTTCCATGTTTTGTGCTGTATATGTAGTATAAAAAGATACAGCATACTGCATGGCTGTGGAAATGATTGTTTGTGACTGCACTGTGGAACAATCCAATGAAAAGTTATCCACCCGCCCTGTCCTTATCTCACTCTGGAGCCCTGACTGCCGAGAGCTCTTGGTGGGCCAGCCTGTCCCCATTTGGGAAAAAGTGATTGGTTCTCACACACACTGGCCTAAAGCTAAAAGAATCCAGCACACCTTTTGTATTTGACTCCCCTTGCACAACAAACTAAGTCCATAGCTGTGCTCCATACCAGCGATGGGACTGTTGGAAGCCGTATGCTTTTCTTTAGCACTGGTATCTCTGACTCAGGTAGGCATAAATACAAGTTTTTAAATGTAAAACTAGATCAAGTAAATGTATAGTTTAGTCTCAAAATGGTCACAACATGTTTCTGATTATGCTTTTTTTTTTACTTATAGATATATTACAGTGCAGCGGGTAAGAATATAATTAATTACTATACAAACTCCATGTGTGAAAGTTAGCCTTTTAATAATCATATTATATAAAGAGAATGGCTATATAAAGTCTTGTTTTCTGCTCTGTGGTTGTTCATCCAACTTGACGTCATGAAGTCATGAATTATCTTTCAGGATGCGTAAACCTGGCAGTGACATCCTGCGACCAAACATGGCTTAAGGTCAAATGGAACCGTTACTCTTCAGAGGCATCTTACCTTTTGTCTGTTCATCAGACAAACTCGCTAAAATCTACAGATATAAATTTAGCTACGGCCAACACTGAGATGAATGTGACTGGTCTGACACAGGATACGGAGTATAATGTGACAGTTCAGCCCTTCATCTACTTCAGTGTGAAGTGTGCGGATTCAATACTGAAATCCACAGGTACATTTATACAAGTTCAGTGTCAGCAGTTGCTTTGAATTTTCTAATTTGAAGACACCATGATAGTTGTTTAAACTAAGCTTTAACCCTTTATGAGAGTAATATTTCTATTTCCTAATATTACTGGGTCTCTTCTTCTCAATTTACAGAAAGAAGTGGGGATGGCCAATGGTGAGTGAACCTATAGGTTTCAGCACTCACATTCATCCATCAGTTTCTATAATAAATTATAGAAACTGATGGATAAATGTTTTGTGAAATCAGAGAACACATTTTTCTTGTTGCTGTGTTGGATGTAGGAGGAAAAAAAATGCCAATGAAGGTAAATAAATGACAACTTTATGCAACAGAACAGACAATAACCGTGCCAGTTTACTATGTCTCTTTCTCAGCTGGCCAAAATTGCACAAGAACATGTGTTTACACTTGTAGTTGCACAACATAGCAGTTAATAGATTTTAGCAAATTATATAGAAAATTGACAACAAATGCTCATATACTGCAAACACAGCTTTGATGTTTTGTTTTATCTACAGAAAAAAAAAACCTAAAGGTCTTGATCGTTCTCTTCCTCCTGCATCATCTCTGCTCCTCTGGAATTAAGCATCCATGCTGCCGTGGGCCGAACACATTGCACCATGAAGCGTAGAAAGATTAGCAACGCAAATGTTTGGTTTCTTTGCATGTTTATGTGTTATGGGCCAATCGAAACAATCACTGATGATTTTAACAGATCGCAGCTAAAGTTTATACTGTGCATACAAGCCACATTTAAATGCAATATAGAGAAAGTTTTGACTGAATGAAGAAACTCTGAATTATTTATATGTCTTTTTTAGATGTTAGGGGAAACACGAATGTATATGACTGAAAAAGAAGACATTTTCAGCTTTTTCAAAAACATTCATATAGTGTGTTCTTTTTAAAGAAATTAAAAAGAGACTAAATCAGTTGAAGTAAATTTAGTTGTTTGGCACACCACATTGTAAACCTGTTTCTTACTGTACTTAATAAAGAGCATTGGCATTAGCATTGGTTCTGTTGTTTTTATACTATAAACATACACTTTAAGACACAGAGGATCCAATTTTTTGGTACATTGGAAATTGTTAATTTTACATATGTACCCTTTTTTGCATTTTACTGGGAGGAATTTTAAAAGGAATTTGTTCTGAATGAAGGCCACTTGTACTTGGTATATCACTACAAAAGCTAACAAAACATTTCACTTTATTAATCGGTTTAGCTAAGATTAAAAGCTCCTTTTCTTTCTACCAAACCACATCTACAGCAAACAACTACAGTATAGATTTATTTATGCTCTACAGTGCTATTTGATATTTTTAACTATAAAACTTATGTTGAACTATCTCATATAACACCGTAACCAAAGCCTATCAATACAGTTGTAATCAAAAATTTTCAACCCCTACAGCAAA
Organism: Pholidichthys leucotaenia; assembly: GCA_020510985.1. Taxonomy (NCBI): domain Eukaryota; kingdom Metazoa; phylum Chordata; class Actinopteri; order Cichliformes; family Pholidichthyidae; genus Pholidichthys; species Pholidichthys leucotaenia. The sequence continues at coordinate 294,272,458 of CM035839.1, read as the reverse complement.
TTAGGTTTATTGGCAAAATATACAAACTAGCAGCTGTTTGCAGTAAACAGTTCCAACAAAAACAATTGAAATAGTTCAGCACAACTAATATTACAAATGGTTTGCCCAAATTCTACACAAAATGTCACTTTTAATGAGTACTGCAGTCTCAAAATTATTCAACCCCTTCAAAAAAAAAAAAAAAGGCAGCTCAGTGGTGCAGTGGTTAGCACTGTGGCAGCACAGTAACAAGGTCACGGGATTGCTCCCACCCCCTGACCATCAGTGACCCTTCTGTGTGGAGTTTGCATGTGCTCCCCATGTCTGCGTGGGTTTACCCCAGGTACTCCGGTTTCCTCCCACAGTCCAAAAACATGCAAGTTAGGTTAACTGTAACTCTAAAGTGGCCCTAGGTGTGAATGTGTGTGTGAAGGGTGAAGGGATTGGCGCCGCACCGTGGCTACCTCATCCATCCTGGTGGACACCCTGTAATTTCCCTCTGGGATTAATAAAGTATACAAAATACAAAAAAATGACAAGCATCTTTAGCACCTAGTAGAGCACTCTTTTGCTGTTATGACCTGCTGCAAAACATGATGCATAGTCAGACACCAACTTCTGGCAGTGTTCCAGAGGAATCTTAGCCCATCCCTCATGGGCAAATTCCTCCAATTCATTAATATTCTTGGGTTTGTGTGCTGCAACTGCCTTTTTCAAATCCCACCAGAGATTTTCAGTGGGGTTCAAGTCACGTGACTGTATGACCACTCTAGTGTCTTCCAAGACTTCTTCAGAAACCAAGCCTTGGTGGACTTTAAGGTATGCTTGAGATCATTGTCCTGTTGGAAGGTCTAGTGACATCCAAGCGTCAGTTTCCTCACAGATGGCATGACATTTTCTCCCAAGATTTCATGATACTTGACTGAATCCATCTTGCCCTCCACATGCTGCAGGTTTCCAGTGCCAGAGGAAGCTGCAAGATGAAGCAGCATCACTGAGCCACCGCCATGCTTCACAGTAGGCAGGGTGTTCTTTTCAGTGTATGCTTCATTCTTCCTCCTCAAGAAATACTGCTGATCCATAGGCCCAGAGAGTTCCAATTTTGGTTCATCGCTCCACAGAACAGAATCCCAAAGCCTCTTTGGCTTATTTATAAGATAAGATAAGATAAGATAAGCCTTTATTAGTCCCACAACGGGGAAATTCCAGGATTGCAACAGCACAGGGATAGCAACACTCAGAGCAACAATCAGAAGGCAAGAAAAAAAACAAGCAAGCAAGAGCAGCTAATAAACATATGTACGTATTACTTATATATATATACACACACACACAGACACACAGTGCAGAGCATTGTAGCTGGATGGAATAAATATATGAATATATGAACACACAGTGCAGAGCATTGTAGCTAGATGGAATAAATATGTAAATATATAAACACCCACAGTACGGAGCATTGCAGCTAGGTGGAATAAATATGCAAGTATATAAACACACACAGTGCGGAGCAATGTAGCTAGATGGAATAATATGTAGATATATAAATATATAAACACACCCAGTGCTGAGCATTGTAGCTAGATGGAATAAATATGCAAATATATAAACACACACAGTGCAGAGCATTGTTGCTAGATGGAATGAAACAGCATAACCGTCTACTTAGTTATCCTACATGGTATGATTATGTGCCCATACATATTCTCACCCTCCATAGCGACCGGTATGTTCCTAGTTGTATGCCGGAGGGGACCATTGTGTAAGTCTATTGCATCTTTTGCATTCAAAAAACTATTAGTTTGTTACGTCTTTTTGCTATCTCTGCGAGCAGCCCTGCTTAGGTTGTACAGTCTGACAGCCGTTGGTAGGAAGGACCTACGAAACCTCTCGGTTGTGCACCTGGGATGATGTAGTCTGCTGCTAAATGAGCTCCTCAGTGCATTCAGTATGTCCTGCATAGGGTGGAACTCGGACTCCAGCAGAGATGACAGTTTAGCCACCGTCCTTCTCTCTCCTATCTCCTCCATCGGATCAAGGCGCTGCCCCAGGACAGAGCTAGCTTTCTTAATCAGTTTGTTCAGTCTCTTCCTATCGGCTGCAGTAATGCCACTGCCCCAGCAGACCACTCCAAAAGTGATGGCTGATGCCACCACCGTGTCATAGAATGACTTCAGCAGCGCCCCTTGTACACCAAAAGACCTGAGTCTCCTCAGCAGGAACAGCCTGCGCTGTCCCTTCTTGTAGAGTGCATCAGTATTGTGTGACCAGTCTAGTTTATTGTTCAGATGAATACCCAGGTACTTATAGGATGTCACCATCTCGATGTCTGTTCCCTGTATATTTACTGGTACTGTGAGGGGCTGCCCATGCCTGCGGCAGTCCACCACCAGCTCCTTAGTTTTCCTCGCGTTGATCTGGAGGCAGTTCCGATGGCACCAGTCCACAAAGTCCTGGATAAGCCCTCTGTACTCAGCTTCATCTCCATTGGAGATGAGGCCAACGATCGCAGAGTCATCAGAGAACTTCTGTAGATGGCAGTGTGTTGTGTTGTGTGAGAAGTCCGCAGTATAAAGAGTGAACAGGAAGGGAGCCAGCACCGTTCCCTGGGGGGCCCCCGTGCTACTGATGATCGTGTCGGACACACAGTCCCGGGTTCTCACAAACTGAGGCCGGTTCGTGAGGTAGTCCAGGATCCATGATGACAGGTGCTGGTCCACCCCTGCGCGCAGCAGCTTGTCCTTCAGGATCATCGGTTGGATGGTGTTGAAAGCACTGGAGAAGTCAAAGAACATGATCCTCACCATATTCCCGGGCTTCTCCAGGTGGGACAGAGAACGGTGAAGGAGGAAGATCACCGCATCCTCCACCCCAATGCCATGCTGGTAGGCGAACTGGAGTGGATCCATCGCTGGTTCCACCAGGGGGCGGAGGTGAGCAAGGAGCAGTCTCTCCAGAGACTGCTTATATAGTTCTGAACAAAATCCAGCTGACTTTTCTTGCGCTTTTAGGTCAGTAGTGGTGTATGTCTTGGAGTTTGGGTATGGGGCCCTTCAGCGTGTAGTATGTGCCTTATTGTGGAAACTGAAACCGCAGTGCCTGCTGCCATCAAGTCTTTCTGCAGGTCTTTTATAGTCAGTCGAAGGTTTTTGATGACCTGCCTCCTCAGGACTCTGGTGGCAGCCATTGATAGCTTCCTCTTTCTGCCACGTCCAGGTAAATGTACCCACTGTTCCCTTAACTTTAAAGTTGCAAACTATGCTTCAAACCGTGTCTCTAGGAACATTCAGTCCCTTTGCTATCTTTTTGTATCCTTTTCTACATGTTTTGTGCAAGGCAGTGATCTCTGTTCTGAACTTTTTGGACAATTCTCTTGACTTAGCCATGTTTCTAACTGGCAATCAAACACCACCTTCAACAGTCCAGGTATCTGAGGTGTTCTGTCTCAAGCAAACCTGATGGAACTAATGTTGCTTGCACCAGGTGTTCTTAAGGCCACACCTGATTTGCAAATGTGTGCTCTTATCAGAAATTCTGTTCAGGGAGTTGAAGGGGTTGAGACTGCAGTACTCATTAAAAGTAGGATTTAAGTGTATTTAACCATTTAAACTGTCCTTGTTTAATGTGTGTATTGCAAACACTTGTTGTTATAGGTTTGGTTGTTGGATTTTTTTATTTATTTTTTTTTTGTTTTGTTTTTTTGTTATGGTTTTATTTACACCCCCCTTACCCCTTCCTTTTTTTTTTTTTTTACCCGTACCTCACTTTATTCTTCTTTGGGCTACACAACATAATATATAAATTTTACTCTTTGAATGAATAGTAATCTTACTTTGGTAAGCTGGAATGTGAAGGGGTTGAACCATCCAATTAAACGAAAGAGAGTCATGTCACGTCTAAAGCAGTTTAAGCCTGGGGTACTGTTTTTGCAGGAAACCCATTTGCAGGATTCCGACCACTTGCGTTTGTCAAAATGTTGGTCAGGACAATTTTTTCATTCAAATTTTAAAGCTAAGGCCAGGGGCGCTGCTATTCTTATTGATCGAAATATCCCATTTATTCCCTCTAATGTTGTATCAGATAAAAATGGACGATTTGTAATAGTATCAGGTAAACTTGGCGATAAACATGTCACTTTGGCTAATCTGTATGCACCGAATTTTGATGATGTGCACTTTTTTCGCAACCTTTTTTCGCAACTTCTAGATTTAAATACTCATTCTCTAATTCTTGGGGGTGACTTTAATTTGTATATGGATCCGATCTTAGATCGCTCATCTTCAAAACCTGCTAGTCTTAATAAATCTGCAACTTATGTTAAGTCTTTTCTTGAGGAATATAGCCTTACAGATCCTTGGCATTTTTTACATCCTAACGGCAGGGACTATTCTTTTTTCTCTCACGTACACCATACTTATACCAGAATAGATTATTTTTTTGTTGACAATTTATTAATTAATAACCTTTGCTCTTGCAGTTATGATCGCATCTCGATTTCTGATCATGCCCCTCTTGTACTTAAAATGATCCTCCATGGATGTGACTCCATGAGAAAGCATTGGAGATTGGATCCATTATTACTTACAGATGAAAAATTGGTTGCGAATATTTCTTCTAAAATTAATTTTTTTTTGAAAGAAAATAAAACTCCTGGTATGTCAAATAAAACGATATGGGAGGCCATGAAGGCATTTCTTAGGGGGGAATTTATTTCATTGGCAGCATTTAAAAGACGATCCTTAATACAGGAACAGAAGGCTATTTTAGATCAAATCCTGGACATTGACAGACAATATGCTCAATCTCCATCACCCGCTCTGTACAAGGAACGTATGACATTACAAACTAAACTTAATTTACTTTCTACTCGACAAATTGAAGGTTGTTTAATAAGGAACAAGAGTGAATTTTATGAACATGGCGAAAAAACCAGTAAACTTCTAGCTAATCAACTACGTGGTATTAGAGCTAAGCAAATTATTACTGGAGTTAGGACAGATAAAGGAGAGGTGACAACTGACCAACAAGCGATTAATGATATTTTCAGGTCATTTTATTCCAAATTATATACCTCAGAATATACAACAAACTTAAAGGATTTGGAAATTTTTTTTGATTCTATTGATATTCCTTCGATTTCTTCAGAATCTCGGCAAATTTTAGAAGCTCCCATCACAAAAGAAGAAATTCAGCTGGCAATATCATCCATGCAATCAGGAAAATCTCCAGGACCTGATGGGTTTTCCGCTGATTTTTTCAAAAAATTCTCTGATGACCTCGCCCCTTTCCTTTGTCAAGTTTTTACAGAGTCGCTTGACTCTGGTACACTTCCTCCTTCATGCTATCAGGCCTGTATCACTGTGTTGCTTAAAAAGGATAAGGATCCTGTTGATTGTGCTTCTTACAGGCCTATTTCCTTGTTAAATACCGATGTTAAAATTTTGTCAAAGTTGTTAGCTTCAAGGTTGGAAAAGATTCTTCCTTTTATAATTTCACAGGACCAAACTGGTTTCATTAAAAATCGCCATTCTTTTTTTAACTTGCGGCGGTTGTTTAATATTATTTATACTCCTCACCACAACATACCTGAATGTCTTATTAGTTTGGACGCTGAAAAGGCATTCGATAGGGTTGAGTGGGAGTATTTGTTTTTTACTTTGGAGAGGTTCGGTTTTGGTCCTTCCTTCTGTTCCTGGATTAAACTTCTCTATGCTAGTCCTTTAGCTTCAGTGTTAACTAATTGTCGCTATTCTGACTATTTTAGACTTTACCGTGGTACGAGGCAAGGCTGTCCTTTGAGCCCGTTGCTCTTTGCCTTGGCAGTTGAGCCGTTAGCTATTGCAATCCGTGGGAGCCGGGACTTTCTAGGCATTCGTAGGGGTGGCATTGAGCATAGGGTTTCACTCTATGCTGATGATCTTTTATTATTTCTCTCCAACCCACTTACTTCATTACCCGCTATACTTAATATTTTGGATAGTTTTAGTAGGTTTTCTGGTTATAAAATTAATCTTAATAAGAGTGAACTGTTTCTGATTAATGAAAAGATTCAAGTTCAGGATTTTGAAAATTTTCCTTTCAAGGTTGTTATTGATCATTTTAATTATCTTGGGATATGTGTCACTAAACAATTTAATTACTTGTTTAAAAATAATTTTCTCCCCTTACTTGACCAGTGCAAGTTAATACTTTCCAAATGGTCCCCATTATCCTTGTCTTTAATTGGCAGAATCAATTCTGTAAAAATGATGTTACTTCCAAAGTTTTTATATTTGTTTCAATGTCTCCCCATTTTTATTCCTAAATCCTTTTTTAAGTCTTTGGACTCTCTGATTACCTCATTTATTTGGAATGGTAAACATCCGAGATTGAGGAAAGTTTTTCTTCAAAGACCCAAATCAGTAGGTGGCATGGCTCTGCCTAACTTTCAATATTACTACTGGGCAGCAAATATCAGGTGCATGTTATATTGGAAACATTTTTATCTGGAACCCAAATCACCTATTTGGATCCTTATGGAGTCACATGTGGACAATCAAACTTCCCTACCGGCAATTTTAGGTTCACCACTTCCCCTTGCTTTGTCTACACTGGGTAATAATAAAGTAGTTCGTCAGTCTCTTAGAATTTGGTCTCAATTCAGGAAAAATTTCGGTCTTCAGTTTTTTTCCATTAGAAGTCCAATTGCCGCAAATCATTTATTTACCCCATCAACTATTGATAGTGCATTTCATATATGGCACAGAAAAGGTTTAAAATCTTTTGCGGATTTATATTTTGATGGTCAATTTGCAAGTTTTTCTCAACTTTCCACCAAATTCGACATCACTTCTACACATTTTTTCCGCTTCCTCCAGGTCAGACATTATGTGCAAACCATGACAAAACAATTCCCTCAAAAACCTTCTGATAATCCTCTAGATGATTTTTTATTAGTTAAACCAACTTCTAAGGGGGTAATGTCAGTTTTATATAATTTAATTTCAAATTTACAATCTTCTTCTCTGGCCGCTATCAAATTGAACTGGGAACAAGATCTTAATTTTACTTTTACTGATGAACTATGGGATTCTATTCTTGGCCAGGTTCACACTGTATCAATGTGTGCTCGTCACGCTCTTATTCAATTTAAGATTGTACACCGGATGCACCTGTCCAAGGTTAAGTTAGCACGTATTTACTCGGATATAGACCCAACTTGTGAAAAGTGTGGTAGCGCTCCTGGCACTTTGCTTCACATGTATTGGTCCTGCCCTGCATTGATGAATTTTTGGCATTCTGTTTTTATCACTATGTCTGAAGTCCTGCAATATCAAATTAAACCTGATCCATTATGCGCCATTTTTGGTGTGGCTCCAGAACTTGTCTTGCCAAGTTCCAAATTAAAAGTATTCAAATTTTCATTATTATTGGCCAGACGTGCTGTATTACTGAAGTGGAAAGACTCTTCGCCCCCTTCACATTTACAGTGGATAAAAGATATAATGTCCTGTTTGGATTTAGAAAAAATCAGATATACAGTCTGTGGCTCTGAAAACAAATTCTATAAATTATGGCGCCCATTTCTTGATTTCTTTGAAAGACCCACGATTATAGTTTCTGAGTAGCTCATATCCCCTTTACCCCACCCCCACTTCACACACACAATTTTTCTTTGTATTTTTTTTTTTTTATTGTTTATTTAAAGGTTTTTGTGCTTTGAAGCATTTACATTTGTTGGCTTTAAGTTCTAGTTTTTTACTGTTTGGTTGAAACAAAAATGAAAATTTCTAATACTTTGTATTCTATTGATACTTCAATTAATAATAATAAAAAGACCTTTGAAAGAAAGAAAGAAATTCTGTTCAGGGAGTTGAAGGGGTTGAGACTGCAGTACTCATTAAAAGTAGGATTTAAGTGTATTTAACCATTTAAACTGTCCTTGTTTAATGTGTGTATTGCAAACACCTGAATCATTTTAAAGGTTGCTGATAAACCTAAAATGGAATTGAGGTTGAATAATTTTGATTGTAACTGTGTATGTTTAACTCTGTGCAACAAAGGAAACAGATCATTTGAAAAAAATGCACAGAATGCTATGCTATGTTCTTTGTGACTTCATTACTTCTTTCATTGAGGTTATATTGGAAGGGTGGAACTGGGATTTTGGAGTCAATCTGACTTTTTCTTTCAAATTTAACCCGGCAGGACAGAAAAAGAACACATTCTTATTTATAACTGTGGCCTGTGGGGAAGGGGCAAGGGACAACTCACATTCATTGCTCCACAGCTGATGACAATTAACCTAACCTGCATGTTTTTGGCCCCTGTGGGAGGAAACCGGAGAAATCCCACGCAGACACGGGGAGAACATGCAAACTCCACACAGAAAGCTCACTGTTGGTGAGGGGGTGGGATCAAACCTGAGATCCCATGGCCAAGGGTGAGTTACTGTGCTGCCACAGTGCTAACCACTGCACCACCGTGCTGCCCACAAAATGTCACTTTAATGATCTTAAAAGGTGGAGCCAGGAATATTGTTTTATTTTTTCCCCTCTGTTCAACATTGTGACACAGGACATTCTTCTGACTGTTAACTGGCTTACACAAAGACTACTGTCCTGATTTCAGGAAAATGTAGTTAGGGGTGGACCTTGTGTCACAGAGAAAACCATTAGATAATAATTCCGAGCTTGTGTCTTACCAGCTACAGTAACTGGATAGACTGCACTAATCCTGATACTGCACTGTCAAGTTCCCACCCATATGGCCGCCAAACAGTTTGTACAGCAGCTCAAAGACAGCCTCTTCAGCCCTTATCCTTTTCTTTAGTGTCATGGCTTGGTCAGATAAAACTGAAACAGAGGAAATCCTTAGACCAAGTACTGTAGTTAGATGGTCCAGTCGCTTGCTTGGTGAGTCACAGTTAAGCCTGACATCCCTGGACACTAGACAGGTACAGAGGATTGCTACCTCATTTTAAAGGATGACTCCCACCCTTCGCACTGCCACTTTTAGCTTCTTCCCTCCAGACGGAAGTTTGTTGTGCCAAAATGTAAAGCCAAGCGCGACAAAAACAGCTTTGTTCCTGCTGCTGTCAAAGAGTTGAACAAGAAAAAAAAAATTGCACATAATTTATTTATCTGTTTATGAATTTCATTCTATATTTATTTATTTATGTAGGTTTTTTATTGGGTTTTAGACTTTTCCATTGGCTTTCAATCTCTTTGATTTAGTTTTTAACTTTTTTACTGTGACCCTGTAGTAACTGTAGTTACTACACGGATGAACAGTGTAACACAATGGTCATATCTGATTTTAATATTTCAGTGATCCACTTCAACAGCAGAAGTCTCTATGCCAACTTTAATAATATTAAAGATTATTTACATCAGTTTAAAGAGCCATTCAATATAGTGGCAATATCAGAGACGTGAAGAGAAAAGGAGAATACTCCTTTCTCTCAGTGAAGAGAAAGGAGTGGATTTTACATTGGATGGCTATGAATTAAATTATATGAACAGAAAAGTGGAAAAAGGAGGAGGAGTTGCAATTTATGTTGATAAGTGCTTGCAATACAAGGTTGTTGAAAATTTGTCAGTGACTGTGGATGATTTATTTGAATGTATTACAATAGAAATCTGTTTGGACAATATGAAGAATATAGTAATGAGCTGTGTATATAGAACACCTGGATCAAATACTGACTTTTTTAAGGACTGGATGGAAAAAAGTATACAAAACTTACTCATAAAGTTATGTTCATCTGTGGGTATTTCAATATAGATCTTATGAATTCAAAACAACATAGTATGACAGAAGAATTTATCAACACAATGTACAGTATGGGCTTACATCCAACAATCCCCAGACCTAGCAGGATCACGTCACACAGTGCCACACTAACAGATAACATATTCACAAACATGAGTGGGCTTTTATTGAATGATATCAGTGACCACCTGCCGATTTTTGTTGTCCATCAATGTGATTATAGGTAGAAAAAGTATACCAAAAATATTAAATATAAAAGAATAAGAACTGAAGAATCTATGTATTTACTGGCAAAGGAATTATTAATGCAAGACTGGAAGATAGTTTGTGACGAAAATGATATAAATAAAGCATATGATGAATTTTTACAAATATTTCAATCATTGTACAATAAAAACTGTCCTATAAAACAATACAGTGACAGACAACAAAACAAAAATATTCCATGGGTCGCCAAGGGGTTACTAAATGCATGTAAAAAGAAGAATACATTATATAAACAATTCATTAAGTGTAGAACGGTAGAGGCTGAGATCAAATATAAAAGATATAAAAACAAGCTACTGTGGTGCACATATGTAGTTTCATGGGCTCACGTGTATATGACTGTTCATATGCTCTCATGTATATTCCTGTGTGCTTATTTTGGCTTCACGTCTGAAGAGGAACAAAAGGTCTGGACCTCCTGGGGATAAGAGGAGGATGAGAGAGTTGGCCGTTTGATATGCAAAGAGATGGACATGAATGATTTCCTGACCACCCAGGTTTGGGTGGAAGAGAGAGGAACTGCAGGGGGGAGGCATTGTGTTTGGGATTTAAAGACAATGGGATTTTGTACTTTGATGTCAGGGGTATAAGACTGGCAGATGTTGGGGGGTTTTCCTGCTTCTGCTTTTGAATGTTGGAGAGTGTGTTGTGAATAAAATGGAATCTGAGAAATTACTCTGCCTCATCCTTTCCACACAATCTCCCCACTGGTGACCTTAAGACGTATTATGGCCGGAGACGATTCTCCTGCACCGGACTCATCAGGAGCCAGCCAAGCTAATGCAGCTACCACAGTCCAGCTTCCGGACTTCTGGCAGAACAGTCCGCGCTCCTGGTTTAACGCAGTTGAGGCACAGTTCCATCTTTGGAAGGTTTCGGCAGACGCCACGAAGTTCTACCATGTAGTTGCAAAGCTGGACAACCACACAGCCCAGCGTGTAGCGAGCCTGATCAACCGCCCGCCAGACAACGACAAGTACGGCACTTTGAAGGCTGCTCTCATCCGTTTTTTCACCCCCTCGCTGGGAGAGCGAGCACAGAAGCTCCTGGCATTGACAGACCTGCAGACCTGATGGCAAAGCTGCTGAGTTTGAGAGACACCGAAGATGATGGCTTTATTTTCGCCCACCTTTTCCTCAGGACACTACCGCCAGCGGTGAGAGTTACCCTGGCCAGTTCACAGCTGCTGGCCCACCGAGACTACCACGAGCTGGGCCAGGAGGCGCCCATAGATGACACACGGCCACGACCGCAGCAGCGGAGCTGGGCGCAACATCCGGAGATGGCAGGGGGCCAGAGGCTGCAGCACCAGACTCACCGACGACAGCAGCGACGGGGGCCAGGAGGCGCGGAGCGGACGACGTCATTTGCTTTTACCATCGCCGTTTCGCCGAGAGGGCACGCAAGTAATACTGGTCGCTATGGAGAGTGAGAATATGTATGGGCACATAATCATACCATGTAGGATAACTAAGTAGACGGTTGTGCTGTTTCATCCCATCTAGCAACAATGCTCTGCACTGTGTGTGTTTATATATTTACATATTTATTCCATCTAGCTACAATGCTCCGCACTGGGTGTGTTTATATTTATATATCTATATATTTATTCCATCTAGCTACAATGCTCTGCACTGTGTGTTTATATATCTACATATTATTCCATCTAGCTACATTGCTCCGTACTGTGGGTGTTTATATATTCACATATTTATTCCATCTAGCTACAATGCTCCGCACTGTGTGTTTACATATTCATATATTTATTCCATCCAGCTACAATGCTCTGCACTGTGTGTCTGTGTGTGTGTATATATATATTTTATAGTAGTGTGTACATATGTATATTAGCTGCTCTTGCTTGCTTGTTTTTTTTTTTTGTTTTGTTTTTTCTTGCCTTCTGATTGTTGCTCTGAGTGTTGCTATCCCTGTGCTGTTGCAATCCTGGAATTTCCCCGTTGTGGGACTAATAAAGGCTTATCTTATCTTATCTTAAGTGCATTCCACCGTGCCAATTCAAGCGCTCGGGAAACGCCAAGACCGGGAGTCGGTAGCAGCTGCGGCTCTCGGTGAGGAGAACAAGCTGCTCTACTTGAGGAACGCGCGATCGGGGAGACACTTCCTCGTGGACACAGGCTCCCAGCTGAGTTTCATCACACCTTCCTACGCTGACCGGCTGGCGTCTTCCAGTGGCCCTGTGGTGTCAGCAGCGAATGGCTCGGCAATTAAGACCTTCAGGGAGAAGACCCTGTCTCTGTCGTTACACGGCCGCACATTCGAGTGGACTTTCGTCATAGCGGCAGTCAATTTCAACATGTTAGGTGCTGATTTTTTGTGCTCACATGGTTTGTTGGTCGATCTTGCTAACAGACGCCTGGTTAATGCACTCTCTTTCTCTTCTATTCCCTGTACAGCACGAGTGGCCCCGCCAACAGCACAAGCCAACGTCACAGCTGCAGGTGGTAAGTTCCACACACTCCTCACTCAGTTTCCAGCACTCATGGTGCCAACGTTTTTGGCGTCCGTGGCTAAACACAGGGTGGAGCATTTTATTACTACCACCGGACCACCCGTTTTTGCAAAAGCTCGGCGCTTGGATTCAGCTAAACTGGCCATAGCGCGCGAGGAGTTCACCAACCTGGAAAAATTGGGCATCATCCGACGTTCAAAGAGCCCTTGGGCTTCACCGCTTCACATGGTCCCTAAAACTGATGGCTCGTGGCGGCCGTGCGGTGATTTTCACAGGCTGAACAATGCTACAGCACACGACCGGTACCCAATCCCACATATCCAGGATTTTTCAGTTCATTTGGTGGAGACGCACATTTTTTCTAAGATAGACCTGGTACGCGGTTATCATCAGGTCCCAGTCCGTGCTGAGGACATACCCAAAACAGCGGTAATAACTCCTTTCGGGCTTTTTGAGTTTTTGCGCATGCCGTTTGGGCTTAAAGGTGCAGCGCAGACTTTCCAACGCATGATGGATGCGGTGTTGCGCGATCTCCCTTTCGTGTTCGTCTACCTGGACGACATTTTGGTAGCCAGTGCATCCGAAGACGAACACGAAAACCACCTCACGGCAGTTTTTCGGAGGTTGGCGGAGCACGGGCTAATAATCAACCCAGCGAAGTGTCAGTTCGGGGTGGCGCAGATTGATTTTTTGGGGCATCGCGTCTCTCCCGAAGGAGCAGTTCCTCTGCCTGACAAGGTGCGCGCGGTGGCAAATTTTCCCCAGCCACAAACGGTCAAAGCGTTACAGGAGTTTTTGGGAATGGTGAATTTTTATAACCGTTTCCTCCCCCGCGCAGCGCAGCTCATGCAACCATTGTACGCTGCGCTTAAAAAACAAAAACCCGCAAATAAAATCGAATGGTCTCCCGAGCGGGAGCGCGCAATCTCTGAAGTCAAAACAGCCTTGGCAAACGCTGCGTTGTTAGCGCATCCAGTCCCAACGGCCCGCATGGCGCTCACTACTGACGCGTCAGATGTGGCCATAGGGGCGGTTGTGGAACAGTATGTGGCTGGAGCCTGGCAGCCGCTCGCGTTTTTCAGCAAGACTTTGCGCGATAATGAGCGAAAATACAGCGCATTCGACAGGGAGTTGTTAGCTCTCCATTTGGCTATTCGTCACTTCCAGTTTTGGCTGGAGGGACGCCGTTTCACCGCGTTCGTTGACCACAAGCCGCTGACTTTTGCGATGGCCGAGATTTCGGAACCTTGGTCGGGCCAGCAGCAGAGACAGCTGGCCGCAATTTCGGAGTTCACTACCGATATCCAGCATGTAGCGGGTAAACTTAACGTAGTGGCAGACTGCCTCTCGCGTGCCATGGCTGCTCCAGCCCGCGTAGAGGTAGATTTCGCAGTTGTTGCCGCAGACCAGGGTAGCGGCGCAGAAGTGCGCGCGGCCCCAGTCCACGTAGGGATAGATTACGCAGCCATGGCCGCGGAGCAGGGCGGCGACGCGGACGTGCGCGCGCTCCAGTCTGGACCAACAGAGTTAAGGCTGGAGGACAGGGTGCTGCAAGACGGTATGCCCCCCCTAATCTGTGATGTTTCCACTGGGCGACCCCATCCAGTGTTTCTGGCCTCGTGGTGCCGCCGCGTTTTTGACTTGATCCATTCGCTGGCGCACCCGGGGGTGCGCACTTGGGTCGAAATGGTAGGGGAGAAATTTGTATGGCCGGGCCTGCTCAAGCAAGTTAGAGAGTGGGCGGCAGCCTGCATGGCCTGTCAGCGGGCCAAAGTGCATAGACACACAAGAGCTCCTTTGGAGCCGTTTCATATTCCAGCTAAAAGGTTTGATCATGTCCTTGTGGACCTCGTAGGCCCCCTACCTCCCTCGTAAGGGTGCACACATCTTCTGACAATGGTTGACTGCACCACGCGCTGGCCAGAAGTGGTTCCCCTGTCATCAACCACAGCCGAGGAGGTGGCACACGCTTTTTTAACTGCATGGGTAACGCGTTTTGGAGTTCCGTCGGATATTACGTCTGACAGAGGCCCACAATTTGTTTCCGAACTTTGGTCAGCGATGGCCCGCAGCCTGGGGGCAACGATCCACCGCACGACCGCGTATCACCCGCAGGCTAACGGGTTATGCGAACGTTTTCACAGGTCGCTGAAGGCGGCTCTCAGAGCGTCGCTTACGGATGCAAATTGGGTTGACAAACTACCATGGGTTCTATTGGGGTTGCGTTCTGCACCTAAAGAGGATTTAGACGCCTCCCCAGCAGAGCTAGTGTTCGCACAGCCACTTCGGCTGCCTGGAGAATTTCTCCCTGACAACCCAGCGCCAGAGTTCTCCTCGGCTCAGCGGTTGCAGAATAGCAATGGCCCGAGTGTCCTACCAGGCCCCGTTCACCACAGTTTTCCGTGTGTTTTTGTGCCTAAAGCTTTAAAAAAATGCGGAGTTTGTTTTTGTCAGACATGATGCCCACCGCACAGCTCTGCGACCGCCTTACAATGGACCATTTAGAGTGCTAGAAACAGGTGATAAGCATTTTTTGCTAGATTTGGGGGGCAGAAAGGAGATGATTGGCATAGACAGACTCAAACCTGCTTTTGTGATGGCTGACGAAGCTGTGCAGTTGGCGAGGGCCCCGCGACGGGGTAGACCCCTAGAGAGCATTCCCCAGTACACTCACAGAGATTGACTAACAGTTTTAATCCCCAGACAGCAGCTCCACAGCAGGAGGACGCCGCGGAAGAGGTTAAGCCCACCTGCAGCAGATACGGCAGACGGTTGAGACCAAGACAGCATGTGGACTGATGTGTGGCGATTTTATTATGACAGGCAATCTGTGTTAGTTTGTTCCATCTTAGACGTTTGGGGGGGGGTTATATGTGGTGCACATATGTAGTTTCACGGGCTCACATGTATATGACTGTTCATATGCTCTCATGTATATTCCTGTGTGCTTATTTTGGCTTCACGTCTGAAGAGGAACAAAAGGTCTGGACCTCCTAGGGATAAGAGGAGGATGAGAGAGTTGGCCTTTTGATATGCAAAGAGATGGACATGAATGATTTCCTGACCACCCAAGTTTGGGTGGAAGAGAGAGGAACTGCAGGGGGGAGGCATTGTGTTTGGGATTTAAAGACAATGGGATTTTGTACTTTGATGTCAGGGGTATAAGACTGGCAGATGTTGGGGGGGTTTCCTGCTTCTGCTTTTGAATGTTGGAGAGTGTGTTGTGAATAAAATGGAACCTGAGAAATTACTCTGCCTCATCCTTTCCACACAATCTCCACACTACCTAATATAATGAGGACATGTAAGAAAGAATACTACAACAGAATATTAGAGGATAATAAGAATAACTTAAGAGGAATATGGCAAGTGCTAAATGGAATTATTAGTAACCGTTCAAACAATGCTAATTATCCAGAATATTTTTTTTTAACTTATTTTGTACCCGTAGGTAGATTTGTTCTGCAGTCCGGTGACAAGCCACCAGCTGCCGGTCGCTGCGTGCGCAAGCGCCCCTTAACTCCCTAACCTGCATGTTTTTGGCATGTGGGAGGAAACCGGAGAAATCCCGGAGTAAACCCACGCAAACACGGGGAGAACATGCAAACTCCACACAGATCACTGTTGGCCGGGGGCAGGGATCGAACCCACGATCTCATGATCCCCGCGATCCCCCGGCCGAGGGTAAACTGTGCTGCCACGGTGCTAACCACTGCGCCACCGTGCAGCCCATATTTTACTGAAAATGACAATTTGATAAATAATATGGAGGATGTGGTCAGTGGTTATAATAATTTTTTTGTAAATGTTGGTCCAGAATTGGCAAAAACAATAGTGACACCAGAAACAAATGATAGTGGTTCTGTAAATGAAATAGAAGATAGAAATCCAAACAATCTTTTTGGGTGCAGTAACTGAAAAGGAAATTATCGAGACTGTGAGTAAATTTAAGAACAAAAAATCAACTGACTGGAATGAAATTGACATGACAATAGTGAAAAAAGTAATTGAAGGAATTGTTAAACCACTCACCCACATCTGGAACCTGTCATTTCAAACTGGTAAATTTCCAAACAAAATGAAAATAGCAAAAGTAATACCACTATACAAAGCAGGAGACAGTCATCATCTCACAAATTACAGGCCGGTCTCTTTACTCTCACAATTCTCCAAAATACTTGAAAAAATCTTCACTAAAGCCGCTTTTCCACTAGCACAGCTCGCCTCGCCTCACCTCGTTTCGCTACTACTCGGTTCGGCCTCGGTTTTGTCTCCATAGCAGCCGGGTAAAGCGGGGTTAAGCTGGGGTGGGCGGGATTTTTTTTTACAGCAAGGCGGCGCCACACTCCCGTGACGTAAAACACGCGACCCAAGCAAAACATAACATGGTGACTGTACAAGGCGACTCCTCGGTCTGTGGCTTTTTTCACTGTAAATGCCAAAAAGGACCGCCAGACAAGGGTACAGGCAGCGAGACGAAACACTCTGGAATAGTTCTGCAGCTTCTGGGAGAGCCAAAGACGTGAGGATACAAACTAGGTCATATATGATGGTAAGCTAATGGTTGCTAATGCTAGTTTGCTATAAGTACGTTGTACTACACTGTAATGTCTGCAAGTTATCGCTGTTAGGTACTAAAATATGTACGCTGTGTGTGTGTTTCAGATGGCTCTGTTGTGGGAAAATTACTGCTTCAAACACTCGGTCTGGGCGTTCAACACAGCCTGTCACTGATGTCAACACAGCTTCACAAACAATCAGTGGTTGTAGAGCTTAAGAATGTCTGTAGAGGACTTCCGGGAAGATGGCGGAGAGGCATAACGCTTAAACAGAGAGCTCTCCCTAGTCGGATTAAAAGTCTTTGGTAAATGGCCAACTCGACATAAATAGGTCAATAAACCGAGGGATGAAAACACGAAGAAGCCGGGCACACGGACAAAAGCAGAGTAAAACTAAACAATCCCTCTTCAACAGCACTGGAGAAACTCGCTGAACACGAGGCCAACAAAAACGAGGAGACTTCAAAGAAAATGGAAGACGCCAACCTCGATGCAATGAACACTGGCTTCACCAATATAAGTCAGGACATAAAAGACCTCAAGCGACAACTCCAACAGGATTTAACGGCTCTTAAGGAAGAACTGAAAAAAGAGATGAAGGAGGAAATTATGGGTCTCCGAAAAGAAATGGACCGCAAGCTAGCAGAAACCATAGAGGAGCTGCGCACTCAACGGGCGTGCATGGTGGAAGCACAGGCTCGAATATCAGAGTTGGAAGACTGGAAGACCGAGGCAAGCGAGCTGCTACAAACCCTGACGGCACAAACACAGAGGATGCAGGAAAAAATAACCGACCTGGAGAGCAGGTCCAGACAGAGCAATATACGCATCTTCGGGATTCCGGAGGGCACTGAAGGCAACTCGATGACGAAATTCATAGATCAATTCTTAAAAAAAGAGCTTGAGCTGCCCGATGAAACAGAGCTGCAGATCCAACGAGCGCACAGAGCCTTGGCACAGAACCCGAATTCAAACTCTACACCCAGGTCAGTTGTGGTAAACTTTTTAAAATACGACGTAAAGGAAAGAATCCTGACACAAGCGTGGAAAAAAAAGATACGAATTGGCAACAAACAGATATTCTTTGACCATGACTGCCCGACAGAAATTGTGCAGCTGCGAAAGAAATATGCCAACATTAAAAAAATGCTGAAAGAGAAAAAAATTAGATTCCAAATGTCGCTAACGAAGATGAGAATTCATTGGGATGACGGCGTGAAAACCTACAACACGGCCAGAGAGGCAGCGCGGGACATGACGGAGCGAGGCTTTGTGGTGAGCGTACCGGAGGAAGCGGCTGGAGCAGCAGTGGCACGGAGCACACTGAGACAGCCAGAATGGAGGCAAGTGAACAGCAGAGGGCGGGAGACGGACGTGGTGCACCGAGCCCAAGAAAAACTGCAAGGCTTTCAACGGAAAGCCTAGATTATAACAAAGATTAAGAAGAGCACAGCGAAATGAAGGCCAAGAAGACAAGGTAAAAGAGAAACAAACGGCTAGGAGAGGTTAAAGTGATTTTTGTTGGACATTTCTAGACTAATGACTATTACTTGGATAGTAACTACAGGTCTAGGGAGGGCCCCTCACTCGGTGAGGACATTCCCTCCACCCTCCAACAGGGACCAGGGGGCAGAAGAAAGGCCCAAAGTGTGGAGGTCGAGATTTGTTAATGTGTTTTTGACCATATATGTGTTAGTTTTGTTGTTAAAGGGGCTAGGAGCACAAGTTAAAAAAATGGAAAAACATGAATATGGTTAAAAATCTTAAGATAATGACATTAAACGTGAATGGTCTGAACTCACCTGTTAAAAGGGAAAGAACAATAAGAAAATTCAAGAAGGAAAAAGCCGAAATTATATTTATGCAAGAGACACATTTGAACAAGACAGAACATGAGAAACTAAAGAGATTTGGCTATAAGAACTCCTACTACAGTTCATTTAAGGGAGGAACTAAAAGGGGGGTTATGATACTAATTTCAAATAAAATACAATTTGAATGTGAACAAGAAATCCAGGATAAAGAAGGCAGATATGTAATAGTAAAAGGAAGAATAGATGGTATGCAGATGACATTAGTGAACATCTATGCCCCACCAGAAAGTGACAAAGAATGTCTGTAGAAACGTTTATTTCCTGTGCAACAAATTGCTCTGATCTGCGTGAAAATCATGGAGACACTGTTGAGACATCATGGGACATACCTGCTCCTGCAGTACTGAGTCTGAGGTGGTGTCATAGCAAAAAATAAAAAGCTGACACAACTTGATCGCCAGGTTAATAACTATATTAGCCACAAAATATATATTCAAAAAGTAAACAGTACTGAGTTAGGTATAATAAGATATATTTGACAGTTATGATGCATTTTAGGCCAAAACAAACTTGATCTAGGATTAAAAGCAATTAAAATAATGCAGTCACAAGGTTACATGGAAAATGCTTGATTTACTAGATACATGTACTGTAGAAATATATATTCTCTGCATCAACAATGTACTATACATGCATTCATGTAGTATTGCACTGACAATAAACCTGTGAAGTTTTTGCAGATGTCTCTTTTTTTAATATGTGAAGGTTACCACCATGTGACATAAATTTAATACTGACAGATTGGAAAAGCTGTCTTAAGAACAATCCAGCAGTTTGAGAAATCACTTTTGGTTTGGTGTAAGTCTGTCAACAGGATTATGAACCATAAAGCAGTTTGTGTTAAAATGTTAAACCCCATTAAACTTTAACCCACAGGTGTCCAATCATGTGTCATGGAGGACCAAGACCCTGCAGGTTCTCTCTTCTACCCAGTCTCTTCAGCAGGTGTTTTCACTGATCTGCAGTCAGTGGAAGAAGTTCAGTGGAATCTGCTGTTGAAGACACTGGTTGGAGGTAAAGCCTGCAGGGTCTTGGCCCTCCATGGCACATGATTGGACACCCCTCCCCAAACCCATTATGATGAAGAGCAGATGCTAATATGAACCAGAATTCCTCCATATACTGGTACTATCACTAAAGTATTCAATTCAATTCAATTCAATTCAACTTTATTTATATAGCGCCATTTCACAACAACAGTCATCTCATAGCACTATCAACTGTAGGGGGAACCCCAACTGCTTCAGAAAGACCCCAGCAATCAGGCGATCCCCTGTGAGCAAGCACTTGGCGACGGTGGAGAGGACAAACTCCATTTTAACAGGAAGAAACCTCCAGCAGAACCAGGCTCAGGGAGGGGCAGTCATCTGCTGCGACTGGCTGGGGGGTGAGGGGACAGAGAAGATGAAAAGAACAGACATGTAAAGAGCAAACAGCACGATGGGGACTCAATCTATGGGAGTGAACAAACAGATGTTAATGACCAGCAAAAAAAAAATATTTCATTGAGAGTGAAGAAAGGAGTGAGGCCCAGTGCATTATTGGAGGTCCCCCGGCTGACTAAACCTATTAGCAGCATAACTAAGGGAGGGTTCAGAAACACATGATCCCACCCTAATTGTAGGCTATATCAAAAAGGTAGGTTTTAGCCCTATTCTTAAAAACAGAGATCGAGTCTGACTCCCGAATCCAGATTGGCAGCTGGTTCCACAGGAGAGGACCTTGAAAACTGAAGGCTCTGCCTCCCATTGTACTTTTGGAGATTCTAGGTATTACAAGTAATCCTGCATTTTGGGAGCGTAGTGCTCTGATAGGATAATACGGTAGTATCAGATCTTTTAAATAAAAAGGAGCCTGATTGTTTAGAGCTTTTTAAGTAAGAAGAAGGATTTTAAACTTAATTCTAAACTCTATGGGAAGCCAATGAAGGGAGGCCAGAACCGGAGAGATATGATCTCTCTTTCTAGTACCTGTTAAAACTGTTGCTGCAGCATTTTGGATCAGCTGAAGACTTTTTAAAGATGTTTTAGGACAGCCTGATAATAAAGAATTACAATAATCTAATCTCGAGCTAACAAAAGCGTGGATCAGTTTCTCAGTATCACTCTGAGACAAGATGCTCCTAATCTTGGCAATATTACGCAAATGATAGAAGGCAATCTTAGAAACAAATTTAATATGTGAATTGCAGGACAGATCTTGATCAAAAATAATTCCAAGGTTCCTCACAGAGCTATTAAGAGAAAGAGTAACCGCATCTAAACTGGAAGTTTGATTTGGAAAGGTATTTCTAAGGTTTTTTGGACCAACAAGAATAACTTCAGTCTTATCTGAATTTAATAGCAGGAAATTACAAGCCATCCAAGCTTTGATTTCCTTAAGACAGGCTTCTAACTTGGCTAATTGATTACTATCATCTGGCTTCATTGACAGGTATAACTGTGTGTCATCTGCATAACAATGAAAATGTATACAGTGCTTTCTAATAATGTTGCCTAACGGAAGCATATATAAACTAAAAAGAGTAGGGCCTAGCACAGATCCCTGTGGAACTCTATGACTAAGCTTTGAGTTGAAAGAAAACTCATTATTGACATGAACAAACTGGAACCTATCCGATAAATAAGATCTAAACCACTGCAACGAAGTTCCATTAAGTCCAACATAGTGTTCTAATCTATCAAGTAGAATATTATGATTGATAGTATCAAAAGCTGCACTAAGGTCTAAAAGAACAAGTACAGAAACCAGTCCATTATCAGATGTGATGAGGAGGTCGTTAGTGACCTTCGCTAAGGCTGTTTCAGTACTATGATGGATTCTAAACCCAGATTGAAACTCTTCAAGTAAACCATTTCCCTGCAGGTGGTCAAATAATTGTGTAGCAACAACTCTTTCTAAGATTTTTGAAATGAAAGGGAGATTAGAGATTGGTCTATAGTTAGCTAAAGCTCCTGGATCTAGCGTTGGCTTTTTGAGTAAGGGTTTAATTACAGCCGTTTTAAAAGCCTGCGGTACATGGCCTAAAGTTAATGAAGAATTGATTATATGAAGAATAAAGGTACCAATAAGTGGGAAGACTTCTTTAAATAACCTGGTAGGAATAAGGTCTAAAAGACAAGTTGAAGGTTTGGATGAGGAAACTATTTTGTCTAACTCACAAAGGTCGATTGGAGTAAACTCATCAAGACAGACATCAATTGAAGGAGTTGTAGTAGTTACAGTATTTAAGTTAACTGTGGGAAGAATCTGATTGATTTTATCTCTGATGGATGAATTTTTTTTATTGAAAAAGTTCATAAAGTCCTGAGTAGTAAGCTCTAAGGGAATGCTAGGATTGACAGAGTCCTGGCTCTTTGTCAACCTGGCTACAGTGCTGAAAAGAAACCTGGGATTATTCTTGTTCTCTTCTATTAATGCAGAATAATAACTCGTTCTAGCTTTTCTAAGAGATTTTTTATAAATTAAAAGATGATTTCTCCAAGCTAAATAGATTTCATCTAAATTAGTGGAGCACCATTTTCTTTCTAATTGACGAGTCTTCTGTTTTAAGCTACGAGTTTCTGTGTTGAACCAAGGAGTTAGAAATCTCTGATTAGACTTTTTCTTTTTTAAGGGGGCCACCAAGTCTAGAGTCTGATGCAGAGAAGCTGTAACACTATCCACCATGTTATCAATTACAGAAGGAGCAAGCTGTCTATAGCTTATTTCCGTTGTGTTGACACATGGCATAGAGGAAACAATCTGCATAAATTTGGTAACAGCGTCATCTGAGAGGCATCTACTGTAATAATATTTTTCTTTAGGAGCCAAATAGTCAGAAATAGTAAAATCAAAGGTTAACAGACAATGGTCTGACAGTGCAGGGTTATGAGGAGACACTACAGGATTTTCTATTTCTATGCCATATGTCAGAACAAGGTCCAATGTATGGTGGAGGTAGTGAGTAGAATTTCCTACTTTCTGAGAAAACCCAATCGAGTCTAATATTGAATTAAATACCACATTAAGGCAGTCACTATCTACATCCACATGTATATTAAAGTCCCCTACTATAATTATTATTTTTTTTCTCTTTTCTCTTTTAATTTTATATTATTATAATTACGGGCAGTGGCTTGACTGTACTTGGAGCTTTGCTCGGAGCCGGTCTAGAATGGAGTAGTGAAGCACCTCCTTCCCTCCACTAGCCTTGGGTGCGCACCTTGGGCAAGTGCTAGTACACCCGCAGCCTCCCTTGCCAGGGTCACGGCACGGCAGTTATGTCATCAACTCGATGGCATCTCTGGCCCTACATCATTGGCGCTTCTGAATGTCAACTCGGCTTCAGTTGCAGCAGGTGTCTCTGACTGTCTACTCGGCTTCAGTTATGGCAAAATGCAACGAGCTTCTCTGCGACCATCTCAGCTTTGCTGTGTTGTCAACCAACAGAGCACCTCACCAAGGGACACTGCCTATGCGCCAAGCAGTGTCGTCATCACCATAGGTGCAGCCCCACAGTTTTCAATGGAAGTACAGTTAAGGAGAGAAGATATGGCTACCGCATACGGGGGAACCGATGCGCCACTCAATACGGCAGTGGCGATAAGTGGACGAAGTCCGTATACTGCTACCGCGTCCGGGGTAACCGACAAACAACACCATCGACCTTCTGTTTCGAACTCATGCAAACAATGCCTCAATCTCGGTGCTTGGAATGTCCGTACAACCAACGATAGTGAGTCTTCAATCAGACCTGAAAGAGCAACAGCCCTTATCTGTTGTGAGCTCGAGAAAGCATCCATTGACATCTGTGCCCTAAGCGAAGTTCGGCGACCTGGCACCGGAAACATAGTTGAGAGGAGTCACACAATCTTCTGGAGTGGAGGAGAAGAGAGAACAGCTGGCGTTGGCTTTGCTATTTCCAACAGGCTAGCTGCTCAAGGTATCACCCCTACACCAATTAGCGACAGGCTTATGTCAATGCGCATACAGCTAAAGGGAGGAAACAATCTAACTCTCATCAGTGTATATGGGCCAACCATGCAAAGATCTCAGGAAGAAAAAGAGCAGTTCTATGAAAAGCTTAGCAGCTGCACATCTGCCGCCAAGATGGACATCATCATCATCCTGGGCGACTTTAATGCTTGAGTGGGCAAGGACTGGAAATTTTGGCCGAATGTAATTGGAAAACATGGCGTTGGTAAAATGAACTCCAACGGGCTTATGCTCTTAGAATTCTGCACCAGATTCCAGCTCAGTGTCATGGGTACTATGTTCCAACAGAAAAACACCTTAAAGAACACATGGCAACACCTACGTTCAAAGCACTGGCACCAAATCGACAATGTACTATCCAATAAGGCCACAAAACCATATGTTACAGTGACACGAGTCAATCAAGCAGCAAACTGCTTCACCAATCATAAGCTCCTTGTATCTAAGTGCCTGTTCTTTATTAAAAACAAGAAGAGTGGTACAAGGCCTCCCAAGAAGCTAGACACACATTTGGATGATGACAAAAAAGCATTACTGGAGCTCTTCCTAGACGAAAAGTTGTCTACCTGTAAGGCGGACTTTGATGAACTCAGACTTATTCTCCAGAATGCTGCCACACATGTCTTTGGCAAAAAGAAACGAGTGCAGAATGACTGGTTTGATGATCAGGACCAAGAAATTCAAAAGTTGCCTCAAGACAAGAACTTGGACAGGCATGTTCTAAGAAGGCGGATCAGAGAGCTAAAGAATGACTGGTTTCGGCGCAGAGCTGAGGAGGCAGAGCGGCACTCTCAGGAGAAGAACCACAGAGAGTTTTATGCTACCCTCAATGCCGTCTATGGCCCTAGATCCAGAAGCACCCATCCTGTGAAGTCCAAAGATGGTGAGCTCCTGACTGTTCCTGACAAGATAAAGGACAGATGGGTTGAGCACTTCAGCAACTTATTAAACCAACCAACGGATGTTGACTTGAGCATCGTCGATGACATAGACCAGCTTCCAGTTATCGAATCAATGAGCCTTCCGATTGAAGACCAAGAACTTGACCAAGCCCTTAGAAACACCCAATTAGGAAAGAGCCCAGGTCCAGACGGTATTCTACCTGAAGTACTTGTGCATGGAGGACATCACTTAAGAGCTTTCCTACTTGTCCTATTCAACATCTGCTGGACTACAGAGATTATCCCAACCGACTGGATAGACGCCATCATCGCAATTCTGTTCAAAAAAGGTGGACAGAAGCCTCTGTGGCAATTACAGAGGAATCTCACTGCTCAGTGCTGTCGGTAAAGCCTTTGCGGACGTTATCTTGCAGAGGCTTCACCTGTTAGCAGAATATATCTACCCCCAGTCGCAGTCAGGGTATCGAAACGGTAGAAGTACAATAGATGGGATTTTCACCCTTCGCCAGCTGATGGAAAAAACAAGAGAGCAGCGCAGATGTTTGTACATAGCTTTCATGGATTTTGTGAAGGCGTTTGACATGGTCAATCGTGAGCTCCTCTTCATCATCCTTGGCAAACTTGGCTGTCCTCCAAAGTTTATAAGAATCATCAAGAGACTATACACAGACGTGCACTCCCGACTTGCTATCAGTGGTGAACTCACCCAATCCCTTGAATACAACAGCGGGGTCAAGCAGGGGTGTAAACTAGCTCCAACACTCTTTGGCATGTACGCAGCAGTCCTACTTTGGCTCACTTTCAAAGAAATCAAGCACACCTGCAGCGTACAGATCAGACTGCGTTACGATGGTGATCTTTTTGACCTCCGCAGATTAAAAGCGAAATCCAGAGTCCTCACAGATTATATTAGAGAAGCTCAGTATGCTGACGATATCGCAATCTTCAGTGATACACCAGAGGGCCTGCAGATGTTATTATCCTCCTACAATGACGTCGCTAAGAGAATGGGTCTCTGCATCAACACAGTCAAAACGGAGACCATGTGTATTGGCAATGCAGCTGAGTTCTTTATTGACGACATAAAATTGGCCAACGTTACTCGCTTCAAGTATCTCGGCAGTTATGTCAGGAGTGACTGCTCTATGAGGGAAGAACTTGCATCTCGCATTCAAGCAGCATTGTGTGCTTTTGGCCGTCTGCGCAAGAGCGTGTTTGATTCGCATGACCTCACAGTCTCTACCAAAGTCGCAGTTTACAATCAGTGCCTTATGCCCCTCCTGATGTATGGCAGTGAAACCTGGACCCTATACCAGCACCAGGTCAGGCAGCTTTGCATAATCCAACAGCGTCACCTTCGCCTGATACTAAACATCAAGTTGGACGATTTCATCAGCAATGAGGAGGTGCTGCGGCGGGCACACGTCGAAGACATCGAGATCAAGCTTGTAATGAGTCGCCTGCGCTGGTTAGGTCATGTCTGTTGAATGAATGATGATAGGCCGGTGAAGGAACTCCTGTATTGTGAGCTGGCTCATGGTTCTCGCAAAGTAGGTCGACCCAAACTCTGTTTTAAGGACACATGCAAAAATGCATTGAAGTGTGCCGATGTTTTAGATCAATGGCAATTGGTAGTACATGATAGAGCGGAATGTAAGAACCTCACGAGGAAAGTTTGCAGGGTGCATAATACAAAGAGAGTGATCGCTCACGAGAAAAGACGGGCTCGACGCAGAGCGGAGAGAAGTAAAGAAGGAACTGTGGATATACCCGTTTTGGGTGAAAGGCGATAATATACAATTATTCTATCAGATTTCAGCACTAAATTAGTTAAGAAATCAGCAAATTCGGATAAAAATTCTGAGTAGGTTGATGGGGGATGATAAACTATGGCAAATAAAATTGGGTTTAACTTAAAATTGCTAAAGTGCCCAATACTGAGGACCAGGCCTTCAAAGGAATTATAACATGTTTTTTGCTTTACATTAACTAGTAATTTGGAATGGTAAATTGTTGCTACTCCTCCTCCACGACCAGAACTTCTGGGATTTTGACAGTTTAAATAACCAGAGGGAGTTGATTCATTTAAACCAGCATAATCCTCTTGCCCTAACCAAGTCTCTGTAAGGGATATTAAATCAATCTGATGATCAATTAACAGATCATGGACTAACAGAGACTTGGGAGTTAGAGACCTAATATTTAATAAACCACATTTAATTTTTAAATTATGAGGAGGAACAGAGGCCAAATCATTCAATTTAGAGGCTTTATGTTTAATTTGAGTTTTACCAATATTTTGCTTAATCACTTTGGGATGCTTATATATTATATTTTTATTTACTTTGGAGGGAGCAGATGATTCTCTGATGGGGAAGACAGGGGCTAAGTTGAGGGGTGGCAGATGAAGAGGAGCTGCAGAGAGGCGTGTAAGACTGCGACTCTGCTTCCTGGTCCCAACTCTGAATAGTCAAGGTTTTGGAAATTTGGATAAAAAAGATGCCAGATTGTTAGATAAATGAGAAGCACCATCCAAAGTGGGATGAATGCTGTCTCGTCTCATAAGACCAAGTTTTCCCCAAAATGAGCTCCAATTGTCAATGTAGCCCACGTCATTTGCAGGACACCACACAGACAGCCAGCGGTTCAAGGATGACGAGCGGCTAAACATGTCATCACTGGTCAGATTGGGGAGGGGCCCAGAGAATACTACAGTGGCAGACATCGTTTTTGCAAAGTCACACACCGATTCTACATTAAGTTTCGTGACTTCCGACTGCCGGAGATGGATGTCATTAATGCCAGCATGAATAACAATTGTGTTATTGTGTTACGTATGCAGGGTCTTCTGCGGTGGCACATCCAACAATACAGTCTTCAGTTAATAAAATAATTGTTTTGGTTACTTTTCTTAAAAATGAGCCATTATTTTCAAGATCACCCATTAATGGTTTGTACTATTGACTCTTTTCCCACCAGTGTGTTAACAGACAAAAATAGAAATCATGATGCAAACACATAAGTCACTAAATTGTTTATTACAATCAGCAGCAAATTCCAGATTATTCAGAATGTGCAAAATTCCAACTGTAAGACTGGATCACTCAGCAGCTGGGATGTGCAGAGCACACTGGTCCCAGTTCAGCAGCTCTTAGGCCTGCATCTCTGTAAATAGTGACGCAAGGTCCAGTTTGGGGTGGATTGTTTCCCTCTTGCCTAGACAAAAGACAGAAATGGGTGGTGGTTAAATTAAGGAAGTTTAAAACATATTTGGGAAATACACTTGTTGCTAAAAGCCAGTGGTGGAATGTGAATGAATGAATGAATCTTTATTTCGGATAGATTAACAGTAAAGATTAAAAGAAAATAGAATAATATAACAAAGGGGAAAAATCTAACAAGGTCAAATTAAACAGTAACTCCTCTGATTATACAGTTCAACATAGGTTATCTGAAATGGGTGATGGCTGAAGCCGCAGCTTATATTGCCCACCCATATTCCATCCAAGAATTCAAAAGAAAAACAAAACAGGAGCGATTCCAATTCCAATGTGAATATAAAGTACTTTGTTGTTGTATTTAACCACAATTTTCATGTAGCTGTGCTTCAGTCGAGTAGATTTTATAAGGGATGCGTTACATTTAAAATCATCTGTTTTTACTGTGGCCTCAGCAATCAGAATGAATTAATACATTCACTTGAATGGAATCTAGTGTGGCGGCAATGAAATAATAAGCAGCGAACTGAGAGTTTTTGAGGGAGTTTATTAATCATACCGCCATCGCAGAACTCACCCCAGCGCCGTGCAGGCGCGCCGGAGCAAGCTCTCAGGCTCTCAGGCAATCGTGTGGTCAGTTGAGCAGTCGTCAGAGAGAGAGAGAGAGAGAGTTACAGAGCAATGCAGTTTAAATACCCCACTACAGACAATGCATTCACAGCAGTAGGCATGGACATTTGCATTTGAGAGTCACCCACATCAATAGAAGGATTACTGACAGGAAGACATTTGCATTTGAGAGTCACCCATAACAATAGGAAGATTACTGGCAGGAAAAAGCTAGACAAAGGGAGGCTGCCTATTGATATCAATACACACATCTCATTGTTCTGCCAATTGCTCCAGCTGAGCGCTCCGCTTGTCCCAGTCTGTTGTGGGGGTCACCCACAGTACTCCCCCCAGAGGGTTCAGCGGGAAGCTGAGGCCTCGATAGTCCGGCTTTGGGAGCGAGCTGCGGGGAAAGCTCGCTGCAGGCAGCGGTGGAGGGAGGTGGGGTGGGGGTAGCAAGTGCCGGCCCGGGACGGCGAATTTGTCTGGGCCGCGCAAAAATTGTCTGTGGATCCGCGATGTTGAGGGGCTGTCCCGTTGAACGGGCAGAGGTCCACAACAGCTGTGTGAAGAAAAATTTGTCTCTGACTCCTCTCGCGGCTATGAAGAAAAACAGGAGCTGCAAGGCTGCGTAGCAGCTGTGAGAAAAAAGGAGCTGCAGCTGTGTGAGGTACTTGGCGTGTTGGCTTTAGGTGCGCGCGCGCAGCCCTAAAGCCCTCGGGGACAGCTGACAGCTGAATTCCCTTTGTGCGCCGTGGCTGAGACCCGTACAAAATCCTGTGAGCGAGCTGCGTGCGTGCTTCAGGTGTGTGAGCAGCCCTGAAGGTTCTGTGTGCAGCGGCGAAGGACGATGGCGGTCTGTGGAGCCGTTATTGTCCCGTGCGTGGTGCGCCGTCCTTGTAACCCCCCAGTGTGCGTGTGGGGTTCGGTGCTTGGAAGGTCCGCTGTAGAGGCGAGTCAGGGTCAGGGAGCTTGCTGGAGATCAGAGTAGTCGGCGCCGATGGTCATCCCTGTTCAGGTTGTTGCTGTAGTTCGGTCATGGTGCGTTCAGGTCCACGCACTGCGTTCTCCGTCGGCCCTGGAGGTCGCCATCGTGGAGAGAGGACGAGGTGCGTGCGCTCTCATGTGGAGGAGCAGTGAGAGGGGCCAGTCCCAGCATGGATGTGCAGATTTCAGGCTTGCAGATCTCACCATGAAGCTTTCTGCAGCTTTCCCGGTTGTGGGTGATCTCCGGAGAGTTTCGCCTGGTGGTGGCTCTGCGTCGAGGTCTCCCTGTAACAGAAGGGAGGGCAGATCATTTGCGTCAGGCTGCTGCGTTCGCTTGTCGTCGGAGAGTCACCGCCGGGGGATGCCAGCGTGTTCTTTTCTTGGGTCGGGTCACCAGTGTGGCTGTCCAGACCAGAAGGTTGCGTTGCACAAAGCGTGTGCTTTCTCGGGGTCACCAGTGTGGCGACAATGTAATAATAAGCAGCGAACTGAGAGTTTTTGAGGGAGTTTATTAATCATACCGCCATCACAGAACTCACCCCAGCGCCATGCAGGCGCGCCGGAGCAAGCTCTCAGGCTCTCAGGCAATTGTGTGGTCATTTGAGCAGTCGTCAGAGAGAGAGAGAGAGAGTTACAGAGCGATGCAGTTTAAATACCCCACTACAGACAATGCATTCACAGCGGTAGGCATGGACATTTGCATTTGAGAGTCACCCACATCAATAGGAGGATTACTGACAGGAAGACATTTGCATTTGAGAGTCACCCATAACAATAGGAAGATTACTGGCAGGAAAAAGCTAGACAAAGGGAGGCTGCCTATTGATATCAATACACACATCTCATTGTTCTGCCAATTGCTCCAGCTGAGTGCTCTGCTTGTCCCAGTCTGTTGTGGGGGTCACCCACACTAGTACTTTAACTGAGGGTGTGCATCACCATCACCGAGTATGGAGTCGCTCAGTCAGAATATGGAATTTTTATCAATAAAAGTTTGTCTTGTCTGTAAAAGTGTCTCTTCTTGCCCTGGCTTCAAGTGTAGGCAGTGTTTTGTACTTGTATTGCTAAAATATAAAAGGAAGCACTACAATTGGTCTCAAATATTTGTAATGTGTCCTGTTACTGCATGAGTTTATTGATGATAGACTATAAACTACACATATAAACTAAGTTATATTGATGACTGAACAACTCCCATTCCCCAAAAGATACAGTTATGAACATAACTCACAAAGGATCACACAAGTGATCTGACAAAAAAATAAATACATTAACAAGCGGTTTATTTTACAGTTGATGTGCCATTCATTTTCAATTTTCTGTAATTAATATTCACACAGTCAAATAAATCTCAGTTCAGTCCCTTTTATATTAAGTGGAAATTGTGCTACTTTGGTTGTACTACTTTGGTTTTGACACTTTACCTATAAAAGCAAAGTATTTCAGTACTTTCCACAGTGGCGAGGTCTGTTGTGGGGCGGCTGCGTTTCCTTTCCTCCTGCCTAGACGAACAACAGAAATGGATGTTGATTAGTTAAAGCAAGTTTAACACTTATACAGGTACATCTCAAAAATTATAATATCATGAAAAAGTTCAATATTTTTGTGACTCATTTCAGAAAGTGAAACCCATATATAGATTCATTACACGGACAGTGATATATTGCAAGTGTTTATTTTAATTTTGATGATTATGGCTACAGTCCATATTAACCAACACCTCAGCGGCCAACATTTCTATTTAAAAACTTAAATTCTATTAAAATAAATAAACGCTTGAAATATATCACTGTCTGTGTAATGAATGTATATAATATATGGATTTCTCATTCTGAAATGAGTGACAAAAAATATTGAATTTTTTCATGACATTCTAATTTTTGGAGATGTACCTGTGTTAGGGAAATACACTTAAAGTCAGTGATGGGATGTGACAAAAATGCTTCGTTTCCCTGACAAGCACCGCAGGATCCACTCTGTACAGGTACAAGTACATTATCAATCCAGGGATTTATGGTGGAACAGCACAACGACACTTTCCAACACCTTTTATGGAAAATCCACAGAATCGGTGTGTGGGTCTACTCTGATGCTTTAGAAAATTATATGAATGACTTTATAAATCACTGGTTTGAAAAAGCACCTGTATATGTTGAGATTTCGGCTCCTGTGGTCCACTTGACCTGCATCCACAAACACTGACGGAGGCTAAACCCTGGCATGTGGACACACATTCTAGGAAGAAATTACACACAATTTAATGCACAGCACCAAAGTGCAGCACGTACACAAACCAGGACTTTAACCAGGATTAACATATTTCATCGTTTTGCTCTCACAAGCGAATACTTAGGACAAAACAAGCGCGAATCAGCAGTTGGTACTAGCTAGCTACTAGCTAATACTCGTTAGCCAGCACAGGACAGCGCTGTATGGCTCAAAAAAAGTGAGCTTAACACCAACAGGATAAATAAGCGAACAGATGCACAATATTACAAATCACTCACCATCGATGGTTCTCTCACATTCGTCTTCAGCTTGTCCGTAGTCCGGTTCTATGCTGGGCTGCATCTGTATCGGTGCCGGTTGCTCCTCACTGTGGATCTGGCACCAAGCAGAGAAAACCCCGCACCTCTTTGTTGGACCACGGTGTAGATTTCCGCAAAACCTACAACACTGTCTGTATTAATATCATATTTACTCCGTGACCGAGTTAGTCCGTGAAATATTGCAAATGGCGGTCGTGTAAATTCCACTGAAGACGGACGCTTTCGTGACGTTATGCACTGACCAATCAGTGGCTCGCAGTCTGTTGACGTCACATCTCAGCTTGACTCAGCACGGTTGTACCCTGCCCTCGATCAGGCACAAAAATAGCACCTGTTAAACCGTGCTGGGTACAGTGGAAAAAGCTAGAAAGCGAGTCGAGTAGAAGTGAGTAAGGCCAAAGCGATACTAGTGGAAAAGGGCCATAAGAGAATGGATGATTTCATTGAAAAACACAACCTCCTTACAGGCAGTCAGTATGGTTTTAGAGCAGACAAATCTACATCTTTGGCACTGATTGAACTCATAGAAGAAATTACTAGTTGTGTAGATAAAAAACGTTTGCTGTAGGAGTATTCATAGATTTAAAGAAAGCTTTTGACACCATTGATTAGATTAGATTAGATTAGATTAGATTAGATTCAACTTTATTGTCATTACACATGTATGAATACAAGGTAACAAAACACAGTTTAGCATCCAATCAGAAGTGCAAAGGACAGCAGTGCAGTATATAAGGTAATTAACAGTATGTGCAATTTAAGCAAATATATGCAAATATATGCAGCAGTGCAGAAAGTTAAGAGTACTGTTATGTGCAAATAATGTACAATAAGTTAGATGGGCAGTTATGTACAGGTGAGGATGGTAAGAGATGATGGTAAGAGAGTCAGCGGGGAACTAAGTTCAATAACGTGACAACTGTTGGAAAGAAACTGTTCCTAAACCTGCTGGTTCTAGTCCGAAGGCTTCTGAAATGCCTTCTGGAGGGGAGAAGCTGGAACAGTCCATGAGCAGGATGGTTGGAGTCCCTAAGAATGCTGCGTGCCCGGCGCAGACATCTTTTTCCTGTAGACATCCTCTATAACTGAAAGTGGAGTCCCTGTGATGCGTTGGGCGGTTTTCACCACCCGCTGCAGCGCCTTACGGTCAGCGACAGAGCAGCTCCTATACCAGACTGTGACACAGTTGTTCAGGGTACTCTCTATCACGCAGTGGTAGAAGTTGCCCAGGATGTCAGTTGACAGATGGTTCTTCTTCAGTGTCCTCAAGAGGAAGAGGCGCTGATGGGCCTTCTTGATCAGGCTGGTGGTGTTAACTGACCAGGACAGGTCCTCCGAGATGTGGGTCCCCAGGAATTTGAAGCTGGGGACACGTTCAACAGCTATGCCATTGATAAGGATGGGGTCATGTGTCTCTCCCCTCTCCTTCCTGTAGTCCACTATGAGCTCCTTGGTTTTGCTGGTGTTAAGGAGCAGGTTATTGTCAGCGCACCAAGTAGCCAAGTACTCAACCTCTGCCCTGTAATCTGACTCATCGTTGTCCCTGATGAGTCCAATCACCGTGGTGTCATCTGCGAACTTTATGATGGAATTGGATCCATACATAGGCGTGCAGTCATGGTTGAAGAGGGGTACACCAGCGTTGAGTGTGATGACGGAAGAACGGTTGGGGCCTGACCTAACATGCTGGGGTCTGTTGGTCAGAAAATCCATGATCCAGTTGCAGGTGGAGGTACTGATTCCCAGGTCCCCAAGTTTAGTGATCAACTTGGAGGGGATAACTGTGTTGAATGCTGAGCTGAAGTCAACAAACAGCATTCTTGCGTAGGTGTTCTTGTCATCCAGGTGTGAGAGTACATAGTGCAGCGCTGTAGAAACCGCATCCTCTGTACTCCTGTTGCTCCGGTAGGCAAACTGGTGAGGGTCCAGTGTAGGGGGCAGGCATTTTTTGAGCTGTGCCAAGACCAGTCGCTCAAAGCACTTCATGACTATGGGCGTCAGTGCCACAGGGCGATAGTCATTTAGGCACAATGGTGTTGAATGTTTCGGCACTGGTACTATTGAAGTGGTCTTGAAGCACGCTGGTACCATGGCCTGGGCCAGGGACAGGTTGAAGATGTCTGTGAAGACCCCTGCCAGCTGCTCAGCGCATGCCCTCAGCACACACCCAGGAATGCCGTCAGGGCCAGCAGCCTTACGTACGTTGACATGACTCAGTGCGTTACGGACGTCGGTGTGGGTGAGTGTGAGGTGGTGGAGGTCGTCAGAGGGTGGGAAATTGATGTTCTTTTCGTTATTGTCCTTGTCAAAATGAGCATAGAAGTCATTTAGCTCATTGAGAAAGGGCACAGTCATGGCTATAGGTATGGAGTTGCTGGGCTTATGATCAGAGATAGCTTGAATGCCCTGCCACATGCGTCGGGGGTCAGAGTCCCCAAAATGTTCCTCCACCTTCAGCTTGTAGCTGTGCTTGGCCTTCTTGATGCCCCTCTTCAGATCTGCCCTGGATGAACTGTAGGCCTGTGCATCACCAGATCTAAAGGCATTGTTACGTGCCTTTAGCAGAAGCCGCACTTCTCTGTTCATCCACGGCTTCTGATTTGGGTACGTGGTGATCTGTCTTTCCGTGGTGACACTGTCAATAGTGGTGTTGATATGGTCCAGGACTGAGTGGGTGTAAGAGTCGATGTTTATGTGGGAGCCACAGGTAGCCTGAGAGGTGAACATACTCCAGTCTGTGTTCCTAAACTTCTCCTGGAGTACAGAGTCAACCCCCTCTGACCACACTTTGATGGTCCTCACTGATGGCTTCACCCGGTTGATGAGCGGTACATACTTGGGGGTAAGGAACAAGGATAAGTGATCAGACTGACCTAGGTGGGGGAGGGGAGTTGCTGTGTAGGCTCCCACAATATTGGTGTAAACATGGTCCAATGTTTTGTCCCCTCTTGTGTGACAGGAGACATGCTGGTAGAATTTAGGAAGCACTGTCTTGAGGTTAGAGTGGTTAAAATCACCCGCCACAATAAATGCTGCCTCTGGGTGTGCAGTTTGTTGTTTGCTAATAGCTGCATGCAGTTCTTTCATAGCAAGCTTAGCATTAGCATCCGGAGAAATGTAAGCAGCTGTTATGATGGTACAAGTGAACTCGCGTGGCAGATAGAAAGGTCTACATTTAACCATGAGAAACTCCAGGTTAGCTGAGCAGTGTCTCTCAACAGTGACAGAGTTCGTGCACCAAGCCTTGTTAATATAAATGCACACTCCCCCACCTCTGGTCTTACCGGAGTCATCTGCTGCTCTGTCTGCCCGGAGCGTGTGTAGGCTGGCTAGCTCAACAGCATTGTCGGGTGTTCCACTGTGTAGCCATGTTTCCGTGAAAATCATGATATTGCAGTTCATAAGTCTCTTATTGTTAGTGATCCGAAGCCGTAGTTCATTCATTTTGTTCGCCAGTGACCGTACATTAGCGAGGAAAATACTGGGTAGAGAAAGCCGTACGGTGTTAGCTTTAGCTTAGCTCTTAGCCCACCGCGCTTCCCCCGTCTTTGTTTACGGTCTCTACGCCACCTGCGAGCACTTCCGGTTGGCCGGGAAGCCTGCCGAGCATCGGGTGTTCTCCGGAGCTCAGGGATGAGACGTAGGTTGCTGATAAAAAGATCGTTATTGTTATTTTGTAATCCAATGTCCAAAAGCTCATTTCGGGTGTAATATGTGAAAGCGAAGCTGTTCTGAACGAACATACCCGAAATGAGCAGAAATAACACTGCTAATCCACAAAATCTGAAGAGACGCTGAGCCTCGCGTTGTGCACGTGCCGTCATCTTGGTCAGAATGATCACAGAATTCTACTGAGGAAATTGGAAAGGTATGGGATAAGAGGGGTCGGACTGAGTTGGGTGAAAAGTTACTTTAGTAACAGACAACAATTTGTACAAATAGGTGAGCACAAATCATCCTTCATGGACATCACTTGTGGTGCACCCCAGGGGTCAGTTTTGGGATCCAAACTCTTTATCTTATGTCATGATTAATAAAGCTTGACAGCACATGTGCACGATGCCAACGCACAGGAGGAACCACACAGAGGGGCACGTTTGAAAGTTTTATTAAATCTCAAAAAACCAAAGCGCACAGCTGCAGAAACAGTCACTCGCCAGAGGGATGGCCCTGTGGAGAGAAGACACGAGCTGTGAGCAGAGGAATGGAGTAAGGGGAAATGGGCGAGCCAAATTGCCACTTACTTGGGAAATCCAGGGATGACTGGCAGGACCCAGCGAGGAATAGAGGAACCAGTAGGGTAAGGGGGGAAGATGAGCTGACGGTGCCTGACTGGGTGGAGCAGGAGCTGAGGACAGTCAGATGTGGCAGGAGAGCGCACACAGTCCAAGAGACACACCTACATGGTGGCAGCAACCTGAGGAAAAGGAGAAATAGGGTGAGATAACGTTTTCACACTTATTGCTTAGACTTGCTTGCCTATAACGGGCAGTATACCCAGACGAGCCAGTGTTGACTGCGCGGAGAGAGCGTCCTTAAGTACGCTGGCTGATGAGCGAGTGCAGGTGTGTCTTCTGCCTCAGGTGTCGTGATGAGTTAGTGAATGTGAGACAGGATGGGAGGGGCGAACTACCGCTGCCCATGACAATCTTATATATACTGTAAATGACATATGCCAAGTATCAAAAATTCTGAAATTTATTTTGTTTGCGGATGACACAAATATCTTTTGCACTGGTGAGAATTTTCAGCAAGTTTTAGAGGTGGTCACAACAGAAATGAAAAAGTTAACGCAGTGGTTCAACATAAATAAATTTTCTCTAAATCTGCCAAAAAACAAAGATTATTTTGTTTGGAAATTACAAAAAAAATCATGAAATAATGGTAACAATAGATGATACCAGAACTGAAATAGTACAGGATAATAAGTTTCTGGGGGTGACGCTAGACAATAAAATCTGCTGGAAATCTCACATCAGTCACATCCGGGCCAAGTTAGCAAAATGTACAGGGATACTGGGGAAGATAAGACACATTTTGGACCATAAATCATTATTCTTACTGTACAATTCACTGTTTTTACCATATCTTAACTACTGTGTAGAGGTTTGGGGAAACACCTACAAGACCAACCTACAGCCAATATGCACATTACAAAATAAAAGCTAATAGGATAATAAATAATGTAGGATATAGAGACCATACCAACTTGTTGTTTTTAAAGTCACATGCCACAAAGTTCATGGATTTAGTTAAATATAAGACAGCACAAGTAATGTACAGGGCAATTAATAATCAACTCCCAACTAATATACAAAAAATATTCAAAAACTGAGATGATTATAATTTGAGAGGAGACTTAAACTTCACAAAACCTAAGGTACGAACAACAAAGAAAAGCATGTACATATCTGTCTGTGGGGTGGATTTGTGGAACAGCCTGGAGTTGGAACTGAAACTATGTACAAACAGAAATCAATTCAAAAATACGTATAAACATTATTTGCTGAAAGGATATATGCTAGAGGGGTCGTAATAATTTGTAAAATGCACTAAGCTCACTCTGGGACACTGTGGTATGGTAGGTTGGACAGTACTGTGTATATCTGTGTTGTTTGGGGCTGGGCATAGATGCACTTGGGGCGGGTTTGGGAAAACCCCCACAACAGACTAAGGACAGACAGCTCGCTACTCCTGTTTTTTTTTTCCACTGCACTACTGAGATGTAATGTGCCATTCATGCATTGTGTTCATGCGTTCTGTCCTTACTGTGACCTAGAGACTGAGATCAATACCCATACCAACTGCTGTGAATGCTCTTTCATGTATTGTTGTAACTGGGTATATATGCTGCACGATCCTGTAACTCACTCTCTCCTTCAACTGCTGCTGCTGCTGGACACACACACTCTGTGTCCCCTCACGAGAGCCTGAAGATCTCGCTCCAGTCTGCTCACACTTGGGCTGGAGCGGAGTTCTGTGACGGCGGTGTGATTTAATAAACCTGCTTAAAACCTTCACCACGCTGCTTTATCTCATGCCGCCGCACTGGTGACCCTGAACATGCACACGTTTTGTGCAAAGCAACCTTCTGGTCTGGACAGCTACACTGGTGACCCATTCTTCATGATGAGATCTGCACGTCTGAGACCTGCTCATCCACGCTGGACCGGCCATGCTCGCAGCTCCCCCACACGAGAGCGCATGCACCTCGTCCCCTCTCCACGACGGCGACCTCCAGGTCCGGAGGAGAACGCAGTGCGTGGACCTGAACGCACCATGGCCGAGCGGTGACAAAGATCGTCTCCTCCCTCTCACCGCTCCAACACATCTGCACGAGCCCGAGGGACAAAGATCGTCTCCTCCCTCTCACCACTCCAACGCATCTGCATGAGCCCGAGGGACAAAGATCGTCTCCTCCCTCTCACCGCTCCAACGCATCTGCACGAGCCCAAGGGACAAAGATCGTCTATTTTTTTTTTTCTCTCCCGGCGCCACACGAGTAGGCTGCCCTTTGCAACAGCGGCTCGATTCCGAGTCTTTTTCCCCTCCTCTCCCTTTTTGATCCGTCTTTTTTCACTCCACTTATATCACGGACACACAGATCGTCCCAAATGTCTCCTGAGCCGGAGGACGGAGCCACTGTTTATAGCAGGATACGATACAGCAGGGAAGAGCTGCTAGCATTCAACCGCCACCCGGTCCCATTGGAAAAACTCGACATACCAAGAGAACTGAGGCGAAAACGCCGCGGCTGCCGGGCTGGAGTAAGGCGGAGGACAAAAAATATAAGGTACAGACCCTCCCTTCCATCTATTGTTATGGGAAATGTACGGTCGATACTGGGAAAGGTAGATGAGCTAGCGGCTATCTCCCGTTACGATAGCACTTACCGGGAGTGCTCTCTCCTTTTGTTTACTGAGACGTGGCTAACTGAACTAGCAGCAGATGCTAACATTGAGCTGGAGGGTTTTCACATGATACGGGCAGACCGAACACCAGACAGTGGCAAAGCAAGGGGCGGTGGAGTGATAATGTATGTTAACAACAACTGGTGCAGACCGGGACATATCACTGTTAAACAGCGACACTGCAGCAAAGACATTGAGTTGCTAGCTGTTAGCATGAGGCCTACATATCTCCCGAGAGAACACTCACACGTGATCTGCATTGTTGTTTATGCAAATCCGACGGCGAACGCTGGGACAGCGCGTGACATCATCCATTCAGTAACCAGCAGGCTGCAGACAGAACACCCAGATGCTCTTCTCCTCATCTCAGGCGATTTCAACCATGTTTCACTATCTCCCATTCTACCCACGTTCACCCAGTATGTCACATGCCACACTAGAGACAATAAAACACTGGACTTATTCTACGCAAACACTAAGGAGGCGTACACCTCATCACAGCTCCCCCCACTCGGGAGATCGGATCACAACTTGGTTCATCTCCGGCCGGTGTACAAACCCCTAGTGCACAGACAACCTCCGGCCATGCACACTGTGGAGTTATGGTCTGAGGAGACAATGGAC
The DNA here is from genome assembly GCA_020510985.1 of Pholidichthys leucotaenia. Taxonomy (NCBI): domain Eukaryota; kingdom Metazoa; phylum Chordata; class Actinopteri; order Cichliformes; family Pholidichthyidae; genus Pholidichthys; species Pholidichthys leucotaenia. The sequence goes on along the minus strand of CM035839.1, from coordinate 294,232,779 downwards.
ACTCTACAGGGCTGTTTTGAAGCCACCGCCTGGAAGCAGCTCTGTGATCCACATGGTGAGGACATCGATGGCCTCACTCACACCTTCACGGACTACCTCAGCTTCTGTGTGGACAAATCCGTTCCCACCAAGACCATACGGCGTCACTCAAACAACAAACCCTGGATCAACCCTGAGATAACAACATTTCTGAGAGAGAAGAAGAGGATCTTCAGGTCAGGGAATAGGGAGATGCTGAAGTCCGTAGAGAGGGAGCTGAGGAGAAAGATCAGAGTAGGCAAGGACAGCTTCAGGAAGAAGATGGAGGACAAGCTGCAACAGAGCAACATCAGCGGGGTCTGGAGAAACCTCAAAACCATCACTGGGCTCCAGAATACCTCCCCCCAGGCCATGGGGGCAGGGAGTGGGCGAACAACCTGAATCTGTTTTTCAATAGGTTTGACCAACCGCCCTCCCCCCTGTCTGCACAACAACCACTGCTGCCTCTAAAGAAATCAAGTCCTGCTGCCCACTCCCCACTCCACCAACACCCCCCCACTCCCAACACACAGCCCCCCATCCTGACCCTGACCAGGACCCAGGTGAGGACGGACTGAGGAAGATCAAGGCGAGGAAGGCGTCGGGACCGGACGGCATCAGCGCAAAGCTCCTCAAGTCCTGTGCAGACCAGCTGTGTGGGATTGTGACGTATATCTTCAACCTGAGCCTGAAACTGGGGAGGGTACCACAGCTGTGGAAAACATCTTGTGTGGTACCTGTACCAAAAACTTCCCACCCCAAAGACCTGAACAGCTACAGACCGGTGGCCTTGACGTCCCACTTGATGAAGACCCTGGAGAGACTGCTCCTTGCTCACCTCCGCCCCCTGGTGGAACCAGCGATGGATCCACTCCAGTTCGCCTACCAGCATGGCATTGGGGTGGAGGATGCAGTGATCTTCCTTCTTCACCGTTCTCTGTCCCACCTGGAGAAGCCCGGGAATATGGTGAGGATAATGTTCTTTGACTTCTCCAGTGCTTTCAACACCATCCAACCGATGATCCTGAAGGACAAGCTGCTGCGCGCAGGGGTGGACCAGCACCTGTCATCATGGATCCTGGACTACCTCACGAACCGGCCTCAGTTTGTGAGAACCCGGGACTGTGTGTCCGACACAATCATCAGTAGCACGGGGGCCCCCCAGGGAACGGTGCTGGCTCCCTTCCTGTTCACTCTTTATACTGCGGACTTCTCAAACAACACAACACACTGCCATCTACAGAAGTTCTCTGATGACTCTGCAATCGTTGGCCTCATCTCCAATGGAGATGAAGCTGAGTACAGAGGGCTTATCCAGGACTTCGTGGACTGGTGCCATCGGAACTGCCTCCAGATCAACGCAAGAAAAACTAAGGAGCTGGTGGTGGACTGCCGCAGGCAAGGACAACCCCTCACAGCACCAGTAAATATACAGGGAACAGACATCGAGATGGTGACGGCCTATAAGTACCTGGGTGTTCATCTGAACAATAAACTAGACTGGTCACACAATACTGATGCACTCTACAAGAAGGGACAGCGCAGGCTGTTCCTGCTGAGGAGACTCAGGTCTTTTGGTGTACAAGGCGCGCTGCTGAAGACATTCTATGACACGGTGGTGGCATCAGCCATCACTTTTGGAGTGGTCTGCTGGGGCAGTGGCATTACAGCTGCCGATAGGAAGAGACTGAACAAACTGATCAAGAAAGCTAGCTCTGTCCTGGGGCAGCGCCTTGATCCGGTGGAGGAGATAGGAGAGAGAAGGACGGTGGCTAAACTGTCATCTCTGCTGGAGTCCGAGTTCCACCCTATGCAGGACATACTGAATGCACTGAGGAGCTCATTTAGCAGCAGACTACATCATCCCAGGTGCACAACCGAGAGGTTTCGCAGGTCCTTCCTACCAACGGCTGTCAGACTGTACAACCTAAGCAGGGCTGCTCGCAGAGATAGCAAAAAGACGTAACAAACTAATAGTTTTTTGAATGCAAAAGATGCAATAGACTTACACAATGGTCCCCTCCGGCATACAACTAGGAAAATATCGGTCGCTATGGAGAGTGAGAATATGTATGGGCACATAATCATACCATGTAGGATAACTAAGTAGACGGTTGTGCTGTTTCATCCCATCTAGCAACAATGCTCTGCACTGTGTGTGTTTATATATTTACATATTTATTCCATCTAGCTACAATGCTCCGCACTGGGTGTGTTTATGTTTATATAGCTATATATTTATTCCATCTAGCTACAATGCTCCGCACTTTGTGTTTATATATCTACATATTATTCCATCTAGCTACATTGCTCCGCACTGTGTGTTTACATATTCATATATTTATTCCATCCAGCTACAATGCTCTGCACTGTGTGTCTGTGTGTGTGTATATATATATTTTATAGTAATATGTACATATGTATATTAGCTGCTCTTGCTTGCTTGTTTTTTTTTTTTTCTTGCCTTCTGATTGTTGCTCTGAGTGTTGCTATCCCTGTGCTGTTGCAATCCTGGAATTTCCTCGTTGTGGGACTAATAAAGGCTTATCTTATCTTATCTTATCTTATCTTATCTTATCTTATTCCCTCTCACCGCTCCAACACATCATGGCCAATCTGCAGCCACAGCTCAACTTGGATATTATCGGCGCCGTCTGCGCTGATCTCCACCAAGATTCTGGACCCTGACTCGCCCCTCCAGCGGCCCACCCACGCACGGAACCCCTGCACACGCACCGGGGAGATACGAGGACGGCGCACCACGCACGGGATGCATTCGGCTCCACAGACCTCTAGCATCCTTCGCCGCTGCACACAGAACCTTCAGCGCTGCTCGTACACCTGAAGCACGCAAGCAGCTCGCCCACAGGATTTTCTAATGGTCTCAGCCACGGCACATAAGGGAATTCAGCCGTCAGCTTTTCCCGAGGGCTTTAGGGCTGCGCCCGCACCTAAAGTCAACACGCCAAGTCCCTCTGCTTCTATTTTTTTTTTTTTACAGCCGCTATGCAGCCTCGCCGCTCCTGTTTTTCTTCATGGCCACGAGAGGAGTCAGAGACAAATTTTTCTTCTTGTGATCTCCGCACGCTCAACGGGACAGCCCATCGACATCGCGGAGCAACAAGCAATTTTTGTGCGGCCCGGACGATTTCGCCGTCCCCGGCCGGCATTTACTACCCCCCACTCCCCTCCACCTTCGCCGGCACAGAGCTTTTCCTGCTCGCTGCCAAGCTGCACTACCAAGGTCTCGGCCCCCTGCCGAGCCCTCTGGGGGGGAGCAGTGTGGCAGGTTTGGGAAAACCCCCACAACAGACTAAGGACAGACAGCTCGCTACTCCTGTTTTTTTTTTCCACTGCACTACTGAGATGTAATGTGCCATTCATGCATTGTGTTCATGCGTTCTGTCCTTACTGTGACCTAGAGACTGAGATCAATACCCATACCAACTGCTGTGAATGCTCTTTCATGTATTGTTGTAACTGGGTATATATGCTGCACGATCCTGTAACTCACTCTCTCCTTCAACTGCTGCTGCTGCTGGACACACACACTCTGTGTCCCCTCACGAGAGCCTGAAGATCTCGCTCCAGTCTGCTCACACTTGGGCTGGAGCGGAGTTCTGTGACGGCGGTGTGATTTAATAAACCTGCTTAAAACCTTCAACAACGCTGCTTTATCTCATGCCGCCGCACACTGACTGTATGTATGTAGGGATGATGGGTGTCAACGTTGATATGTATAAAATATAGTTAATTGTCTACTTGGGGTCTTAATTGAGGTAATAGGTATATATTTCTCATGGGTTGTATTTAGGGAAAAGAGGAGTTGGAGTAAATAAGTGTTCACTTCTTCCTTCTCCCTTTCAAGCACTGTACACGGTCACTTTTATTGCATTCGTCATTTGTTTTGTTTTTGCTTTTTTGTTCGAAATAAAGTATTATGGGCATAAATAAAGTATTATGCCCTTATTGGTTGAGCCTTGAGTACTTTTATCGTGTCTATAGTCAGCTTCATGTGTGCTTGTGGTGTGTTCATGTTGCATGTAATTTTGTTTTATAAATACGTGTTTACAAGGATGACACCTGACTACAAAACAAATCTACCTACGGGTATAAATAAAGTAAACTGAACCTGAGCTACCCAATAACAACCACACTTAGGGTCCTATTATGAAAATCTACAGCTCCAATTCCAGTGAAGTTGGGATGTTGTGTAAAATGTAAATAAAAACAAAATACAGTGATTTAAAAATCCTTTTTAAAATCCTTTTTATCCTGTATTCAATTGAACACACTACAAAGACAAGATAATTTAGGAGCAGATTTACTAAGGCAGTGCAAATTAGCGAGTGCGCAAATTAGACAGAGTGTCGATGGAAGTGGCCAATTTTTGCCAGTGATCTACTAACAACAGGCAAAATTATGAACATAGACACAGTCACTTCATTTCAATAATGACCCCCCATCCACAAGAGCACCGCAAAATTAAACACAGGCACACCTGATGAGGAAGTGGGTCATCAACACAGGCACAGTCAGTTCATTGGAGTATAATATAGAAGTTTTTTTAAAGCTTTTTTTAAGCCCCAAACCCACTAAAATAGTTTATTTTTGTTTGTTATATTTCAAAGTTTTGATTTTCATTTCACATGGCAGACTCCTTTGTTTAATATGTATAAATGTAGTATCTGTATCTAATTTAAAAAAGGACTACTCATGAATAAATTGATGATTTGACCAACGTGTTTATTTTATTAACACAAGAACCGTCAAGATGGTCTGATGACTCTGGGGTTTTATTATATGAATAACTTTGATTTAAGAAAATCTACAGGTCTCCTAGTCCATGACTTTTGATAAATATGCATTTTGTTTTCTGAAGTCTGGAACGTAATAAAGTTAAACACACACAATTTCACGTATTCCTCGGACAGCCACAGCAGAGACTGTTGTCATACTATGATGTTGCAATTTCGGGGGACGTCTGGTTCTGTGCTCTTTTTTTTATTTAATAATCTCATTGTTGTTTTCCTCCTCTTGTATCCTGAACTGGGATAGAGAAGAGGGAACTGAATTACCATTTTATGCACAACAAAAAGAAACAAATATAGAACTATGGACAGAGGGAAAAAAATGAAGAAGATTGACAATGTGGAAGAGATTTTGTTTCAAAAGTGAGTGGGGAGTCTGATGGAGAGAGGAGAATGTTTGCTTTTATTCTTGCTCATCCTATTTGCTACTTTTGAGATTTTGCCCCGAAATGTAAAGTGCGTTATAAATGAAATTAATTATTATTATTGTAAGTATCCCCCCCAACCCCCCAACACAGAGAGGGCAATCCACCATTTTCCGGCTGAGGACCATGGACTCAGACTTGGAGGTGCTGATTCTCATCCCAGCTGCTTCACACTCAGTGGCAAACCATCCCAGTAAGACCTGCAGGTCATTGCTGGATGAAGCCAGCAGGACAACATCATCTGCAAACAACAGAGATGAGATCCTGTGGTCACCAAGCACGACAACCTCCGTTCCTTGGCTGCGCCTAGAAATCCTCTCCATAAAAATTATGAACAGGATCGGTGACAAAGGGCAACCCTGGTGGAGTCCAACTCTCACTGGGAATGAGTCCGATCGAGAGTTGGCAATACGAACCAAACTCTCACAATTGTCGTACAGAGACTGAATAGCTCGTAACAACAAGTCCGATACCCCATACTTCTGAAGCACCCGCCACAAAAAACCACAAGGGACGCAGTCGAATGCCTTCTCCAAGTCCACAAAACACATGTAAAGTGGTTGGGCAAACTCCCACGAACCATCGAGGATTCTTGAGAAGGTAAAGAGCTGTCCCCGGGTTGGGGACAGACTCCTGCCCCAAGTGGAGGAGTTTAAGTATCTTGGGGTCTCATTCATGAGTGAGGGAAGAATGGAGCAAGAGATTGACAGACGGATCGGAGCAACATCTGCAGTGATGTGGACATTGTACTGGTCTGTTGTTGTTAAGAGGGAGCTGAGCTCTAAGGCAAAGCTGTCGATTTACCAGTCAAACTACATTCCTACCCTCACCTATGGTCACGAGCTTTGGGTAATGTCCGAAAGAACGAGATCGCAGATACAAGCGGCTGAAATGAACTTTCTTCGTAGGATCACTGGACTCACCCTCAGAGATAGGGTGAGGAGCTCAGTCATCCTGGAGAGGCTCAGAGTAGAACCACTGCTCCTCCACATTGAAAGGAGCCAGTTGAGGTGGTTTGGGCATCTGATCAGGATGCCTCCTGGATGCCTCCCTCTTGAGGTGTTTCGGGCACGTCCCTCTGGGAGGAGACCCTGGGGAAGACCCAGGACTTGCTGGAGAGACTACATCTCCCAGCTGGCCTGGGAACACCTTGGTGTCCTCTCTGAAGAGCTGGAGCAGGTGGCTGGGGAGAGGGAAGTCTGGGCTTCTCTGCTTGAACTGCTGCCTCTGCGACCCCGGAAAAGCGGTAGAAGATGGATGGATGGATGGATGGATGGATGGATGGATATTGTAATTATTATTATTAATAGAAGTAGTAGTAGTAGTAGTAGTAGTAGTAGTAGTAGTAGTAGTAGTAGTAGGCTACATATAAACAAAATGTAATTTAAAAAAATCCTCTGCTGGTTTATGTCCAGTTCAGCACAACACCGATCTCTGTGAGATCGTTTTGAAGTCCCTCCAGCATTTCGCGGGATGTTTTTATGATTGTTACGGCCCAAAAAGCCTGAATTCATGGGAGTGTTTATAAAAAGTTCCAATAAAAATCATGATGTTCTGAGAGGTTCTGCGGAGGTTTTGCACTAAAAGTTGTGGGAAGAATTACAAATTTTAAAGCACATGTTGTTGTTTTTTTTGTTTTTTTTCCAGTTTACTGCAGTGATATTCTATATAACAATACAAGAAAAGCACAGGATTGTCAAACATTTCTTATTACAGTGATTAAGCAGAAACTTCTGCTATACAGAAAAACTCGTTTGTGCAACAGCAAATATAGACTTTAACACAATATCCATTACAACAGCTAAACTGGATTGAATGCATATTAAAGAGTATACAGTCATGTGAAAAAATTAGGACACCCTGTATAAGCCTGTGTTTTTGAAAACATTTTGGACATACAGGTGCATCTCAATAAATTAGAATGTCATCAAAAAGTTGATTTAGAATCAGAATCAGAATGAGATTTATTGCCATTGTTCATGTAGTACACAAACTAGGAATTTGTCTCGGTGCAATGCTGCAACATTAAACATGGAGTAGCACTAAAGATAAAAATAAAAAACTATGCATGCAATAAAAGGTAGAACATGAATAAGTAATACTAATCTATGCAATTTTTTAATATATTAACAAGCAGCAGATATTGTGGAGTTCCACATAGTGCAGTCGGTAGTGCAAAAAGAAAACAGTGATAATTGTCATGTGCCCGGTTGAGCTGCCGTACGTAATGCACGATAGTCTAATAAGTCACTTAGTGTTCAGCAGTCTGATGGCAGAGGGGAAGAAGCTGTTTGTGTAGCGGGAGGTTTTAGTCTGAATGGACCGAAGTCTTCTGCCTGAGGGGAGGGGGGCAAACAGTGCATGTCCAGGGTGTGAAGGGTCGGCTATGATCCGACCTGCACGCCTCCGGGTCCTGGAGATGTACAGGTCCTGGAGGGATAGGAGCTTGCAGCCGATCACCTTCTTTATTTCAATAATTCAATTCAAAAAGTGAAACTCATACTATATTATATAAGATAAGATAAGATAAGATAAGATAAAATAAGATAAGATAAGCCTTTATTAGTCCCACAGCAGGGAAATTCCAGGATTGCAACAGCACAGGGACAGCAACACTCAGAGCAATAATTTAGAAGATAAGATAAATAAGAGCAGTTAATATACATACAGTATGTACACATAAATTACAAATATATATACACAGTTCAGAGCATTGTAGCTAGATGGAATAAACAGCGTAACAGTCTATTTAGTTACCCCACATATAGATTCATTACACACAGAGTGATATATTTCAAGTGTTTATTTCTTTTAATTTTGATGGTTATGGCTTATAGCTCATGAAAACCCCAAATTCAGTTTCTCAAAAAATTAGCATATTACATAAAATTAATTTTAAAAAATTGATTTTTAATAGAAATGTTGGCCGACTGAAAAGTATGTCCATGTACACATTCAATACTTAGTCGGGGCTCGTTTTGCATAATTACTGCATCAGTGCAGCGTGGCATGGAGGTGATCAGCCTGTGTTACTGCTGAGGTGTTATAGAAGCCCAGGTTGCTTTGATAGCGGCCTTCAGCTCATCTGCATTGTTGGATCTGTTGTATTTCATCTTCTCCTTGACAATACACTATACGTAGATTCTCTATGGGATTTAGGTCAGGATAATCAAGCACAGTGATACCATGGTCATTAAACCAGGTATTTGTACTTTTGGCAGTGTGAACAGGTGCCATGTCCTGCTGGAAAATGAAATCAGCATCTCCATAAAGCTTGTCAGCAGAGGGAAGCATGGAGTGCTCTAAAATGTCCTGTTAGATGGCTGCACTGATATTGGACTTGATTAAACACAGTGGAAAAACACCAGCAGATGGCATGGCTCCACATATCATCAATGACTGTGGAAACTTCACACTGGACCTCAAGCAACTTGGATTCTGTGCCTGTTCACTCTTCCTCCAGACTCTAGGACCTTGATTTCCAAGTGACAGGACTTGGCATTTGATTTGGGGAGTCATGTCATCTGCTGGTGTTAGTCCACTGTGTTTTATCAAGTCCAAAGTCAGTGCAGCTGTCTACCAGGACATTTTAGAGCACTTCATGCTTCCCTCTGCTGAGAAGGTTTATGAAGATGGTGATTTCATTTTCCAGCAGGACTTGGCACCTCCCCACACTGCTGCCAAAAGTACCAAAGCCTGGTTTAATGATCATGGTATCACCATATTTTACTGGCCAGCAAACTCTCCTGACATAAACCCCATACAGAATCTATGAAGTATCGTACACAGGGAGATGAAAGACACCAGACCCAACAATGCAGATGAGCTGAAGGCCGCTATCAAAGCAACCTGGGCCTTAGTAACACCTCTGCAGTAACACAGGCTGATCACCTTTATGCCACGCCACATTGATGCAGTATTAATTCATACAAAAGGAGCCCTGACCAAGTATTGAGTGTGTGCATGGAAATACTTTTAGTCAGCCAATATTTCTATTAAAAAAATCAATTATTTTAAAATTGATCTTATGTAATCTAATTTTTTGAGAAACTGATTTTCGGGTTTTCATGAGCTGCAAGCCAAAACCATCAAAATTAAAAGAAATGCATTCTTGAAATATATCACTCTGTAATGAATCTATATAAAATATAACTTTCATTTTATGAATTGAATTACTGGAATAAATCAACTTCTTGATGATATTCTAATTTAGTGAGATGTACCTGTATGGATATTTAATATCAATGTTAAAAATACTGGGAGATTCACAAAATACAACTAAACAACTAAAAATGAATTAAAGACTTTTTTCAAATTTTCTGTAAAATGTAATTCTAAACAAATAGTGAGGAATAAATTATGACACCCCCCATCTTTTTTAGGACACTTCCACATTCATTCCCACTTACAATGGCTGAAATAAATGTTAAAAATGCAAATAAAAACAAAAACAAGGTAAGACATAGAAACATGAACATTTCTTAATAAAGAACTGAATACTTAATTTAGTGTCCTAATTTTTTCACATGACTGTAAATTTGGAAATTATGGCAGCACCCTCATTTGAAAACTCCCTACAGTCCCCAATTACTTGGTGCCAAGCGGAGAGGAAAAAAATAAATAATTTATTCTGTTGCTCTGTATTGTCTTTACATCTCTATCGTCTGTGTTTTTTTGAAAAAAAAATTACAATATTCTCTCTTTCTGTGCCTAACTCCTGCCTGTCTATCTGCTGTGCTTCTTGACACACACACTTGTCTTTTCAGGCACACACACTTGTCTCTTCAGGCACACATATTTCATTTACGGTGGGGGGGGGGGGGCATGTTTTGTGACCGGAGAGTCACAGCTTCAAAGCGCATTGACAAGCTGTAGTAATGATTTTACCTCTGAAGATGTACAAAATGTTCAAACACTGGCTGCAGTGTTAGATTTGCTCGTTTGTTTGTGGTTTTATGGCGTCTCTCCTCATGTGCACTCCCGTGACAGGGTGCTTTTCGGGCAGGCGGATGTTTTTCAACACAAACGGTACACACGGTCAGGACGGAGACGTGGTGAGATGCCCACCAGCAGGCTGGAGGAGATGGAGGAAGGGGCGGTGTTGGAAACCTCGAGTGGGAGTGTTTTTTTTTAAATCCCACACTCTGTTTTTTGCTAATGTCAAAGTCAAAGTCAAAGTGTCAAAGTGCCTTTATTGTCATTCCATTGCTAAAAAAAAACAATGCAACGAAATTGAGATACTGCTCCCTAAAACAAACTATCACACTCACAGTTCACTCATGCATTTAAACATTCTCATAAATACAACAATAAATAATGGTTGAAACAATACCTAAAAAGTTGAATACAGTATGTACATAGCAATAATAAAAACATACTGAGCGATAAATAAATAAGACCAGCTTATACACACCAGGTTATTGCCACAAAATAACTTAAAATAACATAAAATAACATCAGCAGTCTGTACGTGTTACATAAATCTCTTCAAAATACGTACTGCTGCTGGGAAAAAACTATGATTGACCAGTTTCAGAGCCCATAAAACCCGAACTACCTGGTCCAGGTTTTTATGGAATCTGTACCGCTTTCCTGAGGGGAGCAAGTGAAAGAAATCATGGCGTGGGTGAGTGCAGTCTTTAATAATGGCAGTAGCTCTGTTGAGGTACCAAGACCTGGAAATCTCTTCCAGAGAAGAGAGAGAACAGCCAGTGATTTTTTGCGCAGTCTCGATCACTTTCTGGAAGGCTTTGCGGTCTGCGACTGAACAGCCCTCATACCAAACTGTGATGCCATATGACAAAATGTTCTCAATAGCAGAGGGATAAAATAAAACCAGCAACTGTGCATTCAGGCCATTCCTCTTGAGGAGCCTCAAAAAGTGTAGAAGTTGCTGAGCCTTTTTTATCGTAGCTATGGTGTTAACTGCCCAGGTAAGTTTTTTTTTTTTTTTTTTAGATTTAGATTTAGTATACTTTATTGATCCCCAGAGGGGAAATTGAGGGTCATCCACCACCTGGATGGATGAAGCAGCCACGATACGGCGCTATCCCTTAACCATTCACACACATTCACACCTAGGGCCACTTTAGAGTCTCCATTTAACCTAACCTGCATGTTTTTGGCATGTGGGAGGAAACCGGAGAAATCCCGGAGTAAACCCACGCAAACAAGGGGAGAACATGCAAATTCCACACAGATCACTGTTGGTCGGGGGCTGGGATCGAACCCACGATCCCACGATCCCCACGATCCCCCGGCCAAGGGTAAATTGTGCTGCCGCAATGCTAACCACTGCGCCACCGTGCAGCCCAAGGTTGTGAGAAATATGAACACCCAGAAACTTAAAAGCTTCCACCCTCTCCACACACTCCTTGCCTATATATAGAGGAGGCGGCTCACTGCTATGCTTCCTAAAATCAATAATGAGTTCTTTTAGTGTCACCTCTGTGACACTAGGAACACCAAGCAGATGTGGCAGGGAGTTTGGACACTGACGGGCAAAAAGTCTAGGCAGGGGGTTGATGATGACGATGCTTCGCTTCCAGACAGGCTCAACGACTTCTTTGCACGTTTTGAAGCATCTAACCCGACAACCAGAGGGAGGGCTGGCCCACCCCCACCATCGGTTGGACCAGCTTTTACCATCAACACAGCAGACACACAGAGGACCCTAACCAGAGTCAACCCACATAAAGCTGCAGGTCCAGACAACATCCCGGGATGTGTACTCCGAGACTGCGCGAGCGAGTTGGCGGATGTCCTGACTGACATTTATAACATCTCCCTGAGTCAGGCCATTGTTCCCAGATGCTTCAAGACCTCTATCATTGTACCGGTGGCAAAGAAACCAGTTGTGTCCTGTTTGAATGACTATCGTCCTGTTGCACTGACACCAATTGTGATGAAGTGTTTTGAATGGCTTGTCAAACCACATATTACAGCCTGCCTCCCTGCATCACACGACCCGCTCCAGTTTGCATATCGTTCAAACCGCTCCACAGAGGATGCTATAGTCACCACCCTACACTCTGTCATCACCCACCTGGACCAGAAAGACACCTACGCCAGACTCCTGTACATTGATTTCAGTTCAGCATTCAACACCATTATTCCCCAGAGACTGATGGAGAAATTACTCCTTCTTGGTCTGAACACCGCCACATGTCTCTGGATCCTGGATTTCCTGACTGAGAGACCTCAGTCTGTCCGGGTTGGAAACAACATCTCCAACTCTGTCACGCTGAGCACCGGATCCCCTCAAGGCTGCGTACTCAGTCCACTGTTGTTTACACTTCTAACACATGACTGTGTATCCAGACATGAGGGGAACCAGATTATTAAGTTTGCAGACGACACCACGGTGGTGGGACTTATTCAGAGGGATGAGGAATCAATGTACAGGGAAGAAGTGAGAGACTTAGAGGGCTGGTGCAGGGAGAACAATCTGGTGCTCAACGTGGAAAAAACGAAGGAGATGATTATCGACTTCCGGCTGTCACAGCCTGAACACGTCCCCCTCAGCATCGGTGGCCATTTAGTGGAGAGAGTGGAGAACATCAAGTTCCTCGGAGTGCAGATCTCGCAGGACCTGACCTGGAGCAAGAATTCCTTGGGGATCAGGAAGCAGGCTCAGCAGAGACTGCACTTCTTGAGGAAACTCAAACAGGCCTCTCTCCCCATCTGCATCCTCAGGACCTTCTACAGAGGTGTGGTGGAGAGTGTTCTGACGTACTGCATTGCTACATGGTACTCCAGCTGCAGTATGTCAGACAAAAAAGCCCTGCCGAGGATAGTCAAGGGAGCTGAGAGGGTAATTGGAGTCTCCCTCCCCTCTGTCCAAGAACTTTTTCAGAACCATTGTAGGAGCAGGGCACTGAACATTGTCAAGGACCGTTCTCACCCTCTGTATAAACACTTTGAACTTCTGCCATCTGGTAAACGATTCCGGAGCATCAGAGGTAGAACCACCAGACTGATCAACAGCTTCCTTCCACAAGCTGTCAGGATGCTGAACAGTTGACCCGGAATCTCTCATACACACGACTGCACCTACGGACATTATGTATATTATTTGTATTATAGTTTGTTTTTCCCAAGTATGTCTCAGGGATGTGTGAATGGATGGGGGGGGGTGAAGATATGTGTGAGTGTGTCTTATATCATGCTGCTTCTATTTATATGGATGCCGAGAGAAACGCAATTTCATCTTGCCTGCGCTACAGTTGTATGTACAGCAATATGACAATAAAGTTGGATTTGATTTGATTTTTGTTTTTTTGTTTTTTTGTATTCAATAGCAGATTATTATCTGAGCACCATCTCACCAGTTTCTGGACCTCATCTCTGTATGCAGACTCGTCTCCTCCTGATATGAGCCCCACTACTGTTGTGTCATCTGCAAACTTCACTATAATGTTTGTGGGATGAAGAGGTATGCAGTCATATGTGTACAATGAATACAAAGTGGGGCTCAACACACAGCCCTGTGGCGAGCCTGCATTAAGCATGACTGTAGAGGAGGAATGGGGTCCGAGTCTAACAGTTTGTGATTGGTTTGTTAGGAAGTCCTTAATCCAGCTGCAAGTGTGAGTAGGCAGACCAAGCTGAAGCAATTTAGTGATGAGAATGTTGGGAATAATTGTATTAAATGCCGAGCTATAGTCCACAAACAACATTCTTACATAGCTCTCCTTGTCTTCTAAATGGCTGAATGCCGAGTGGAGAGCTATAGCAATAGCATCTTCAGTGGATCTGCTCCACCTGTAGGCAAACTGGTACCGATCAAAGTCCGGGGGGACACTAGGCAAAAGATGTTTCAATACCATTTTCTCAAAGCATTTCATAACAATGGGTGTTAATGCTACTGGTCGATAGTCATTCGGACTGCTGATAATTTGTTTTTTAGGCACAGGAATAATAACTGCAGATTTTAAACACTGTAGAACAAAGGCTGCCTTAAGAGACAAATTAAAAATGTCAGTCAAAACAGAGCATAGCTGATCTGCACATGATCTGAGCACCTTTCCTGGCACTCCATCAGGACCAGTAGCCTTTCTTGGGTGAACTGCTCTCAGTGTATGTCTCACCTCATGATCCTGCAGGGTAAGCACATCAGAACTGGCATTCAATAACGTCAGTGGGTCCGGGCGAGGTGTATTTGCCTCAAACCATGCGAAAAATCACTTCAATTCTTCTGCCAGTGAGGCGCTGATGTCACTGGAAATGATGCTGCTGCCCTTATAGTTTGTGATATGGTGAAAGCCTTGCCATACTCGTCTCGAATCATTATCAGAAAAATGGTCCTCAACTTTCCTCTTATAGGTCTGTTTAGCCTCCTTAATGCCTTTCTTCAGATTAGCCCGGGTGGTGCTATACAGATCTGTATCCCTTGACCTGGAGGCTGTATCACGGGCTCTGGGGAGTGCCTGGACTTCTTTTGTCATCCAAGGCTTCTGGTTAGGAAAAACCCTAATGTGTTTTTCCAGTCACCTGGTTGATACAGTAGGTGATGTAGCATAATACAGTCTGTGTGTACATTTCCAGATCCTCATTCTTGAATAAATCCCATACAGTGTTTGAAAAACAGTCCTGCAGCTGAGAAAGAGCTCCCTCAGGCCATGTTGTGATGTTCTTTATAGTAGGTCTAGCAGTTCTCCTGAGGGGGGTGCATGCTGGGATGAGGAGCAATGATAGATGGTCTGACAGGCCAAGATGTGGACACGCACAGCTGTGTAGGCATGCTTCAGGTTTGAATACACCCGATCAAGACAATTCTTTCCCCTAGTGGCACATTTCATATACTGTGTGAAATTAGGCAGCACAGTTTTCAAGCATGCTTGATTAAAATCACCAGCTATGATGTGAATACCCTCGGGATAGGCCTGCTGCTGTTTATTTATAACACTGTACAAATGACTAAGGGCCACATTAGTATTTGCATCAGGAGAAATATAGACCGCTGTTATAATAACCACTGTCAGCTCTCTCGGAAGATAAAAAGGTCGACATAAAACAGACATTGTCTCTAGATCAGGAGAACAGTTAGTGTTAATAATCTGACTGTGATTAGTCCAAGGTTATGAAGAAAAATGCAGAGACCTCCCCCTCTCCGTTTCCCGGATTCCGCTGTTCGGTCCATACGATGGAGTATGCGCTCTGGTAGCTGCACTGCAGCATTGGTGATCAGTGGGTGGAGCCAGATTTCTGTTAACAACAGCACACAGCAGTCTCTCACAGTTTTACTAGTTGCCAGCTGTAGCTCTAAATCATCCATCTTGAGGATGATGCTTCTGGCGTTGAAAAGAAAAAACTGGGTAGCGAAGGTATATGCGGCTGTCTCTTTAGCCTCGCTAGCAGGCCCGACCAGCATCCCCGCTTTTGCTTTCTCTCCCTCCTCCGTCTGCGTCTCTTCCCAGGACCGACAACAATCCATGATGATCCTGCTGGCCATCTGTGTTCAGTTAATACTCACTGTAAATACGGAAGTGAATGCCATGCAGCGATGCATTTCATTGGTTAGACTAAGCATTTGAGCGCCACTCAGAGACTTTGACGAGGATTGGGCAAAATTGTGGGAAAGTTGCGGTGATTGGATAAAGTTACAAGGTTGTGCAATAGTCATGCGGACTGGCTGATTTTGCATGAATTGATGCAATCGCAACATTGCGAAATCCTAGAGGGACTGGTTTCTGTTCCAACCCTGTTCATATAATCTGTTCTGTCATGCCAAATAAAGTCACGCGCAGACAGAAGCTTCTGTCTCTTTGGCCACGTGCCCTTGGTTCTTGCCGGTGTCTCCTCCTGTCACCAACTATCACTGCCATGTGAGGCGCAAAGGAATTAAGACATGCTTTTGTTATGTCCACAGACCTGGCATAAAAGAGATGGACAAGGAGGTTGCACTGGAACTGAGCTTTAATAGAGAACTGGCTGCAATACAACTTATACTACGGTGTGCGGCGTCGTCCAGGCAAGAGCGCCCCTAATGGCGGATGCTCCCTATTACTGTATATGTCGGTGTGATGACGCAACAGGATGGCGGCATCATTACACCACACTTCCCAATAACATCCCTTCATCACATTCTCCCCCCCAACATAAACATAAAACACATCTACAGTGGTGTGAAAAAGTGTTTGCCCCCTTCTTGATTTCTCTTTTTTTGTATGTTTGTCACACTTAAATGTTTCAGATCATCAAACTAATGTAAATATTAGACAAAGATAACACAAGTAAACACAAAATGCAGTTTTTAAAGGAATGTGTTTATTATTAAGGGGAAAAAAATCCAAACCTACATGGCCCTGTGTGAGAAAGTGATTGCCCCTTAAACCTAATAATTTGTTGGGCCACCCTTAGCAGCAACATCTGCAATCAAGCATTTGCGATAACTGGCAATGGGTCTTTTACAGTGCTATGGAGGAATCTTGGCCCACTCATCTTTGCAAAATCGTTGCAATTCAGCCACATTGGAGGGTTTTCGAGCATGAACCATCTTTTTAAGGTCATACCACAACAGCTCAATTGGATTCAGGTCAGGACTTTGACTAGGCAACTCCAAAGTCTTCATTTTGTTTTTCTTAAGCCATTTAGAGGTGGACTTGCTGGTGTTTTTTGGATCATTGTCCTGCAGCAGAACCCAAGTGCACTTCAGCTTGAGGTCATGAACAGATGGCCGGACATTCTCCTTCAGGATTTTTTGGTAGACAGCAGAATGCATGGTTCCATTTACCACAGCAAGTCTCCCAGGTCCTGAAGCAGCAAAACAGCCCCGCACCATCACACCACCACCACCATATTTTACTGTTGGTATGATGTTCCTTTTCTGAAATGCTGTGTTACATTTATGCAAGCTGTAATGGGACACACACCTTCCAAAAAGTTCAACTCTTGTCTCGTCAGTCCACAGAGTATTTTTCCAAAAGTCTTGGGGATTATCAAGATGTTTTCTGGCAAAACTGAGACGAGCCTTTATGTTCTTTTTGCTCAGCAGTGGTTTTCGTCTTGGAACTCTGCCATGCAGGCCATTTTTGTCTCTTTCTTATGGTGGAGTCATGAACACTGACCTCAACTGAGGCAAGTGAGGCCTGCAGTTTTTTGAATGTTGTTGTGGGGTCTTTTGTGACCTCTTGGGTGAGTCGTCACTGCACTTTTGGGGTAATTTTGGTCAGACGGCCACTCTTTTGAAGGTTCACCACTGTTCCACGTTTTCGCCATTTGTGGATAGTGGCTCTCACTGTGGTTCGCTGAAGTCCCAAAGCATTAGAAGTGGTTTTTTAACCATTTCCAGACTGATAGATCTCAATTACTTTGTTTCTCATTTGTTCCTGAATTTCTTTGGATCGCAGCATGATGTTTAGCTTTTGAGGATCTTTTGGTCTACTTCACTTTGTCAGGCAGGTCCTATTTAAGTGATTTCTTGATTGAGAACAGATGTGGCAGTAATCAGGTCTGGGTGTGGCTCGAGAAATTGAAGTCAGCTTTCCAAAGATGTGATAAACCACAGTCAATTTATGTTTTAACGGGGGGAGGGGGGTCATTTTTTCACACAGGGCCATGTAGGTTTGGATTTTTTTTTACCCTTAACAATAAAAACCTTCATTTAAAAACTGCATTTTGTGTTTACTTGTGTTATCTTTGTCTAATATTTAAATTTGTTTGATGATCTGAAACATTTAAGTGCGACAAATATACAAAAAAAAAATCAGAAATTAAACACTTATAAACACTTTTTCACACCACTGTAATTAAAACTCACCCCGATCTGGTAACACAAAACCTCAATAAACACATTAAATAAAATAGCAAGTACTAAAATAAAAGAACTTTGAACACAACAACAAACTAGGGCCTGTGGGTGGACTACCACAAAGCCCAGCATTGTCACGTGGGATATTCTGCCACTTTACGTTGGTGCGGCCATGCTCATAACTAAATAGTCTTTCTTTTCTTCTTAACAGTCTCCCATGGTAAGGGTGGGTCGACCAGGGGAAACAGTTCTACCTGAAGAGCTTTGAAGCGGTCCGTGGCAGCCTCCTCCCTGGCGCTGTCAGACCCCCGGGGTCAATCTTCATGACACCAGGGCC
Source organism: Pholidichthys leucotaenia (assembly GCA_020510985.1). Taxonomy (NCBI): domain Eukaryota; kingdom Metazoa; phylum Chordata; class Actinopteri; order Cichliformes; family Pholidichthyidae; genus Pholidichthys; species Pholidichthys leucotaenia. Next base: position 294,214,437 of record CM035839.1, on the reverse strand, counting down.
CGGGTCCCACACTGCGGTAGCCGACTCCCATGGAGCCTCGCCATCTGGAGCTGCCACCTGGACATGCCGTAGCTGGTTCGCGTGCCGAACCAAACCCCCTGTCAGCTGAGAGCATGTTGTCCTCGAAGGCACCCCTTGTTTCGCTGACTGCGGCCCGGTTAGTCGCCGTCCCAGTCTCCCATTGGCGCGAACCCGAATCCAGTCCATGACATGGAGTGGTGCCTTACTTGTTTTCCTGCGTTGTGATTGTGCTCCCAGTGGCTCTGCGTGCTCGTTCAGCCTGGTACTTCCATTGTGCTGCGGTGGTACCGTTGTCACCGTGTTCACTGCGGACCCTTTACCTATTGCCTCCGTCATCTGCTTTAGCTCGTCGTGGGTACGGAAGGTGTCCGAAGCCTCTCCAGTGTCGCTCGTTGAAACAGACTCTCCACCAGTCAGCTCGGTCATAACCTCTGGAGCCTGTTGAAGGCGGGTACGGGAGCAGTCCAATTCTTCCTCTCTGCCGTCTGAAGTGCTCTCCTGTGCCGCATCATGCATTTTGTTTGCGCCGGGTTGTTGTTGCTGTGATTCGGGGATCTCTGCATGCTCAAGCCCCTCTTCCAGGTTGCTCTCCTCCTGAGAGCGCAAAGTGGATGTTTTGGTGTCGGCGCCGTTCATAATTACCCCGTCGGTGTCGTTCCTGATGGGCACGGGCTCCCTCTCCTCCTGAGCACATGGGATGGATGGAGCGTTATTGGCGCTGTTCTATATTACCTCACCCCACACAACAACGTTGTCATCCAGGTCCGCTGTGCCCCAACTGCCGTATCCGGACTACTTGAACCCAGCGCTGTCTCTGATAGCGAAACCCAGTCCATAGAAAAAGTCACATCCCATAATGTTGTCACCGCGCGCTGTCACCTGGAATGTGGAGTCGTACACAATTTTGGGTTTACAGTAAACAGTCATTTCCACCATTCTGATATTGCACAGTCTGTGAACACCACATCCATGCAGCAGCATTGGAGTCTCCTTGATTTTGTGGTTGGGGAAAAACTTTTTCACCGTGGCACAGTTCAACATCAATCACACTGCCTCCATGTCGAGCAGAAGTGGTACGGCTACTCCGTCTAATCCAACCATGCTGTACAAATAGCCACTGAAACCGGGGCTTACCGAATGAATGGTCATTGTTGGCGGGCGGGCTCTCCTGGCAGGCCCCATGGTGCTGATGACCGGCATGCTCTGGTGAAATGGTTCAGACACCCGTATTTATTACATCCTTTTCCTCTTGCCGGGCAAACTTGTGCTCCGTCCCGGTGCGTCGGGGACCCACAACCCCCACAGACAGGGCCTCTCAAAGTGGATCTTCGTCTCACTGCTTTCGCCTCATACTCTTCTGCCGTGTACTCCTCATCCTCTGTGTGCACCACATTAGCTAGCGTTGACTGTCCAGGTAGTGTCTGTGATTGGCGCCCATTTAGCTTCGCGGCTAACTCCTCTGCTGCTTCCAATTGAAGCACTAGCTCAACCGCTTTAGCTAGCGTCAAGTCATTTGGTGCTATTAGCAACCTAGCTCATAGCCCAGCGTTACATGTGTGTTCGGCGAATTGGTTCCGCACCATTTCGTCTTCCAGCGGCCCAAAACCACACACTCTAGCCAACTGTCTCAGGTCAGCAACGAACTGCTGTACTGCTCATTGACTCTCTGGTGAAAGCAAATTCATCATACCGTTATGCTGCCCAGCATAGCAGAATGGTTAACTAGCAGCTCTACAACCTCATAATACGAGTCCATTGCGCAGAGCGTCCAGAGAATCCTTTGGCCTTTAATGCCTAGGTTGTGGACAAGTAGCGCTGGTGTCCTCATCTTATCCAGCTCCCCCAGGTCCAACGCTGTGATGTAGGTTTCGAAAGCTTCCAACCAGCATGGCCATGGAACCAGCGGTTCCCCAGGGAGCTCCAGGAAAGGCCGCAATGGTGTAATGCACGCCTCCATAAGTGAATCCTCAGTCGCCAAATGTTATGTCCACAAACCTGGCATAAAAGAGATGGACAAGGAGGTTGCACTGGGACTGAGCTTTAATGGAGAGTTGGCTGTGATTAAAAAAAAAACCCAAAATCTTGAATTGAATGAGACTGAGTCAAAAATCAATAGGTGGTTTCCAAGTTATGAGCCATTTATTCAAACTCTGGCCAGAGGAGAAAGCAGGTACATCTCAACCGTCCGACAGAGTCGCACATGCACCTTTTCCCTAAACATCAATGCTGGACCTAATATTTTATAGCTCCCTGAATAGATAAACAAGGGGGAGAAGTCCTTGAGGGATCTTGGAGACATCTCCTGAAGGCAGTCTAAGTGTCTATAAATCTAATCTATAGAGCTGGTGGTTTTAACACATGCCTGGTCATAGAAACCTAGCAGAGCGGGTCAATAAAATAAGGGACTATCCTAGGTCATCGTTTACATCTTTGCTGACCTATCCTTCACAGGCATTCGCACGCACATCCATTCTGCACTCAAGACTCTGGGACATGGAAATCACAGACAAATGATGACTCATACAACGCACCAAATATACATCAGATATAATATATGAAAGAATAATACAGAGATGAAATAATATAGAATAATATAGAATAATATGAAAGTATCTTTTCAGGCTGCAATACAACTTATACTACAGTGCGTGGAGTCATCCTGGTAAGAGCGCCCCTAATGGCGGATGCTCCCTATTATATGTCGGTGTGATGACGCAACCGGAAGGCGCCATCATCACACCACACTTGACAATAAAATCCCTTCATCATAGCTTTTTTGGGGCGTTTAATCCTGGCACATTTAGCAGGAGATTGACAACTGCAAACCTTAGTAAATCACCTTGAATCACCTTAAATTACCTATGATGAAAATTGGAGACCTTTCTCATCTTTTAAGTGGGAGAACTTGCACAATTGGTGGCTGACTAAATACTTTTTTACCCCACTGTAGTCCACACCTTTCCACCGCTAATTTTGCCTTGCGTCCTTTAGTAAATCTTGACAATAGTTTTTTTAATGCCAAAACAGGGTTTTGTGATGGCATAGCACGTTAGTAAACCTGCCCCTTAATGTTCAAACTGATAAACTTTGTTTTTTGACAAATATTCACTCATTTTTAATTTGATGCCATCATGGTTCCAGCGCCGATCTCGTCCGCGCTCGAGCCATGCATCATCTTCACCAGGTTTGACAGCAGTGTGTACCTTCCGGCTCCCCGAGCCTTTATTGTGACATCACTCGGAGGGGCTTCCTGCTGTCAAGTCTGACAGCTGTGCTGCATTTCGGCTCATCAGCAACTCTGCATTTAAGTGGGCTCTGGGAGCAGAATAATGCGGCAGTCTCGTCAACGATTGCTCGTCAAAGATTTTCCCTTTGCCAGACGTTGAGCGAGCATCCTCGGCTCAGACATCAACGAGTCCTTCATGGTCAGACGCATTGACCATCCCTGGGTTTTGATCGTAAGTGTGCTTTCTTGTTTGCCTCATGGTCCCTTGTATGTAGTGTGATATGCTTTTGCCCACCGTGGCTCATTGTTTTGTGTTTCTTTTGTTAATAATAAACTGTGCAAACTTCACTGGTGTCTTTTGGCGTCTTATGGTGGCTCGCGAGGGCCACCACATGAAAGATGCCCGCAACACATTCCAAAAAAATCTGGGGCAGGGTCATGTTTACCACTGTGTTACATCACCTTTCCTTTTAACAGCACTCAATAAGTGTTTAGGTACTGAAGACACAAATTGTTGAAGCTTTGTAGGTGGAATTCTTTCCCATACTTGCTTGATGTATGACTTCAGTGTTCAACAGTCCAGGGTCTCTGTTGTTTTTTGTGCTTCATAATGTGCCACACATTTTAATGGGAGAAAGGTCTGGACTGCAAGCAGGCCAAGCTTGTACCCGCACTCTTTTAGTACAACTAAGTAACATCTTAGAAATGTCACGCCGCGCCGCTCATCAGCGGCGCCACCTGCTCGCACACCTGTCAATCATCAGCGGCGAGGAATATAAGCCGCCTCGCCCTGAGCTTCGGCCTGAAGCCGTCAGACTTCTTCCCCCCTTCTACAAGAAGCAAACTACTCTCTCTTCAGCAACACATTGAGCGGTAAGAAGATCACTTACCTCATCTTCTCTAGTCTGCTCCCCTGTGCACAGGTGGATTCCTCGGCGGCGGACAACTCCGTCCCTCGTCCTTCCTCGCTGCTGCACCGAGTCCTGCAGGTGGCTGTCTCCCGGGGTCCCGTCCTTGTAGTGCCAGTCATCTGTCCCAAACAAGTAAGCTTCTCCCTCGCCTTTTCTCCTCCTGTGTTGGTGTGTGCCCATCACCCTGTGTCTGTTCTCTCCCATAGGGTTGCCGGCTGCACGGTCTCCTGCCTCTGTGCCCGAAGCAGACGCCGCCACCAACGCATCAACATTCCGCAGACACGCACCCATACACCCCTGTTGTTAATAAACAATTTGAACTACTCTGAGCCTGTGTGTGTGCGTCTCCTGAGCCGAACGTTATGTCAGTACGGCTTCAGCAGAGCGGCTCGGCAGACGGCGGGCTCGCACACCGGTTTACCACCCTCGAGGCTCGAGTGGATCAAGTTGTTTATCAGCAACAGGTGATCCTAAATCACTTAGTAAACTTAACTAACCGATTGAACCGCCTGGACCCCCAAGAGCCGTTCCCCCCGGCTCGCTAGGGTGGCGCGGCTCCTGCTGTTCCAGCGGCTGTCCAGCCGGCTCCAGCGGCACCGGTTCGGCTCACACCAATTCCGACCCCCGCCCGCTTTAGCGGTAAGCTCGGCGGAGCGCGGGGGTTCATTATGCAGTGTGAGTCCGTGTTCCACCGTGTGCCCGGAGATTTTCCTTCGGATCACAGCCGAATTGGTTACATAGGGAATCTTCTGGAGGGGCGTGCGTTAACTTGGACCTACGCCGTAATGGCGAGGCCCAGTTATGCCACCCTCACCTACGACCAATTCATGAGGCGCTTTCTGGAGGTCTTTGACCATTCTCAAACCGAGACGGTCCAGGTCGATCGGCTTCTCGCTCTCCAGCAGGGAACCCGGTCGGCAGCGGACTACGCGGTCGACTTCCGGGTAGCGGCGGAGGAATTGGGCTGGGAGGAACGCTCCCTCTGTGGCCTGTTCCTCCGCAGCCTCAATGATGATCTGAGGGATGAACTGGCTGGACGGGATATCCCTGAAACGCTAGCGGAGCTAACTTCCCTAGCCATCAGCTTGGACAACAGGCTGAGCGAGCGCTCCTCAGGACGGAAGTCATCTACTTCGCGCCCTCGGGGAGCCTCGCTGCGCCTGCCCCAAGCTCGCCCCCTGGCGGCGCCACCACCATCGTGCCCCGAGGAGTCGGAGCCGATGGTGACGGGCTGGACAAAGCTCTCCCCGGCAGAGAGACAACGCCGCCGTGAGTTGAATCTCTGCATGTATTGCGGAGACAGTCAACACACGGTGGAGCTTTGCCCACAAAAAGCCAAACGGCGGGGTCCGCGAGTCACTGTAGGGGGCCTCGCGGACGTCAATCAGTTAGATCCACTCACTCAATTGAAGCTGCCCATCCGTTTCTGCCACAACCCCACTGGGCATCTCACACATGCACTGGTGGATTCGGGCGCAGAAGGCAGCTTCATTTCACAGAGCCTGGCAACCCGTTTGGGCATCCGCTGTCAGGCACTGAGGAATCCCATCTCCCTTGTCAACCTCTCCCGTGCCTCCCTTGGGAGAGTATCACACCAAACCATCCCCGTTCCGGTCATCATCTCGGGAAACCACCGGGAGGAGATGACCTTCTATGTCCTACCCAACTCTGTGTCGCCCGTCATCCTGGGGTATCCCTGGCTTCGCCTTCACAACCCGGTCCTGGATTGGAAGTCAGCTGGGGTATCGGCATGGAGCACATTCTGCCTGGGCACCTGCCTTCAGTCCGCTGCCTGCTCTCCATCCGCTCCTCCCCCTGCGACGGACGCTGCACCCCCGGACCTGTCTCTGGTGCCTCCGGAATTTCACGACCTGGGTATGGTGTTCAGTAAGACGAAAGCTATGTCTCTCCCCCCTCATCGGCCCTATGACTGTGCCATCAACCTCCGCCAGGGGGCTCCCTTACCTTCTGGTCGGCTCTATAGCCTGTCAGCACCGGAGAAGGAGACGATGAACGCCTACCTGAAGGAGTCATTAAGTGCTGGGATAATCCGCCCATCATCGTCACCCGTGGGGGCAAGGTTCTTCTTCGTGGGAAAAAAGGATGGGTCCCTCCGCCCTTGCATTGACTACCGGGCCCTCAACGATATCACTGAGAAGGACCGTTACACCCTGCCCCTCATGGACACTGCCTTCCACTCCCTCCAGGGGGCGACCTGGTTCACCAAGCTGGATCTACGCAGCGCTTACTACCTCGTCCGGATCCGGGAGGGAGATGAGTGGAAGACAGCCTTCCGTACCCCGAACGGCCACTTTGAATACCTGGTAATGCCGTTCGGGTTGACCAACGCTTCTGCCGTCTTTCAGCACCTCATAAATGACGTCCTCCGGGACTTCATCAGCCTTTTCGTGTTGGTCTACCTGGACGATATTCTCATCTTCTCCAAGTCCAGGGACGAGCACCAGGTCCACGTGAGGCGGGTCCTCCAAACACTGCTGGAGAATCGTCTGTACGTGAAGGCAGAAAAATGTGAATTTTACGTCAGGACTACGTCCTTCTTGGGGTTCATCATCGCCCACAACAAGGTGCTCCCAGACCCAGAGAAGGTGAAGGCGGTGGTGGAATGGCCTACACCTGCATCCCGGAAGCAGGTGCAACAGTTCGTTGGCTTCGCCAATTTCTACCGCCGCTTTGTCCCCAACTTCAGCTCCATCGTCGGACCACTGACCCGCCTCACGTCCCCGAAGGTCCCGTTCCGGTGGACCGAAGAGGTCGCTGCTGCCTTTCAGGCGCTGAAGGCGGAGTTCTCCTCCTCCCGGGTCCTTCGCCAGGTCGACCCCGCGCTGCAGTGCATCGTAGAGGTAGACGCCTCGGACACGGGAGTGGGGGCAGTGCTATCCCAGCAGTCGCCGGACGATGGCGCCAAACAGCCCTGCGCCTTCTTCTCCCGGCGCTTGTCCCCGGCGGAGAGGAACTACGATGTGGGGGACAGAGAGCTCTTGGCCATCAAACTCGCCCTGCAGGAGTGGCGCCACTGGCTAGAGGAGGCGAACCTGCCGTTCGTGGTCCTGACGGACCACAAGAACTTAGAATATCTACGATCTGCCAAGCGCCTGAACGCCCGCCAGGCGCGCTGGTCTTTGTTCTTCGCCAGGTTCCAATTCTCTATCACCTTCAGGCCTGGCTCTAAGAACGGCCTGCCTGACGCCCTCTCTAGGCAGTTCACTCCCGTGGAGTCGGAGGAGACGCCCCACTCCATCCTGCCCAGGTCGTGCGTCGTGGGAGCCATCTCGTGGGACATCGAGAGCAAGATCCGGAAGGCGCAGGAGGTGGAACCTGACCCTGGCGGCGGACCTGAGGGGAGGCTGTTCGTGCCATCCGCTGTCCGAGGAGAGGTCATCCACTGGCTACACACCTCCAAGCTCACCTGTCACCCTGGCACCTCCCAGATGATAGACCTCCTCCAACGGTCCTTTTGGTGGCCAGGCCTGCGGAAGGACGCAGCCTGCTACGCCCGGGCTTGCCCAATCTGTGCCATCAGCAAGTCGGGAAATGCCCCCCCAGCGGGTCTGCTCCAGCCCCTGCCCGTCCCTGGCAGGCCCTGGTCGCACATCGCGTTGGATTTCGTCACCGGACTCCCCGTCTCCAACTCCTATGACACCATCCTGACCATCGTGGACCGTTTCTCCAAGGCTGTGCACTTCGTCCCCCTGCGAGGCCTCCCTACTGCCCTGGAGACGGCGGATCTCCTCGTCCAACACGTGGTCAGGCTGCACGGGATTCCGGTGGACGTAGTCTCGGACCGGGGTCCCCAATTTTCATCTGAGGTTTGGAGGTCATTTTGTAACGCCATCGGAGCCAAGGTGAGCCTCTCCTCCGGCCATCACCCCCAATCCAACGGGCAGTGTGAGCGGACCAACCAGGAGCTGGAGGCTGTGCTCCGCTGTATGACCACATCCAAACCCACGTCCTGGAGCAACCATCTTGCCTGGGTTGAATATGCCCACAATACCGCTCGCTCTTCTGCTACAGGGATGTCTCCCTTCAAGGCGTCCCTGGGTTACAACCCCCCGCTGTTTCCGGAGCAGGAGAGTGAGGTAACTGTCCCCTCAGTTAGGGCACATCTCAGGCAGTTCCGCTCCATCTGGACTGCCGCGCGCAATGCGCTCTTACGCACAGCGGAGCGCAACAGGACTGTGGCGGACCGGCATAGAAGACCTGCCCCGGCGTACAGAATTGGGCAACATGTCTACGTTTCCACCCAGGACGTCAATCTAAAAGGCGAGAGGAGAAAGCTGGCACAGCGATTCATGGGTCCCTATCCCATCACCCGGATCATCAACCCGGTGGCTGTGCGCGTGGCTATTCCCCCCTCCCTCCGCATCCATCCCACCTTCCACGTGTCAAAGGTGAAGCTGGCAGTCTCCGACCCTCTTTGCCCTCCTCCTGCAGCGCAACCCGCGCCCCGGATGATTGGTGGCCATCCGGCCTGGTCCGTCTCCTCCATCCTAGACTCCCGGCGCCGGGGTCGTGGGTTGCAGTACTTGGTGAACTGGGAGGGCTATGGGCCCGAGCATCGACAGTGGGTGCCCCCGTTGTTCGTGTTGGACCCATCGCTCATCGCTGACTTCCACCGAGCGCACCCAGAGAAGCCAGCGCCAGGAGGCGCTGCTAGAGGGGGGAGTACTGTCACGCCGCGCCGCTCATCAGCGGCGCCACCTGCTCGCACACCTGTCAATCATCAGCGGCGAGGAATATAAGCCGCCTCGCCCTGAGCTTCGGCCTGAAGCCGTCAGACTTCTTCCCCCCTTCTACAAGAAGCAAACTACTCTCTCTTCAGCAACACATTGAGCGGTAAGAAGATCACTTACCTCATCTTCTCTAGTCTGCTCCCCTGTGCACAGGTGGATTCCTCGGCGGCGGACAACTCCGTCCCTCGTCCTTCCTCGCTGCTGCACCGAGTCCTGCAGGTGGCTGTCTCCCGGGGTCCCGTCCTTGTAGTGCCAGTCATCTGTCCCAAACAAGTAAGCTTCTCCCTCGCCTTTTCTCCTCCTGTGTTGGTGTGTGCCCATCACCCTGTGTCTGTTCTCTCCCATAGGGTTGCCGGCTGCACGGTCTCCTGCCTCTGTGCCCGAAGCAGACGCCGCCACCAACGCATCAACATTCCGCAGACACGCACCCATACACCCCTGTTGTTAATAAACAATTTGAACTACTCTGAGCCTGTGTGTGTGCGTCTCCTGAGCCGAACGTTATGTCAAGTAACTCATGCTGAATGTGGCTTGCCATTGTCTTGCTGAAATAAGCAGGGACATCAGTGAAAAAGACGTTGCTTGGAGGAGCCCGGGGTACCTCTCCTACCTCCTTCAGATTTGCAACCTACCAAAGCCAAACTGGTTCAGTCTCCATCTGTTGAAGAGCAGGAGTCCTCTTGTACACCATTCCTCGCAGCAGCATCACCTGTAATAAAAGATAAATTCAATACTTACACTCAGTTTCTCATCATTCAATATACTTACTTTTTTCCTCTTCTCTCTCTGCATGGTTGCCAGTTCTTCATCACTGCACATTTTCTATTCGATAAATCATTGTTCAGACTCTTTCAAATGGTCTCCTCTGAGTGTCGGTATTTTGGGTCCATTAAACAAAACATGTCAGTGACTTGCAGGGAATTTATGAGGCATCCCCTCTTTAGTGCTGTCAAAACAGAAAATCCAAAACAGCCACTTACATATTACAATTTGCTAAAACATGAATTATGTTAAATTGTACATGAAAGATTACAAAATAGAAAATAAGAAGTGACTCGGAGTGAAATTCACCATGTTAAATAACACTTTGAAAATCTTAAAACACCCATCGAAGTCACAATTTTGATTAAAAAAATCATCTAATGACTACTATTAGTGTGAGTGAATTTGAATGTAATCAGGATAACATTGTAACTTGGAGAACCTTTGTGAGGTACAACCTGATGTCACATTAGTGTTCACTTTAGTAGAACATCAAATATATTTTGTTACATCAAAGTAAATCTTTTCAGTCAGGAAAAAAAAAAAACATTTTAAAAGCAGTTATTGCCCTGCAAGAACAATCAAGTTGAGCACTGCAAACTTGAAAAACATTTTTTTTAATATAATTTAATCTAGAGCATGAAAGGCACCTTCAGGAATTTAAGCCCTTTATCACGAAATCTGTGAAAATTGCTTCTATATAAAAATGTACCCACCTTATTCATAGTTTTAAGATGACGTTGCACAGCTGCCAGATGCTATACAGCTGGCCATATTGGGAGGGAAGCTGCAGGGGGTGATTCTATTTCATTAAAGATGAAAATTATGTAAATATAATGCACTACTGTGGAATAATTGGCTGTACAAACACTGGTTGGAAGGAGAAAGTGTTTTTTATCGATTACCTGCAATTATTTTGAACCAAGGGAGTCAACTCAGGAACTATCAGAGAAAAGAAGGAGAATTTGGCTTTCTCCTATTAGTATTAGTAGAGCTGACAGTTTAAGAAAGATATCAAATAGGGTTGGGGGTTTTTTTGGCATTTGTTGCACTGCATAGGAACGATATGGACTCATATTAGCAGTTTCAGCATGCACTGAAAACTAAAAAGGACTGTTCGTGTTCGGTAGTACAGACAACAATACCTGGTATGTTTTCACTTGTATGAATGTTGCAGATCTGACGTTTATATATGTCACCAGATGCAAGGCTGCATGAAGTAAAATAATAAATAAAAAATAGTAACAGTTTACTTCTTAAAGCTTAACAATTTAAGAAAGATATCAAATAATTTGGGGTTTTTTGCATTCCTTGCACTGCATTGGAACGATATGGACTTGATATTAACAGCTTCAGCATGCATTCATTTTTAAATTATCACAAAATATAGATCAATAAAATTTTGAATAATTGTCAGAAAAGGTCTGTAAGTGTTAAGTTAAATAACAAGCATTCATGGCATGACAGCAGCATGAGCATTTTAATTTCGGGGTAAAACAGACAGCTGCAGCTGTCTGTTCTACCCCAACGTTAAAACACCCAAGCATGGTGTTGTGGTTCTTTGTGACTAGATTCTATGTCTGCTCTAAGGTAAATATGATTATGTCCAACATATCTGAACAAAATGCAACTGACTTTATTGTGGTGGAGATATTATCTCAGAGCTTTTGTTTACAGCGTTAGCATTTTAGCAGCAGAGCTAACTAATGGAGTTGTTGTCTGTGAGGCCATTTTTTAAGGTCATCTTTGTAATGGGGGTTTTTATTATGAAGTGCGGTGTGATGATGTCACCTTCCGGTTACATCATCCTAGTTTGAGTTGTTTTATATTTTAATGTGTTTATGTGGGGTTTGTGCTTCCAAGTTTGGGTAGGTTTTAATTTGCATTTTTTTCTACTTTATAAAGGGGTGGGAAGAATGTAATGGGGAGTTTTATTATGAAGTGCAGTGTGATGACGCCGCCTTCCAGATATGTCATCACACCGCCCTGTATTACGGGGCGTCCGCCATTTGGGCTTTCTCTTGCCCAGGACATCATGATACAGTAACTCAGCTGTGATACTGTTCAGACGTAGACACTGATACTGTGGCCGTTTTTTGTCATGGTGCTCAGAGTTGAAAAAAGTTCAACTTTTCAGACTGCAGCTGAGCTCGTCAATGTCAGACCTTAAGCAGCCAATCAGAACTGCTGCATGGCGGGACATAGGACGGCGATACTAGTCTGTACTCAGACTCCTGCTTTCTGTATCATCATATTTTACATCCAGAGCTGCTAGAAAATGTTTCCTGTCCATTGTTATTTAGAGTCTGCTATTAAAAAATCAGTAGAAAGTCTGACAATAGGAAAACCGGAAGTGCTGAGCTGAGAGTGACGAGCTGTTGCTGGGATACAGGGCACAGACTTTTTTTTTCCAGAGCACAGCACACAAACACTGAAAAAAAAAAAAAAGCTCAGGGTGGTCAGGTGACAAAAAACGCGTTTGGTGGGCATGCAGCCTAATGGTGCAATAATGGTGTAGTGAATCCAAATAACAACAAAAACCATGCATGCCACCGAATTCATCGCAAAGGTATTTTTTTAATGAGAAAACTAATGAGTATAGAGCTGAAATATAGCATTTTTGCCTCTGAAGAGTGTATGTGTCCCCCTTGATTTTTTTTTTTTTTCAGACAAATCTGAGAGAGCTGAGCAAGGAATTTTTCTTAAATTTGATAATTTGCCATGGGGTAACTCTATTATATTCAGGGGATGAGGATTTACAAACCCCAAAACTAAAAATATGTCTTTTAAATAAGATTAGTTTAAGCAGGTTACATAATGTAACAATTGTTAACTGAACTTCTGTTCTTTTTTATAACAGTTACTGCTGCTAATTTTTTAAGCAAAACTTGTCATTTAAGGTGCAAAAGGAACAACACTGAAGTTGCTATTCAGCTAATACTAGAAATAATATTCATCATCTTTAAGTCTAAAGGCAGTATTGTGCCAATCTAGTCAACAGTTTATTGTAGCCTATCCTAGCATCTTTGTGCAAGAGGTGGGGTACATCCTGGACAGATGCCAAAGCATGAATGAAAGATCAGGTAAAAGATTTAGACAGATTTTTACAAAAACAGTCAAAATACTGGAGACTGAGAAATTCTTGCCCTGGTGTAGGAAAAGAAATATGTGTGCATTCACACCTTTAAACATGTTGCGGAAATAGCAGTGGATAATGCACTGCTTTTTATCGATCAAAGACACAGAGAATGCACCACATTATATACATATTAACACTTTGCACAGAGCCTCACCCACTTCAAATGTGTCCCCTCCTATGAGTGCAAAACCACTCAGTCAGCTGCTATTTAGGTGGCGAGGGCACAGAGTGGAAAAAGTGCCTACTTTAGATAGTTCTAATAGGGCCTTAAAATTTTATTCTCCTTTGAAGTGATTGCAAATGTGACTAAAGACATGGCTGCTTCACTTCAACTGCTGAGAAGACAACAGTTTAAATGCCCACTTTCGTTTAATGTATCAAATCAGCCATCGGCTAAAAAAACATCTATCCCTTGTGCCATATCATTTATAGGAACAGAAAGGAAGGAATGAAAATAGGAAGTTTAATCGTAAAATCATTAACACCTGTGACCTGTATCAGTGTCTATGTCTGAACAGTACCACAGCTGAGTTACTGTATCATGACGTTCATTCACTTGTCCCTATTCAGTGCATGTAAAAATTGCTCTTTTGTTTAACAAGGGCTGCTAAAGTTTCCTTACAAGTTCATAGCCCATATCCGCTTTCATGTTGACTTCCTTTTTCCAAAACATGCCAAGAAATAAGGAGGTGTTGTCCTTTTGTTCTTTTGTCACCAGTGATCTTTTGTCAGCCCAACATGAAACTTGCAGAATTTCAGCTCATTAGTTAGTATAGAGACGATATAAATGGGATCTCTTGTCCCAATACAATTCGAAAACATAATCAGAAGTTGGCTAATTAAGAAAGACACAAGCTCGTAAAAGCATCAAACACTCAGTATCTGTTTTGTAACTCCACCTCATCAAGATGAAGTCCCAATTCCCAAGTGTGCACTTTTGACTTAAGTTTCAGTGGCATTTATGCCCTTTTTGTTGAGCCTCTCCCAAGCCTTTATCTCTTGTGTTCAGGTCTTTCATTGTGTTCTCATGTATTGTTACTGGCATGAAAATGAAACCGCTAAACAACTAATTACAGGAAAAGCCACATCGTACATTACTAACTTGTAGGGATAAAAAATTCAAAAAAGATAAAATGGGAATTTCTGAGTAGACAAGAATGAATAGAGAGAAGTGAGGAGTGTGAACACATAAATTGCACACACAGGTGCATCTCAGTGAATTAGAATGTCATCGAAAAGTAAATTTATTGCAGTAATTCAATTCAAAAAATGAAACTCATACATAATATAGATTCGTTACACATAGAATGATATATTTCAAATTAGGGCTGCAGCTATCGATTAAGTAATTGATTAATCAAATAAGCTTTTATTGTCTGTTTTTTTTCTTTTGATTGAAGACCTTTTGCCAAAATCTTGCTGTTTTTGTATTAAGAAAACTTGTACTGACCAATCTGTGCTGAACCTTCTTCCCTAAAGTGTATGTGTGTGGTGGTGGTGGGGGGGTGACAGGAGGGAAGGGTCTAATACCACTCTTTAGGGAAGAAGGTTGGTCAGTGCAAGTTTGCTTAATACATAAACAGGAAGATTTTGGTTAAAGGTCTTCAATCAAAAGAAAAAAACAGACACAAAAAAGCTTTTATTAATTGTGATGATTATGGCTTACAGCTAATGAAAACCCAAAATTCAATTTCTCAAAAAATTAGAATATTGCATAAAATCATTTTTTTAAGTGGATTTTTAATAGAAATGTTGTCCGATTGAAATGTATGTCCATGTGCACACTCGATACTTGGTCGGGGCTCCTTTTGCATGAATTATTGCATCAATGCGGCATGACATGGAGGTGATCAGCCTGTGGTACTGTTGAGGTGTTATGGAAGCCCAGGATTCTTTGATAGCGGCCTTCAGTTCATCTGTATTGGTGGGTCTGGTGTCTCTCATCTTCCTCTTGACAATAACCTATAGATTCTCTATGAGGGTTAGGTCAGGAGAATTTGCTGGCCAATCAAAAGTGAAACTGTTAGGATTCCTCTCTGCCCTGTTCATCCCTTGCGAGTTCCCCTCTGATTAGATGCTCTCTGCAGTTGATTACACCACCTGTCACCAAATTAGGGATGCCCTATATATGGAGCGCTCTCCCATCATTCTGCCTGGTTACATTTGATTGCCTGCCTGTATCTTACCTGAGCTCTGTGTGATTCTGCCTGCCTATCTGTGTTTTTGACTCAGACTTCTGCCCTAGGACTACGAGCCAGCCGGCCTGTTTGGACTTGTTTGCCTGAGCTTATTGGATTCCCGTGCTTCTGACCTCTGCCTGCCTGACCCCTGTTTCTGCCTCACGGATTGGATAATTTTGCCTTCCCCAGATTGTGCACATTCCCCCGTTACCAGTAGCTTACCTCTTTTCCCCCACGGTTCCTCTACTCCTCTCCCCAGCACACAGGCCTGATCAGCCTGCCACGCGTCTCCACCGAAGGATCCTCTACGGCCCTGTTCCCTGGAGTCCCACTCTGCTTCCAGTCTCCCAGGAAAGGTGAACCAATCTACGCTTCTCCTCGCTGGAAAAGACTATATGAAATATCATTCAATTAACTCTCAGAATTCAACCTCTGGATCCCCTTAGTTCATACACTCACCTCTGTGTTTCTCTTCCCCTCCCCAGGGTTGCCTGACACTGTTGAATAAACAATCATTGTTAAAAAAAAACAACTGCTCAAACGGTCTCATCCATGTCTGCTTTTGAGCCTGGGATTAACTCATCATGTCAGATACCATGGTCATCACACCAGGTTTTGGTACTTTTGGCAGCATTGGCAGGTGCCAAATCCTACTGGAAATTTAAATCAGCTTCTCCATAAAGCTTGTCAGGAGAGGGAATCATGAAGTACTCTAAAATTTTCCTCGTAGACAGCTGTGCTGGCGTTGGACTTGCTGAAACGCAGTGGACCAACACCAGCAGATGACATGGCTCCCTAAATCAGACGCCAAGTCCTGTCATTTGGAAATCAACGTCCCAGAGTCTGAAGGAAGAGTGGAGAGGCACAAAACTCAGTTTGCTTGAGGTCCAGTGTGAAGTTTCCACAGTCAGTGATGATTTGCCATGTCATCTGCTGGTATTTGTCCGCTGTGTTTTATCAATTCCAAGGTCAATATAGCCATCTACCAGGAAATTTTAGATCACTTCATGATTCCCTCTCCTGACAAGCTTTATGGAGAAGCTGATTTCAATTTCCAGTAGGATTTGGCACCTGCCAATGCTGCCAAAAGTACCAAAACCTGATACACCTGACAAACCTAATGCTAAAAATAATGTATGAATTACTATGGATTTAAAATGTTTGTAAAAACACCCAGGAAGATGTCTTTTTATGAAGATCCATCCAGCTAGCCACCAAAACCTTTAAAATGGACCCTGAAAACTTCACTTCCAACAAAAACATTAAAAAGAATAAAACTGGGTCACTGTCCAGGTCAGCAGAAAAAAAAATAAACCATCACAGAAAACAAAAACATTTAACCGGCATCCATATGAACATTGCAGATTTACAATAAAAAAGTAGCAAATTTTTGAGGACAAAAATTGCTAAGTTTGAGAAAGTTTTAAGTTTATGAGAAAAATTTCAACTCTATAAGAAAAGCTGCAAATTTACAAGAAAAAGTCAAATTTGTAAAAATTAAAAAAAAAAGTTGCAAATTTAAGTTGGGAAAAATCACATTTTTGAGAAAAAAAGCAGCAAATTTACAACAAACAAGTAGCCAATTTAAGAAAATAAATTAATTTCATTAAATTGGAACAGTAGTCAAAATGAAAGGACATACAATACTGAAACACTATATCATGACTGAAGAATATAGTAATACAATAAGAAATGAGGTAAATCAGTGTAAATTACATATGTGTTTAAGATTTACAAGACAGGAGTGAGACCTGTAATGATGTATGGTTTGGAGACGGTGTTGCTGGCAAAAAGACAGGAGGTGTAGCTAGAGGTGACAGAGTTGAAGATGGTAAGATTTTCATTGGGAGTGACTAGGAGGGACAAGATGAGATATGACTATATCAGAGGGACAGCTCAGGTTAAGTGGCTTGGAGACAAAGTAAGAGGGACAAGGCTGAGATGGTTTGGACATGGTTTGGGCATGTGCAGAGGAGGGAGTGTGGATATATTGGACAAAGGATGTTGAAGATGGAGGTGCCAGGCAGGAGGAAAAGAGGAAAACCACAGAGAAGATTAATTGATGTAGTGACGGAGGACATGGAGAGGGTTGGTGTTACTGTCATGAATTGCCCCTCTGGGTGGATAGGAGAGACCCAGACACTGAACTGCTATTTGTGATGTTTATTAATAAAAACACAAAAGTCCCAAACAGAGCACCAACACAAAATCTAAACTGATCACAAAACAAACTTACGGAAGAATAAGTGCTCGACAAAGAGCTCACCAGAACAGAGGCAGGGTTCTGGTGGAGATGAGTAGGTGAGACTCCGGCAATGAGGGAAGAAAATAACAGCCCTTAAATAGGGTCAGAAACAAATAATAACAAGTGATGGCAGGTGTGGATCACATGAGCGGGCAAGAGGTAACAATGATTACAACAGAGATCAACTGGGAGTAATGAGAGGGAGAAAACAGGGCTGACAGCTGACAGGAGCACCATCCACAACACAGCAACAAGCCCGGAAGTGCCACTGACAGCTGCAGCCTCAGAGAGGGAGAGGGAGAGAGAAAACATAGCAGGATACGATTATGATGTGATGGCAAATAAAGACAAGTAGCCCCAAATATGTAAATAACAATACTACAATGAACGTAAACAGGAAAATAAATTATACTAAGAAACAATACAGAATATGTGAAGATCAACCAAAGATAAAATAACAGGAATTAGAACTCAAGAATACAACACCATACAAATATAAAAAAAAAGAAAAAGAGACAGAGCACAGTAGGATTCCCCCATGATCAGATTGTGACAAAGCCCCCCCTCAAGGGGTGGATACCAGACACCCCGGGCAACATCAAAACAAAAGGGCCCACCCACACAAAGAACCCACCCCACCAAAAACAAGAAAACAACACCACCCCGGGCGGGAAGAGGGAGACCCAGGCACAGACAGACTGAAACAAACCAGAGGAAATAAGAAGAACTCTCAAAACTCACACCCCAGCAAAACCCAGACTAGGAGGAAACAAAAATCTCACTTAGGACCCACACCCACACAGAACAAGGCGCCTAGGCCCCCGGACCAAAGAGCTAAACAGCTCAGGTGGCCAGCAAAAGTCCCAGAACTGGCAGATGGTGTGGTGTTAAGATTTGGGTGGCCTGCCGGAGAATGTGGGCCACCCAACCCAGCGGCACAGTCCATCAGGTGGTCAGCCAGAGTTTTTTAGCCACCTAAACAGAAGGGCTAGCCCAGGAGGCAGCCGCCCCATGGGAAAGACCAACAAGGCAGAGAACAGTGGAGTTGGTGTAACCACGACAATGTCAGGTGGAGGAGAGGGAACCACAATGGCCTCGGGCAGAGGAGAGGGAACCACGACGGCCTTGGGCAGAGAAGAGGGAACCACGATGGCTTCGGGCAGAGGAGAAGGAACCACGATGGCCTCGGGCACAGGAGACGGAACCAGGACGGCCTCAAGCAGGGAGAGGGGACCGCAACGCCCTCAGACTGACCTGTAGCACCCTCGGTGGCCCTGGACTGGGACATAGTAGCACCCGTAGTGGCTCCGGGCTGGAGTAAAGCAGCACCCGTGATGGCTCCAGGCTGGAGCAAAGCAGCACCCACGGTGGCTCCGGGTTGGAGCAAAGCAGCACCCACAGTGGCTCCAGGCTGGAGCAAAGCAGCACCCGCAGTGGCTCCGGGTTGGAGCAAAGCAACACCCGCAGTGGCTTCTGGTTGAAGCAAAGCAACACCTGCGGTGGCTCAGGGCTGAAACAAAGCAGCACCCATGGTGGACCCGGACTGGGCCAGAGCTGCACCCACAGTGGACCTTGGCTGAGGAGGAGCTGCACACTCGGAGGCCCTGGGCTGGGACAAATCACCCGAGACGACCTCAGCTGATGGGAAAGCAGAACCGTCAGAGGCGCCGAGCTGGGATGGAGCACCTGTGAAGACCTCAACCGGAGGGGGAGTAGCACGCATGGAGGCTCCGGGCTGGGATGGAGCACCCATGATGACCTCAACCAGAGGGGAAGCAGCATCCATGGAGGTCCTGGGCTGGGATGGAACATCTGCGACGACCTCGGCAGGAGGAGCTGGACCCATGAAGATCTCAGGTGACGCGGCTGGACCCACGGAGACCTCTGGGGAAGTTGAACCAACTTCGGTGACCCTGGGGATAGGTTCAGACAGAAGAGGTAGAGAAACAGGGTCAGGGTCACCGGCGGCAGTGGAGCCCGGCGAGGTGAGCTCAGGTGCAGCTGACAACTGCACTTGGCTCTCCCCACCAAGAGCCAGACAAGATATCTCCAACATAGAAACAACAAAAACAAAGGAGAGCACTCGCCTGAGCTCAAGCTCCACTGCCGCCCAGGAATCCGTCAATCCAAGCTGTGACATCTCGGGCCCAGACCTCGGGAGGTCCAGCTCTGACTCTACTGTGGTGGCCCCAGCAGCAGGCATGGTGGTCAATGCAGTCTCGGGACCCCCCAGCGAAGTGACCCACGCAGGTGGCTCACCCAGCGTGGCAACAGGAGGTCAGTTCCCTGCTGGTGCTGGATTCTGCACAGCTGGAGCCTGGGGATAACCAATCATCTGCGTGGGCTCCGGACAGCTGGCAGCACCCTCCCTCCATCCAGACCATGGCTGTGGCACTAGAACCAGGTCCTCCAGAGCTGCAGACTCCTCCTTTGTCCGGCAGCTCAGTCCTGGAGCTGACGGACACTCAGGGGGCATAGGAGGAGACACAGAGAGAGCAGGTGAACAGTCTGTAAAGTCTATAAATCCGGGAGGAGCCATGGCTTATATTCTAGTAGGAGCTCAGTCTCCGCTAACTGGACCCACCTGTGCTCCTCCAGCTCCTCGGCCGATGGTGTGGGCCACTGTTCTGGAGGAGAAGGTGGGGTTGCTGCATTGGGGTAAGACAGTGTCCATCTGGGACCTCCGGGGCTCGTCTGGTGGATGAGTGAAGACTTGGGTTCCGGACAGGACGAGCGAGTCTTTCGCCCCCGGGTGCGCTTCTTCTTGAGTTCCGGCGGCGCCGAAGGGGAGTCCCTCGCCTGCCCACAGAGTTTGCGTTGGGCATCGACCACTGAGGCAAGGAAAACTGTGAGGCCTGGGTAGCTCCAGAGACTGGGATGTGTCTCGATCACCTGGGCCGCACCATCCACAAACCTCCAAGCCTCCGTCAGGAGCACGGGAAGCTCCAGCCCCTGAGGCAAAACTGGCGATGATCGTCGCTGCCAAGCACTCCTCCTCACTCAGTCCCAGAGTTGAAAAATCCAGAGTGGCTGACATGACAAAACCAAAATGAGTGGCCAAAAGAGGAAGAAGAAGTGTAAATTATGTGTTTAAAACCTACGTACTATTTTCAGCCAGTGGTGCATTTTATTTTGTGCAATAAAACTAATGAAAATACTAATACATGTTTATAGCTTTACACACCATTGAGAACATAG
Source organism: Pholidichthys leucotaenia (assembly GCA_020510985.1). Taxonomy (NCBI): domain Eukaryota; kingdom Metazoa; phylum Chordata; class Actinopteri; order Cichliformes; family Pholidichthyidae; genus Pholidichthys; species Pholidichthys leucotaenia. The sequence continues at coordinate 294,194,004 of CM035839.1, read as the reverse complement.
GAATACTGGAGCAATAATCCTTGAATGCTACAAAAAAACAACGCGTTACCGACATTTGGAAACATCAGCTTTTTACAAGTTACACTGCCAAACTCTACCCTTTATAAATATAATATTACACATGGCATTATAAAATGCTGACATTGTTGCAGGTAGGGTGTTGTCTGGGAAAGGGACCAATATATGGAAGGCCATCCTATTCAAAATGTTGCCACGATGTGTAGTTACATTTCTGGAGAGGTGCACGTCAAGTCAATATAAGCTACAGTATATCTGTCATGAGCTGCCTCCGGCAGACAGTAAATTGGCTCGTTTAGGTGAGCATGGTGTAAGGCAAACAAGGATTTGTTCCATAACAAAAGATGATGAGGACATGAAAGCAGGCTGAGCTCTCAAATAAACACATAAACTTGAGTTTAACTAAATGATAAACAAAGACGGGCGCCAGAGGTACAACCCGTGCGCGATCTGCACTATGACTCACAATGTTCCAGTACAAAGCAACAGAATAGCACGGCTAATAAAGGAAATAGGTGATTACTCAACACAAAACAGGTGACACTAATCAGATGCCAACAGATAGTGGGGGATCAGCTACAGGTGAGGAAAACAGGACAGCGGGGCTGTGCAGACAATGGACACCAGAGAGCTAGAAAATAATGATAAACATACACGCAGAAACGAAAAAACCACAGAACATACATAATTAGAGAGATGATAATGAAAAATGAACACAATGATCAACCAAGGCTGAGATACAGAACACAGGAGAAACATTTAAAAGTAACAGCTGGTGTTGGCCATAAAGAACTTTCAATTCAATTCAATTCAATTCAGCTTTATTTATATAGCGCCATTTCACAACAACAGTCATCTCATAGCACTATCAACTGTAGGGGGAACCCCCACAGTTGCAGAAAGACCCCAGCAATCAGGCGATCCCCTGTGAGCAAGCACTTGGCGACGGTGGAGAGGAAAAATTCCCTTTTAACAGGAAGAAACCTCCAGCAGAACGAGGCTCAGGGAGGGGCACTCATCTGCTGCGACTGGCTGGGGGGGTGACGGGACAGAGAAGATGAAAAGAACAGACATGTAGAGAGCAAACAGCACGATGGGGACTCAATCTATGGGAGAGAACAAACAGATGTTAATGACCATCAAAAAAAAAATATTTCATTGAGAGTGAAGAAAGGAGTGAGGCCCAGTGCATTATTGGAGGTCCGCCGGCTGACTAAACCTATTAGCAGCATAACTAAGGGAGGGTTCAGAAACACATGATCCCTCCCTAATTGTAGACTATATCAAAAAGGTAGGTTTTAGCCCTATTCTTAAAAACAGAGATCGAGTCTGACTCCCGAATCTGAAAACTGAAAGCTCTGCCTCCCATTGTACTTTTGGAGATTCTAGGTATTACAGGTAATCCTGCATTTTGGGAGCGTTGTGCTCTGTTAGGATAATACGGTAGTATCAGATCTTTTAAATAAAAAGGAGCCTGATTGTTTAGAGCTTTGTAAGTAAGAAGAAGCATTTTAAACTTAATTCTAAACTCTATGGGAAGCCAATGAAGGGAGGCCAGAACCGGAGAGATATGATCTCTCTTTCTAGTACCTGTTAAAACTCTTGCTGCAGCATTTTGGATCAGCTGAAGACTTTTTAAAGATGTTTTAGGACAGCCTGATAATAAAGAATTACAATAATCTAATCTCGAGCTAACAAAAGCGTGGATCAGTTTCTCAGCATCACTCTGAGACAAGATGCTCCTAATCTTGACAATATTACGCAAATGATAGAAGGCAGTCTCAGAAACAAATTTAATATGTGAATTGAAGGACAGATCTTGATCAAAAATAATTCCAAGGTTCCTCACAGAGCTATTAAGAGAAAGAGTAACCGCATCCAAACTGAAAGTTTGATTTGGAAAGGTATATCTAAGGTTTTTTGGACCAACAAGAATGACTTCAGTCTTATCTGAATTTAATAGCAGGGAATTACAAGTCATCCAAGCTTTAATTTCCTTAAGACAGGCTTCTAACTTGGCTAATTGATTACTATCATCTGGCTTCATTGACAGGTATAATTGTGTGTCATCTGCATAACAATGAAAATGTATACAGTGCTTTCTAATAATGTTGCCTAACGGAAGCATATATAAACTAAAAAGAGTAGGGCCTAGCACAGATCCCTGTGGAACTCCATGACTAAGCTTTGAGTTGAAAGAAAACTCATTATTTACATGAAAAAACTAGAACCTATCAGATAAATAAGATCTAAACCACTGCAACGAAGTTCCATTAAGTCCAACATAGTGTTCTAATCTATCAAGTAGAATATTATGATAGATAGTATCAAAAGCTGCACTAAGGTCTAAAAGGACAAGTACAGAAACCAGTCCATTATCAGATGCGATGAGGAGGTCGTTAGTGACCTTCGCTAAGGCTGTTTCAGTACTGTGATGGATTCTAAACCCAGATCGAAACTCTTCAAGTAAACCATTTCCCTGCAGGTGGTCAAATAATTGCGTAGCAACAACTCTTTCTAAGATTTTTGAAATGAAAGGGAGATTAGAGATTGGTCTATAGTTAGCTAAAGCTCCTGGATCTAGCGTTGGCTTTTTGAGTAAGGGTTTAATTACAGCCGTTTTAAAAGCCTGCGGTACATGGCCTAAAGTTAATGAAGAATTGATTATATGAAGAATAAAGCTACCAATAAGGGGGAAGACTTCTTTAAATAACCTGGTAGGAATAGGGTCTAAAAGACAAGTTGAAGGTTTGGATGAGGAAACTATTTTGTCTAACTCACAAAGGTCGATTGGAGTAAACTCATCAAGACAGACATCAATTGAAGGAGTTGTAGTAGTTACAGTATTTAAGTTAACTGTGGGAAGAATCTGATTGATTTTATCTCTGATGGATGAAATTTTATTATTGAAAAAGTTCATAAAGTCCTGACTGGTAAGCTCTAAGGGAATGCTAGGATTGACAGAGTCCTGACTCTTTGTCAACCTGGCTACAGTGCTGAAAAGAAACCTGGGATTATTCTTGTTCTCTTCTATTAATGCAGAATAATAACTCGTTCTAGCTTTTCTAAGAGATTTTTTATAAATTAAAAGATGATTTCTCCAAGCTAAATAGATTTCATCTAAATTAGTGCAGCGCCATTTTCTTTCTAATTGACGAGTCTTCTGTTTTAAGCTACGAGTTTCTGTGTTGAACCAAGGAGTTAGAAATCTCTGATTAGACTTTTTCTTTTTAAGGGGGCCACCAAGTCTAGAGTCTGATGCAGAGAAGCTGTAACACTATCCACCATGTTATCAATTACAGAAGGAGCAAGCTGTCTATTGTCACGCCGCGCCGCTCATCAGCGGCGCCACCTGCACGCACACCTGCTCATCATCAGCGGCGAGGGATATAAGCCGCCTCGCCCTGAGCTTCGGCCTGAAGCCGTTAGACTTCTCATGCATTGCTGTGAGTTCCTTCACCTTCAGCTACTCTCCCGGGTAAGAAGCTCTTACCTCCTTTTTCTCTCTCGAGTCTGCTCCCCTGTGCACAGGTGGATTCCCCGGCGGCGGACATCGCCTCTCCATCGCCTATTCCTCGCTGCTGCACCGAGCACTCCAGGTGGCTGTCTTCCGGACCTCGTCCTTTGCTGTGCCAGTCATCTGTGTCCTCCAAGTAAGCTCCTCTCTCGCTTGCAAATCTCCTGTGTTGGTGTGTGCCCGTCACCCTTCTCCTTTGCTTTTCCCATAGGGTTGTCCGGCTGTACGGCCTCCTGCCTCTGTGCCCGAAGCAGACACCGCCACCAACACATTTACATCCCGCAGACACACATTCATTCACTCCTGTTGCTAATAAACTATTTGAACTTCTCTGAGCCTGTGTGTGTGCGTCTCCTGAGCCATGCGTTATGTCAGTACGGCTTCAGCAGAGCGGCTCGGCAGACGGCGGGCTCGCACACCGGTTTTCCACTCTCGAGGCTCGAGTGGATCAGATAGCCTATCAGCAACAGGTGATTTTTAATCAATTGTTAAATTTAACTAACCGGTTGGGCCGCTTGGACCCCCAACAGCCGTTCCCCCCGGCTCGTCAGGGTGGCGCGGCTCCTGCTGCTCCAGTGGCCGTCCAGCAGGCTCAGAGTGCACCGGTTCGGCTCACACCCATTCCAACCCCCGCCCGCTTTAGCGGTAAGCTCGGCGGAGCGCGGGGGTTTATTATGCAGTGTGAGTCCGTTTTCCACCGTGTGCCCGGAGACTTTCCCTCAGATCATAGCCGAATTGGTTATATCGGGAATCTCCTGGAGGGGCGAGCATTAACATGGACCTACGCCGTAATGGCGAGGCCCAGTTATGCCGCCCTCACATATGACCAATTCGTGAGGCGCTTCCTGGAGGTCTTTGACCATTCTCCTACCGAGACGGTCCAGGTCGATCGGCTTCTCGCCCTCCAGCAGGGAAGCCGGTTGGCAGCGGACTACGCGGTCGACTTCCGGGTAGCGGCGGAGGAATTAGGCTGGGAGGAACGCTCCCTCTGCGGCCTTTTCCTCCGCAGTCTCAATGATGATCTGAGGGATGAACTGGCTGGGCGGGATTTTCCTGAGACGCTAGCGGAGCTGACATCCTTAGCGATTAGTTTGGACAACAGGCTGCACGAGCGCTCCTTGGGGCGGAAGTCATCTTCTTCTCGCCCTCGTGGAGTCTCGCCGCGCCTGTTCCAAGCTCGCCCCCTGGCGGCGCCGCCACCATCGTGCCCCGAGGAGTCGGAGCCGATGGTGACGGGCTGGACAAAGCTTTCCCCTGCGGAGAAACAACACCGCCGTGAGTTGGATCTCTGCATGTATTGCGGAGATGACCAACACACGGTGAAGCTTTGCCCACGGAAAGCCAGTCGGCGGGGTCCGCGAGTCACTGTAGGGGGCCTCGCGGATGTCAATCGGTTAAACCCCCACACTCAATTGAAGCTGCCCATCCGTTTCTGCCACAATCCCACTGGGCATCTCACCCACGCACTGGTGGATTCGGGCGCAGAAGGCAGCTTTATTTCACAAAGCCTGGCAACCCAATTGGGCATCCGCTGCCAGGCACTGAGAAACCCAATCTCCCTGGTCAACCTCTCTCGTGCCTCCCTTGGGAGAGTGACGCACCAGACTGTTCCTGTCCCGGTAATCATCTCAGGAAACCACCGGGAGGAAATGACCTTTTACGTCCTGCCCAACTCTGTGTCGCCCGTCATCCTGGGGTATCCCTGGCTACACCTCCACAACCCCGTTCTGGATTGGAAGTCCGCCGGGGTGTCGGCATGGAGCACGTTCTGCATGGGCACCTGCCTACAGTCCACTGCCTGCTCACCGTCCGCTTCTCCCCCACCTACGGACGCAGTGCCCCCGGACCTGTCCCTGGTGCCCCTGGAATTTCACGACCTGGGTATGGTATTCAGCAAGACCAAGGCCATGTCTCTTCCTCCTCATCGGCCCTATGACTGCGCCATCAACCTCCGCCAGGGGGCACCCTTACCTTCTGGTCGGCTCTACAGTCTGTCGGCGCCGGAGAAGGAGACGATGAACGCCTACCTAAAGGAGTCGCTGAGTGCTGGGATAATCCGCCCATCGTCATCACCCGTGGGGGCAGGGTTCTTCTTCGTCGGAAAGAAGGACGGATCCCTCCGTCCTTGCATTGACTATCGGGCTCTAAATGACATCATGGAGAAGGATCGTTACACCCTGCCCCTCATGGACACCGCTTTCCACTCCCTCCAGGGGGCGACCTGGTTCACCAAGCTGGATCTACGCAGCGCATACCACCTCGTCCGGATCCGGGAGGGAGATGAGTGGAAAACAGCCTTCCGTACCCCGAACGGCCACTTCGAATACCTGGTAAAGCCGTTCGGGTTGACCAACGCTCCTGCCGTCTTTCAGCGCCTCATCAACGACGTCCTCCGGGACTTCATCGGCCTATTTGTGTTCGTCTACCTGGACGACATACTCATCTTCTCCAAGTCCAGGGACGAGCACCAGGTCCATGTGAGGCGGGTCCTCCAAAGACTGCTGGAGAACCGACTATACGTGAAGGCTGAAAAGTGTGAATTTTATGCTAAGACTACATCCTTCCTGGGATTCATCATCTCTCACGACCAGGTGCGTCCAGACCCAGAGAAGGTGAAGGGGGTGGTAGAATGGCCTACACCTGCGTCGAGGAAACAGGTGCAACAGTTCGTTGGGTTCGCAAACTTCTACCGCCGCTTTGTCCAAAACTTCAGTACCATCGTCGGACCGCTGACCCGCCTCACGTCCCCTAAGGTCCCGTTCCGGTGGACCGAAGAGGCCGCAGCTGCTTTTCAGGCGCTGAAGGCGGAGTTCTCCTCCTCCCGGGTCCTTCGCCAGGTCGACCCCGCGCTGCAGTGCATCGTGGAGGTGGACGCTTCGGACATGGGAGTGGGGGCGGTGCTATCCCAGCGGTCGCCTGATGACGGCGCCAAACGGCCCTGCGCCTTCTTCTCCCGGCGCTTGTCCCCGGCGGAGAGAAATTACGACGTGGGGGACAGAAAGCTCCTGGCCATCAAGCTCGCGCTGCAAGAGTGGCGTCACTGGCTAGAGGGGGCGGACCACAAGAACTTGGAGTACCTTCGATCTGCCAAGCGCCTGAACGCCCGCCAGGCGCGCTGGTCCTTGTTCTTCGCCAGGTTCCAGTTTTCCATCACCTTCAGGCCTGGCTCCAAGAACGGCCTGCCCGACGCCCTCTCTAGGCAATTCGCCCCTGAGGAGTCGGAGGACACGCTCCACACCATCCTACCCAGGTCGTGCATCATGGGAGCCATCTCCTGGGACATTGAGAGCAAGATCCGGAAGGCGCAGGAAGTGGAACCTGACGCTGGCGGCGGACCGGAGGGGAGGCTGTTCGTGCCATCTGCGGTTCGAGGAGAGGTCATCCACTGGCTACACACCTCCAAGCTCACCTGTCACCCTGGCTCCTCCCGGATGATAAACCTCCTCCAGCTGTCCTTTTGGTGGCCGGGCCTGCGGAGGGATGCTGCCCGCTATGCCCGGGCCTGTCCAATTTGTGCCACCAACAAGTCGGGAAATGCCCCTCCAGCGGGTCTGCTCCAGCCCCTGCCCGTCCCTGGCAGGCCCTGGTTGCACATCGCCTTGGATTTCGTCACCGGACTCCCAGTCTCCAACTCCTACGACACCATCCTGACCATCGTGGACCGCTTCTCCAAGGCGGCACACTTCGTCCCCCTGCGAGGTCTCCCCACTGCCCTGGAGACGGCGGTCCTCCTCATCCAACACGTGGTCAGGCTGCATGGGATTCCGGTGGACGTGGTGTCGGATCGAGGGCCCCAATTTTCCTCTGAGGTTTGGAGGTCGTTTTGCAATGCTTTAGGAGCCAAGGTGAGCCTCTCCTCCGGCCATCATCCCCAATCCAACGGGCAGTGTGAGCGGACCAACCAGGAGCTGGAGGCTGCGCTCCGCTGTGTAACGGTGTCCAAACCCCCGTCCTGGAGCAACCACCTTGCCTGGGTTGAATACGCCCATAATACCGCTCGCTCTTCTGCCACAGGGATGTCCCCCTTCAAGGCGTCCCTGGGGTACGACCCCCCGCTGTTCCCGGCGCAGGAGAATGAGGTAACTGTCCCCTCAGTACGGGCGCATCTCAGGCAGTTCCGCTCCATCTGGGCGTCAGCGCGCAATGCGCTTTTACGCACGGCGGAGCGCAACAGAGCCATGGCGGACCGGCACAGAAGACCTGCCCCGGCGTACAGGGTTGGGCAGCGAGTCTACGTGTCGACCCGGGACGTTACCTTAAAAGGCAAGAGGAGGAAGCTGGCACAGCGCTTCGTGGGTCCCTATCCCATCACCAGGATTGTCAACCCGGTGGCTGTGCGTGTAGCTATTCCCCCCTCCCTCCGCATCCACCCCACATTCCACGTGTCCAAGGTGAAGCTGGCAGTCTCCGATCCCCTTTGCCCTCCTCCTGCTGCGCAACCCGCGCCCCGGATGATTGGTGGCCATCCGGCCTGGCCCGTCTCCTCCATCCTGGACTCCCGGCGCTGGGGTCGTGGGTTGCAGTACCTGGTGGACTGGGAGGGCTATGGGCCTGACCATCGACAGTGGGTACCCCCGTCGTCTGTGTTGGACCCATCGCTCATCCCTGATTTCCACCGAGCGCACCCAGGAAAGCCATCGCCAGGAGGCGCTGCTAGAGGGGGAGTACTGTCACGCCGCGCCGCTCATCAGCGGCGCCACCTGCACGCACACCTGCTCATCGTCAGCGGCGAGGGATATAAGCCGCCTCACCCTGAGCTTCGGCCTGAAGCCGTTAGACTTCTCATGCATCGCTGTGAGTTCCTTCACCTTCAGCTACTCTCCCGGGTAAGAAGCTCTTACCTCCTTTTTCTCTCTCGAGTCTGCTCCCCTGTGCACAGGTGGATTCCCCGGCGGCAAACATCGCCTCTCCATCGCCTATTCCTCGCTGCTGCACCGAGCACTCCAGGTGGCTGTCTTCCGGACCCCGTCCTTTGCTGTGCCAGTCATCTGTGTCCTCCAAGTAAGCTCCTCTCTCGCTTGCAAATCTCCTGTGTTGGTGTGTGCCCGTCTCCCTTCTCCTTTGCTTTTCCCATAGGGTTGTCCGGCTGTACAGCCTCCTGCCTCTGTGCCCGAAGCAGACGCCGCCACCAACACATTTACATCCCGCAGGCACACATTCATTCACTCCTGTTGCTAATAAACTATTTGAACTTCTCTGAGCCTGTGTGTGTGCGTCTCCTGAGCCGTGCGTTATGTCATCTATAGCTTATTTCCATTGTGTTGGCACATGGCATAGAGGAAACAATCTGCATAAATTTGGTAACAGCATCATCTGAGAGGCATCTACTGTAATAATATTTTTCTTTAGGAGCCAAATAGTCAGAAATAGTAAAATCAAAGGTTAACAGACAATGGTCTGACAGTACAGGGTTATGAGGAGACACTACAAGATTTTCTATTTCTATGCCATATGTCAGAACAAGGTCCAATGTATGGTGGAGATAATGAGTAGAATATCCTACTTTCTGAGAAAACCCAATCGAGTCTAATATTGAATTAAATGCCACATTAAGTCAGTCACTATCTACATCCACATGTATATTAAAGTCCCCTACTATAATTATTCTATCAGATTTCAGCACTAAATCAGCTAAGAAATCAGCAAATTCGGATAAAAATTCTGAGTAGGTTGATGGGGGACAATAAACTATGGCAAATAAAATTGGGTTTAACCTAAAGTTGCTAAAGTGCCCAATACTGAGGACCAGGCCCTCAAAGGAATTATAACATGTTTTTTGCTTTACATTAACTAGTAATTTGGAATGGTAAATTGTTGCTACTCCTCCTCCATGACCAGAACTTCTGGGATTATGACAGTTTAAATAACCAGAGGGAGTTGATTCATTTAAACCAACATAATCCTCTTGCCCTAACCAAGTCTCTGTAAGGGATATTAAATCAATCTGATGATCAATTAACAGATCATGGACTAACAGAGACTTGGGAGTTAGAGACCTAATATTTAATAAACCACAATTAATTTTTAAATTATGAGGAGGAACAGAGGCCAAATCATTCAATTTAGAGGCTTTATGTTTAATTTGAGTTTTACCAATTTTTTGCTTAATCACTTTGGGATGCTTATATATTATATTTTTATTTACTTTGGAGGGAGTAGACAATGATTCTCTGATGGGGAAGACAGGGGCTAAGTTGAGGGGTGGCGGATGAAGAGGAGCTGCAGAGAGGCATGTAAGACTGCAACTCTGCTTCCTGGTCCCAACTCTGAGTAGTCAAGGTTTTGGAAATTTGGATAAAAAAGATGTCAGATTGTTAGATAAATGAGAAGCACCATCCAAAGTGGGATGAATGCTGTCTCGTCTCATAAGACCAGGTTTTCCCCAAAATGAGCTCCAATTGTCAATGTAGCCCACGTCATTTGCAGGACACCACACAGACAGACAACGGTTCAAGGATGACGAGCGGCTAAACATGTCATCACTGGTCAGATTGGGGAGGGGTCCAGAGAATACTACAGAGTCTGACATCATTTTTGCAAAGTCACACACCGATTCTACATTAAGTTTCGTGACTTCCGACTGCCAGAGATGGATGTCATTAATGCCAGCATGAATAACAATTGTGGAGTATTTACAGTTACTTTTAGCCAGCATTTTCAAATTTGACTCGATGTTGATTTGACCTGCTCTGGCCCCAGGAATGCATTTGACTATGGCCGCTGGAGTCTCTAGGTTCACGTTTCTGACTACAGAGTCGCCAATGATCAGAGTTTTTTCCTCAGCGGGTGTGTCGCTGAGTGGGGAAAAACGATTAGAAACATGAACAGGTTGGAGGTGTACTGGGGCTTTGCGACTAGGCCTCCTTCTCACCGTCACCCACCCAGTCTCCTCGCTGCTGAGGAGAGCCGGAGGGCCACTAACGGGGTTAGCTATGCTAGCTAGCGCCGCTGCAGCTAAGGGGCATCAGTCAAGAGTAACTGGCGCAGACGGTGTTTCAATGCAGCGGAGCCGGGATTCCAAATCGACAACCTCGCCTCGAGCGCCTCAAAATAACTTAAATAATAAAAATGATAGCATGAAGATAATAATGGTGCAAATGCTTCAAAAAACAACAGAAAGCATGAACAAGATATCAAGATCATAACAGCCCAGCTGAGCTCTAGGACGAGTGGAGGTTTGTCAGCAGGTCCTTCATATTGCTGCTGTAGTTATCATCTGTTAACTTCTGGCGCCACACGAGTTGGCTGCCTTTTTGCAGCAGCGACTCAATTCTGAGTTTCTTTCTCGTTTTTATTTACTATCCTTTTTTTTCTTGCCACAACTTTCTGATCCTGTTACCCCGTGTCCATCACGGACACCAAGGACATACAGTATATACGTATCACCACACTGGCATGAGTATTAGCCATCCTTCTGCTCATTTCGGCAATGAATACTGACCCAGTGAGTGGAGGAGCTATTGTTTACGGTAAAGGCGCTTTTCCACTAGGGTCAGTATGGTACAGCTCGGTACAGTTCAGCACGGTTTGTCCGCTTTTCCATTAGGCACTGGAAGTCCTTACAGTTCTGTTTTTTTAAGACTATTCCTATTTTTTCGGCACTACTCCAGAGCAGGTCCAAAGCGTACCGGCCCGGTTACGTCAAGCCACTGCTGGCCACTGATTGGTCCGGGCGTAGCGTCATGAGAGTGGGCGTTACGCTGACTTTCCAGAATCGCTGGCTGGCCGCCATTTGCAATTTTTTGTTCGGGAGCCTGCGAACAAGTGATATAGATAGATAGATAGATAGATAGATAGATAGATAGATAGATAGATAGATAGATAGATAGATAGATAGATAGATAGATAGTTTATTTCGAACAAAAAAGTAAAAAAACAAAAAACAAATGACAAGTGCAATAAAGTGACAGTCTACAGTGTTCAAAAGGGAGAAGGAAGAAGTGAACACTTAATTCCACCTCCTCTTTTCCATAAATACAACCCATGTGAAATACACTCACCGGCCACTTTATTAGGTACACCTGTCCAACTGCTCGTTAACACTTAATTTCTAATCAGCCAATCACATGGCGGCAACTCAGTGCATTTAGGCATGTAGACATGGTCAAGACAATCTCCTGCAGTTCAAACCGAGCATCAGTATGGGGAAGAAAGGTGATTTGAGTGACTTTGAACGTGGCATGGTTGTTGGTGCCAGAAGGGCTGGTCTGAGTATTTCAGAAACTGCTGATCTACTGGGATTTTCACGCACAACCATCTCTAGGGTTTACAGAGAATGGTCCGAAAAAGAAAAAATATCCAGTGAGCGGCAGTTCTGTGGGCAGAAATGCCTTGTTGATGCCAGAGGTCAGAGGAGAATGGCCAGACTGGTTCGAGCTGATAGAAAGGCAACAGTGACTCAAATAACCACCCGTTACAACCAAGGTAGGCAGAAGAGCATCTCTGAATGCACAGTACGTCGAACTTTGAGGCAGATGGGCTACAGCAGCAGAAGACCACGCCGGGTGCCACTCCTTTCAGCTAAGAACAGGAAACTGAGGCTACAATTTGCACAAGCTCATCGAAATTGGACAATAGAAGATTGGAAAAACGTTGCCTGGTCTGATGAGTCTCGATTTCTGCTGCGACATTCGGATGGTAGGGTCAGAATTTGGCGTCAACAACATGAAAGCATGGATCCATCCTGCCTTGTATCAATGGTTCAGGCTGGTGGTGGTGGTGTAATGGTGTGGGGAATATTTTCTTGGCACTCTTTGGGCCCCTTGGTACCAATTGAGCATCGTTGCAACGCTACAGCCTACCTGAGTATTGTTGCTGACCATGTCCATCCCTTTATGACCACAATGTACCCAACTTCTGATAGCTACTTTCAGCAGGATAATGCGCCATGTCATAAAGCTGGAATCATCTCAGACTGGTTTCTTGAACATGACAATGAGTTCACTGTACTCAAATGGCCTCCACAGTCACCAGATCTCAATCCAATAGAGCATCTTTGGGATGTGGTGGAACGGGAGATTCGCATCATGGATGTGCAGCCGACAAATCTGCGCCAACTGTGTGATGCCATGATGTCAATATGGACCAAACTCTCTGAGGAATGCTTCCAGCACCTTGTTGAATCTATGCCACGAAAAATTGAGGCAGTTCTGAAGGCAAAAGAGGGTCCAACCCGTTACTAGCATGGTGTACCTAATAAAGTGGCCGGTGAGTGTATATACAAATTACCACATTTAAGACCCCAAGTAAACAATTAACTATATTTTGTACATATCAACATTAACACCCATCCATCCCAACATACATACAGTCCATACATCAAAACCAACCCCAAACAACACAGATATACACAGCACTGTCCCACCCACCATTCCATAGTGTCCCAGAGTGAGCATAGTGAATCGTACATATAAATACTACCCTTCTGACATATATTCTTTCAGCAAATAATGTTTATACCTATTTTTGAATTGATTTCTGTTTGTACATAGTTTCAGTTCCAGCTCCAGACTGTTCCACAAATCCACCCCACAGACAGATATGCATATACTTTTCTTAGTTGTTTGTATCTTAGGTTTTGTAAAGTTTAAGTCTCCTCTCAAATTATAATCATTGTCTCTTTTTTTGAATATTTTTTGTATATTAGTTGGGAGTTGATTATTAATTGCCCTGTACATTACTTGTGCTGTCTTAAATTTAACTAAATCCATGAACTTTATGATATGTGACTTTAAAAACAACGAATTGTTATGGTCTCTATATCCTACATTATTTATTATCCTTATAGATTTTTTTGTGATGTGCATATTGGCTGTAGGTTGGTCTTGTAGGTGTTTCCCCAGACCTCTCCACAGTAGTTAAGATAAGGTAGAAACAGTGAATTGTACAGTAAGAACAATGATTTATAGTCCAAGATGTGTCTTGTCTTCCCCAGTATCCCTATACATTTTGCCAACTTGGCGCGGATATGACTGATGTGAGGTTTCCGGCAGATTTTATTGTCTAGCATCACCCCCAGAAATTTATTTTCCTGTACTGTTTCTATTCTGGTATCATCTATCGTTACCATTATTTCATGATTTATTTTATAATTTCCAAACAACATAATCTTTGTTTTTTGTTTTTTTTTCAGATTTAGAGATAATTTATTTTTGTTAAACCACTGTGTTAACCTTTTCATTTCAGTTGTGACCACCTCTAAAACCTGCTGCAAATTCTCACCAGTGCAAAGGATATTTGTGTCATCCACAAACAAAATAAATTTCAAAATTTTTGATACTTGGCATATGTCATTTATATGGGTGGGGTTTTTTTTGGGGGGGGGGGGGGGTCCAGTGCACTATATCAGGGGTATCCAACTTTCAAGCGCTCTTTCTTTTTCTGTAATTTGCAGATGTTGGTTTCGTTTTTATAATATGCAAGGGAACATAAAAGAGTTTCAGACTTGCATTGCAATTTTTTAAAAAAATCATTGATTTTGCCGTTAGAATCGAAACTATTGGTCGTGTCCCCTCATTTTTCCCAGTTTTTGTGTGACATCAAAATCGCATCAATTTCAAAGTACTGTAACGTGATCTCTGAGTAACTCTTTCTACTCAAAATGCAAGAGATAACAGAGTTGTAATGCAAATTCAAAATAAAACATTCCCCAATGTGATCGGATCTATGGTTTTTGTACGGCGACCCCTGCAAATTTACTCATACGACGTAAATTTCCGTGTCCCCAAATTTACGCAGCAACATGCAAGTTATTTGGTAAAGTAACCAGAAAACAGGAAGTGCTGATGCTTTTCACTTTGCACCTTTCAAATCCCAAACCATACACGTAAAAAGGAGATCAGTCTTTGTGAAGCTCAGATGTAGAATATTTCAATAAAATCTCAAACATTTATGACACATCGAATATGGTTGTGGTCTATATTAATCATATACCCCATAACCTACATATGTATAAGCATGTGAGAATGTTTGGTGACTACATATGTAAAGCGACTTCACACCTCAGAACAGGACAAAGGGTCTCAACCGCCAGTGAAGATCAAAGAGCATCCGAGGCACTGCGGTGGAGACCAGATAGGTCGCCCTGACCTCCCAGGGCCAGGTGGAGGGGTACGGAGACAAAGGAGGGGATTAAGTAATGGGGGATGTCAGCTTTGATATGCATGTCTTTTGTGGTGTGTAAGTACACAGAGCCAAATGTGTTCGCTCTCTTATTTCTTCTGCTGCTGCACTAGATGAGACTTGTTAGAGGAGCGAAGCTGATAATAAACTTTGGTTTATAAGTCACATCGCCTCGTTATTCCAAGCTCTTCTACACTGGTGACCCTGACGCGAGGATGGACCAGAGGCGTTCCCCCACGATCGACTCATCTGTGGTGACCCAGGCAGACACCGGCGCCCATGCAGACAGGGGAACAGATGGACGACGTTCCCCCACGGCAGAAGTGATAGAGAGGGCTCAACCGAGCACCAGCGCCGCGGCGAGAGCCGAAGGAAGATACTCTCACCCTGCGGACACATCAGTGACGGTCCACACAAATGCCGTCACCATCAAGCTGCCGGACTTCTGGCAGGAAGACCCCGCCTCGTGGTTTCAGCAAGCTGAAGCCCAGTTTGCACTTGCGGGCATCATGGCTGATGATACAAAGTTCTATCACATCGTCGCCAAACTCGACGCCGCCACTTCGAGATGTGCGCGGAGCATCATCCAGCGGCCGCCGGCCCAGGACAAATACAGAGAACTGAAAGCGACCATCGTGGCAAATTTCGTCCCCTCTGCCAAGGAGAGAACCGAGAGGATCCTGGCGGTCTACGGCCACAGAGAATGCAGACCCAAGGCCCTCATGGAGGACTTGCTGCAACTTAAAGAAGAGGACAATGACAATTTCCTCTTCCAATTTATATTCCTCAGTACGCTGCCGCCACACATGAGAGGGACACTTGTCAACATGCGATGCAGCACCCAGCAAGACTTCCGCATGCTGGCTCACGAAGCGCAGCGACTCGTCAACGCCTGCAAGGAACAGACACCCACAGCAGCATCCGCAGACCTCAACGCTGATGTCCGGAGCCACAGGGAGCCACAAACCACGGAGCAGAATCCGCCCGCCGTGACAGCGACACGGCCAAGACGTAACAGACGGAGCAACGTCTGTTATTACCACCACCGCTTCGCCAAGAAGGCCTACAAGTGCGTTCCCCCCTGCAAATTCACAATTTCGGGAAACGCCAAAGCCGAGAACCGTTAACAGCGGCGGTTCTCGGCGAAAAAAGCAAGCTTCTATATGTGACAGACGGACACATCGGCAAGCAGTTCCTCATTGACATGGGAGCTCAACTGAGTTTTATCATGCCCTCCCAAGCAGACCGGGCCATGGGCACCTGGGGCAATAGAGCGGTGGCAGCCAACGGCTCCATCATCGACACTTTTGGCGAAAGGAACCTGCCCCTCCGCATCCATGGCCGCAACTACAGATGGACATTTGTTGTAGCGGCGGTGAGTTTTAACTTGTTGGGCGCAGATTTTTTGTATGCACATGGGTTATTAGTCGATCTAGTGAACAGACGCTTGGTTAATGCACTGTCCTTTGCTTCTATTCCCTGCTCAGCTCGAGTTTCTCCACCACCCGTGCAGGCCAGTGTCACTACAGCAGGAGGTAAGTTTGATCAACTCCTCACCCAATTTCCAGCACTCACAATTCCCAAATTCTCAGCTACAGTGGCTAAGCACAGGGTCGAACACTTTATCCCCACAATGGGCCCACCCGTATTCGCCAAAGCTCGGCGCTTAGACGCGACCAAGCTCGCCATAGCTCGGGACGACTTTACCACCCTTGAAAAACTAGGCATTATCAGGCGCTCAAAAAGCCCCTGGGCATCACCGCTTCACATGGTCCCGAAATCCGACGGTTCTTGGAGACCGTGCGGCGATTACCACAGATTAAACAATGCGACAGCGCATGACCGCTACCCTATTCCTCACATCCAAGATTTTTCACTACATCTGGCGGGTGCGCGCATTTTTTCAAAAATAGACCTGGTCCGCGGCTATCATCAAGTCCCCGTTAGAGCGGAAGACATTCCTAAAACAGCTGTAATAACCCCCTTTGGTCTTTTTGAATTTTTGCGGATGCCTTTTGGCCTCAAAGGTGCTGCTCAAACCTTTCAGCAGATGATGTACGCAGTATTACGCGACCTCCCTTTCGTGTTTGTCTACCTCGACGATATGCTGGTAGCCAGCTCGTCTGAGGAAGAACATGAACAGCATCTCACTATGGTTTTTCAGAGACTAGAAGAGCACGGGTTAATAATCAATCCAGCCAAATGCAAATTCGGCGTGTCACAAATTGATTTTTTGGGACACAGAGTTTCACCGAAGGGGGCAGTCCCACTGCCAGACAAAGTTCACGCAGTAAAAAGTTTCCCACGGCCACAAACGGTCAAATAAATACGCTGCAAGAATTTTTGGGAATGGTTAATTTTTACAACCGTTTCCTCCCCCGCGCAGCTCAGCTCATGCAGCCCCTATATGACGTGCTCAGAAAACAAAAACCTTCCAACGCGGTCGAATGGACCCCGGAGCGCGAACGCGCCTTCGCGGAAGTAAAAAGCGCCCTAGCTAATGCCACATTGTTGGTTCACCCTGATCCCTCGGCCCGCATTGCGCTAACCACAGACGCTTCAGACCTGGCCATAGGGGCGGTTGTAGAACAACACGTCGGCGGAACCTGGCAACCTTTGGCATTTTTCAGCAAATCGCTAAACCAAACTGAACGTAAATACAGCACCTTTGACAGGGAGCTGCTAGCGCTTCACTTATCCATCCGCCACTTCCAGTTCTGGTTGGAAGGGCGGCGTTTCACGGCTTTTGTAGACCACAAACCGCTCACCTTTGCGATGGCTAAAATTTCTGAACCGTGGTCAGGCAGGCAACAAAGACAGCTAGCTGCGATTTCAGAGTTCACCACAGACATTCGACATGTGGCAGGCAAACTTAACGTGGTAGCAGACTGCCTCTCTCGCGCTGTGACATCGCCAGAGCGCGAGGAGACAGATTATACTACCTCAGCCGCAGAACTCTTCGCCAACGCGGACACATACGTAGCCCCAATCCACGTAGAGATAGATTATGCAGCCATGGCGGAGGAGCAAAGTAGTGACGCGGACGTGCGCGCACTCCTGTCTGGACCAACAGGGTTAAGGCTGGAGGAAAAGGGTTTACGCGACGGTGTACCCCCCCTAATATACGACATCTCAACCGGCCGACTCCGCCCGGTAGTCCCAGCTGCATGGCGCCGCCGTATTTTCGACTCAGTTCACTCCCTTGCGCACCCAGGTGTGCGCGCTTTGGTTAAAATGGTCGCCGAAAAGTTTGTGTGGCCTGGCCTGCGCAAAAATGTAAAAGAATGGGCAAAGACTTGCATTTATTGTCAGCGCGCCAAAATACACAAACACACAAAAGCCCCTCTAGAGCCTTTTCGAATCCCTGCTAGAAGGTTCGACCACGTTCATGTCGACCTCGTGGGACCACTACCTTCCTCCCAAGGTTTCACACATCTGTTAACGATGATAGACCGCACTACGCGCTGGCCTGAGGCAGTCCCTCTGGCGTCAACCACAGCGGAGGAAGTCGCTCACGTTTTTTTGACAAACTGGGTGGCACGTTTCGGCGTCCCATCGGACATCACGTCCGATAGGGGGCCTCAATTCGTCTCGGAGCTTTGGTCAGCCATGGCCAGCAGCTTAGGAGCGACAATTCACCACACCACCGCTTATCACCCTCAGGCTAATGGGTTATGCGAGCGTTTTCACAGGTCTTTAAAGGACGCCCTCAGAGCCTCACTAACAGATACAAATTGGGTAAATAAACTTCCTTGGGTTTTATTGGGGTTGCGTGCTGCACCTAAAGAGGATCTAGACGCCTCCCCAGCAGAATTAGTTTTTGCACAACCTCTCAGGCTCCCAGGTGAGTTTTTACCAGAGAACCCAGAGCCAGGGCATCTTCCAGCCCCGAGGTTTTTAGGCAGCAACGGACCGGACTCTCTCCCCGGCCGGCACATCACTCTTTTCCACGGGTTTTTGTCCCCCAAGCTTTAAAAAACGCTGAATTCGTTTTTGTTAGGCATGAAGCTTTAAAACCAACTTTCCACCCACCATACGATGGACCAATCAGAGTGCTGGAACCTGGTGATAAGCATTTTGTGCTTGATTTTGGGGACAGAAAAGAAACAGTCAGCATTGACAGACTTAAACCTGCTTTCTTGTTGAGAGAGAAGCCTGCACGGTTGGCGAGAGCACCTCGGCGGGGTAGACCCCCCAAGAGAAAAGACTCAGCCCCCCTGCAGGGAACAAATAATCACTCTCCTTCCCAAGCTGCAGATTCCTTACAGGAAGGTCCCACCAGGATGCCCGAACGGACCCACAGTAGATTCGGAAGAAGATTTAAGCCCAGACGGCACAGGGACTGATGCAAACTACTCAAAAGTTGTTCACTAATTGTGCTGTAACAGTTTAGGACTGATTTGTGATATTACTATGCTGTTATGATTACCACTGAATTCTCTTCGGGAGCATAGCTGCTGGAAAGTTTCTTCTTTGTCAAGAGGTGTAGCAGTTAGTATGTCATAATAATTATCTTAAACTGTGAATTTTTCTATTGTCCTTTTCTTAGTCGTTTGGGGGGGGGCTGTGGTCTATATTAATCATATATCCCATAACCTACATATGTATAAGCATGTGAGAATGTTTGGTGACTACATATGTAAAGCGACTTCACACCTCAGAACAGTACAAAGGGTCTCAACCGCCAGTGAAGATCAAAGAGCATCCGAGGCACTGCGGTGGAGACCAGATAGGTCGCCCTGACCTCCCAGGGCCAGGTGGAGGAGTACGGAGACAAAGGAGGGGATTAAGTAATGGGGGATGTCAGCTTTGATATGCATGTCTTTTGTGGTGTGTGAGTATAAGTACACAGAGCCGAATGTGTTCGCTCTCTTACTTCTTCTGCTGCTGCACTAGATGAGACTTGTTAGAGGAGCGAAGCTGATAAAAAACTTTGGTTTATAAGTCACATCGCCTCGTTATTCCAAGCTCTTCTACAATGGTGTCCTTTAAAAAATTTACGTCTTCGGTCTTGGTCGGCCGCGTGCAGCCCCGTCTGGCGAGGTGAGCGCCCTGGGAAAGCACTTTTATTTTCTCTACCCCGGATGTGCTCAACCCATGTGGAGAGGATTAACCGTGGTCACTTTATATTGAAGTTATCGAAGGTCCAAACTTCCGTGTCCCGCATTTACGCCTTTTGTGATTTTACGTCTTATCCAACAAACAGGGAGATTTTGAAGGTATGTATACACGTTATCACATCTTAATATGTCATGAAAATGTAGCTGTTGATGAGTTTTGATGCGTGAAAAATACTGGAAGTGTTGAAGTTGTTTCGTGTAAAACGTGTGCCATTGCAAAGTGCATTGGCACACGGGGAAACAAAAGCCCGAGTGTCCCGTTTACGTCTCCATTTACAAGTAGTTGAAGTGAGCGCTCATCCTCAAGAGTTCCTGAACGTGAATGCGTTACAAAAATAGTTAATAGTTTCATAAACCTGACACAATTGGATAGTGATTAGTCAATTTCATGTGCAGATTTGATCAATTTTAAATTTTGCCACCAATGTCACACATTGGACCCCTAATAAATAAAAACACCCATATACAACATAAAGAGTTTGGGTCCCAAAACTAACCCCTGGGGCACACCACAAGTGATGTCCATGAAGGGTGATTTGTGCTCACCAATTTGTACAAATTGTTGTCTGTTACTTAAATAACTTTCCACCCAACTCAGTCCGACCCCTCTTATCCCATACCTTTCCAATTTCCACAGTAGAATTCTGTGGTCAATGGTGTCAAAAGCTTTCTTTAAATCTATAAATACTCCTACAGCAAACTTTTTTTTTTTTATCTATACAACTAGTAATTTCTTCTATAAGTTCGATTAGTGCAAAAGATCAGAATCAGAATCAGAATCAGAATCAGAATCAGGTTTATTGCCATTGTTCATGTAGTACACAAACTAGGAATTTGTCTCGGTACAATGCTGCAACATTAAACATGATAAGATAAGAGAAATAAACTATACATGTAATAAAGTGTAGGATAAGATTAAGTGATACTGGTCAACAGTTAAAATATATATTAGCCAGCAGCAGATACTGTGGAGAACTATATAGTGCAGTCGGTAATGCAGGAAGAAAACAGTGATGATTGACATGAGTCTGGTTGAGCTGCTGTACATGGTGCACGAGAGTCACTTAGTGTTCAGCAGTCTAATGGCAGAGGGGAAGAAGCTGTTCATGTGACGGGAGGTTTTAGTCTGGATGGACCGAAGTCTTCTACCAGAGGGGAGGGGGGCAAACAGTACGTGACCAGGGTGTGAGGGATCGGCTATGATCCGGCCAGCATGCCTCCGGGTCCTGGAGATGTACAGATCCTGGAGAGATGGGAGCTTGCAGCCGATCACCTTCTCAGCAGTGCGCACGACGCGCTGCAGCCTTAGTCTGTCCCTGGCAGTGGCTCCTGCGTACCACACGGTTATGGAGGTGGTGAGGATGGACTCGATGATGGCTGTGTAGAACTGCACTAACATCTTGGTGGGTAGCTTGAGCTTCCTCAGCTGCCGCAGGAAGAACATCCTCTGCTGGGCTTTTTTGATGAGTGAGCTGATGGTCAGCTCCCATTTGAGGTCCCTGGTGATGGTAGTGCCTAGGAAGCGGAAGGAATCAGCAGTGGTGATGGGAGAGCCTGAGAGGGTGAGGGGGGGCAGAGGAGTAGTGACTTTCCTGAAGTCTACAATCATCTCCACTGTCTTCAGAGCGTTCAGCTGCAGGTTGTTATTGCTGCACCAGGACGCCAGCTGGGCCACCTCTCTCCTGTAGGCGGACTCGTCGCCGTTGGAGATGAGCCCGATGAGGGTGGTGTCGTCCGCAAACTTGATCAACTTGACAGACTGGTGGCTGGAGGTGCAGGAGTTGGTGTAAAGGGAGAAGAGTAGGGGGGAAAGTACACAGCCCTGGGGTGATCCGGTGCTGATGCTAGTATAGTCTGAGACAGTCTTTCCCAGCCGCACATGCTGCCTCCGGTCCGTCAGGAAGTCGATGATCCACCTGCAGAGGGAGTCAGGCACGTTGAGCAGGGACAGCTTGTCCCGGAGCAGAGCGGGGCGGATGGTGTTGAATGCGGAGCTGAAGTCCACAAACAGGATCCTGGCGTAGGTTCCCGGGGAGTCCAGGTGCTGCAGGATGGAGTGGAGGGCCAGGTTGACTGCATCGTCTACAGACCTGTTGGCTTGGTAGGCAAACTGCAGCGGGTCCAGGAGAGGGGTGGTGATGGACTTGAGGTGGGACAGGACCAGGCGCTCAAAGGACTTCATGACTACAGAGGTGAGCGCTACAGGTCTCTAGTCATTAAGTCCAGTGATCCGTGGCTTCTTGGGGACAGGGATGATGGTGGAGGATTTGAGGCAGGATGGCACGTGGCATAACTTAAGGGAGGTGTTAAAAATGTCTGTGAATACAGGAACCAGCTGTTTCGCACAGAGTCTCAGGGTGGAGGGAGACACGCCGTCTGGGCCGGGGGCCTTGCGCGGGTTCAGTCTGGAGAACTGTTTGAGCACATCCTGCTCACTGATGATAAGGGGAGGGGGGGAGGAGGGGGGGGGGGGGGTGCCTTAAATGAAGTAGGGAATGTGGAGGCTGTGGAGCTGGAGGGAGGGGGGGAGTTGGACACAGATGACGAGGTGTCAAAACGGGCATAGTGTTGGGACAGTCTCTGACAAAGGGCTTTGTCATCCTGACCTTTAGGAGCCTTAGGTCGATAGTTGGTGATTTGCCTCAGTCCTCTCCACACGGAAGCCGAATCATTAGCAGTGAACTGCTGCTGGAGTCTCTCTGAGTACACAGATTTAGCCCTCTTCAGCTCTCTGGGCTGATGAAAGATGTAGATTTATCTGCTCTAAAACCATTCTGGCTGTCTGTAAGGAGGTTGTGTTTTTCAATGAAATCATCCAGTCTCTTAGTGAAGATTTTTTCAAGTATTTTGGAGAATTGTGAGAGTAAAGAGACCAGCTTGTAATTTGTGAAATAATGACTGTCTCCTGCTTTGTATAGTGGTATTACTTTTCCTATTTTCATTTTGTTTGGAAATTTACCAGTTTGAAATGACAGGTTCCAGATGTGGGTGAGTGGTTTAACAATTCCTTCAATTACTTTTTTCACTATTGTCATGTCAATTTCATTCCAGTCAGTTGATTTTTTTTGTTCTTAAATTACTCACAGTCTCGATAATTTCCTTTTGAGTAACTGCACCCAAAAAGATTGTGTTTGGATTTCTATCTTCTATTTCATTTACAGAAGCACTGTTGGTTGTTTCTGGTGTCACTATTGATTTTGCTAATTCAGGACCAACGTTTACAAAAAATTTATTGAAACCATTGATCACATCCTCCATATTATTTATCAAATTGTCATTTTCAATAAAATATTCTGGATAATTAGCATTCTTAGGTCGGTTACTAATAATCCCATTGAGTACTTGCCATATTCCTCTTAAGTTATTTTTATTATCCTCTAATATTCTGTTGTAGTATTCTTTCTTACAAGTCCTCATTATATTAGTTAGCTTGTTTTTATATCTTTTATATTTGATCTCAGCCTCCACCATTCTACACTTAATGAATTGTTTATACAGCATAATGTATTCTTCTTTTTACATGCATTTAGTAACCCCTTGGTGACCCAAGGAATATTTTTTTGTTGTCTGTCACTGTATTGTTTTATAGGACAGTTTTTATTGCGCAATGATAGAAATATTTGTAAAAAATTTATCATATGCTTCATTTATTTCATTTTCATCACAAACTATCTTCCAGTCTTGTATTAATAATTCCTTTGCCAGGAAATACATAGATTCTTCAGTTCTTATTCTTTTATATTTAATATTTTTGGTATACTTTTTCTTCCTATAATCACACTGATAGACAACAAAAATCGGCAGGTGGTCACTGATATCATTCAATAAAAGCCCACGAATGATATTTTCCATAATGTTTGTGAATATGTTATTAGTGTGGCACTGTGTGACGATTATGCTAGGTCTGGTGATTGTCGGATGTAAGCCCATACTGTACATTGTGTTGATAAATTCTTCTGTCAAACTATGTTGTTTTGAATTCATAAGATCTATATTGAAATCCCCACAGATGAACATAACTTTATGAGTTAGTTTTGCATACATTTTTTCCATCCAGTCCTTAAATAAGTCAATGTTTGACCCAGGTGTTCTATATACACACAGCTCACGACCATATTCTTCACATTGTCCAGACAGATTTCTATTGTAATACATTCAAATAAATCATCCACAGTTACTGACAAATTTTCAACAACCTTGTATTGCAAGCTCTTGTCAACAAAAATTGTAACTCCTCCTCCTTTTTTCACTTTTCTATTTATATAATTTAATTCATAGCTATTCATGGTAAAATCCACTCCTTTCTCTTCACTGAGCCACGTCTCTGATATTGTAACAATATTGAATGGCTCTTTAAACTGATGTAAATAATCTTTAATGTTATTAAAAAGTTGGCATAGAGACTTCTGCTGTTGAAGTGGATCATAGAAATATTGAAATCAGATGTGACCATTGTGTTAAACTGTTCATCCTTGTAGTGTCATATCCGGCTCTAGGGAGCCGGGCAATCAGAGCCAGGGACAAGCCAGTGAGTCGAGATGTTTTATTCTGGGTAAGGGATAAGGAGAGCACAGACACTCATACAGACGTACATTCTCAGGCTGCACAGCGCAGGGGTAGGTAGCTCGTACCGGACATGGGGGTAACAAGACGTGCATACTCACAGCGGGATACAAACACCGGAATGCTGCAAGGGGAGTTGAGGCTGACACCAGACGAAGGGGCTTCAGCCTAGCAGTGCTTATGTCGCAGCCCCGAATGATCGAAGCTGCTCCTCTTTATACTCATTAACAGCGCCCCAGTTGATGAGGATTAATTGGCCCCAGCTGTCCCGTGACACTGACAGCTGGGAACCAGCTGAGGCACTGCCCAATGAGAGGCAGGGATAAAAGGAGCATGGGCTGAGCGCCGAGCCGGCGTCTCACCCCATGGTGACAGAGCCTCCCCCTCACGGTCGGGCTCCCGAACGACCAGGAACATCCCAGCCCCCCCCCCTCCCCACCTAGGGTGGGCGGAAGGGAGGCAGGACCGGAGGGGAAGATGCAAAGGGAAGGACAAAAAAAACAATAGACCAATGTAGGGCAGAGGAAAAAAAACACAAATACAATACCCTACAACACAGGGAAAAGGATTAAACCAGAGCACAGTTAGGGAGAAAACTGAGTTAGGACACAGGTAGGGAAAATACCAAATATGACTACAGACAGCATACAAATAACGTATAGATCGGGGCAAAAAAAAGAAAACCAAAAACCCACCAAAAAGGTGGCAGGAATGAATAAAGCAATCACAGAGTATAGTTAAGGGGAACAAAACACACTACTCCATAATGCACCAACAAGACAAAGGTCAGGACAAAAAATGATGAAAAACGCTGTGCATGGATACTAAAGAAAACAAAACACACAGCACTGAATATATAAAAGATCACCTAAAGAAACAGAGGTGACAAGGACAAATGGGTAATAATGAAGTACGGTTAAGTGGGAATGAAACATTACTTCAAACAACAACAAACACAGTCAATGTTAAAGTCGGGGCTAGGGAAGGCCCCCCACGAGGATAATAAGACAGAATGGGGTGATCACAGAGTATGGTTGAACAGGAAACCACACGCATACTCCATGATGCACCGACGAGGCCAAGGCTAAGGTAAGGATGAATGAAAACGCTGAGTAAAGATAAGAAAATGCAATACACAGCGCGATACATAAGGTGAGTCACCAAGAGGAAAAAAAGGTGACAGGGTAACAGGATAACAATACGATAAAAAATGCTGAGTATGGTTAAAAAAAAAAAACACAGCACAAAAACATATATTCCCCTAATGGACAAAGAAACTACACCCGAGTGACTTCAATAATAATAAAAGAAGTAAAGGACACCCGAGGAGACGGCAGGCAGAGTCCAAAACGGCCGGAATTGTTCTGGTAATCTCCCCGCCCATTGTCCAGTTGGCAACCCGGGGAAGAGAAATGTTCGGACGGCGAACTCTGGGCCCAGATCCCAGGAATCCAGTCCAACGGCTGCCGAACCAGGCCGCCCAAAGGCAAACACAGACCAGTGGGGGGAAACCAGATCGCCGAACCGAAAGTTTTGCGGGTCGGGTCGTCGACCCGCATCACTCAACCACCAGGACCGTTGAGACGGACGAAGGGTCAGAGCGGATCCCGGTGGAAGAGGCTCAGGGGAGAGCCGATGACGAGGGCGGCGGGCCTCAGGGAAACGGCCACCTCCTCACCGGACCTGGACAACACTGGGGCAGCACCCACGTCGGACCCCGATCGGGCCTCAGGCGAACCCACGTTGGACCCCGATTGGGTCTCGGGCGAACCCACCTCCAACGTTGAACCCGGACCCTCCAGCACCACGAGGAACAGCAACTCCTCGCCGGTGACCCTGGAAGAAGGCTCAGAAGAGAAAACAGAACCGGGATCAGGATCACCGGCAGCGCCAGAACCCGGCGAGACGAGCTCAGACGCAGCGGACGGCTGCACCCGGCTCGTCTCCCCTGGAGATAGGCTGAAGTGCTCAAAGATAAAAAGAGAGAAAAGAAAGGAGAGCACTCGCCTGATCTCGGGTTCTGACGCCGTCCAGGACTGCGAAGATCCAGGATCCGTCGTCAGGAGGTCGTTGTCAGGCTCCCATCTAGCCGCGTCGGGCCCCGCAGCCAGCACGATGGTCAGCGCAGCTTGAGATCCCTCCAGCTCAGGTAACCCCGCCGACGACCCACTCGGCGTGAAGCCAGAAGAATCTCGTCCCGCTGGACCGAACCGCTCCTCCGTGGAGACCCAGGGACGCTCAGTCGTCAGCGTAGACTCCACGCAGCAGTCAGTCCCCCTCCTCCGTCCGCAATGTAGCAGCGGAACCACAGGCCCTCTCCATATCCCACCACGTTGACCCGGAGCCGGGGACCGCTCGGCGGAGAGAGACACAGAGGATGCGGGATTAGGAATACAGGTTACAGCAGGTGGGGAGAGTTCAGGGAGCTGCGAACCCTGAACTTCTCCTCCAGGGATGTGACAGAGCAAATCATTAAGCAGGTGTGAAAAAACAATGACTTGCCTGCCCCCTGGAGGTTGAGTATCGCCTGCTGTAGTGGAATCTGCTTCTTCCTCTCCCCGCCCGGCGATAACGGAGGACCCCCCGGGAATTCGTCTGAGGATCGCTCGCGTTGTCTCCAGCAGAGAGCTCACCAGGCCGGGATTCCAGGAACACACAGCGGTCAGGAAGCGCGTCGAGGAGGAGGGGGAAACAGCCGGGGTGAGCCAGCCCGAATGTCCAGGAATGACAGCGGGGGAACGAGGCTCAGGGGACGAGGCTGTAGAATCTCCACACTGACGAGGCGAAGGGATGACAGCTGCGTGGGAGGAACGGTCCTGACGATGACCCAGAACTGGATCCGGACGAGGTTCGTGCAGAGGTGACTCGGCGATGTGATGACGACTACACCCAGGGGGCGAAGCGAGGGGGAAACCCAGGATTCGCCGCTCCAGATCGGAGATCGAGACGAGGAAGGCGTCGAGCACGGGAAAGCTTCGTAGCCCTGAAGTCCTCACCATCAATCTCACTGCCGCCGCCACATGCCTGAAGGTGGTGACAGGGAACACAGTAGAGCTCGCGACAGCCACTCGACCCCGGACATAACTGCTGTCAGCTGCGGCTCCTTGAAGGGAATCCCGAGTGACGTAGCGCAAGTCGGGGGAAGTCCTCTGGTTGGCGCGAACTCCCGGACTGGAATAGCGGCAGGAACGGGACTCCGAAGCGGGGAAAGACGTCGCCCACTTCGACTCCCTGCCGGGACTTCCATCCACCCCGTGGAGCTTCTCTCGCTGTGTACCTGCAGCGTCTATCCTGGCACTGTCCTCCAGATGGTACAGAGAGTGAGGGTGACAGTCCAGGAGTTCCTCAGCACGGCCCGGATGCCAGCGTCTCGCGTTGGAGGCGTCGTGCAGGGTGAAGAACGTCCCGTCGACAGCCTCCGAGATGGACCTCAGCTCGTCGCCCTGGCGCCGGAAGTGACTCCTGGGAAACGGCATGCTAGCAGCGCTGACACCCGGACAGAAAGGTACATTTCCACGGCGACTCACGGCCGCCGGCAACTCTTCTGGCTGCGACATACTGTCATATCCGGCTCTAGGGAGCCGGGCAATCAGAGTCAGGGACAAGCCAGTGAGTCGAGATGTTTTATTCTGGGTAAGGGATAAGGGATGAGGAGAGCACAGACACTCATACAGACGTACATTCTCAGGCTGCACAGCGCAGGGGTAGGTAGCTCGTACCGGACATGGGGGTAACAAGACGTGCATACTCACAGCGGGATACAAACACCGGAATGCTGCAAGGGGAGTTGAGGCTGACACCAGACGAAGGGGCTTCAGCCTAGCAGTGCTTATGTCGCAGCCCCGAATGATCGAAGCTGCTCCTCTTTATACTCATTAACAGCGCCCCAGCTGATGAGGATTAATTGGCCCCAGCTGTCCCGTGACACTGACAGCTGGGAACCAGCTGAGGCACTGCCCAATGAGAGGCAGGGATAAAAGGAGCATGGGCTGAGCGCCGAGCCGGCGTCTCACCCCATGGTGACATGTAGTAACTACAGTCATTATTGATGGAGCTAAATAAATTATTATCAGGGTCTATGTTATATTCTACGTCCTGTGGGTTGTGATCCGTATATTCAAAAACTTTCAGTTCCTGATGTTCCTGTTTGTTGATCTTTTGTTTCATGTAATTAAATGTCCAGATGCAGATGAGTATAACCCTTCAGTGTCCTACAGTTGTCTCTTGTTGCTGTTGACTCCAGTTCATAATGTTCATCGATATTTGTTTAGTTCCGTAATATCACGGATGTTAATGACCTTGGCTTCTTCAGGTGATCCATTTAATTTTATGTATATTTTACAGTTTGATGTCCAGGTGTTTTGAATCATTTTCTGCTTTCTCATATATCTTGCTTTTCTGGCTATTTCTGCGTTTTCTTTTGTAAGGTGCTTGTTTATATAGATGTTCGTTCCTTTCAGTTTCCTACCTTGTTTTAGCAGCGCAGTCTTGTGTTTTCTCTTGACAAACCTTATGATTACAGCCGGTTTGTCGCTGTTTTTCCTGGACAGAGGGTGGCCGGCCTCAATGGTGTCACAGTCCAGCTGGATTCCTTTGGACTGCAGGAAGATCGCCACTTGTTGCTCCGTGGATTCATCTTCCAGCGTGTCGAGACTCCCTCCGCTTTCCGCGGCCACCGCTTGAGCTTATGATCGGGGTTTGATGTAGAGCCCTGTGATGATCACGTCGTTCACCTGGGTATACTGTTCCAGGTCCGACACTCTGCTCTCCAGATACGCCAGCCTCTTGTCCTTCTCGGCATTCTGGATCTGCAGTGCTTTCACCTCCTCAAGCAGGCTCAGAATGTTTTTTTGCTGCAGCTTAACAGCAGAAATCTCTTCAGCCAAGAAGTCGAGCGATCTTTTAATATCGTCCACCTCCTCAGTCTGCTGAGCTTTCTTGGGACCCATGATCCCGGACGATGTATGTTGACTAAACAGCTAATGAAGAGCTGTTTAGCTAGCTGAATGGTGGGCCGCTCCACTCCGGTCTTGTTTCCTAGTCCGCAGACGCCGCTATTGGCGTCTTAAGTCAGACAGGGGTCGAAACTAAGATGTCCAGTCCGTAATCCAAATTCAGTTCTCAAAAGCCAAAAAAAGTAGTCAAAAACCGAGCACCAAAACACAGAAATCCACCGACTGACAGGCTCTGACAGCAGGTTGACAGGAACAAGGTTGGCAAGCAGGTTGGCAGAAATCAACACCGCGGTCCAGCAGAGTTTTCTGTGCGTTTCAGCTGATGAGAGAATGCAGAGGGCAACAGACTGAGCTTGCAGTGGGGAGCACAAGCAGATGCACTGGAAAATACATGGAGACTCACGAGGAATTAGACCCAGCCCCCAAATTGAATTGAATGCACGGCCGCGACAGCACCCAACTTCAGCAGTTGAAGCCGTGATATTGTGATTTAATAGAGGACAGTGAGTGATGTGATATTCATGTTTTACGTTATTTTTCCCAGCAGTGGAAAGTTCACTTTGCACAGACGAAAACTTAATCGTGCTTAAACGATGACCTAGCTCAGTGCTACGTCCGTCGTGGTATGTAGCCTTTGTGTTGACAATATCTGATGAAATAAGCTAGTTGTAATCCTGGTTAAAAAGGTGGGGGTTTTTTATATGTTGCGCTTTCGTGCTGTGCATGTACTTAAGGTGTATGTATTTTCATTGTAGAGTCCAAACAGGATCTGCTCGGAATGGCGACGTTTTAACAGCAATGTATTGTGACAGGTAAACAACACATCATATTTATAGTCAAATCTTTTGCTTTTTAAGTTAAAGTATAGGTAAAGTGCCACATTTAAAGTAGCACAATTTCCCCTTAATCTGAAAGGGACTGAACTGAGATTTATTTGATTGTGTGAATATTAATTACAGAGTAATTGAAAATGATCCTTTATGAGTTGTAGTCATAATAGTGTATCTTGCACTTTGGGGAATGGGAGTTGTTCAGTCACCATTAGAATTTAGTTTATATGTGCAGTCTATAGTATTTCATCTTTAAACTCATCCAGTAAAAGAACACATTACAAATATTTGAGACCCATTGTAGTGCTTCCTTTTATATTTTAGCAATACAAGCACAAAACACTGCCCACACTTGAAACCAGGGCGACACAGTGGTGGCTAAACTTTTATTGATAACGTTATTTCACACCATCACAACAACTCAGTATCTAAACTCAGTGTAAATGATGTAGAGATTGAAAGGGTATCCAAAATTAAAATCCTTGGCGTAATAATTGATAATAAACTGTGTTGGAAGTCACATATTAATTATATTAAAAGTAAAATATGCAAATCAATCACAATACTACACAGAGTGAAATATTTGCTGAATCAACTCACACTACAGACTTTAGTATCATTCATTAATACTCCCATAGATGACATATTGTACTGAAGTATGGGGAAACACATATAAAACATATATCCAGTCTTTATGCTTCAGAAGAGAGCTATTAGAATAATAAACAAAGCTGCTCACAGGGAACCAACAAACCCACTTTTTCTTAAATTAAAAGCTCTCATGTTGAAAGATCTGGTTGACTTTAAAACTGCAGTAATAATGTTTAAAGCTAAGAATCTATCACCGCCCGCAAATATCCAAAAGTTGTTCCAAATAAGGGAGAAATAATATCATTTCAGAGGAACATTTATATTTCAAAAACCTTCAGTGAGAACTACCACCAAGCAACACTGTGTTTCAGTGCAAGGAGTCAGACTGTGGAACGCTTTTGGACCTGAATTAAAATCATGTACAATGCTTGGACAATTTAAACAAAAACTAAAGGAAGAAATACTCCAAACATATATACAAGATGACATGTAAAATCCCATAAGGATTATCATATCCAGTCTGTGTTGTGCTGTTGCTTAGTTTTTGTCACGTTTTGTCTTGGCTTTGTTCTGATTTGTAATCACTCTTATTTTATTTTGTTTTTGAATTCTTAGATGGAATATGGGTGGACAATATAAGCTGCGGCTTCAGCCATCACCCATTTCGGACAACTTGTGTTGAATTGTATAATCCGAGGAGTTACTGTATAATTTGACCTTGTTGGATTTTTGAAGATCTGCTGAACCGGGACCAGTACGAGGGGCTGATCCAGTTGCTTCTCAGTGAGGCAGCGTGGCTGGCGTGTGTGACCCATTCCAATTTCTTTCTTTTTTTTTTACAGGTTGAATTTTGCACATTCTAAATAATCCGTAATTTGCTGCCAATTGGAATAAACAATTTAGTGATTTATGTGTTTGCAACATGATTTTCTATTTTTGTCTGTTAAGACACCGGTGGGAAAAGAGTCAACAGTACGGACCATTTAAGATACGATAAGACAAGCCTTTATTAGTCCCACAATGGGGAAATTCCAGGATTGCAACAGCACAGGGATAGCAAAACTCAGAGCAATAATTAAGAAGATATGAAAAATATAAATAAGAGCAGTGGATATACATACGTACACATAAATATATAAATATATATACAAAGTGCGGAGCATTGTAGCAAGATGGAATAAACAGCATAACCGTTTATCAGTGACTTTGAATATAATGGCTCATTTTTAAGAAAAGTAACCAAAACAATTATTTGCTGAAGACTGTATTGTTGAATGTGCCAATGCAGAAGACACTGCACACTTTAGTGATAGTCCCAGTATATGGAGGAATTCTGGGCCATATTAGCATCTGGATTTCCTAATAATGGGATAGAAGAGAGAACCTGCAAGGTCTTGGCCCTCCATGACACATGATTAGACACCCCTGAGTTCGGGTTTAATGGGATTTAACATTTTAACACAAACGCTTTATGGTTCATAATTCTGTTGGCAGACTTACACCAAACCAAAAGTGATTTGTCAAACTGCTGGATTGTTCTTAGACAGCTTTTCCAATCTCTATATTTAATTTATGTCACTTGGTGGTAACCTTCACACACAAAACAAAATAGAGACATCTGCAAAAGTACAAAGTTTTATTGTCAAAATTCCCATGGCAATACTATATTATACAAGTATAACTATACAAGTATAGTTCACTGTTGATGCAGAGAATATATATTTATACAGTATCTACATGTAGTCAGCAATACTCAATACGATATATTTCCAGTTAATCCACATATTTCTCCATGTAACCTTGTGACTGCATTATTTTAATTACTTTTAATCCTAGATCCATTTGTTTTGGCTTAAAATACATCATAATTGTTAAATATACGTATCTTATGCCTAACTCAGCACTGTTTACCTGTTGAAATATATATTTACCGGCTCATATGCTACAATATGGCACCTGACTGATCATATTTTGCCACGACACCACTGGCTGGAGCAGGTAAATCCCATGACGTCTCAACAGTCTGTCCATGATTTTGACACAGATCAGAGCAATTTGTTGCACAGGAAGCTAAACATTTCTACAGACATTCTGCAGTTTCTAACCACTTTGCATTCATAAAGTTGGGGTCACATCACTGTGTTGCACGTTCACGTCGACCGTTTGAAGCAATATTTTTGCCACAAGAGAGCCATCTGAAACACACATACAGAGAATACATATTTTAGTACCTAATATCGATAACTTGCCGACATTACAATATTGTACAGCGGACTTAAAAGCAAAGTAGCATTAGCATTCATTAGCTTATCATCATACACAATGTAGTTGGTATCCTCATGTCTTCTCCTTTATACTGCTGTATGGTTTCCTAAACGCTCCAGTACTTTTCCAGAGTGTGTCGTATCACCGGCTTTGCCTTCTGTTCTCCGTTTTTGCCTTTATTCTGGCAAAAACAGCCAGAGAACGCAGACGCCTCGTATCCTGCCAGCTTGTGTTTTGCGTAATGTTACGCTTGTTTTACGCCAGTTACGCTTGTTTTACGGAGCAGGAGGGAGAGGGTTGCGCCGCCTCCCTGTAACTACATTCCCACCCACTTCAAATGGGCCCTAGTGCAGTGGAAACACAAAGCGGGCCGAACTATACCATCCCGTCCTGTACCAAACCATACCATACTGACCCTAGTGGAAAAGCGCCATAAGAGCCAGGTGTTAGCATTGGGCTGCTCCACGATGCTAATGCAAAGACCTGATATCCCGCAATAAATCAGACGAAAACGACAGGGATGTCAAGCTGGAGTGAAGTGACGCGCGAGGAAAACGAGAAACAGACCCATCCTTCCATCCATTATTATGGGAAATGTGAGATCGCTGCTTAACAAGAAGGATGAACTGGCATCTGTGTCCCCGTATGAGAACGTATTCAGAGAGATTAGCATTATGTTGTTTACTAAAACGTGGCTAACAGAACTAGCAACAGATGCTAACAGCGATCTGGAGGGTTGCCACTTAATATGGGCAGATCGGACATGAGATAGTGGGAAGAGCAGAGACGTGGGATTGATAATCTTTGTGAACAACAGATGGTGTAATCCCTGGGCACATCACAATTAAAGATTAACACTGCAACAAGGACAATGAGTTGCTAGATGTTAGTATGCAACCGGCATACCTCCCCAGAGAATTCACACATGTCGTGGCATTGTTATTTATGTACCCCCTTTTGCGAGCGCTAAGGCAGCATGTGACATCATCCACTCAGTTACTAGCAGGCTGCAGACCCAGCACCCAAATACTCTCCTCCTCATCTCTGGTGATTTTAACCATACTTCACTGTCCTCCATTCTGCCCACTTTCACCCAGTATGTCACGTGCCACAATAAAACACTGGACTTATTTTATGCAAACACCAAGGAGGCTTACACCTCATCACCACTCCCCCCCCACCCCCTCAGAAGATTGGACCACAACTTGGTTCACTTCCTGCCTGTGTACAAGCCCCTGGTACACAGACAACCTCCTGTTACCTGCACAGTGAAGATATGGTCTTAGGAGGTGGGTGATGCTCTGAAGGACTGTTTTGAATCCACTGTGTGGCAGCAGCTTTGTGATTCACATGGTGAGGTCATCGACAGCCTCACACACACACTATCACAGACTACATCAACTTCTGTGTAGAGAACACCTTACCCACCAAAGACCATACGGTGTTTCCCAAACAACAAACCCTGGATCAACCCTGAGATAAAGTCACTGCTGAAGGAGAAGAAAAGGATCTTTAAGTCGGGAAACAAGGAGGAGCCGAAGTCCGTACAGGGGGAGCTAAGGAGGAAGACCAGAAAGGGGAAGGACAGCTACAGGAAGAAGATAGAGGACAAGCTGCAACACAGTGACATCAGTAGTGTCTGGAGAAGCCTCAGAACCATCTCCAGGCACCAGAATACTTTGTCCCAGGCCACGGGGGGTCGGGAGTGGGTGAACAACCTGAACCTGTTTTTAACAGGTTTGACCAACTGCCCTCTTCTCTGCCTGCCCACCAACCACTGCTGCCCCCACCTTCATCTAGTCCCGCTGTCCACAGCCCTCCCCCACCCCCCCGTACATCCCCCGCTGTTTTTCCCCTCACAGAGGTGGGTGTCCCTCCCTCCCAGCACACAACCCCCCTGCCCCAACCTGACCATCACTAAGACCCAGGTGAGAGCTGAGCTGAGGAAGGCTGCAGGTCAGGATGGCATCAGTTCGAGGCTCCTCAAATCCTGTGCAGACCAGCTGTGCGGGATCGTGGAGCACATCTTCAGCCTGAGCCTGAAGCTGGGGAGGGTACCACAGCTGTGGAAAACATCCTGTGTGGTACCCGTACCGAAGACCCCTCACCCCAAGGACCTGAACAGCTACAGACCAGTAGCCCTGACATCACACCTAATGAAGACCCTGGAGAGGCTTGCTCCTTGCCCACCTCTGCCCCCTGGTGGGACCAGCGATGGATCCACTTCAGTTTGCCTACCAGCATGGCATTGGGGTGGAGGATGTAGTGATCTTCCTTCTATATTGTTCACAGTTCCACCTGGGGAAGCCTGGGAGCACCTTGAGGATCATATTCTTTGATTTTTCCAGTGCTTTCATCACCATCCAATCAGTGATCCTGAGGGACAAGCTGCTGAGCGCAGGGGTGGACCAACACCTGTCATCATGGATCCTGGACTACCTCACAAACTGACCACAGTTTGTGATAACCCAAGATTGTGTGTCTGACACCATCATCTGCAGTACGGGGGGCCCCCAGGGAGCAGTTCTGGCTCCCTTCCTGTTCACCCGCTACACTGCTGACTTTTCACACAACACACTACACTGCCGTCTACAGAAGTTCTCAGACGACTCTGCGATCGTCGGCCTCACCTCTGATGGGGATGATATGGAGTACAGAGGACTTATCCAGGACTTCGTGAACTGGTGCCTACAGAACTGGCTCCAGATCAATGCAAGGAAAACTTAGGAACTGGTGGTGGACTGCCGCAGGTGAGGACAACCCCCCCCCCCCCCCAGCACCAGTAAACATCCAGGGAACAGACATTGAGATGGTGACATCTTACAAGTACCTGGGTGTTCACCTGAACAATAACTGGACTGGTCACACAACACCAATGCGCTGTACAAGGAGCAGCGCAGGCTGTTCCTCCTGAAGAGGCTCAGGTCTTTTGGAGTGCAAGGGGCACTCCTGAAGACCTTCTATGATTCGGTGGTAGCATCAGCCATCACATTTGGAGTGGTCTGCTGGGGCAATGGCACCATGTCAGCCAACAGGAAGAGACTGAACAGGCTGATCAAAAAAGCCAGCTCTGTTCTGGGGCAACGCGTCGACCCAGTGGAGAAGTTAGGTGAAAGGAGGATGGTGGCTAAGCTGTCATCTCTACTGGAGTCAAAGTCCCACCCTGTGCAGGACACGTTGAACGTACTGAGGAGCTCATTTAGCAGTAGGCTGTGTCATACTAGGTGTACGACAGAGAGGTTCGGCAGGTCCTTCCTACCTACAGCTGTCAGACTTTATAACCCAACCAGGGCTGCTCATAAAGGTTGTATTAAATGTACTAAACGCAACAACTTTGCACAATAGAGATCACCCCCTCGGGACAATAACAATTATTACTGAGGGTGGCAACAGCACTGTTGATTCAAATGTGAAATATACTGTCTGGGTGCTTATTCATATTCTGCAGTAAATTTAAGAAATCGTAATGCTGTTTATTCCATCTAGCTGCAATGGTCCTGCACTGTGTATATATCTGTGTACATATGAATATTCATTTATTGCTTTGGTGAACCAGTTCTTATTATTTTATTTACTATTGCTCTGAGTGCTGCTATCTCTTTGCTGCTGCAATCCTGGAATTTCCCATTGTGGGACTAATAAAAGACTTATCTTATCTTATCAGGGTTAAACACTGCATGCTATATTCACTGGGTATTGCTGCTAGAGGGTTTATGAGGGATTTAAAAAAAGCATGAAATGAGCTGTGCTTGTAGGTCATTAATTATATGGTGTTAGGATATTGCTAATCTGAAGATGAATGTTGAAAGCAAAAACCTGTGGAACATACTTAAGTGTTGCTATTCAACAAAAAAAAGTATGTTTATCTATGATTTTTCTTCTGTTTCATAACTGCCTGCTCATGTGGCCTAGTATGTTCATATACTGTATCTATCTATAAATGCAAGAAATCTCTGTTTGTGTGTGTGTTTGTGTGTGTGTTCTTCAGATGTCCCCCAAACCATTTGTCAGAGTGACCTCAGGTTTTAAAAGTGCTTTGCTGAGGTTACGAGGGTGTGCATCCTCGAGTATGGAGTCGCTCAGTCAAAATATGTACAGATGTGGATAAAATTGTTGGTACCCCTCTGTTAATGAAAGAAAAACCCACAATGGTCACAGAAATAACTTGAATCTGAAAAAAGTGGTAATAAATAAAAATTCTATGAAAATTAACCAATGAAAATCAGACAATGCTTTTGAACTGTGGTTCAACAGAATTATTTTAAAAAACAAACTCATGAAACAGGCCTGGACAAAAATGATGGTACCCCTAGAAAAGATTGAAAATAATGTGACCATAGGGACATGCTCAACTAAGATGTGTCCTCTAATTAACATCACAGGTGTCTACAAACTTGTAATCAGTCAGTCAGCCTATTTAAAGGGTGACAAGTAGTCACTGTGCTGTTTGGTGACATGGTGTGTACCACACTAAACATGGATCAGAGGAAGCAAAGGAGAGAGTTGTCTCAGGAGATTAGAAAGAAAATTATAGACAAGCATGTTAAAGGTAACACCATCTCCAAGCAGCTTGATGTTCCTGTGACTACAGTTGCACATATTATTCAGAAATTTAAGATCCACGGGACTG
This sequence comes from Pholidichthys leucotaenia, assembly GCA_020510985.1. NCBI lineage: Eukaryota > Metazoa > Chordata > Actinopteri > Cichliformes > Pholidichthyidae > Pholidichthys > Pholidichthys leucotaenia. Next base: position 294,156,394 of record CM035839.1, on the reverse strand, counting down.
TAGCCAACCTCCCTGGACATTGCCGCAGGAGGAGATGGATAATACGAATGGTAACAAAAGAGCCCAGAACAACCTCCAAACACATTCATGGTGAACTCCAAGGTCAAGGTACATCAGTGTCAGATCGCACCATCCTTTGTTGTTTGAGCCAAAGTGGACTTCATTGGAGATGACCAAGGAGGACACCACTGTTGAAAACAAATTTTTAAAAAAAGCCAGACTGGAATTTGCCAAACTGCATGTTGACAAGCCACAAAGCTTCTGGGAGAATGTCCTATGGACAGACGAGACAAAACTGGAACATTTTGGCAAGGCACATCAGTGCTATGTTCACAGACGCAAAAATGAAGCATAAGAAGAAAAGAACACTGTCCCTAGTGTGAAACATGGAGGAGGTTCTGTTATGTTCTGGTGCTGCTTTGCTGCATCTGGCACAGGGTGTCTTGAATCTGTGCAGGGTACAATGAAATCTCAAGACTATCAAGGTATTCTAGAGAGAAATGTGCTGCCCAGTGTCAGACAGCTTGGTCTCAGTCGCAGGCCATGGGTCTTGCAATAGGATAATGATCCAAAACACACAACTAAAAACACCCAAGAATGGCTAAGAGTGAAACACTGGACGATTCTAAAGTGGCCTTCTATGAGCCCTGATCTAAATCCTATTGAACATCTAAGGAAGGAGCTGAAACATGCCATCTGGAGAAGGCACCCTTCAAACCTGAGACAACTGGAGCAGTTTGCTCATGAGGAGTGGGCCAAAATACCTGCTGAGAGGTGCAGAAGTCTCATTGACAGTTACAGAAATCGTTTGATTGCAGTGATTGCCTCAAAAGGTTGTGCAACAAAATATTAAGTTAAGGGTACCATCATTTTTGTCCAGGCCTGTTTCATGAGTTTGTTTTTTAAAGTAATTCTGTTGAACCACAATTCAAAAGCATTGTCTGATTTTCATTGGTTAATTTTCATAGAATTTTTATTTATTACCACTTTTGTCAGATTCACGTTATTTCTGTGACCATTGTGGGTTTTTCTTTCATTAACAGAGGGGTACCAACAATTTTGTCCACAGCTGTATTCCCTGTGCCATTCCTTTTTATTAAATATAACTTGTTCTGTGAACACAGTTGCCTTGATTTCTTTGTATGTATGGATTACTCGGGTTGCTACAGATATCTGGTGAAAATCTCAGGTCAGTGGCTCCATCAGAAATATGTTTAATGCGAAAAATTTTGACATGTTCAATACTTATTTTCCCCGATGTAGTTGCTTAAGGACAACAAAGTCAGTGTTTTGGAGTGGCCACCACAAAGTCTTGATCTCAATTCCATCGAAAATTTGGCATAAAACTTTATTAAGCAGCATAATCTTTATTTTAAAGGTGAAATTGCCATTGCAGCTCTCAGCTGCTTCTATTTTAGTCGGAGAGGGACAAAATGGCTGTTCGGTTGGTAAAGGTTGCAGACCCCTGCACTATGGTAAATGATAAATACTAAATTTACTATTACTATAAAACAAATAAAGTTAGGGTCACCAAACCTGGTACACAGGTTCACCTTGGGATCCTGACCGTTGACTATGGGTTTAGGGTCAAAGAAGTGTAAGGTCAACATTAACATTCCCTGTACAACGAGTAAAGTTAGGGTCACCAACCTCCCTACACAGGTTCACCCTGTGACCTTGAAGTGTGACTGTGGTTTTGGGATTGCAAGGTCAAAGGTCAACATTAAAATGGCTTATGAACTATCTCAACAACAAAGAAAGCTAGGGTCACCAAACTTGCCACACAGGTTCACCTTGGGATCATAACCTCAGACAATGGGTTTGGGGTCAAAAGGTCAAAGGTCAAGGTTAACATTCCCTATGCCTTATTACTGTACAACAAGTAAAGTTAGGGTCACCAAAGTTGGTACACAGGTTCACCCTGTTACCCTGAAGTGTGACTATGTTTTTGAGATTGCAAAGTCAAAGGTCAACATCAAAATGGCTTATAAACTATATCTCAACAACAAAGAAAGCTAGGATCACCAAACCTGGTACACAGGTTCACTCTCAGACCGTGACCTCTGACTACAGGTTTGGGGTGAAAAGGTCAAGGTTGGCACTCCCTATGCTCTCTTACTGTAGAACGTGTAACACTCTCTAGGGTCATCAAACTTGCTACACAGATTTACCTCAGGATCCTGCTCTACAACTATGGATTTCATTCTTTGTTGTATATTCGTGGATGATGGGCTTATCATAATTTGGTTCTGCCACAGTAATTATGTTGAAAAGTTGAAAACTGCTGTCTTTCAGTAAGTATTGGGCTCTTCAAAGAAAATGGAGGCAGGGGATATTGCACTGGCCTCAGACTGCTCTTGTTTAACGATATCACCATTACAGCACCTAACATTAACAATGCCTAACAATCATCTAACACCAGATCATCACCAGAGCAAAAACTTGTCATATCATCAGCAAAAAGAACATATTTGAAAAATTTTGATGAACTGCAGATATCATTTATACACAAGTTGAACAGTTTTGGACCCAGTATTGACCCTTGTGGAACTCCAGTTGTTGCATCCAAAAGCTGTGATTTACAATCATAAAGTTGTGCATAATATTTCCTGCCATCTAGGTAACTTTGCAATCATTTATAGGTTATATCTCTTGATACCATATGACCATAATTTTCAAAGCAGAAGAATGTCATGATTTACAGAGTCAAATGTTTTTGTTTGGTTTTTTTTCTGATATCAATAAAAAGTCCAACAGTATATTGTATTTTATTTGTTGCTGATGTGATATTTTCAATAAAGTCCATGATTGCCATTGATGTTGATCTCTTCTTTCTAAAACCATTTTGATTTTCAGTCCATACTTAGTTTTAATCTAAGACGAAATCGAGCCTCTGACCAAAAACCTTTTCTAAAAATTTAGAGAATTGAGAAAGCAGAGATATAGGCCTATAATTGGTGAAGTTATGAATATTGCCCTTTTTGAACAAAAGTATAACTTTTGAAATTGTGTTTTTATCAGGAAAAATGCTAGTTTGAAAGGATTTGTTGAAAATAATGGTTAAAGGTTTAAAAATGCAATCAAATACTTTTTAAACTATAACCATATCAGTACCATCACTGTCTGTACATCACATTCCAAATTATTATGCAAATAGGATTTTAGTGTCATAAACATTGAATTTTTTGTTTTTCCATTTAACTCATGGATGGTATTGTGTCTCAGGGCTCTTTGGATCACTGATATCAAGCTCAGATACCTGTCTTAATTAGTTTGCCAGGTGAGCCCAATTAAAAGAAAACTACTTAAGAAGGATGTTCCACATTATTAGGCATGCCAAAGGTTTCAAGTAATATGGGAAAGAAAAAGGATCTTTCTGCTGCCGAAAAGCATCAAATAGTGATGCTATTCGGCAGCAGAAAGATCCTTGTGATACCTTGTGATACCTTGAACAAGGTATAAAAACGTTAGATATTTCATGAAAACTTAAGCATGATCATTATACTATGAAGAAATTTGTAGCTGATTCGGAGCACAGATGGGTTCGTGGAGATAAAGGCATAATGAGGAAAGTTTCTACCAGACAAATTCATTGGATTAAGAGAGCAGCTGCTAAAATGCCATTACAAAGCAGCAAACAAGTATTTGAAGCTGCTGATGCCTCTGGATTCCCAAGAACCTCAAGGTGTAGGATCCTTCAGAGGTTTGGAGTTGTGCATAAACCTACTAATCAGCCACCCCTAACCAATCCTCACAAACAGAAACGTTGCAGTGGGCCCAGAAATGCATTAAGATTAATTTCCAAACAGTTTTGTTTACTGATGAGTGCCGTGCAACCCTGGATGGTCCAGATGGATGGAGTAATGGATGGTTAATGGATGGCCACCATGTCCCAACAAGGCTGTGATGTCAGCAAGGAGGTGGCGGACTCATGTTTTGGGCCGGAATCATGGTGGGAGAGCTGGTAGACCCCTTTAGGTCCCTGAAGGTGTGAAAATGACCTCGACAAAGTATACAGTTTCTCACTGACAAATTTCTTCCATGGTACCGTGCCTTCCGTAGCAAAATTATCTTCATGCATGACAATGCACCATCTCATGCTGCAAAAATACTTCTGTGTCATTGGCTGCTATGGGCATAAAAGGACAGAATGTCACGAATGCCCCTTCGGGGCAGAAGGACAAACCCAAGCACTCAATCGTGTTAGTGACATTTATTAATGAAAAGAACATAACAGTTCAAAAACAGTGCTGACAATGTCAAAACATAACAAATAATAACTTACAGGAACAAGCCTCAGAGCAAGGAGTGCTTTGGAGAAGTAGCAAAAAACTTCAGAGGCTGGGAGAACAGGAGTGATGAGTAGATGATCCAATGTAGTTGCAAAGACTAACTGAACAAACAGAGCTTAAGTAGTGGGGTATGGGATGCCACAATGAGCCACAGGTGCTGGGAACAGGAGCAGACTGGTGACCTAATTACAGATTATTTGCAGCTGAGGTGACTAGGAGAGCAGTAAGAGAGCAAATAACCAGATGGGGATGTCTGGAAGAGGAGGAATAATGGCCCTGTCACAGGAAAAGACAAAACAGTCTCATCATCATCATAGCAGTCTGTCTTGAGCGACAATGACTGTTTCATTTAGGTCTAATCAGATTCCTCCACACAGCTCTGTTCTTAGCCTTCCGCTGCCAGGAACTCCTGTCTATGTCCAACTTCTTCAAGTTTCTTTTTACAGTGTCTTTAAAGGGCGTATATCATGCAAAATCGACTTTTTTGAGCTTTTAAGCATGTTATAATGTTAATTCCTCACCAAAAACACCCCCAAAGTGGTATTTTGCTCCATTCATGCATCTCTGAGTATTCCTCCTCAACCCTGTTCTCTGAGCTGCTGCTCCGCCCTGTCCCTAATAATGACTGGGTCCCCACGTTCATACGTATGAACGTGGGTGAGCCGCCCACTCCAGGAAGTGCCTGTGCTGCCAGCACTGCCCCCAGGCTAACGCACACACCCACTTTCTCTGCACAGCTAACGGAGCGGTGATTGGCAAAACTCTTTCACTTTAGCATTGACGCTGTGAAGAAGTAGTTCCTCTCGCACCTAATCTGCTCAGTGACAACAACTGTTTGCTTTTTTACGTAAGACAATGTCTTCTAAATGGCGTAAATGTGTCTTTGGCTGTGAGAGATTTAGGAGTTTGTTCAGCCTTCCTTGTTTTTGTGGGCGGAACCCAGCGACACACTGCAGCAGTTGGCTCAGGAGTTATGTTATGAAATGGGCAGCAGCCACAAGAAGAAGAGGCAGAGCCTCAGAGATCGAGGCATCTTACTTCCGGGCTCACGAAAATAACTCATATTTCATAAGAAATTCATTCTCCAATGTACCAAAGTTTACAGTATATACTATCACATACATGAATATAGTTTACTCTGAAAGGCTTAAAATAGCATGATATAGGCCCTTTAAATCTGAGCCTTGGTCTACCCTGATTGCGTTTGCCCTCGCATAACTGTGAGCAGAGTAACTGTCGAGGGAGACGCTGGTGGTCCATCCTCTCAACATGTCCGAGCCATCTCAGGTTCATCTGTATTAGCATGTCCTCCAGTGATGGTAGACCAGCTCGTTTCAACACTTCTATGTTGGTTATCTTGTCTGTCCATGAGATGTTCATTATGGCTCGAAGGTGTCTCATCATGTACGCGTGGAGTTTCTTCATCTGCACTCTGTAGACAGTCCAAGTTTCAGCACCGTACAATAGAGTAGCCAGTACTGTCGCTCTGTACACTTTGCATTTCACACGGATAGACACATGTCGATTGTTCCACAGTCTCTCCCTCAAGTTTCCAAACACAGCGCTCACTCTTCCCATTCTGAGAGACAGTTCATCCTCCAGCCTAGCATTCTCTGAAACAGTACTCCCTAGATACTTGAAAGTCTTGCACTCGACTAGTGGCTCTGTACCAATGCTGATCTCTTCTGGTAGTGATGTTGATAATTGGAACTTTGGTAGTTGATAAAGGCACTCTGTCTTCTTGATGTTGATTTGGAGGCTGAATTGGCTAACTGCGCTTGCAAATTTCTCCACTAAAGATTGCATATCTTCCACACTGTGTGCAACTAGAGCACTGTCGTCGGCAAAGAGCATTTCTCTTACTTCCTTTATCGATGTCTTACTCTTGGCTTTAAACTGTGCCACATTGAACAAGTCTGCTTCTTTCCTTGTTTGAATGTATACTCCTTCTGAAGTGTCTTTGAAGGCCACCTCAAGCATGGCTGCCAGATATAGCGAGAAGAGTGTAGGTGCCAGCACACACCCTTGTTTCACCCCGATGCTTACTGAAAAGTCTTTAGATATTGAAGCACTCATTGCCACGTTTGCTTGCATACCTGGATGGAGTGCCTCAATCAGGCTGACAAACTTCTCTGTACAGCCATATTTCTTGAGTACCTGCCAAAGTCCTTGTCACGAAACAGTATCGAAGGCTTTACTGAAGTCTATGAAGACTAAATAAAGCGGCATGTTCTGTTTGATACACTTTTCTTGAACCTGTTTCAAGCAGAAAATCATGTCCATTGTGCTTATTCCACTTCTAAAGACACACTGGGTTTCCGGTAGTACGTTCTGCGAGATGTGTTCACTGATTCTGTTCAGTAGTACACGTGAGAGAATCTTACCAACAGTGGCTAGCAGTGATATACCTCAGTAATTTCCACAATCTTTCCTGTCACCTTTCTTGAACAAAGGCACAATACTTGCATCCTTCCAGTCTTGAGGTACTTTCTGGGCATCCCATATCTCTTGGATGAGCTTGTGCAGGCAGTTGATCAGCAGAACACCACCAAATTTCCACACTTCTGCTGGAATTCCATCCCTTCCTGGAGCTTTACCATCCTGTGTTGTCCTGATAGCTGCCATTAGTTCATCAAAATTTGGTGGTTCATCCAGACTTGATACAGCTGGTCGTTGCACTAGAGCTTCTTTAGCCTCTTCAGTGAGATCTCCAGGGTTGTTTAGTAGTTGGTCAAAGTGGTCTGCAAATCTGTCAAGGATCTTGTCTTTCTCCTGCAAAACTGTTTTACCATCCATAGCCTTTAGTTGGATCAATCCTCTTGGTTTAGGGCCGTAAATTTCTCTCAAACCTGTGAAGAATGTTTTCATGCCCTTTCTGTCTGCTGCAGTTTGAAGTTCCTCCACTTTTTCATCCCATCAGTGGGAATTCATCTCTCTGGTGTACTTCTGTAGCTCACTCTGAGCCTTCGAGTATTTCTTCTTCTTCGACCTTGTGTTACACTGTCGGTTTTCCTGCCTAGCTGTATTCCTCGCTTCTAGTAGTTTCTTCAGGTGTTCATCATGCTCACCAAACCAATCTTGATGTTTCCTCTCAGGGTGGCCTAATACATCACTCGCAGTCTGATACACTGTATCCTTCAGTGTTGCCCATTTCTCTTCTATGTCATTCTCTGAGTTGTTGCTGTCCCAGTCTTTCAAGTTTTCATCCATTTCCTGTGTAAGTTCTTCCTGCTTCTTTTGGCCTTTCAGTGCACTAGTATTTAGCTTCCGTGGTGGCTTTGCACCTGTCCTGCAGTGCTGTTTTCATCTCCAAATCCTTAATCTAGATCTCAGCATAACATGATCAGTACCACAGTCCGTGCTTCTCATTGTTCTGGTGTCCAATACATCCCTTATGTCTCTCTGCCTGACTATGATGTAGTCTAATAAATGTCAGTGCTTGGATCTTGGGTGCATCCATGTCTTCTTGTGTGTGTCCTTGTGCTTAAATAGAGTGTTGGTTATCACAAGCTTGTACTCTGAACATAGTGCAAGTAGAAGTTCACCATTAGCATTGCACTTGCCTACTCCATGACTGCCTAGCACTCCTTTCCATTTCTCAGTGTCCAAACCAACTCTGGCACTAAAATCTCCAGCGAGTATCAGCCTGTCATCAGTCGGTACACGCCTGATAGTCTCACGTAAATCACTGTAGAACTCTTCCTTCGCCTCCTCTGTGTTGGTCATTGTTTGGGCATATACACTGATGAGTGTGGCATATATCTTCCGTTGTAGTGGGAGTCTCATAGTCATTATCCTGTTGTTGATTGGCACTGGTTCCTCATCAAGAATTGCTGCTATCTCCTTTCTAACTGCAAAGCCCACTCCTTCTCTCCTTTCATGAGTTGATCTCCCACTCCAAAAGAAGATGTACGCATGGTCTTTCAAGCTATCATATCCAGGCAATCTTGTTTCACTAAGTGCAGCTATGTCTACATTGTACCTGTTCATTTCCAGGGCCACAAGCACGGTCTGTCTTTCTGGGCGCTGTGATGTTGTTCTGTCCAACAGAGTGCGTACATTCCATTCTGCTATACACAAGGCTGCTGTTTTCCACTTCCTAGCTCACTTTTTGCTGCCTGTCGGAGTGTGAACAGATAAGCACGGACCTTGCAAGCCCGGGCAACGTCCGAGCCAGTATGAGTTGCTTTCTGATTGACCATTTCATGAAACTGCTTGCAAAGTATTTGAGTACTGCTAGCTTTTGCTGGACTAGCAGCAAACTCTTGGCAGATAAAGGTATTGTCAGTGGCAAGGACAAGCCAAGACAAACTGACTCCAGTATCTGTTTCAGTGACTGACCAGATGATAGGTTTGTTTATCTCTGCTCTTTGTGTAGTGCATGTCACAATGCACCGACTGGCAAAAGTCCACCACAGACCTTGCGACAGATATGTTTATCTGCCAGGATGTCCAGTCTCACCCCGTGTAACTGGGGGTGGTCCACCACAGACCTGAGGCAGATATTGTTTTTAGTTCTGCCAGGAAGCCCTGTTTCACCCTCCACGCCCTCAGAAGGGCAGGGATGCCAGTTGAGTCACCGATGGCCCGACCCATGAGACAGGTAGTACCAGTTTTCATGGTTATCCGGTAGCAAGCAAGCCAATGCCTGACCTGACAAAAAAAAGGGGGGGGGGATGTAAGTCTCAGTTAAAATCTGCCAATTTCTGACCCAAAAAAGGGGAATTTTATGGGTAAGAAGCTGCAACTTTTGCAAAAAGACAAAAAATGTGTAAATTTCCAACCTAAAACACTGCAAATATAAGATTGGAGTAAAATGCTGCAAGTTTTAAGCTTTTTTTTTTAAAAAAAACTGCAAATTGCAACAGACCGGTGGCCTTGACGTCCCACTTGATGAAGACCCTGGAGAGACTGTTCCTTGCTCATCTCCGCCCCCTGGTGGAACCAGCGATGGATCCACTCCAGTTCGCCTACCAGCATGGCATTGGGGTGGAGGATGCGGTGATCTTCCTCCTTCATCGTTCTCTGTCCCACCTGGAGAAGCCCGGGAATATGGTGAGGATCATGTTCTTTGACTTCTCCAGTGCTTTCAACACCATCCAACCGATGATCCTGAAGGACAAGCTGCTGCGCGCAGGGGTGGACCAGCACCTGTCATCATGGATCCTGGACTACCTCACGAACCGGCCTCAGTTTGTGAGAACCCGGGACTGTGTTTCCGACACGATCATCAGTAGCACGGGGGCCCCCCAGGGAACGGTGCTGGCTCCCTTCCTGTTCACTCTTTATGCTGCGGACTTCTCACACAACACAACACACTGCCATCTACAGAAGTTCTCTGATGACTCTGCGATCGTTGGTCTCATCTCCAATGGAGATGAAGCTGAGTACAGAGGGCTTATCCAGGACTTCGTGGACTGGTGCCATCGGAACTGCCTCCAGATCAACGCGAGGAAAACTAAGGAGCTGGTGGTGGACTGCCGCAGGCATGGGCAGCCCCTCACAGCACCAGTAAATATACAGGGAACAGACATCGAGATGGTGACATCCTATAAGTACCTGGGTGTTCATCTGAACAATAAACTAGACTGGTCACACAATACTGACGCACTCTACAAGAAGGGACAGCGCAGGCTGTTCCTGCTGAGGAGACTCAGGTCTTTTGGTGTACAAGGGGCGCTGCTGAAGTCATTCTATGACACGGTGGTGGCATCAGCCATCACTTTTGGAGTGGTCTGCTGGGGCAGTGGCATTACTGCAGCCGATAGGAAGAGACTGAACAAACTGATTAAGAAAGCTAGCTCTGTCCTGGGGCAGCGCCTTGATCCGATGGAGGAGATAGGAGAGAGAAGGACGGTGGCTAAACTGTCATCTCTGCTGGAGTCCGAGTTCCACCCTATGCAGGACATACTGGATGCACTGAGGAGCTCATTTAGCAGCAGACTACATCATCCCAGGTGCACAACCGAGAGGTTTCGTAGGTCCTTCCTACCAACGGCTGTCAGACTGTACAACCTAAGCAGGGCTGCTCGCAGAGATAGCAAAAAGACGTAACAAACTAATAGTTTTTTGAATGCAAAAGATGCAATAGACTTACACATTGGTCCCCTCCGGCATACAACTAGGAACATACCGGTCGCTATGGAGGGTGAGAATATGTATGGGCACATAATCATACCATGTAGGATAACTAAGTAGACGGTTATGCTGTTTCATCCCATCTAGCAACAATGCTCTGCACTGTGTGTGTTTATATATTTACATATTTATTCCATCTAGCTACAATGCTCAGCACTGGGTGTGTTTATATTTATATATCTATATATTTATTCCATCTAGCTACAATGCTCCGCACTGTGTTTTTACATATCTACATATTATTCCATCTAGCTACATTGCTCCGCACTGTGTGTGTTTATATACTTGCATATTTATTCCACCTAGCTGCAATGCTCCGTACTGTGGGTGTTTATATATTTACATATTTATTCCATCTAGCTACAATGCTCTGCACTGTGTTCATATATTCATATATTTATTCCATCCAGTTACAATGCTCTGCACTGTGTGTCTGTGTGTGTGTGTATATATATATTTTTTATAGTAATATGTACATATGTATATTAGCTGCTCTTGCTTGCTTGTTTTTTTTTCTTGCCTTCTGATTGTTGCTCTGAGTGTTGCTATCCCTATGCTGTTGCAATCCTGGAATTTCCCCGTTGTGGGACTAATAAAGGCTTATCTTATCTTATCTTAAATTCAAGAGTAAGAAAAGTTCTAAATTCATGAGGAAAAAGCTGCAAAATTATGAATAATAAAAAGCTGTAGATTTTCAAGTAAGAAGCTGCACATTTCTGAGTAAAATGGCTGTAACTCTGCAGGAAAATCCTGCAAATTTATGAGAAAAATCCTCACATTTACAAAACAATGTTTCTAATTTACATGAAAAAGGCCATTTTTTTTAATGACAGCCATGAGGAGGAACTAAGTGGTGGTGTTCGGAGGTATTAAATCCTGCAGATCTGCACTAATCAGCAGGGAAAAGGAGAAGAAGAGGAATAGGTGATCCCCAGCAACAGAAATAATCCAGTTAACCCAGAAAGATTAAACACGTGACACCCCATGACACCCAACAGATCACCCCCCACCCCATGACATCAGTGGGGACAGCTGGGCCAGACTTCACACCTCTGTTGATTTACATGTTCTCTTCTGAGGACAATTCAAGCAGAGCTGCTGCTGAGATGGAAATAAAAGGGTTAAAGAGTATTGTGGCTTTATCAGCAGCACTGACCCCCACCCCCACCCCTTCTCCAACTGACCTGCTGGACAGGAACTAACAACTCCTCAGACCTGTTAACACAATTTTAACAACAAAAGGACATGCAAAAGAATGAAGATTCCCTTTGATTTAACAGGATAACAGCGTGAATTTTCTGGTCTGTGAATGAACAGAGCAGCCATGAGTGTTTCACGGAGTCACTTATTGAATTATAGTGGTTAATCTAAGTCACAATTTCAGGAAACATAAGCTTCAGGGGAGACTTAAACCCATGACACATTGTTTTAAAGTTTGCTGATTGTTTCTTTTTTTTTCCACTTCTCTTCCAGTCTTTATGGCCACTTTCTGATTGCTATGAGTTTTTAAAACATCATTTTAATTCAATTCAATTCAATTCAATTCAACTTTATTTATATAGCGCCATTTCACAACAACAGTCATCTCATAGCACTATCAACTGTAGGGGGAACCCCCACAGTTGCAGAAATACCCCAGCAATCAGGCGATCCCCTGTGAGCAAGCACTTGGCGACGGTGGAGAGGAAAAACTCCCTTTTAACAGGAAGAAACTTCCAGCAGAACCAGGCTCAGGGAGGGGCAGTCATCTGCTGCGACTGGCTGGGGGGTGAGGGGATAGAGAAGAAGAAAAGAACGGACATGTAGAGAGCAAACAGCACGATGGGGACTCAATCTATGGGAGAGAACAAACAAATGTTAATGACCAGCAAAAAAAAAATATTTCATTGAGAGTGAGGAAAGGAGTGAGGCCCAGTGCATTACTGGAGGTCCCCCGGCTGACTAAACCCATTAGCAGCATAACTAAGGGAGGGTTCAGAAACACATGATCCCTCCCTAATTGAAGGCTATATCAAAAAGGTAGGTTTTAGCCCTATTCTTAAAAACAGAGATCGAGTCTGGCTCCCGAATCCAGATTGGCAGCTGGTTCCACAGGAGAGGAGCTTGATAACTGAAGGCTCTGCCTCCCATTGTACTTTTGGAGATTCTAGGTATTACAAGTAATCCTGCATTTTGGGAGCGTAGTGCTCTGTTAAGATAATACGGTAGTATCAGATCTTTTAAATAAAAAGGAGCCTGATTGTTTAGAGCTTTGTAAGTAAGAAGAAGGATTTTAAACTTAATTCTAAACTCTATGGGAAGCTAATGAAGGGAGGCCAGAACCGGAGAGATATGATCTCTCTTTCTAGTACCTGTTAAAACTCTTGCTGCAGCATTTTGGATCAGCTGAAGACTTTTTAAAGATGTTTTAGGACAGCCTGATAATAAAGAATTACAATAATCTAATCTCGAGCTAACAAAAGCGTGGATCAGTTTCTCAGCATCACTCTGAGACAAGATGCTCCTAATCTTGGCAATATTATGCAAATGATAGAAGGCAGTCTTAGAAACAAATTTAATATGTGAATTGAAGGACAGATCCTGATCAAAAATAATTCCAAGGTTCCTCACAGAGCTATTAAGAGAAAGAGTAACTGCATCCAAACTGAAAGTTTGATTTGGAAAGGAATTTCTAAGGTTTTTTGGACCAACAAGAATGACTTCAGTCTTATCTGAATTTAATAGCAGGAAATTACAAGTCATCCAACTTTGATTTCCTTAAGACAGGCTTCTAACTTGGCTAATTGATTACTATCATCTGGCTTCATTGACAGGTATAATTGTGTGTCATCTGCATAACAATGAAAATGTATACAGTGCTTTCTAATAATGTTGCCTAACGGAAGCATATATAAACTAAAAAGAGTAGGGCCTAGCACAGATCCCTGTGGAACTCCATGACTAAGCTTTGAGTTGAAAGAAAATTCATTATTGACATGAACAAACTGGAACCTATCAGATAAATAAGATCTAAACCACTGCAACGAAGTTCCATTAAGTCCAACATAGTGTTCTAATCTATCAAGTAGAATATTATGATCGATAGTATCAAAAGCTGCACTAAGGTCTAAAAGGACAAGTACAGAAACCAATCCATTATCAGATGCGATGAGGAGGTCGTTAGTGACCTTCGCTAAGGCTGTTTCAGTACTATGATGGATTCTAAACCCAGATTGAAACTCTTCAAGTAAACCATTTCCCTGCAGGTGGTCAAATAATTGCGTAGCAACAACTCTTTCTAAGATTTTTTAAATGAAAGGGAGATTAGAGATTGGTCTATAGTTAGCTAAAGCTCCTGGATCTAGCGTTGGCTTTTTGAGTAAGGGTTTAATTACAGCCGTTTTAAAAGCCTGCGGTACATGGCCTAAAGTTAATGAAGAATTGATTATATGAAGAATAAAGGTACCAATAAGTGGGAAGACTTCTTTAAATAACCTGGTAGGAATAGGGTCTAAAAGACAAGTTGAAGGTTTGGATAAGGAAACTATTTTGTCTAACTCACAAAGGTCGATTGGCGTAAACTCATCAAGACAGACATCAATAGAAGGAGTTGTAGTAGTTACAGTATTTAAGTTAACTGTGGGAAGAATCTGATTGATTTTATCTCTGATGGATGAAATTTTATTATTGAAAAAGTTCATAAAGTCCTGACTAGTAAGCTCTAAGGGAATGCTAGGATTGACAGAGTCCTGACTCTTTGTCAACCTGGCTACAGTACTGAAAAGAAACCTGGGATTATTCTTGTTCTCTTCTATTAATGCAGAGTAATAACTCGTTCTAGCTTTTCTAGCTCAAGCTACCCACCAAGATGTTGGTGCAGTTCTACACGGCCATCATCGAGTCCATCCTCACCATCTCCATCACCATGTGGTACGCAGGAGCCACCGCCAGGGACAGACTAAGACTGCAGCACATTGTGCGCGCTGCTGACAAGGTGATCGGCTGCAAGCTCCCATCCCTCCAGGACCTGTACATCTCCAGGACCCGGAGGCGTGCAGGTCGGATCATAGCCGACCCTTCACACCCTGGACATGCACTGTTTGCCCCCCTCCCCTCAGGCAGAAGACTTCGGTCCATTCAGACTAAAACCTCCCGCTACATGAAAAGCTTCTTCCCCTCTGCCATTAGACTGCTGAACACTAAGTGACTTATTAGACTCTCGTGCACTACGTACAGCAGCTCAACCGGACTCATGATAATTATCACTGTTTTCTTTTGCACTACCGACTGCACTATGTGGAACTCCACAATATCTGCTGCTTGTTAATATATTTAAAATTGCATAGATTAGTATTACTCATTCATATTCTACATTTTATTGCATGCATAGTTTTTTTTTATTTTTATCTTTAGTGCTACTCCATGTTGAATGTTGCAGCATTGCACCGAGACAAATTCCTAGTTTGTGTACAACATGAACAATGGCAATAAATCTGATTCTGATTCTGATTCTGATTCTAAGAGATTTTTTATAAATTAAAAGATGATTTCTCCAAGCTAAATAGATTTCATCTAAGTTAGTGGAGCGCCATTTTCTTTCTAATTGACGAGTCTTCTGTTTTAAGCTACGAGTTTCTGTGTTGAACCAAGGAGTTAGAAATCTCTGATTAGACTTTTTCTTTTTTAAGGGGGCCACCAAGTCTAGAGTCTGATGCAGAGAAGCTGTAACACTATCCACCATGTTATCAATTACAGAAGGAGCAAGCTGTCTATAGCTTATTTCCGTTGTGTTGACACATGGCATAGAGGAAACAATCTGCAGAAATTTAGTAACAGCATTGTCTGAGAGGCATCTACTGTAATAATATTTTTCTTTAGGAGCCAAATAGTCAGAAATAGTAAAATCAAAGGTTAACAGACAATGGTCTGACAGTACAGGGTTATGAGGAGACACTACAAGATTTTCTATTTCTATGCCATATGTCAGAACAAGGTCCAAGGTATGGTGGAGGTAATGAGTAGAATTTCCTACTTTCTGAGAAAACCTAGTCGAGTCTAATATTGAATTAAATGCCACATTAAGGCAGTCACTGTCTACATCCACATGTATATTAAAGTCCCCTACTATAATTATTCTATCAGATTTCAGCACTAAATCAGCTAAGAAATCAGCAAATTCAGATAAAAATTCTGAGTAGGTTGATGGGGGACGATAAACTATGGCAAATAAAATTGGATTTAACCTAAAATTGCTAAAGTGCCCAATACTGAGGACCAGGCCCTCAAAGGAATTATAACATGTTTTTTGCTTTACATTAACTAATAATTTGGAATGGTAAATTGTTGCTACTCCTCCTCCACGACCAGAACTTCTGGGATTATGACAGTTTAAATAACCAGAAGGAGTTGATTCATTTAAACCAACATAATCCTCTTGCCCTAACCAAGTCTCTGTAAGGGAAATTAAATCAATCTGATGATCAATTAACAGATCATGGACTAACAGAGACTTGGGAGTTAGAGACCTAATATTTAATAAACCACATTTAATTTTTAAATTATGAGGAGGAACAGAGGCCAAATCATTCAATTTAGAGGCTTTATGTTTAATTTGAGTTTTACCAATATTTTGTTTAATCTCTTTGGGATGCTTATATATTATATTTTCATTTACTTTGGAGGGAGCAGACAATGATTCTCTGATGGCAGGGGCTAAGCTGAGGGGTGGCGGATGAAGAGGAGCTGCAGAGAGGCGTGTAAGACTGCGACTCTGCTTCCTGGTCCCAACTCTGAGTAGTCCAGGTTTTGGAAATTTGGATAAAAAAGATGCCAGATTGTTAGATAAATGAGAAGCACCATCCAAAGTGGGATGAATGTTGTCTCGTCTCATAAGACCAGGTTTTCCCCAAAATGAGCTACAATTGTCAATGTAGCCCACGTTATTTGCAGGACACCACACAGACAGCCAGCGGTTCAAGGATGACGAGCTGCTAAACATGTCATCACTGGTCAGATTGGGGAGGGGCCCAGAGAATACTACAGTGGCAGACATCGTTTTTGCAAAGTCACACACCGATTCTACATTAAGTTTCGTGACTTCCGACTGCCGGAGACGGATGTCATTAATGCCGGCGTGAATAACAATTGTGGAGTATTTACAGTTACTTTTAGCCAGCATTTTCAAATTTGACTCGATGTCGCCTGCTCTGGCCCCAGGAATGCATTTGACTATGGCCGCTGGAGTCTCTAAGTTCACGTTTCTGACTACAGAGTCGCCAATGATCAGAGTTTTTTCCTCAGCGGGTGTGTCGCTGAGCGGGGAAAATGATTAGAAGCGTGAACAGGTTGGTGGTGTACCGGGGCTTTGCGACTAGGCTTCCTTCTCACCGTCACCCACCCAGTCTCCTCGCTGCTGAGGAGAGCCGGGGGACCGCTAACAGTGGGGCCTAAGCTAGCTAGCTCCGCTGCAGCTAAGGGGCGTCCGTCAAGAGTAACTGGTGCAGACGGTGTTTCAATGCAGCGGAGCCGGGATTCCAAATCAGACAACCTCGCCTCGAGTGCCTCAAAAAGACAACATTTATTTCATTTACCATTATCACTAAAAGAGGCAGAGGTGTAGCTAAACATCTGACAGAGAGAGCACACCAGAGGAGGAGAGGAAAGAGAGCTAGTAGCCATAGCTAGTGGCTAACCCAAAACTCAGGAGAGTAAGGAGAGCTTTAAGAATAATGTTAACCCCTTGCACTCTGGTAAATTTTCCTAAAAACGCCAAAAAATAATGTACCCAAAGTAAATTGAAAGCTGTTCTTCAACCCTTTGCAGCATCTTCATGGGGTGGTCTCATTTAAAAGAAAACACTTTGAATTTTTTGGCAAAACAGTCATAATCTCTCTAAGTGCTCCGGCCACTGAGTTACAGTCATCTAAACATACTGAACTTGAAGAAAATAAATTTGGCCTGGGTGTTTTTTTTGGATACAAATGCTTGCAAATAACACACAGCTTCAGATCCGGGCTGGAAAATGCAACAGAAATGTAGAACCAAGCGTTATCCAGCTGAGGTCCAAATTTTGTAACAATACCACAAAAAATGAATATATTACACAGCTTTTTACTCAGGTAGTTCCCAGGCGTTTTGGAACTGTGCCAAATTGTGCCAAATGGCACAGTTTGGAAAAACGTCTGTAACTTTTGAAAGATTCGATGTAGAAGCTTCATTTTGGGCTCTAATGAAAGGTGACACTCAGGGCTGTGTCTGTGTGTGTGTGTGTGTGGGGGGGGGAAAATCTCCGATCTCCGTCCTCGCTACAGAGGACGGTGATCGGCCATCGCTACATGACGGATTACACTCGGATGTGGCGGTGTGGCCACAGCAGCGCTGTCACCGTGGCTTCCCCCAACCCTCGCTACTGTGTGTGTGTGGGGGGGGGGGGGGTTGGTCCCCCCCCTCGCTACAGAGGACGGCCATCAGCCATCGCTACATGACGGAATAGACTCATATGGCTATGTGGCGACCGCTGTGCAGTCACTACGGATTCCCCCCCCCGCTACAGAAGAGGAGCGGGGGGGGGCGTTCACGGTCCGAACATGGCGAATGAACCGGTTATCGCAGCGCACGCACTTCGTACTTCGTGTGCCGCACAGTTGTAATTTACTGATTGGTCAAAAGTCATTTTTTGATTACAATTTTCAGGGATAAATAATAATTTAGCTTATAACACATTACCTCTTCACAGCAGTGTCGTGGCGAACTTCTCTTCGCCATTGTCAGACGAACGCAACGCTGGTCCGCTCGTGCATCCCGGTCAAAACATAATTCCATTATTGCGGTTTTGTGCTTCCATGATTGCGGTTTCTGGCGAACGATTTTTCAAAACAAATAACAGTAGTAATTAAAAAAAGACTGGCGAAGGCGTGTGTGTCACTCAGCCTCCGTCGGTCTATGACCATGGAAGAAATCATAACGTCTACTCTGCTGGAACCAAAACAAAATAAGCACCGCCTGTGGCCGAACATGCCGATCCGCGAATGGCACTCCCTGTCACACAGGTTGTATTTGTGGATGGTCTCCATGCTGCTGGGTCTGTGGGGTTCTTCCTGCGAGTCCTTTTTTGATCCGCTGCAGCAGCCAGTCTTCACCCAGCCTTAAAAAAAAACAGCTCGCGAACTTCTCTGCTTCAATTGGCTCACTGCATTCACAGCGTTGAGAGGTGGGTCCTTCTGGCTAGGTTTTCATTCATTGGTTCTTCAAGGTTTCAGAAACCCAATTCAAGGCTCTTATTAGTCGAATGAGATGTCAATCAGATGAACTAATCTGTTCGCGGCTGTGTCTGCAGCTTTTATTTTCAGTGCGCGCTTGGACGCCATACACCACCTACATCACAATCTCCATCATGAGTTCCTAGAGCGCACAAGGGCGCTCTCGTGCGCCTTCGTGCGCTCTAGGACGCAGAGACTTGCCCGTCCGCGGTGCAACGGAGCGCAAGAGGTTAACTGATTTAAAGTATATTTCTAACTACACTATATCATACAATATGCCGTTTAACATACAATTTCATTTGATCACATTTAGATCTTAATTCAAACAAGCAGAGTATTTGCAACCAACCTAATTAAGACAAACTAAAAACAATCAATCTGAATACAGCTGGGAGCATTTAAGAATAAAAATCTTTGGATTCCTTAATAAAGTTCTGCCTGCAGATCACTTGCACTCAAACATTCCAAGTACCACTCATGGGACGAACCAGATTCCATACAAAAATGTTAAAATTTTACTTTGGCTTCGTATGGGGTTGCTGTTCCAGTTAAAAGTCTCAAGTGTGAAAAAGTCCACCTTTGTATAAAACGGCCAAGTCAGTATACCACAAAAGGCTCAAAGTCGCTAAGATAATCCAGAGGTTAAAATGGTTGTTAATGTCATTTAAACCCTGTATGGCTTCAACAACGTGGAACTGGCATTTCACTTTGAAACGGATGGCAGCGAGTTATTGCAAATGAGCAAGTTTAAAACACACATAACACTAATGTTAAGAGTATTGCAAGAAGGAAAATAGTTTAATATAAAACACAGCTGTCTTACCTTGAAATGTCCTTTACAAATGAAGATATTCAAACTGAAGAAAAAAAAGTGGCCTGAGTCTGGTGTGAAAAAATTGGATATGTGCTGTTCAGACAGTCATTAAAAAAAATCAGATATGGGTCACATTTGTCCAAAAAAATCGGAATTGAGCATTAAAACCTGTAGTGTGACCGTAGCCAATGAGTCCAACATTGGTAGCTTTGGATGGATAAGTGGTGCCATTGCTGAGCAGGCAGGATTAAAATACATAGATTTTAGCCCAATGGTCCTGTGGTCTGTTATTGCTCCATGGCTCTTTGAGATGCCACTGGTAGATTTTGAAATACAACAACTGAGGAGGCAACATGAGCAATCAGCAACAGATTATATAGTGCATAAATATATTGAACAGAACTTCAGAAACAGGCTGATAGCATTTACCGATGGTTCCAAGGATCCTACAACTGGTCGTAGTGGAGCTGCGGTATACATTCCTCAGTATAAAATATCTATCAATAAAAGAACCAATAATCACTTATCAGTATACACAGTTGAGCTAGTTGCCATTATATTAGCTTTACAGTGGTTGGAGCTAAATTATAGGAATAATGCAGTCATTGCTTTAGATAGTTGGGCAGCTCTCAAGAGTATTCAGTCACTGCAGTCATGTTAGCAGGACCTAATTGTAGAAATCCACTCCTTAATTTACAACCTCTACAGTAAAGGTCAGTCAATAAACTTTCTTTGGGTTCCAGCCCACGTTGGAATAGAGGGTAATGAGGATGTGGATTTATTAGCAAAACAATCATTAAAATTTGAAGCAATAAATCTGGAAATCTCACTCAGTAAGGCAGAAGGCAAATCAATAATTAAAAATTATATAGTGGAAAAGTGTCAAGAATATTGGGACTCAATACAGAAACAGGAAAGAACAGATACTCATCACCCGATTAAGAATAGGACACACTACTTTAAACCAGACGCTACACAGAATAGGTAAACACCCAGCTGGCAGCTGTGCACATTGTGGTTCTCCGGAAACAGTTCAGCACGTTTTGTTGGAATGTCAGGGATACCAGGAGCAAAGGAAAGCTCTGATTGCAGTAATGGAAATGGCTAATTTAAGTTTTGTTTTGGAAAACATTTTAGGAACTACAGTCAAAGAAATATATGTAAGTCTATTTAGATATTTAAGTGCAACTGGATTAAATAAAAGAACTTAGGGTTTTTTTGTTTTGCTTTGTTTCCCCTGCCATTCTCTTGTCCACACGCCAACACAGTCGGTGGCGGTAATGCACCTGTAAGCTGGTTGCCAACAGCCAATCAATTCTAGAAGAAGAAGAAGAAGACTGGACCAGGTGAGGAGCTCCTGACCAGATAGAGTTGGCATAGAGTGATGATATAGAGTGAAGTACAGTGATCCCTCACTTATCGCGATTAATGGGTTCCAGAACCGACCGCGAAAAGTGAAAAACCGCAAAGTAGTGTCACCCCAATGACGTCATCCATAAACAATATGTACGTTCATTCTCTCACTCTCATATGATACGTGTGTGTGTGTGTGTACGTGTACATACATACGTAGATGTAAACAAAGTGTACATAAATATGTTTTTAGAACTCTTTTATTCTTATAACAAGATACGTAACTCAAGATGAAAATGATTTACTGCACAGGTTAATGAGAGCTTTACTGCTCCTCAGGTGACGCCTCATCGTGAGGTGCTGGAGGCGCAGGATCATCGAGGGCAGCTTCCGATAGAGCTGAAGCTGCAGGAGGCGGCGTAGTGGCTCGACGGGAAGATTTCGCACAAAATGGCACAAGAGAACAGCAAAAAGTTCCACGCGGCGAGACTAAGTAACACGAGCGATAAAAAGCAATGAATGCGGTCTTCCTTCCCTTCATGGGTGCTCGGCAGGGAGAGGAGGTGAGTGAGACGTCTCGGCCAATCAGCTTGCGGGGTGAAACGTCTCGGCCAATCAGCTTGCGAGATTTCCGAGCCCAGCCAACACGACAACAGCGAACAGAGAGTTGTGCGGCTCTCCGTGTTGACACCTGATGGTCTAATGTAGTCTCCCTGCCTTCTGCTAGCGCCCGCCCATTATTTCTCAATTTTGAATTTTTGATGAATATTTTTGAAAAATCCGCGATGCACTGAGGGCGCGAAAGGTGAAGCGCGAAGTAGCGAGGGATCACTGTACGTGGCGGTAATGCACCTGTAAGCTGGTTGCCAACTGCTGATCAAATCTAAAAGAAGAAGAAGAGTGGACCAGTTGCTGGCTGAGAATGAAAAGGAGTGATACCATCTGGGCTTCAAAGGCAAACAGCTAAACCACGGGACACATACCCAGGCTTGATCAACCATGCACTAGACACTTGCTGGAGAAACTCCAGGAGAACATCCAATGGGCATGAATGGAATTTAAGCCAAGCAAATCTTGCAGCATCTCCATTGTTAAAGGCCAACTAATGGGAGTGTGGTTCCACATCAGCGATGAACAAATCTCCACAGTCTTAGAAGAAGCCCATCAAGAGCCTCGGAAGATGGTATAGCACAGACCTCACAGACACCCAACAACTTGAACAACTCCAGCAGGACACGGCTAATGGTCGCAGGCAGATTAATAACAACGCACTTAGGGAAACTGAAGCTCTGGTGCCTCTAGTTTGAGCTGCTGCCCAGACTCCTGTGGCTGTTGACCATGTATGAAGTCTCCCCAACCCATGCTCAGCGTCTGGAAAGGCTAGTGAGCTTTTATGTGAGGAAGTGGCTTGGCCTCTCAAAATGTCTCTGCAGCACTGGAATCTACAGCGATGGAGCCTTGTCGCTGCCATTGTCTAGCCTGGTTGAGGAATTCAAATGTGCCAAGGTGAGGCTGGACATGTCGCTCGCCAACTCCCTGTCATGGTTCGAGCGCCGATCCCGTCCGCACTCGAGCCATGCACTATCTTTGCCCATTTGACGGCTGTGTTCCCCTTTTGGCTCCCCGAGCCTTTATTGTGACAGCGCCCAGAGGGGCTTTTGGCTGTCAGACTTGACAGCTGAGCCGCATTTCGCCTCATCAGCTGCCCTCCACTTAAGAGGGCAGCTGAGAACGAAGAGGCACGGCAGTCTCGTCAGAAACCTTTCCATGGTCAGACATTATTCAGCATCCCGCTGTTCAGGCGTTGACAATCCTTCACCTATATTCGTAAGTGTGTTACCTTATATATCCATTTCCCCTTGTCTTTGACTGTGTTCATTGTAGTGTGTTCTAGCACCCCGTGGCTTGTTATTTTGGTTCCTTTTCTGTTCTATTAATAAACTGTGCAAACTCACTGGCGATTTGTGGCATCTTATGATGGCTCACGAGGGCCATCCATGACAGTGGACTGCTGCCAGACTGACATGCCTATTGCCGTGAGTTTGCTGTGGTTGGAGTTTTTTTTTTTTCCCTTCGCTGGGGCGAGTGTATAGTATGTCCGCCCTCGAGCATGGATTCTGCCCTGAGTGGTTTCAAGAGATCGACGGCTATCTGGCTAAGGCCCGTCGTCTCACGCCCACTTCAGCAGCAGGAGACTACTTGTTTCTCGCCCAGAGGGCCTTATTGAAATACCACCTCACCTCCTTTCCGGAGGGAAAGGAGAGGATAACATGGATTGTGGCACAGTGTGGGTTAATTGGAGAGGCGGCCAAGGAACCTCCTCCTTCTCCCCCGAGTACGGCGTCCCCGATGAGGGTGGAGGCCCATGGACTGGAGGGAAACCCCGGCAGGAGGCCAACGGAGAGGCATCCTCACCCATCACCTCGGAATTCAGCTCCCGTCACCTGTCCAGCCCCGGCGCCATGTGTTCCTGGCTCCATCGTCTCACCATCAGCCAGTAAGTGTCGTCGCCATGTCACAATGAGGTCCCAGTAAGAATCCCATCCGGATCCAGCTCCGGGTCATCGGAGTAACCCAGCCTCCCAGTCAGCTGCGTCCTTTACGTCACGACAGGAGGGAATCCCCGTATCCGCTCCCCCCGGGTCATCAGTCCCAGCTGTTCCATCAGCTCCTCGTGCCCAGATCGGCTGTGGCCCCCTCCTCCTCGACGTCATCTCCAGCTGCTGTGAGTGCTGTGAGTCGTGCTTCGGCGAGGCCCGGCTGCCATCCACCGCGAGCGGCTCCTCCTCATCTTTCCAAGGGGCCTGCCATCACCATCCGGAGGGGAGAGGGAGGAACTCCACCCACTACAGCAGGCACCATCCGTCCTCTGGGAAACAGGCAAGTGCAAGTTCATTTTTCTCCCTGTAGTTGTGATTTGCCTTGTCTGGCTCCTGGGGGTGGAGTTCGGGGTTCGCAGTCCCCCAAGCTCCCACCACCTGCTGTAGCTTCTGACATTAAACCTGCTGCCTCTCTGTCTCCCTCCGCTGAGTGATCCACGACGCCAGGCCTATGTCGCCAGATGAGGAGGGGGCCTGTGGCTCTGGAGAGCCTGGTTCCAGCAGGGCAGCCACGTCATGGGCAGAGGAGGAGAGCGGACTGCAGCATGGAGCCTGCGCCGACGATGAAGCGTCCCTGGGTCTCCACAGATAAACAGTCCGATCCAGGGGGTCGAGGGTCCCCTGCCACCATGCCGTGCAGGTCGTCGGCGTGGACATCAGTGCCGTAGGGTCCTCAGGCTGCGGAGACTATCATGCTGGCTGCGGAGTCCGCCATATCCAAGTGGAAGCCAGATGACGACCTTCTTCGTCCTGAGCCTTGATCATCCAAGTCCTGGACGGCGACAGAACTCGAGTGCAGGCAAGTGCTCTACCTTGTTTTCCTTCTTTCCATTTTAGAGCATTTTTGCCTGTCTCTCGGGGAGACAAGCCAGGGGCAGCCGTCCGCTGCACCCGAGCTCGTCTCGCTGGGCTCTGTCACTACCGGTGATTCTGATCCCGGTTCTTTTCCTTCTCCTGAGCCTTCTGCCAGGGTCACCGGTGTGGAGCCAATCCCAGTCGCTGTGCTGGAGGTTCCGGGTTCAGGGTTGGAGGTCGTGACTGGTGTTGCACCGACCCAGTCGGGGTCCATTGCGGGTGCAGCCAAGACCCAATCGGGGTCCATCGCGGGTGCAGCGATGACCCAATCAGGGTCCATCATGGGTGCAGCCGAGACCCAATCGGGGTCCGACGTGGGTGCAGCACCGGTGTGGTTCAAGGCCGGTGAAGGAGCTGCAGACCCTCTGCCGCCTGACATTGTACTGGCTCATCGTCATCATCATCGTCACCACCCCAGCTCATCGCCACCGGGGGCTGTTGGGGTTCTTTACGTTCGGCCCGGCTCTCCCTCGTCTTTCCCCTCGCCAGGGAGGCCGTCTCCAATTGTTTCCCCATGGTCCTGGTGGCTGAGGGATGCAGGTCGGCCGCCAGATGAGCTTTTTTGCTGGTTCGGCGTCCTGGGTCGGCCACCCGATGTACTGTGCTTTCTACTGGGCGACCTGGTTCGGCCACTGGAGGTTCTGACTTTCTGGGCCTGACACTGGGGTAGGCCGCCCGAACGTTTCCATTTTCCCCAGTTCACCAGCTGGACATTGGACGCAGGGAGACCACCAGAACAGTTCCGGCCTTATTGGACTCTGCCTGCTGTCATCCCCGGGTGTCGCTTATTTTCATTTAATATTAAGGTCACTTGGGTGCATTGTTTTTTCCTCCTTGTTGATCTGTGTATGTAGCGCTGTGTAGTGTGTTTTTCTGTCAACCATACTCAGTAATTGCTTCATTTGTGCCCTGTTCAATGTATCATTTGTGCATTATGGAGTATTGTGTTTTCTTTTGACCATACTCTGTAATTGCCTCATTTGTTCCCTGTCACCGTCATGGTTGTTTTGTTTTTTTTTCTTGCCCTGTTCTAAGTATCATTTGTGCGCTATGGAGTATTGTGCTTTTCTTGCTAACCGTACTCTGTAATTACCTCATTTGTTCCCGGTCATCGTTACGGTGTTTTTTTTCTCTCTTGCTGGTTCTCGCCCTCCAGGCCTTCTCCACCATCCGCCCACCCTGGAGGGTGGGGTGGGGGAGGCTTGGGTGTCATAAGGCGCTCGTAGTTCGCCCTTGGGGGGAGGTACTGTCATGGTTCGAGCGCCGATCCTATCCGCACTCGAGCCATGCACTATCTTCGCCCATTTGACGGCTGTGTGCCCCTTTTGGCTCCCCGAGCCTTTATTGTGACAGCGCCCGGAGGGGCTTCCAGCTGTTAGACTTGACAGCTGAGCTGCATTTCGCCTCATCAGCTGCCCTCCACTTAAGAGGGCAGCTGGGAACGAAGAGGCGCAGCAGTCTTGTCAGAAACTTTTCCATGGTCAGATGTTATTGAGCATCCCGCTGTTCAGGCGTTGACAATCCTTCACCTATATTCGTAAGTGTGTTACCTTATGTATCCATTTCCCCTTGTCTTTGACTGTGTTCATTGTAGTGTGTTTTAGCCCCCCGTGGCTTGTTATTTTGGTTCCTTTTCTGTTCTATTAATAAACTGCGCAAACTCACTGCCGATTTGTGGCGTCTTATGATGGTTCGCGAGGGCCATCCATGACACTCCCAGGACCCTGTAGTAAGAGGTGCTGCTCCTACCCTGGCAATAGGGAAGAACTGGACCCCAAACATGGCTGTACTACAGGCAAAATCTGCGCTCCTCCATCATGACGTGGTGGGCCATGTCCAACAAGGTAGAGGAGGCCTTGGCCGTGGAACAGTGACACCTCTCTGGCAAAAGGCATCTCCAGCCGAACGCCGAACTAAGGTGGTAGAGGAGGTGCGTCAACAGGAGGAAGCAGCCAGAAGGACCAGAGCTATAGCACAAGCCAAATAGGGTTGATGGATGAGGTGGAAGAGTGTTGAAAAGAGGAAAATCACATAGAGAGAACTCTAGGGCATGGAATCCAACAGACTGAGAGTCATCATCCGAGCTGCATATGATGTGCTGCCCTCCCTCACAAATCTGCAGCTGTGGCTTGGAAAGGATCCATCTTGCCCTCTGTGGACAGCCCCAGTAACACTCAAGCACATCTTGGTTGGTTGCAGGAATAGCCTCACTCAAGGTAGATACACGTGGAGACACAACCAGGTCCTCAGGTGTCTAGCCAATAAACTTGAATGCAAGAGAGTATCCATCAACTCCCAGCCCTTCAACAACCAGGATGTACGCTGACACCTACCATCATTTGTTCAAGTGGGGGCCAAGCTGAGAACCGGTCCCTTACTCCCTGATCTGGGTCAACTGAACGCAGCCAGGGATTGGCAGATGTGAGCTGACTTGGATCAAAGGCTCATTTTCCCTCCAGAGATTGCAATGACCACCCTGCGACCAGATCTTGTCCGCTGCTCTAATTCATCTAAGCTCGCCTATATTACTGAGTTGACAGTACCCTGTGAGGATGCTGTTGAAGAAGCTTACCTCTCACTAATTTCAGAGCCAACCCTAGAGCGGCTGCAGGGAGCCCCTCGCTGGCAGAGAACCTGAATATTTTCTTTGCTCGTTTTGAGGTGGAGCCTCCAGAGATAGAAACAACAACGGAGCCCACAGCTCCCAGTAGCCCAAGCCTCATTGTCAAGGAGTATGAGGTGAGGAGAGTTCTGGGAGCAGTCAATCTGAGGAAGGCCACTGGACCTGATGGTGTCTCCGGGCGTGTGCTGAAGGACTGTGCGTACCAGCTGGCTGAAATTTTTACTAGGATTTTTAACTGGTCCCTGTCACAGTCCACTGTTCCACACTGTTTAAAATCCTCCATCATAATTCCTATACCCAAAAAACACAATGTTACCAGTCTTAATGATTACCGGCCAGTGGCTCTGACTCCAGTGGTGATGAAGTGTTTTGAGAAGCTAGTCAAAGCCCACATCATATCACTTCTCCCACAGTGTTTGGACCCCCACCAGTTCGCTTATAGAACCAACAGATCCACTGAGGATGCTGTAGCCACGGCTCTCCACGCTGCCCTGTTTCACCTGGAGCAGCCGGAGAGCTATGTGCGGATGCTATTTGTGGACTATAACTCCGCCTTTAACACCATCCTCCCCGGCAGACTGGTGTCCAAACTCAGGGTATTAGGACTTCCATATTCCATTTGTACTTGGATCCAAAGTTTCCTCTCAGATCGCAGCCAGAAGGTTAAAGTGGGACCTCACATGTCCACCACCATTAGTCTCAGTACCGGCTCCCCACAAGGCTGTGTGCTGAGCCCCCTACTGTACAGCCTTTACACCTATGACTGCACCCCCATACACCACAGCAACAGCATCATCAAGTTTGCCAATGACACCACAGCGGTGGGGCTCAGATGAGACCGGTTTTAGGGGTGAGGTGCAGCAGTTGACAGAGTGGTGTGGGGACAACAACCTTCTTTTAAATGTCACAAAAACAAAGGAGGTCATCATAGACTTCAAAAGAAATAAAACAGACATTCAACCTCTGACTATTAGTGGTACGGGTATGGAGAGGGTCGAGGTTTTCCGCTTCCTGGGGGTCCATATTCAGGAGGACATGACATGGGGGGTGAACACAACTGAGCTGCTGAAAAAAGCCCAGCAGAGACTACATTTCTTCAGGGTGTTGAGAGGAAACAACATCTGCCAGAGACTGCTGTTGTCATTTTATCGTTGCTCTATTGAGAGCATTCTAACTTATTGTATTTGTATTTGGTTCAGCAGCTGCATGGTAGCTCAGAAGAAAGCTCTTCAGACTGTCATCAACACAGCCCAAAAAATTGTTGGTTGCCCTCTCCTCAGTCTTGAAGATCTGCACCACGCCCGCTGCCTTAAAAAGGCACAAAAAATCTCGAAGGACCCCTTTCATCCCGGTCACACTCTCTTCCAACTACTACCATCAGGAAGGTGGTTTAGAGCAATTAAAACAAGGACAAAAAGATTCAAAAACAGTTTTTATCCGATCGTAATTACCTCCCTGAACTCTAGCAGAACATGAGGTTTGAAACTGTGAAACTGAGTGTGTGTGATATTTAAAATTAGTAATGCATATAATCTTTTTAAGCTTCTTTTACTTTTAATTCACTGACTGGTTTGCATTTTAATTGCGTTGTACTTGTTATAAAACTAAAGACATGATTATTGACTTTAGGAGGAAAAATCCCAGGCACAAAGTCACCATACTAAAAGGCCAGAAAACCGAATGTGTACAATCCTACAAATATCTTGGGACGATTATTGATAGTAATTTAAACTTTGAAGAGAACTGTGAAAGGGTGTGCAAAAAGGGTCAGCAACATTTGCATTGCTTGAGAAAACTTGCACGCTTCCAAACTGACCAAACCATAATGGCAATGTTTTATCGGGCTTTTATTGAATCTGTTTTATCCTTTTCTTTAGTGTCATGGTTTGGTCAGATAAAACTGAAACAGAGGAAATCCTTGGATCAGGTAGTTAGATGGTCCAGTCGTTTGCTTGGTGAGTCACAGCTGAGCCTGACATCCCTGTACACCAGACAAGTACTGAGGATGGCTACCTCCATTTTAAATGATGACTCCCACCCTTTGCACTGCCTCTTTCAGCTTCTTCCCTCAAGACGGAGGTTTGCTGTCCCAAAAAGTAGAACCCAGCGCTACAAAAACAGCTTTGTTCCTGCTGCTGTCAAAGAGTTGAACAAGCTGTAACAATATATTGCACATAATTTAGGTACCTATTTATTAATTCCATTTTATATTTACTTATTTTGTAGGATGTCACTTGGGTTCTAAATATTTTATTGGGTTTTAGACCTTTGAGTTTTTAACCTCTTTGACTAGTTTTTAACTTTTAATATGACCCTTCTCTCTTACCTCTGGTTTTTCTCCCATCTCTTTGTCTTTTTATACCCTGATTGATGGAGCCTTGAGTATTCTTATCATGTTCATAGTCAGCTTCTTATGTGCCTGTGTTTGTGTCTATGTTGAATGTAATTTGTGGCTTGTAAATATGGATGTCACCAGACTACAAAACAAATCTACCTATAGGTACAAATAAAGTAACCTGAACCTGAACCTGAACCTTATAATGACAAATAAAGTCTATTCTATTCTATTCTATTCTATGAGCGTAAGAATCTTGCAGTATTCCAACTTAGCAGCCGAGGCAGAGGACAGAGGCTGGAAGATGCGCCCAGTGGAGGTGGGATGCAGGGGCTTCGTAGCCACAACTGTAAAGCTGCTCAGGGAGATTGGGATCAGGGGACAGGATTACAGACGGGTAATTAAAGAGCTGGCCGACACCACCACGAGGACCAGTCACTGGCTGTGAATGAAAAGGAGTGACATCATTTGGGCTTCTAGGGCAAACAGCTAAATCACGGGACACACACCCAGGTTTGATCAACCTGTGGTGGGTCTGCCTCGGCGGAGGGTGTCACATCAAAGGATTCCGGCATCAAAACAACTCAAGGAATCATCAGCGTCAAAGGATTCCAGCATCAGAGCTACAATTTTTAATCGTCAACATCAAAGGATCCTGGCATTTAATAGTCTATGACATCATATGGAATATCTATGACATCATATAGGATCATGTGGGTCTGTGATGTCTATGACATCATAGAGGATGTCTAGGACATCGTAGGACATCATATAGCCTATGGATCATTTCCTATGATCTATGGGCTATCAAAAGCTGGTCGACGCCGCCGAGTTGACTACAGTTTCTGACCGGATAGAGTGATGATAGAGTGAAGTACATGGCGGTAATGCACCTGTAAGCTGGCTGCCAACCGCCAATCAAATCTAAAAGAAGAAGAAGAAGAGTGGACCAGTTTCTGGCTGTGAATGAAAAGGAGTGATACCATCTGGGCTCCTAAGGCAAACAGCTAAACCACGGGACACATACCCAGGGTTGATCAACCTGTGGTGGGCCTGCCTCAGTGGAGGGTGTTGTGTCCGTAAAAAAGGAGGAGGCGAGGTGACAGTTTACACTCCTTATTAAATCAACAGGAACCAAACAGGAGTCGCTCCGCACAGGTCAAGGGTCCACAGCAAAAGAGGCAGAGCCCCTTCCGCCATGGCCTCTTAAACTCCCCGTGACGCCACCACCGGAAAGGTGGAGCGCCACTTCCCACTACACCCAGGTCACTGCCATATTGGTACACCTAACTATTTACATAATAATATCTAACATCGCCCGCCCCCCCCGCCAAGAAAATAGCAGGCACACTAACTGGGCCCACCCAAAATTTACAACTGAACTCACACACTAACCATTAAAGCATACATCATAAATATGCAAAGCTATCCGTGGGCCATGTGAATCATTCCACCATTTCAATCATTACAGTCTTTAAACAAAAAAAGGCCACGTAAAAAAATAATCCCAATGTGATTATATACTTTTTCTAAAACATTTCAAACTATAAACACTTACAAACAATATGTACATTAATGGCGGTCCCAAATCCCTCACTCAGCACTCCCACCCCACAACATGACCAACTGAAACACACACACAGTGCTGAGGAAAATTTACATTTCACACATTGCTCTTAGTTTTAACTATTCACACACCTCTGTTCTTCTTTTCACCACACACGCACATACAGGGGAAATCAGACAAAAGTTACATGGTTTCAAAATTATGGGAACAGCAGCAACATTAACATAACATAGCAAAACACAACATACTGCTAACTCCCCCTTTAAAGTCCTGTTAGGGACCCCCTGGAGGCCCACCTCTGGAATGGCCGTCTGGCGGCTCTCTCCCAGAGCGTCTCCACTGTTTCTTTTCTGGAGACGGGCTGTGCTGACGTGTCTTCTCCTCCATACACCGCAGCTCATTTGGGTGCCTCCTGGATCCATCAGACAATTCTAAATAACCGTCCTCGCGGGCCATTATCACCCGCAACCGTCCCTGGTCATCCCAACGATCCCGTGTTCTGTGGACTCCTCCAAGCCGAGACTCAGCCCTAGGGTGGACCTCATCACTGATGTTTAGGGGAGTTCTCACTGGCTTTCTAGGTCCAACACATCATGACTGGGCTTTTCTTCGGTGTCGGAGAGTCCTGCCGACTCGGTCCAAGCTTCGCCTCGGATCCCGCTCACAGGTGCATCTGGGAATCGCACCGCTCGGTCTTGCCAAGCTCTTGTGCGTTTTTAGTGCCGAATCAGCCACAGCAGCGGTCAGTTCTACAGTAGTACTCGGCCGGACTCTGGAACTACAAAGTGCCTGCCCGCTGGCTCCACTAGCCACCACAGGTGTCCGTCCGTGCCGTTCGGGTCCTTCATCCAGGGCACCGCGAACTCTGGCACCAGAAACTCCAAGCGACGGCACTCCATAGTGCTGGTCCACACAAATAGCCAATCATCATAAAAATACTGAAGTATAAATAATAAATAGAACAATAAATCATCAGAAATCAAAACACAGAAAGACACCACAAGGCTTGGAAAACATACAGAAAATGTTCATAAATAAATCGAGAGACTGAGCCCGGTACAACCCATGCTCAGTCCTGTAACAGGTGACCGGATGACGATCCAGGCGATGATGTAATCTCGGGCTCGGCCCTCTGGAGGTCCAGCTCCAATGCTGCTACGGCGGACCCCGCAGCAGGCATGATGGTTGTAGCAGTCTTTGGGCCCCCAGGCGAAAGAACCCACGCTGGTGGCTCATCCAGCGTGGCAACAGGGGGTTGACTCACCGCTGGCCCTGGAACTGGATCCACCAGGGCCTTGGGCTCCTCCAACGTCCAGCGGTTCTGTTCTGGGGCCGGCGGACACTCAGGGACAGATGGGGGAGACACGGAGAGGGCAGGTGAGTAATTGATTGCTGCAGCAGATGGGGAGAGCTCAGGGGACTGCGTACCCTGAGTCTTCCTACCGGGAATCAGGCAAGGCATATCATCATAAACCGAAGAGGGAAAAAATGACACTTGCCTGTTTTCCTGGTGTAGGATGTTACCTTCTGCAGCGGGTGGAGTGTTGTCCCTCTCCGTGGCTATGGTTAATGTGGGCCCCTCTGAGGATTGTTGAGGAGCTGCCCCTGTAGTCACGAGGACAGACGCAGCCGGGGAACAAATGTAGGACCTCTCGGCAGCGGGAGAGGACACTGAAGGAGAGGGAGGAACGGCAGCTACAGATCCAAGGGAAGCTGATGATGCAGCCGGAGAAGAGAGGAGAGAGGGCTGCACTG
Organism: Pholidichthys leucotaenia; assembly: GCA_020510985.1. NCBI lineage: Eukaryota > Metazoa > Chordata > Actinopteri > Cichliformes > Pholidichthyidae > Pholidichthys > Pholidichthys leucotaenia. Next base: position 294,123,825 of record CM035839.1, on the reverse strand, counting down.
CTGAGGGGGACTCCTACTTCGGTGTTGGAGAAGGGGCTGTCAGACAGGCGGAGTTATTCCTCCAGTGGTCTGGAGCAGAACGATGGCGCTGCCGTGGAGCTGGTGACGCACACCCTGGAGCTGGAGGTGGTGAGCCGGGACAGAGGATGGGCTTCGGCCGTGGAAAGCGCTTCGACTTCGGTTCCGCTGCAAACGCTCTTACCATCAGATCAGGAAATGGTTATAGGAGTGCAGACATCATGGATAACAGCTCTGAGAATTTGGGATATCTCCATAGGCTGGGATGTGCCTCTAGGATTCCCACCGCCCCATACAAACATTCCCATGTCTTCTTGGGTCCTCGGGCTTCGAGAGTTTCGTCCACAAAATCATGGATGAAGCCTACCACCCATTCCTCCTCCACCGACGGAGACCCCGCTGCCAACCCTCCATTGATTCTACAAGGCCGGCAAGCCGGGGGCATGATGAGCTCCGCTGATCAGGTGAGTGAAAAAAAAAGGCAAAGGAAAAAATGCACTAACACAACAGCTGGGTCCTTCACTGGCGACTACATTCTGTCATGAATGCCCCTTCGGGGCAGAAGGACAGACCCGAGCACTGAATCCTGTTAGTGACATTTATTAACTAAAGGAACGTAACAGTTTAAAAACAATGTTGACAACACAAAAACGAAACAAATAATAACTTACAGGAACAAGCCTCAGAACTAGGAGTGCTCTGGAGAAGTAGCAAAAAACTTCAGAGGCTGGAAGAACAGGAGTGATGAGTAGATGATCCAATGTAGTCATGAAGACTAACTGAACAAACAGAGCTTAAGTCGTGGGGAATGGGATGTCACAATGAGCCACAGGTGCGGGGAACAGGAGCGGACTGGTGACTTAATTACAGATTATTTGCAGCTGAGGTGACTAGGAGAGCAGTCAGAGAGCAAATAACCAGATGGGGATGTCTGGAAGAGGAGGAATAATGGTCCTGTCACAGGAAAAGACAAAACAGTCTAAACCACACAAATAGACAATCATCATAACAATACTGAAGTATAAATAATAAATAGAATGATAAATCATCAGAAATCAAAACAAAAAAGACACAACAAGGCTTGGAAAACAAACAGAAAATATTCATAAATAACTTGAGAGACTGAGGCTGGTACAACCCGTGTTCAGTCCTGTGACAGAGAAACTCATAGGAGCAGATTTACTAACATGCTATGCCATCGCAAAACCCTGTTTTGGCGTTAAAAAACTACTGTTGAGATTTACTAAAGGGCACAGGGCAGAATTAACGGTGGAAAGGTGTGGATTATGTTAGTTTTACATCTGGCCTCATTGCATATGTATCTGTGGGAGTTGTCATGTCAAAGCTCAAATTTGAGGGAGGGGAGTATTTAAATGACTGGCGCAAGGTGATTTACTAAGATTTGCGGTTGTCAGTCTCCTGCTAAATGCGCCAGGATTTAACACCCCAAAAAAGCTTGTCTTTATTCATCTGCGCTTGATGACAGCGATTGCTGGTGCCAGGATACACCAGGGAGAACCAAAGGCACATGTCCAAAGAGACAGAAGCTTCTCCCTGCAGGTGACTTGATTTGGCATGACAGAACAGATTAATATGAACAGAAACGATCTCACAGAGATCGGTGTTGTGCTGAACTGGACATCAGCCAGCAGAGGATTTTTTTTTTAATTTAATTTGTTTATATATAGCCTAATACTAATTATTATTTCATTTATTTACATCTCAGGGCAAAATCTCTACACAAATAGGATTAAGAACAAGAATAAAAGCAAACATTAAGTACATACGATGACACACCAGGACATCCCTGATGTGAATTGCTTGCAAATATTTTACCTGGTAAAATAAAGGTGAAATAAATAAAATGAAAAAGGTTTCTTAAACAATGAATTTGTATCCATAAAATAGTACAGCCCTCCCTACCTGGAGTGGACAAAAGGCGCACATCCATATACGTCCCCTGACATTGCAACATCGTAGTAACTCAATGACAGCAATATCTGCGGTGGCTCTCCAAGGAATAAGTGAAATCGTATGTTTAATTTTATCATGTTCCAGACTTCAGAAAGGATAAAACGCACATACAGTTTTTATGAAAAGTCCTGGACCGGGAGACTTGTATATTTTGTTAAAACAAAGTTATTCATATAATAAAATCCCAGAGTCTCCATCAGACCATCTTAAGATAAGATAAGATAAGATAAGATAAGCCTTTATTAGTCCCACAATGGGGAAATTCCAGGATTGCAACAGCACAGGGACAGCAACACTCAGAGCAACAATCAGAAGGCAAGAAAAAAAACAACATCTAGCAAACATATGTCCATATTACTATAAATGTATATATATAGACACACAGTGCAGAGCATTATGGCTGGTGGATGTGCAGCAGAAAGTCTAAGCTCTCTCTCCGCGGATGCAGCGGGCCAGCTGGAAGTCTTTGGGTATGATGGTGACCCCCTTAGCGAAGAAGAGACCACCAGGTGGGTCTCGCTGGTCTCCTGCAGAGCCATGACGGCGAAACTCAGGAAACGCAGGACGGTCTTGAAGTCCTGAGCGATCTCCCTCACCAGGCGCTGGACGGGCAGCTTACGGATGAGCAGCTCCGTGGATTTCTGGTAGCGACGGATCTCTCTCAGAGCCACGGGCCTGTGACGGCGAGGCCTCTTCACTCTGCCGGTGGCCAGAGCGCCTCTCCGAGCAGCCCTGGTGGCTAGCTGTCTCCTGGGGGGCTTCTTCCTCCAGTAGATTTTACGGGCGGTCTGCTTGGTTCTTGCCATCGCTCTTTATTATTCTGTCTTATATTTCTTTCACGCCGCCTAAACTCCAACCCGGCACCCGCTTCGTTTTCGCTACAGCTCCCGGTATGTCGAGTTTCCCATTAGCACCGGGCGGCAGCCAAGTGCTAGCTAGCACTAGCTCCTCCCCGCTGTAACGTCTCCCGCTGCAAACCGTGGCTCCGTCCGCCGACCCGGGAGACCCCCGGGGCGATCCGTGCGTCCGTGATATATATACAGAGTGAATCTTGACGGTTTTTGTGTTAATAAAATAAACACGTTGGTTAGTAATCAATTTATTCATGAGTAGTCCTTAATTTATACATGGTAAACAAAGGAGTCTGCCATATAAAATGAAAATTAAAACTTTGATATATGACAAACAAAAATAAACTATTTTATTGGGGTTTGTGCTTAAACAAAAGCTTAAAAAGAGCTTTAAAAAACTATATTTTGCTCCTCCGAACTGGCTGTGCCTTTGTTGATGACCTGCTTACTCATCTGGTGTGCCTGTGCACAGTTTTGCAGTGCTCTTGGTGGATGGGTGGTCATTATTGAAATGAAGTGACTGTGTTCATAATTTTGCGTGTTAGTAGATTACTGGCAAAAATCGGCTACTCCCTTAGGCGCTCTGTCTAATTTGCGCACTCGCTAATTTGCACTGCCTTAGTAAATCTGCCCCATGGTGTGGCCCCCATGCTCCCCTGACCTCAACCCTATTGAGGACATTTGGAGCATCCTCAAGCAAAAGATCTATGAGGGTGGGAGGCAGTTCACATCAAAACAACAGCTGTGGGAGGCTATTCTGACATGTTGCAAAGAAATTCGAACATAAACTCTCCAAAAACTCACAAGTTCAATGGATGCAACAACTGTGAAGGTTATATCAAAGAAGGGGTCCTATGTTAACATGTAACGTGGCCTGTTAAGATGTTTTTGATTGAAATAGCTTTTGATTTCAGTACATATGACCTCCTAATGCTGCAAATTCAACAAATGACCATTTTCAGTTCTTTACAACCAATAAAATGTTATGTTTGCAAATTATTATGGACAACAGAGTTGTCCATAATAATCTGAAACAGCACGTTTGAGGGTTTTATTTTTATTTTTGCAAAAAAAATAGTTATTATTGGGAGGGTGGTTCAATAAAATTTAAATTATGCTCTAACAGTTGATGTTATTTGCATCAACTATTTAGGAAAATCAGAGACATATCATTTGCATAATAATTTGGAATGTGGTGTAGAAGTTTTATTGCTGCATTTTCTGACTGTACTAAGAATATCTAATTTGTTTGTTTCATGGATAAACACTGAGTTCTTTACATTGGTGCTTATTGGACTTTTGGTTATTTCTGGTGACTTTGTTTTCATCTTTAACTAGTGCATACCCATAAAAAGCAAGCATTCGTGTCTGAAACAGGTAGGCTAATTAGGCTTTACAGGCCCAAATGTAGGCTGTGTTTGAAAGTGGACCAGAGAAGCTGGGAAGGTCACACCCATGAACATGATATTTTACAGCTCCAATTGTCTACTCTAAGGAACAGAAGGACTTAACAGAGTGTTGTGCATAGTATGAGAGATATGAGATAAAATATAATTCCAACTACAGAGGACACCAATGAACTGCCAGGTTTTAGGAGCTTAGGCAAATATCTAATAAGCCAGTCAATTTATCTCCCTGTACCTCTGCCGATAAAGTGGTGTATGGCAGTGTAACCAGGTCAACACTGCAAGTAGTGGAGTTTAATTATTTAAAGACTTATGAAATATTAAGAAACTGTAAATTTACGTAATTTCAAGGTTTTGGAAAGACTTTGTAATCCATACAATTTCATGGACTTTGCAGAATAAGTCAGGCAGCCCTAACATAAACATTAACGTAAATGTAAAATATAATGCAGAAATTCACAGATGTAAGGTTCATTTAACAATTTTATTGCAATGGCAATATAAAATATTAATAAAAGTCATGAACATAAATACTTGAAAAGAAGTGCTTGTAAAATGATAATAAAATAGAATGAGCAAATAAAAGTTTAAAAAAATTATTTTTTTTCAATTATAATAAAAATAATGAATGAAAAATTAGTTCAATTTCTTAATTTACTGAAGAGTCACAGTAATCCAGGCGGATAAGTATGCTGTATGAAAGCTGAGTCAAGTCAGCTGGATTCAAATATTTGTTACTTCTGAAATGTTTCACCATCCATCCATCTTCTTCCGCTTAATCCTTTTCGGGTCGCGGGGGGACTGGAGCCTATCCCAGCATCTTTGGGCGAGAGGCAGGGTACACCCTGGACAGATCGCCAGTCCATCGCAGGGCCAACACAGAGAGACAGACAACCATTCACGCTCACATCCATACCTAAGGACAATTTAGAATCCCCAGTTTGATGCCAATTATTGGCATCAAACTGGCATCAGTGAATCCATTAATTGGATCCACTCCAGTTCGCCTACCAGCATGGCATTGGGGTGGAGGATGCAGTGATCTTCCTCCTTCACCGTTCTCTGTCCCACCTGGAGAAGCCCGGGAATGCGGTGAGTATCATGTTCTTTGACTTCTCCAGTGCTTTCAAGACCATCCAACCGATGTTCCTGAAGGACAAGCTGCTGTGCGCAGGGGTGGACCAGCACCTGTCATCATGGATCCTGGACTACCTCACTAACCGGCCACAGTTTGTGAGAACCCGGGACTGTGTGTCCGACATGATCATAGGTAGCACGGGGGCCCCCCAGGGAACGGTTTTGGCTCCCTTCCTGTTCACCCTTTATACTGCGGACTTCTCACACAACACAACACACTGCCATCTATAGAAGTTCTCTGACAACTCTGCGATCATCGGCCTCATCTCTAATGGAGATGAAGCTGAGTACAGAAGACTTATCCAGGACTTCGTGGACTGGTGTCATCGGAACTGCCTCCAGATCAACGCGAGGAAAACTAAGGAGCTGGTGGTGGACTGCCGCAGGCAAGGACAACCCCTCACAGCACCAGTAAACATACAGGGAACAGACATTGAGATGGTGACATCCTACAAGTACCTGGGTGTTCATTTGAACAATAAACTAGACTGGTCACACAATACCGACACACTCTACAAGAAGGGACAGCGCAGGCTGTTCCTACTGAGGAGACTCAGGTCTTTTGGTGTACAAGGGGCGCTGCTGAAGACATTCTGCGACACAGTGGTGGCATCAGCCATCACTTTTGGAGTGGTCTGCTGGGGCAGTGGCATTACAGCTGCCGATAGGAAGAGACTGAACAAACTGATCAAGAAAGCTAGCTCTGTCCTGGGGCAGCACCCTGACCCAGTGGAGGAGATAGGAGAGAGAAGGATGGTGGCTAAACTGTCATCTCTGCTGGAGTCCGAGTCCCACCCTATGCAGGACATACTGAACACACTGAGGAGCTCATTTAGCAGCAGACTACATCATCCTAGGTGCGCAACCGAGAGGTTTCGCAGGTCCTTCCTACCTACGGCTGTCAGACTGTATAACCTAAGCAGGGCTGCTCAGAAACAGGGCGGTAAAACAAATAACAGTAAAAAGTATCGATACCAAAGTATCGACTACCTGGTATCAAAGTATCGATACCTAGCGGCCCCGTGTGGAATAGTGCGTACGGCCCAATGTGGAATGGTGAGGGCACTACATCAGAATAATGACAACTGTGGTAGAAGTGAAAACTTTTATTAATTATAACCCTTTAACTGGCCAAGGCGCCATATGGCACCTGGGGAAACACAAGGCAACCCCCCCCAGTGGTCAAGAGTGGTAAAAAAATTTTGTCAATAAAATAGTTCAGATTTCCAAGGCTATAACTTGAAAGTTACAAGAGATAATGGCTTATTGTCAATTAGAAAGATGTAGAATATGATCCAAAGTTTCAGATAGGAATAAATTTATGCATCTAATTTGCATAATGTTGCGGCAGCTATATAAATTACATAACTCAGTCAAAAGTGGACTTTGGACACATTTACATAAAGAATGGTCCGGTTTTTTTGACACCAATTTGTCTACAGGGGTATGTTTTTATCTAATCTTCAAAGTATATGAACCAGAAAATCAATAAAATGTAAAAAAAAAAACCAACAACATATTTCTCTCTTACCTGTTACTCGGAGGGGGGCTTGCCCGCCCACATGACCATTCCGTTTTCGTCCATCGTAGTCGATGTTTGTGTGTTTGCTCAGCCATTTACACCATGTACGACATCTACAAACTCTTATGATTACCCCATGTGAATTTCATTTGTATTACGTGGCTATTTTTTCTGTTTGGTGCATTATTCCTGTAGGAATCCATGCTGCCCATGGGCGCCGCCATCTTGGTAATGGGAGCTCAGTTTTTTTGTCCATTGTGGTCGATGTAACACGTTTACTTAGTAATTTACACCCGTGTACCACATCTACAAACTCTTATGATTATCCCACATGAATTTTGTTTGTGTTACGTGGCTATTTTTCCCATTTCATGCCATTTCAGTCATCATCGCTATCGCGATGACCGAACACGGTGGCATTGCTCCGTACTGTGGGTGTTTATATATTTACATATTTATTCCATCTAGCTACAATGCTCTGCACTGTGTGTTCATATATTCATATATTTATTCCATCCAGCTACAATGCTCTGCACTGTGTGTCTGTGTGTGTGTGTGTGTGTATATATATATTTTATAGTAATATGTACATATGTATATTAGCTGCTCTTGCTTGCTTGTTTTTTTTCTTGCCTTCTGATTGTTGCTCTGAGTGTTGCTATCCCTGTGCTGTTGCAATCCTGGAATTTCCCCGTTGTGGGACTAATAAAGGCTTATCTTATCTTATCTTATCTTATCCATATTGGTGTGTGAGCTCAAAGTGGAAAAAGGAAGAAGAAAAATGAGGATTTCTCCTTCTTTGCTGTATTCCATGTCAGCCATGATTCCTTCGGTGCATGTCTGCCACCTTCTAAGCTGTCAGATCAATAGAGATTAGTACAAATTCTCAGTATAGCCGGGGGACGTCAATAAGTTGACATGTGCAGATGCTGCGCTGTGCCACTGGGGGCGCACAAGCCATCCATTTAATCTGGGCAGTTAAAAGGTTAATAATAATTACACCTCCACACCTAAACACCTCCATACTCAGGGATGCACACCCTCGTACCTCTCAGGAAAGCACGTTTAAAATCTGAGGCCAGTGTGACAAACGGTTCAAGAGATATGCGTGGAACAGACAGACACACAAACATACAGACAGAGATTTGCTGTATTTATAGATAGATTAATTCTGCAAGTTCTCTGTTCACATTTACAAATAAGAGTACTCTGAGGCAAGTGTAATATCCCCCATCTCTGTTTTGATTCTAATATGTCACTTAAGGAGAAGAGTTTTCAACTTTTCCATATAATTACTGGGGCAGAACCAAATTGTGATAAGCCTATCATCCATGAAAAAACAACAAAAATAGTTGTATACAATCCATTGTTGTAGGTCAAGATCCCAAAATAAACCTTCAAAGTTTAGTGACCCTAGCTTTACTCATTCTATAGTAAAAGGCATAGGGAATGCCAACCTGGAGAGGCGCTCTGGCCACCGGCAGAGTGAAGAGGCCTCGCCGTCACAGGTCCGTGGCTCTGAGAGAGATCCGTCGCTACCAGAAATCCACGGAGCTGCTCATCCGTAAGCTGCCCGTCCAGCGCCTGGTGAGGGAGATCGCTCAGGACTTCAAGACCGTCCTGCGTTTCCTGAGTTTCGCCGTCATGGCTCTGCAGGAGACCAGCGAGACCCACCTGGTGGTCTCTTCTTCGCTAAGGGGGTCACCATCATGCCCAAAGACTTCCAGCTGGCCCGCTGCATCCGCGGAGAGAGAACTTAGACTTTCTGCTGCACATCCACCAGCCATAATGCTCTGCACTGTGTGTCTATATATATACATTTATAGTAATATGGACATATGTTTGCTAGATGTTGTTTTTTCTTGCCTTCTGATTGTTGCTCTGAGTGTTGCTATCCCTGTGCTGTTGCAATCCTGGAATTTCCCCATTGTGGGACTAATAAAGGCTTATCTTATCTTAACTTTGGCCTTTGAACTTTTGATCCCAAACCCATAGTCAGAGGTCAGGGTCTCAGAGTGAGCCTGTGTACCAAGTTTGGTGACCATAGCTTTACTCCTTCTATCGTAATAGGGCATGGGAATGACAGTTTTTGACATATGACCTTTTGCCCCAAAACTCCTGGAAAAAGCCTCTGATTGGTGGCAAACTGCAATATGTACATCATCATTGTATATCAAACCCTGGTACTAACTTTTCAAACAATCCGAACAAAACCGTATGAGGAGTTGATTTTACAAAAGTGGGACTGAAGGACAGATAGATGTATGGGTGGGCAGGAAGATGGATGGCCCGTCCTATGATATAATCCCCTGCCGGTCTTCGTCCAAAGGGGGACTGTGTCATGTTGGATCAGGTCGAAGACCCCTTTTGGTGAAGGCTGGTGGGGAATAAAAAACAGTTAAGTTCATGAGCAATGTCATACTTATTGTCCACTATTCTGCTGTTGATTTCAAAGTAATCTGGAAAATTAGGAGTAGATAAATTGTTTCTAATAATACTTTTTAAAATACCCTATGTAACTTTTAGTTTCCTATAAGATCTTTGTATAACAAGCTTTTTTTGCTTGCCTTAATATTATGGTCAGTTTATTCTTATACTCTTTGTATTTCTTTTCTAAAATCTGAGTTCTAGATTTTATGAAATCTGTATAAAGTTTATTTTTCTTTTTGCATGCATTTTGTAAACCCTTGGTTGTCCAGGGTTTATGTTCACATTTTTTCTTAGTCTCACACTAGTTTCTCCCTGGTGTGAGAAACTAGTGATGTTCTGTGGGCGCTGATGTGCTGAAGTCAATCAAAGCAAGGGCCTCTACACGTCCTATAACCCTAAAAAAAATAAATAAATAAAAAAAATTGTTTAAATCTTCTCTTCTGACACAGTGGTTACTGTTCTCTATTTTTACTCACTGTTTTTTTTTTATTTTTTCTTTTATTTTTACAAAATAAATGTGTTGAAGTGCCTTATTTTAAAAAAACATGTTAGTACATCAGTGGTATAGTCACAGCTGATATTCTGTCAAGTTCTGAACAATGGAGAATAACAATATTTCAGTATGAATGCATTGTTCTCTAATTTTGATCTCCACTGTATATACGAGGGGGGTCTAAAAAGTTCATAGTGGTCAAATTTCACCAAATGTGGTTTATTTTTTAACATAGTCTCCCCTTCGGTCCACACACTTCTTTCATCAGTGTTGCAGCACTTGGATCACTGCGGTTGGAAAAAATCGGCATATGGTCAAATTTGACCACTATTTAATGGGGTATCCTAATTTTTTCACATGGCTGTATACTTCACGAACTTTACAATACAAAAAGCCATCTCGTGTGGCGCCACGAGACAGCTTTTGTTGTGATGTGGAACATTATAAATAAAGCTGAATTGAAAAAAAAAACAACTCTGCTATCCTTAATTCATTTACATTTATCTAACTCCTAAACTTTTCTAAGTTGTACTGCTTTTGACCCTTCTTTAATCCATATTTTGCAATTTAAGACTCGTGGCAAAAATTTTGTAACCTCAATAACCTTGATTCCCTTGCAATCTCAGCATTTTTCTTGGTGAGATGCTCATTTATTTAAGGATTTGTTCCTTTCAATAAATCAGTTCTGTTTTCTGTTTGTAAATGTTAATATGATGATTCTTAAAAATCTATTAATTTTTGTGATAAATTAGCTTTTTTTCATGTAAAGTTGAAAGATTTTCCCCATACATTTGTTAAAAAAAGTTTTCTTCTTCTTTCAGCTGCTCCTTTTAGGGGTTGCCACAGCGGATCATCTGCCTTCATCTCACCCTATCCCTGGCATCTTCCTCTGAAACACCAACCCTCTCCATGTCCTCCTTCACTACATCCATGAATCTTCTCTGTGGTTTTCCTCTTTTCCTCCTGCCTGGCAGCTCCATTTTCAACATCCTTTGTCTAATATATTTACTATCCCTCCTCTGCACATATCCAAACCATCTCAGCCTTGCCTCTCTTGTCTCCAAACCGCTCAACCTCAGCTGTCCCTCTGATATACTCATTTCTATTCTTGTCCTTCCCAGTTACTCCCAATAAAAATCGTAGCATCTTCAACTCTGCCACCTCCAGCTCCATCTCCTGTCTTTTTGTCAGTGCCACTGTCTCCAAACCGTACATCATAGCAGGTCTCACTACCATCTTGTACATCTTCCCTTTCACTCTTGCTGCTACCTTTGTCACAAATCACCAATGACACTCATCTCCACCCACTCCACCTAGCCTGCACTCTCGTCTTCACCTCCCTTGTGCATTTTCCATTGCTTTGGATGGTTGACCCCAGGTAATTAAACTCATCTGCTTTCACTACCTCTACTCCTTCCATATTCGCCATTACACTTGCCTCCCTCTCATTCACACTCGTGTATTCTGTCTTGCTTCTACTGACTTTAATTCCTCTTCTCTACAGAGCATACCTCCACCTCTTCAAGTTTTCTTCCACCTACTCCCTATTGTCATGACAGATCACAATGTTGTCTGCAAACATCATGGTCCATGGAGCCTCCTGCCTGGCCTCATCTGTCAGCCTATCCATCACCATGGTAAACAAGAAGGGACTCAGAGCCAATCCCTGATGTAATCCCACTCCCACCTTGAACCCATCTGTCACTCATACAGCACACCTCACCACCGTCTTACAGTCCTCATAAATGTCCTGCGCCACCCTCACATACATCTCTGCCACTCCTGACTTTCTCATACAGTACCACACTTCCTCTCTTGGCACCCTATCATATGCTTTCTCTAGATCCACAAAGACACAATGCAACTCCTTCTGACCTTCTCTATACTTCTCCTTCAGCACTGTTAGAGCAAACACTGCATCTGTAGTACTCTTTCTTAGAATGAAACCATACTGCTGCTCACTGCTTGTCATCTCTCCTCTTAAGACTTCCCACCCCAGAGACCTGAACAGCTACAGACCAGTGGCCCTGACTTCTCACCTGATGAAGACCCTGGAGAGACTGCTCCTTGCTCACCTCCGCCCCCTGGTGGGACCAGCGATGGATCCACTCCAGTTCACCTACAAGCACGGCATCGGGGTGGAGGATGCAGTGATCTTCCTCCTACACCGTTCCCTGTCACACCTGGAGAAGCCTGGAAACGTGGTGAGGATCATGTTCTTTGATTTCTCCAGTGCTTTCAACACCATCCAGCCAGTGATCTTGAGAGACAAGCTGCTGTGCGCAGGGGTGGACCAACACCTGTCATCATGGATCCTGGACTACCTCACAAACCGGCCACAGTTTGTGAGAACCCAGGATTGGGTGTCCGACACGATCATCTGCAGTACAGGGCCCCCCAGGGAACAGTTCTGGCTCCCTTCCTGTTCACCCTTTATACTGCAGACTTTTCACACAACACAACACAACACACTGCCATCTACAGAAGTTCTCTGACGACTCTGCAATCGTCGGCCTCATCTCCGACAGAGATGATGCTGAGTACAGAGGACTTATCCAGGACTTCGTGGACTGGTGCCATCAGAACTGCCTCCAGATCAATGCAAGGAAAACTAAGGAGCTGGTGGTGGACTGCCACAGGTGAGGACAACCCCCCACAGCACCAGTAAACATCCAGGGAACAGACATTGAGATGGTGACGTCCTACAAGTACCTGGATGTTCATTTGAACAATAAACTGGACTGGTCACACAATACCGATGCACTCTACAAGAAGGGACAGCGCAGGCTGTTTCTACTGAGGAGGCTCAGGTCTTTTGGTGTACAAGGGGCACTCCTGAAGACCTTCTACAATTCGGTGGTGGCATCAGCCATCACATTTGGAGTGGTCTGCTGGAGCAACAACATCACGGCACCCGACAGGAAGAGACTGAACAGACTGATTAAGAAGGCTAGCTCTGTCCTGGGGCAGCACCTTGACCCACTGGAGGAGATAGGAGAGAGGAGGATGGTGGCTAAGCTGTCATCTCTGCTGAAGTCCGAGTCCCACCCCGTGCAGGACACACTGAACGCACTGAGGAGCTCATTTAGCGGTAGGCTGCATCATCCTAGGTGCACGACTGAGAGGTTTTGCAGGTCCTTCCTACCTACGGCTGTCAGACTTTATAACCTAAGCAGGGCTGCTCGTAGAGGTTGTAAAAAAAAAAAAAAAAAACTTTTTGACCTAATAAGCACTGAATGCAAAAGTCGCAACAAACTTGCACAATAATGGTCCCCTCCATTGCACAACGAGGATAATATCAATCGCTACAGAGGGTGACAACTAGGCTGACTCAAATACGAACTATGCTGTATGGGTACATATTTATACGAGGTGGGGTAACTGAATAGACCATTATGCTGTTTATTCCATCCAGCTACAATGCTCTGCACTATGTATATATATATTTATATATTTATGTGTACATATGTACAGCCGTGGGAAAAATTGTTGGTACCCCTCTGTTAATGAAAGAAAAACCCACAATGGTCACAGAAATAACTTGAATCTGACAAAAGTGGTAATAAATAAAAATTCCATGAAAATTAACAAATGAAAATCAGACAATGCTTTTCAATTGTAATTCAACAGAATTACTTTAAAAAACAAACTCATGAAACAGGCCTGGACAAAAATGATGGTACCTCTAGAAAAGATTGAAAATAATGTGACCATAGGAACATGTTCAACCAAGATGTGTCCTCTAATTAACACCACAGGTGTCTACAAACTTGTAATCAGTCAGTCGGCCTATTTAAAGGGTGACAAGTAGTCACTGTGCTGTTTGGTGACATGGTGTGTACCACACTAAACATGGATCAGAGGAAGCAAAGGAGAGAGTTGTCTCAGGAGATTAGAAAGAAAATTATAGACAAGCATGTTAAAGGTAAAGGCTATAAGACCATCTTCAAGCAGCTTGATGTTCCTGTGACTACAGTTGCACATATTATTCAGAAATTTAAGATCCACGGGACTGTAGCCAACCTCCCTGGATGTGGCCGCAGGAGGAGAAGGATAATACGAATGGTAACAAAAGAGCCCAGAACAACCTCCAAACACATTCATGGTGAACTCCAAGGTCAAGGTACATCAGTGTCAGATCGCACCATCCATCATTGGAGAATGTCCTATGGACAGACGAGACAAAACTGGAACTTTTTGGCAAGGCACATCATCTCTATGTTCTGTTATGTTCTGGGGCTGCTTTGCTGCATCTGGCACAGGGTGTCTTGAATCTTTGCAGGGTACAATGAAATCTCAAGACTATCAAGGTATTCTAGAGAGAAATGTGCTGCCCAGTGTCAGACAGCTTGGTCTCAGTCGCAGGTCATGGGTCTTGCAGCAGGATAATGACCCAAAACACACAGCTAAAAACACCCAAGAATGGCTAAGAACGAAACTTTAGACTATTCTAAAGTGGCCTTCTATGAGCCCTGATCTAAATCCTATTGAACATCTGTGGAAGGAGCTGAAACATGCCGTCTGGAGAAGGCACCCTTCAAACCTGAGACAACTGGAGCAGTTTACTCATGAGGAGTGGGCCAAAATACCTGCTGAGAGGTGCAGAAGTCTCATTGACAGTTACAGAAATCATTTGATTGCAGTGATTGCCTCAAAAGGTTGTGCAACAAAATATTAAGTTAAGGGTAGCATCATTTTTGTCCAGGCCTGTTTCATGAGTTTGTTTTTTAAAATAATTCTGTTGAACCACAATTCAAAGTTGATGATTTTGTTCACTGGTGTGAGGACTCCTACCTGCAGCTGAATACGACAAAAACTAAAGATATGATTATTGACTTTAGGAGGAAAACTCCCAGGCACAAAGTCACCGTACTAAAAGTCCAGACCACCGAATGTGTACAATCCTACAAATATCTTGGGACAATTATTGATAGTAATTTAAACTTTGAAGAGAACTGTGAAAGGGTGTGCAAAAAGGGTCAGCAACATTTGCATTGCTTGAGGAAACTTGCACGCTTCCAAATTGACCGAACCATAATGACAATGTTTTATCGGGCTTTTATTGAATCTGTTTTATCCTTTTCTTTAGTGTCATGGTTTGGTCAGATAAAACTGAAACAGAGGAAATCCTTGGATCAGGTAGTTAGATGGCCCAGTTGTTTGCTTGGTGAGTCACAGCTGAGCCTGACATCCCTGTACACCAGACAAGTACAGAGGATGGCTACCTCCATTTTAAATGATGACTCCCACCCTTTGCACTGCAACTTTCAGCTTCTTCCCTCAAGACGGAGGTTTGCTGTCCCAAAAAGTAAAACCCAGCACTACAAAAACAGCATTGTTCCTGCTGCTGTCAAAGAGTTGAACAAGTTGTAACAATATATTGCACATAATTTAGTTAGTTAGTTAATTCCCTTCACGCCATGAAGGCGCATGGGGCGGCGCCCATCTCCGTTTCTCTGACCCTAGGCCACACAGCTACTGTAAGTAGTGAAAGCTACAGTGGGGGGTCAGTCCTCTGGTAGCTCTGTGCGTAACTTTACTTTCCCCGTTCCATTATGCGGAGCACCACACTAGAAGGCAGAAAGTACCATTTTTATATGGTCTTTGGTATGACCCGGCCGGGATTTGAACCCCTGCCTCCCGGGTGTGGGGCGGATGCTCTACCAACTGAGCCACCACTCCGGTGCACATAATTTAGGTACCTATTTATTAACTCCATTTTATATTTACTTATTTTGTTGGATTTTATTTGGGTTCTAAATATTTTATTGGGTTTTTGACCTTTGAGTTTTTTAACCTCTTTGACTAGTTTTTAACTTTTTAATATGACCCTTCTCTCTTACCTCTGGTTTTTCTCTCATCTCTTTGTCTTTATACCCTGATTGATGGAGCCTTGAGTATTTTTATCATGTCTATAGTCAGCTTCATGTGTGCCTGTGTTTGTGTTTATGTTGAATGTAATTGTGGCTTGTAAATATGGATGTCACCAGACTGCAAAACAAATCTACCTACGGGTACAAATAAAGTAACCTGAACCTGAACATGAAAAGCATTGTCTGATTTTTATTGTTTAATTGTCATAGAATTTTTATTTATTACCACTTTTGTCAGATTCAAGTTATTTCTGTGACCATTGTGGGTTTTTCTTTCATTAACAGAGGGGTACCAACAATTTTGTCCACGTCTGTATATTCACTGCTCTTTTTATCTTATCTGCTAAATTATTGCTCTCAGTGTTGCTATCCCTGTGCTGTTGCAATCCTGGAATTTCTCCACTGTGGGACTAATAAAGGCTTATCTTATCTTATCTTATCTTATCTTAACCTGGCTTCAACAACGTTTTCCCATATATTCATAGGGTGGCTGATCAACTTTATGCCTCTGTAGTTACTACAGCTCTGAGCATCACCTTTGTTCTTGAAAATTGGTACCAAAACACTTTCTCTCCATTCCTCAGGCATCCTCTCACTCTCCAAGACTGTTAAATAATGTGTTTAAAAAGTCCACTGCCATTTATCCTAAACATCTCCATACTTCCACAGGTACTGCATGTCATCTGGACCAACCATCTTTCCATTCCTCATCCTGTTCAAAGCTGCCCTCACTTCTGCCTTGCTAATCCTCGAGACTTCCTTGTTCACTGTCTTTCCTTCATCCACCCTCCCCTCTCTCTCATTTTCATTATTCATCAGCTTTTCAGAGTACTCCTTCCACCTTCTCAACACACTCTCATTATTTGTTAGTACATTACCACTTCTGTCCTTAATCAACCTAACCTGCTGCACATCCTTTCCAGCTCGATCTCTCTGTCTAGCCAATCAATACGACTCCTTTTCTCCTTCCTTAGTGTTAAGCCTATCATACAACTCAGTATATGTCTTTGCCTTTGCCACCTCTCTCTTTGCCATGCACCTACAGTCGTGTGAAAAAATTAGGGCACCCTGTATAAGCCAAACGCGGGATTGGGCGCATGAGCACGCAGCAACCGGCAGCTGGTGAAAAAAGTCTGTCGTCTGTGTCTCTGTTTTTACGCACTTTAATGTGTTTAAACGAAATTCTCTGTGTACTGTAGTTTTTGTCCTTGAATGTTTGTGGACTGTATAACGAAGAGCTCCCTGGTTCCATCAATATGGATTTCCTCCTTATTTTGGCATTGCTGCTTCTTTCACACCGGCTCTTTGTTTTGGAGGTAAGCGCAATCACGATCATGCCGGGGAGAATACAATATTCCAGAGACATGTTACTGTATTTAAACACGGATAATGCAGCGTCTGTGTTTGAGTCTGTGCCGTGACTGCCAGACTTCATTTTAAGAGACTTTCATGGACACAGCGATGAAAAGAGAGACAAGAGGAGGAAACGCGGAAAGTGTGGAGGCGTAAAATTAAATCTGAGAAGGCATCACTTTAACAGCATTCCTCTTCCTTCCATGATTTTGGGGAACGTACAATCCATGAGAAATAAAGTAGATGAATTTCAAGGGAATGTACGCTACCAGAAGGACTTCAAGAACTGCTGTGTCATCGCTTACACGGAGACGTGGCTTACGGCGCATGACCGGGATGCGGACCTGTGGATTGACGGCTTTGGAGCCCCACTTCGCTCGGATCGGCAGGAAGAGGTAACGGGGAAACGTCGGGGGCGGCGTATGCTTATATATTAATAAACAGTACTGTACATCTGTCACGGTCAGAGAGCGCATCTGTACACCTGATGTGGAGCTTCTGTCCATATCGCTACGCCCCTTTTATCTGCCCAGTGAGTTCCTCCAACTTTTCATCACAACTGTGTACATTCACCCGAGGGCAGACGCTGACTCCGCCTCCAGCACCGTCTTTGATGTGGTCCAGCAGCTGCAGTCAATTTCTCCAGAGGCTCCAAACTTTATTCTTGGGGATTTTAACCATGTTTCTTTAAAGAAGACACTTAAAAACTTTTATCAGTATATCTCCTGCCCAACCAGGTGAAAAAAGACATTGGACCTGTGCTATGGATCCATTGAGAGGGCCTATAAATCACTTCCTTTAGGATCCTCAGATCACAACTATGTACATTTGCTGCCCACATATAAAACTGCTCTCAAAAGAGGCAAGGTGAAGACCAGAGACATAGATATGTGGACAGAGGATTCAGTGCACTGCCTCCAGGAATGCTTCAGCTGTACGAACTGGGAGGTTTTCACACTGTCCTGCGGGGATGATTTGGACTCTTTGGTTTTGGTAGATGTCACATGCTCATATATGGCTTTCTGTAAAAATATGATTGTTCCACGTAAACGTGTCAAAATATATCCCAACAACAAGCCATGGGTTACAAAATCAGTTACATCCTGCTTACAGAGGAAAGCACTTGCCTTTAAACAGGGGTCTGTTTCTGAGCTACAGGTTGCCACAAAAGAGCTGAAGTCCAAAATTTTAAGAGCAAAACACATTATAAATCAGAGTTGGAAAGCAAGATGGCAACAAAGAAACTTAGTTCAGCCTGGGCCAGTATGAAAACTATTGCAGGCCTTCAGAGCACAGAGCGCAGTAATCGTGTTTTTAGATGGTTTTAATTCAGACACAGAGCTGGCTAATGCTCTTAATTGTTTTTATGGTCGTTTTGAATCCTCTGATTTTAGCACAGAAACCCAAGATTTCAAACAGAAACTCAAAGACAATCAGCACTTTAATATTGAGATGCAGGATATTAAAAGGGCGTTCTGTGCTGTAAAAGTGAACAAAAGTCAGGGCCCTGATAATATATGTGGGCGCTTGGTAAAGTCCTGTGCACATGAACTGAGTCCTGTATTTCATTACATTTTCAGTAAGTCCTTACAGACACAACATGTGCCTAAGATCTGGAAAGATGCCGTGGTTGTTCCCGTTCCAAAATCCAGCTGTCCTAAAATGGTAAACGACTTTAGACCAGTTGCTGTGACTTCAATTTTAATGAAAATTTTTGAAAAACTGGTCAGATCTGAGGTCCTAAAGCAGACTGAACATGCATTGGATCCTTTGCAGTTTGCATATAGGCCTCACAAAGGAGTGGAGGACGCCACTGTCACTCTGTTTAACATGCTTTTTAAACATCTGGATTTTAATGGGACACACACCAGGCTGTTATTTGTGGACTTTTCCTCCGCCTTTAATACAATCCAACCTCATATTTTAGTTGAAAGGCTCCTGCAACAATTTGATTTGAGCAATAATCTGGTGGGTTGGATTCTGGATTTCTTAACCAACAGGACACAGAGAGTAAGGGTCAATGGTACATTGTCTGACCTAAAGTGCTCTTCTACTGGCTCTCCTCAGGGGTGTGTGTTGTCACCACTACTCTTCATCCTGTACACAAATATGTGTCAGAGCAGACATGACAACAGACACATTATAAAGTATGCTGATGATTCAGTTATTGTCAGTCTCCTCCAGGATGGTGAGAGTGGCCACGGCCCAGTAGTTGATGATTTTGTTCACTGGTGTGAGGACTCCTACCTGCAGCTGAATACGACAAAAACTAAAGATATGATTATTGACTTTAGGAGGAAAACTCCCAGGCACAAAGTCACCGTACTAAAAGGCCAGACCACTGAATGTGTACAATCCTACAAATATCTTGGGACAATAATTGATAGTAATTTAAAGTTTGAAGAGAACTGTGAAAGAGTGTGCAAAAAGGGTCAGCAACATTTGCATTGTTTAAGGAAACTTGCACGCTTCCAAATTGACCGAACCATAATGACAATGTTTTATCGGGCTTTTATTGAATCTGTTTTATCCTTTTCTTTAGTGTCATGGTTTGGTCAGATAAAACTGAAACAGAGGAAATCCTTGGATCAGGTAGTTAGATGGTCCAGTCGTTTGCTTGGTGAGTCACAGCTGAGCCTGACATCCCTGTACACCAGACAGGTACAGAGGATGGCTACCTCCATTTTAAATGAGGACTCCCACCCTTTGCACTGCCACTTTCAGCTTCGTCCCTCAAGACGGAGGTTTGCTGTCCCAAAAAGTAAAACTCAGCGCTACAAAAACAGCTTTGTTCCTGCTGCTGTCAAAGAGCTGAACAAGTGGTAACAATATATTGCACATAATTTATTTACCTATTTATTCACTCCATTTTATATTTACTTATTTTTGTAGGATTTTTATCCGGGTTCTAAATCTTTTATTGGGTTTTAGACCTTTGAGTTTTTAACCTCTTTGACTAGTCTTTAACTTTTTAATATGACCCTTCTCTCTTATCTCTGATTTTTCTCTCATCTCGTTGTCTTTATATCCTCATTGATGGAGCCTTGAGTATTTTTATCATGTTTATAGTCAGCTTCATGTGTGCCTGTGTTTTTGTTTATGTTAAATGTAATTGTGGTTTGTAAATATGGATGTCACCAGACTGCAGAACAAATCTACCTACGAGTACAAATAAAGTAACCTGAACCTGAACCTGAACCTAAGCCTGTGGGTCTTTTTTAACATATTTGGACATATTATGGATATTTAATATCAATGTTAAAAATACTAGGAGAGTCACGTAATACAACAAAACAATTAAAAATGAATTAGACTTTTTCAAATTTTCTGTAAACTGTAATTCTAAACAAATACTGTAGTGAGGAATAAATTAGGACACTCCCCATATTTTTAGGACAACCCCACATTTATTCCCACTTACAATGACAAATAAATTTTAAAACATGCAAATAAAAACAAAAACAAGGTTTGACATAGATATGTGAACATTTCTTAATAAAGAACTGAATATTTAAAGGTGTGTCCGAATTTTTTTCACATGACTATAGATTCCAAATACTCCTGTCTGCTTTCTTCATCTCCCTGACTATCCCACTTTTTCTTTTCTAACCTCTTCCTTTGAATAATTTGCTGTACCTCCTCATTCCACCACCAAGTCTCCTTGTCTTCCTCCTGACATAACGTTCGGCTCAGGAGACGCACACACACAGGCTCAGAGTAGTTCAAACTGTTTATTAACAACAGGGATGTTTGGGTGCGTGTCTGCAGAATGTTAATGTGTTGGTGGTGGCGTCTGCTTCGGACCCAGAGGCAGGAGACCGTTCAGCCGGCAACCCTATGGGAGAAATCAGACACAGGGTGATGAGCACACACCAACACGGGAGGAGAATAGGCGAGGGAGAGAAGCTTACTTGTTTGGGCAGATGACTGGCGCTTCAAGGATGGAAGCCCGGGAGACAGCCACCTGCAGGGCTCGGTGCAGCAGCGAGGAGAGACGAGGGACGGGATTGTCCGCCGCCGAGGAATCCACCTGTGCACAGGGGAGCAGACTGGAGAGATGAGGTAAGTGAACTTCTTACCGGTAAAGAGGATGCTGAAGAGAATGTGGTAGAAGTCCATGCAAAGGAAACGAAGTCTACGGCTTCAGGCCGACGCTCAGGGCGAGGCGGCTTTTATCCTTCGCCGCTGACGAGTAGCAGGTGCGTGAGCAGGTGGCGCCGCTGATGAATGGCGCGGCGTGACAGTACTCCCCCCTCTAGCAGCGCCTCCTGGCGATGGCTTATCCGGGTGCGCTCGGTGGAAGTCCGCGATGAGCGATGGGTCCAACACAAACGACGGGGGCACCCACTGTCGATGCTCGGGCCCATAGCCCTCCCAGTCCACCAAGTATTGCAACCCACGACCCCGGCGCCGGGAGTCCAGGATGGAGGAGGCGGACCAGGCCGGATGGCCACCAATCATCCGGGGCGCGGGTTGCGCTGCAGGAGGAGGGCAAAGGGGGTCAGAAACCGCCAGTTTCACCTTCGACACGTGGAAAGTAGGATGAATGCGGAGGGAGGGGGGAATAGCCACGCGCACAGCCACCGGGTTGATGATCCGGGTGATGGGGTAGGGACCCATGAAGCGCTGTGCCAGCTTTCTCCTCTCGCCTTTTAGAGTGACGTCCTGGGTGGAAATGTAAACAAGCTGCCCAACTCTGTACGCCGGGGCAGGTCTCCTACGCCGGTCCGCCACAGTCCTGTTGCGCTCCGCTGTGCGTAATAGCGCATGGCGCGCGGCAGCCCAGGTGGAGCGGAACTGCCTGAGATGGGCCCTAACTGACGGGACAGTTACCTCACTCTCCTGCTCCGGAAACAGCGGGGGGTCGTAACCCAGGGACGCTTTGAAGGGGGACATCCCTGTAGCAGAAGAGCGAGCGGTGTTGTGGGCATATTCAACCCAGGCAAGATGGTTGCTCCAGGACGCGGGTTTGGATCTGGACACACAGCGGAGCGCAGCCTCCAGCTCCTGGTTGGTCCTCTCACACTGCCCGTTGGATTGGGGGTGATGGCCGGAGGAGAGGCTCACCTTGGCTCCGATGGCGTTGCAGAATGACCTCCAAACCTCAGATGAAAACTGGGGGCCCCGGTCCGAGACCACGTCCACCGGAATCCCATGCAGCCTGACCACGTGTTGGACGAGGAGGTCCGCCGTCTCCAGGGCAGTAGGGAGGCCTCGCAGGGGGATGAAGTGCACGGCCTTGGAGAAGCGGTCCACGATGGTCAGGATGGTGTCATAGGAGTTGGAGATGGGGAGTCCGGTGACGAAATCCAGAGCGATGTGCGACCAGGGCCTGCCAGGGACGGGCAGGGGCTGGAGCAGACCCGCTGGAGGGGCATTTCCCGATTTGCAGGTGGCACAGATTGGGCAAGCCCGGGCGTAGCGGGCTGCATCCCTCCGCAGGCCTGGCCACCAAAAGGACCGTTGGAGGAGATCTATCATCCGGGAGGTGCCAGGGTGACAGGTGAGCTTGGAGGTGTGGAGCCAGTGGATGACCTCTCCTCGGACCGCGGATGGCACGAACAGCCTCCCCTCCGGTCCGCCGCCAGGGTCAGGTTCCACCTGCTGTGCCTTCCGGATCTTGCTCTCAATGTCCCACGAGATGGCTCCCACGACGCACGACCTGGGCAGGATGGAGTGGGGCGCCTCCTCCGACTCCACGGGGGCGAACTGCCTGGAGAGGGCGTCAGGCAGGACGTTCTTAGAGCCAGGCCTGAAGGTGATGGAAAATTGGAACCTGGCGAAGAACAGGGACCAGCGCGCCTGGCGGGCGTTCAGGCGCTTGGCAGATCGTAAGTATTCCAAGTTCTTGTGGTCCGTGAGGACCACAAACGGCAGGCTTGCCCCCTCCAACCAGTGGCGCCACTCCTGCAGGGCGAGCTTGATGGCCAAGAGCTCTCTGTCCCCCACATCGTAGTTTCTCTCCGCCGGGGACAAGCGCCGGGAGAAGAAGGCGCACGGTCGCTTGGCGCCATCGTCCGGTGACCGCTGGGACAGCACTGCTCCCACTCCCGTGTCCGAGGCGTCTACCTCTACAATGCACTGCAGCGCGGGGGTCGACCTGGCGAAGGACCCGGGAGGAGGAGAATTCCGCCTTCAGCGCCTCAAAGGCGGCAGCGACCTCTTCGGTCCACCGGAACGGGACCTTCGGGGACGTGAGGCGGGTCAGTGGTCCCACGATGGCACTGAAGTTGGGGACAAAGCGGCGGTAGAAATTGGCGAAGCCAACAAATTGCTGCACCTGTTTCCGGGATGCAGGTGTGGGCCATTCCACCACCGCCTTTACCTTCTCTGGGTCGGGGAGCACCCTATCGTGGGCGATGATGAACCCCAGGAAGGACGTGCTCCTGGCGTAAAATTCACACTTTTCTGCCTTAACGTACAGACGGTTCTCCAGCAGCCTTTGGAGGACCCGCCTCACGTGGACCTGGTGCTCATCCCTGGACTTGGAGAAGATGAGAATATCGTCCAGGTAGACGAACACAAAAAGGCCAATGAAGTCCCGGAGGACGTCATTTATGAGGCGCTGGAAGACTGCAGGAGCGTTGGTCAACCCGAACGGCATCACCAGATATTCAAAGTGGCCGTTCGGGGTACGGAAGGCCGTTTTCCACTCATCTCCCTCCCGGATCCGGACGAGGTGGTAAGCGCTGCGTAGGTCCAGCTTGGTGAACCAGGTCGCCCCCTGGAGGGAGTGGAAAGCAGTGTCCATGAGAGGCAGGGTGTAACGGTCCTTCTCCGTGATATTATTGAGGGCCCGGTAGTCGATACAAGGGCGGAGGGACCCATCCTTTTTCCCCACGAAGAAGAACCCTGCCCCCACGGGTGACGATGATGGGCGGATAATCCCAGCACTTAAAGATTCCTTCAGGTAGGCGTTCATCGTCTCCTTCTCCGGCGCAGACAGGCTATAAAGGCGACCAGAAGGTAAGGGAGCCCCCTGGCGGAGGTTGATGGCGCAGTCATAGGGCCGATGAGGGGGAAGAGACATAGCTTTCGCTTTGCTGAACACCATACCCAGGTCGTGAAATTCTGGGGGCACCAGAGACAGGTCCGGGGGTGCAGCGTCCGTCGCAGGGGGAGGAGCGGACGGAGAGCAGGCAGCGGACTGAAGGCAGGTGCCCATACAGAACGTACTCCATGCCGAGATCCCAGCTGATTTCCAATCCAGGACCGGATTGTGAAGGCGGAGCCAGGGATACCCCAGGATGACGGGCGACACAGAGTTGGGAAGGACGTAAAAGGTCATTTCCTCCCGGTGGTTTCCCGAGATGATGACCGGTAGGGGAACAGTTTGATGTGTCACTCTCCCGAGGGTGGCACGGGAGAGGTGGATTAGGGAGATGGGAGTATTGAGTGCCTGGCAGCGGATGCCCAATCGGGTTGCCAGGCTTTGTGAAATGAAGCTGCCTTCTGCGCCCGAATCCACCAGTGCGTGGGTGAGGTGCCCAGTAGGGTTATGGCAGAAACGGATGGGCAGCTTCAATTGAGTCAGTGATCCTAACCGATTGACATCCGCGAGGCTTCCAACAGTGACTCGCGGACCCCACCGACTGGCTTTCCGTGGGCAACACTCCACGGTGTGTTGGTCGCCTCCGCAATACATGCAGAGGCCCAACTCACGGCGGCGTTGTTTCTCCACAGGGGAAAGTTTAGTCCAGCCCGTCACCATCGGCTCCGACTCCTCGGGGCGCGATGCTGGCGGCGCCGCCAGGGGGCGAGCTTGGAACAGGTGCGGCGAGGCTCCACGAGGGCGAGAAGAAGAAGACCTCCGCCCCGAGGAGCGCTCGCGCAGCCTGTTATCCAAACTTATCGCTAAGGACGTCAGCTCCGCTAGCGTCCCAGGGATATCCCGACCAGCCAGTTCATCCCTCAGATCACTATTGAGGCTGCGGAGGAACAGGCCACAGAGGGAGCGTTCCTCCCAGCCCAATTCCTCCGCCGCTACCCGGAAGTCGACCGCGTAGTCCGCTGCCGACCGGCTTCCCTGCTGGAGAGCGAGAAGCCGATCGACCTGGACCGTTTCGGTTTGTGAGTGGTCAAAGACCTCCAGAAAGCGCCTCACGAATTGGTCATAGGTGAGGGTGGCATAACTGGGCCTCGCCATTACGGCGTAGGTCCAAGTTAACGCACGCCCCTCCAGAAGATTCCCTATGTAACCAATTCGGCTGTGATCCGAGGGAAAATCTCCGGGCACACGGTGGAACACGGACTCACACTGCATAATAAACCCCCGCGCTCCGCCGAGCTTACCGCTAAAGCGGGCGGGGGTCGGAATCGGCGTGAGCCGAACCGGTGCCACTGGAGCCGGCTGGACGGCCGCTGGAACAGCAGGAGCCGCGCCACCCTGGCGAGTCGGGAGGAACGGCTGTTGGGGGTCCAAGCGGTGTAATCGGTTAGTCAGTTCTAATAATTGGTTAAGAACCACCTGTTGCTGATAAACAATCTGATCCACCCGAGCCTCGAGGATGGTAAACCGGTGTGCGAGCCCGCCGTCCGCCGAGCCGCTCTGCTGAAGCCGTACTGACATAACGTTCGGCTCAGGAGACGCACACACACAGGCTCAGAGTAGTTCAAACTGTTTATTAACAACAGGGATGTTTGGGTGCGTGTCTGCAGAATGTTAATGTGTTGGTGGTGGCGTCTGCTTCGGACCCAGAGGCAGGAGACCGTTCAGCCGGCAACCCTATGGGAGAAATCAGACACAGGGTGATGAGCACACACCAACACGGGAGGAGAATAGGCGAGGGAGAGAAGCTTACTTGTTTGGGCAGATGACTGGCGCTTCAAGGATGGAAGCCCGGGAGACAGCCACCTGCAGGGCTCGGTGCAGCAGCGAGGAGAGACGAGGGACGGGATTGTCCGCCGCCGAGGAATCCACCTGTGCACAGGGGAGCAGACTGGAGAGATGAGGTAAGTGAACTTCTTACCGGTAAAGAGGATGCTGAAGAGAATGTGGTAGAAGTCCATGCAAAGGAAACGAAGTCTACGGCTTCAGGCCGACGCTCAGGGCGAGGCGGCTTTTATCCTTCGCCGCTGACGAGTAGCAGGTGCGTGAGCAGGTGGCGCCGCTGATGAATGGCGCGGCGTGACACCTCCCTCTGCCCAGAGGATACACCACATACCTTTCTACATGTTTCCCTCAATACTTTTGCTGTACTTTCCCAGTCATCTGGTAATTCTTCCCTACCACTCAGAGCCTGTATCAACTCCTTCCTGTACTCTGTGCGGCCTTCTTCTTTCTGTAACTTCCCCTACTTACTGTAATCTTTGGCTCTGCCTTCACTCTCTTCCTCTTCTTGCTTTCCAAAGTCATCCTACAGACTACCATCCGATGCTGTCTAGTTACATTCTCCCCTGCCACCACCTTGCAGTCTCTTGTCTCCTTCAGATTTCTCCTTCTGCATAAGATGTAATCCACCTGTGTGCACCTTCCTTCACTCTTGTAAGTCACCCTATATTCCTCTCTCTTGTTAAAGTATGTATTCACCACAGCCATTTCTATTACTTTTAGCAAAATCCACAATGATCTCTCCTTCCACATTTCTCTCCTTGAGACCATACCTACCCAGAACTTCCTCATCACCTCTGTTCCCTTCACCTACATGCCCATTAAAGTCTACTCCAATCACCACTTTCTCCCCCCTGGGAATACTCTCTACTACTTCATCCAACTTACACCAGAATTCCTTTTTCTTCTACAGTATCTCACAAAAGCGAGTATGCCCCCTCACATATTTGTAAATATTTTGTTATATCTTTTCATGGGACAACACTGAGGATATGACACTTTGATATAATGTAAAGTAGTCAGTGTACAGCTTGTATAACAGTGTAAATTTGCTGTCCCCTCAAAATAACTCAACACACAGCCTTTAATGTCTAAACCACTGGCAACAAAAGTGAGTACACCCCTAAGTGAAAATGTCCGATTGTGCCCAAAGCGTCAATATTTTGTGTGGCCACCATTATTTTCCAGCACTGCCTTAACTCTCTTGGGCATGGAGTTCACTAGAGCTTCACAGGTTGCCACTGGAATCCTCTTCCACTCCTCCATGACGACATCACAGAACTGATGGATGTTAGAGACCTTGCGTGTCTCCACCTTCCATTTGAGGATGCCCCACAGATGCTCAGTAGGGTTTAGGTCTGGAGATATGCTTGGCCAGTCCATCGCCTTTACCCTCAGTTTCTTGAGCAAGGCAGTTGTCGTCTTGGAGGTGTGTTTGGGGTTGTTATCATGTTGGAATACTGCCCTGCTGCTCAGTTTCCAAAGGGCGGGGATCATGCTCTGCTTCAGTATGTCACAGTACACGTTGGCATTCATGGTTCCCTCAATGAACTGTAGCTCTCCAGTCCCAGCAGCACTCATGCAGCCCCAAACCATGACACTTGTACCACCATGCTTGACTATAGGCAAGACGCACTTGTCTTTGCACTCCTCACCTGGTTGCCATCACACATGCTTGACACCATAAGATAAGATAAGATAAGATAAGCCTTTATTAGTCCCACAACGGGGAAATTCCAGGATTGCAACAGCACAGGGATAGCAACACTCAGAGCAACAATCAGAAGGCAAGAAAAAAAAAAAACAAGCAAGCAAGAGCAGCTAATATACATATGTACATATTACTATAAAATATATATATACACACACACACACACAGACACACAGTGCAGAGCATTGTAGCTGGATGGAATAATATGTAGATATATAAAAACACAGTGCGGAGCATTGTAGCTAGATGGAATAAATATATAGATATATAAATATAAACACACCCAGTGCTGAGCATTGTAGCTAGATGGAATAAATATATAGATATATAAATATAAACACACCCAGTGCAGAGCATTGTAGCTAGATGGAATAAATATGTAAATATATAAACACACACAGTGCAGAGCATTGTTGCTAGGTGGGATGAAACAGCATAACCGTCTATTTAGTTATCCTACATGGTATGATTATGTGCCCATACATATTCTCACCCTCCATAGCGACCGGTATGTTCCTAGTTGTATGCCGGAGAGGACCATTGTGTAAGTCTATTGCATCTTTTGCATTCAAAAAAAAAAAAAAAAAAAACTATTAGTTTGTTACGTCTTTTTGCTATCTCTGCGAGCAGCCCTGCTTAGGTTGTACAGTCTGACAGCCGTTGGTAGGAAGGACCTACGAAACCTCTCGGTTGTGCACCTGGGATGATGTAGTCTGCTGCTAAATGAGCTCCTCAGTGCATCCAGTATGTCCTGCATAGGGTGGAACTCGGACTCCAGCAGAGATGACAGTTTAGCCACCGTCCTTCTCTCTCCTATCTCCTCCATCGGATCAAGGCGT
Source organism: Pholidichthys leucotaenia (assembly GCA_020510985.1). NCBI lineage: Eukaryota > Metazoa > Chordata > Actinopteri > Cichliformes > Pholidichthyidae > Pholidichthys > Pholidichthys leucotaenia. The sequence goes on along the minus strand of CM035839.1, from coordinate 294,095,388 downwards.
TGCCCCAGGACAGAGCTAGCTTTCTTAATCAGTTTGTTCAGTCTCTTCCTATCGGCTGCAGTAATGCCACTGCCCCAGCAGACCACTCCAAAAGTGATGGCTGATGCCACCACCGTGTCATAGAATGACTTCAGCAGTGCCCCTTGTACACCAAAAGACCTGAGTCTCCTCAGCAGGAACAGCCTGCGCTGTCCCTTCTTGTAGAGTGCGTCAGTATTGTGTGACCAGTCTAGTTTATTGTTCAGATGAATACCCAGGTACTTGTAGGATGTCACCATCTCGATGTCTGTTCCCTGTATATTTACTGGTGCTGTGAGGGGCTGCCCATGCCTGCGGCAGTCCACCACCAGCTCCTTAGTTTTCCTCGCGTTGATCTGGAGGCAGTTCCGATGGCACCAGTCCACAAAGTCCTGGATAAGCCCTCTGTACTCAGCTTCATCTCCGCTGGAGATGAGACCAACGATCGCAGAGTCATCAGAGAACTTCTGTAGATGGCAATGTGTTGTGTTGTGTGAGAAGTCCGCAGTATAAAGAGTGAACAGGAAGGGAGCCAGCACCGTTCCCTGGGGGGCCCCCGTGCTACTGATGATCGTGTCGGAAACACAGTCCCGGGTTCTCACAAACTGAGGCCGGTTCGTGAGGTAGTCCAGGATCCATGATGACAGGTGCTGGTCCACCCCTGCGCGCAGCAGCTTGTCCTTCAGGATCATCGGTTGGATGGTGTTGAAAGCACTGGAGAAGTCAAAGAACATGATCCTCACCATATTCCCGGGCTTCTCCAGGTGGGACAGAGAACGGTGAAGGAGGAAGATCACCGCATCCTCCACCCCAATGCCATGCTGGTAGGCGAACTGGAGTGGATCCATCGCTGGTTCCACCAGGGGGCGGAGATGAGCAAGGAGCAGTCTCTCCAGGGTCTTCATCAAGTGGGACGTCAAGGCCACCGGTCTGAAGCTGTTCAGGTCTTTGGGGTGGGAAGTTTTTGGTACAGGTACCACACAAGATGTTTTCCACAGCTGTGGTACCCTCCCCAGTTTCAGGCTCATGTTGAAGATATACGTCACAATCCCACACAGCTGGTCTGCACAGGACTTGAGGAGCTTTGCGCTGATGCCGTCCGGTCCCGACGCCTTCCTCGCCTTGATCTTCCTCAGCTCCGTCCTCACCTGGGTCTTGGTCAGGGTCAGGATGGGGGGCTGTGTGTTGGGAGTGGGGGGGGGTGTCGGTGGAGTGGGGAGTGGGTAGCAGGACTTGATTTCTTAGAGGCAGCAGTGGTTGTTGTGCAGACAGGGGGGAGGGCGGTTGGTCAAATCTATTGAAAAACAGATTCAGGTTGTTCGCCCACTCCCTGCCCCCCGTGGCCTGGGGGGAGGTATTCTGGAGCCCCGAGATGGCACATCTGAACCAAATAAGTTTATGTTGGTCTCATCAGACCACAGGGCATGGTTCCAGTAATCCATGTCCTTAGTCTGCTTGTCTTCAGCAAACTGTTTGCGGGCTTTCTTGTGCATCATCTTTATGACCAATTTGATGCAGTGTGCAGCGTATGGTCTGAGCACTGACAGGCTGACCCCACCCCCCCACCCCTTCAACCTCTGCAGCAATGCTGGCAGCACTCATACGTCTATTTTCAAAAGACAACCTCTGGATATGATGCTGAGCACGTGCACTCAACTTCTTTGGTCGACCATGGCGAGGCCTGTTGTGAGTGGAACCTGTCCTGTTAAACCACTGTATGATCTTGGCCACCATGCTGCAGTTCAGTTTCAGGGTGTTGGCAATCTTCTTATAGCCTAGGCCATCTTTATGTAGTGCAACAATTCTTTTTTCAGCTCCTCAGAGAGTTCTTTGCCATGAGGTGCCATGTTGAAGTTTCAGTGACCAGTATGAGAGAGTGTGAGAGCGATAACACCAAATTTAACACACCTGCTCCCCATTCACACCTGAGACCTTGTAACACTAATGAGTCACATGACATCGGGAAAGGAAACTAGCTAATTGGGCACAATTTGGGTATTTTCACTTGGGGGTGTACTCACTTTTGTTGCCAGCGGTTTAGACATTAATGGCTGTGTGTTGAGTTATTTTGAGGGGACAGCAAATTTAAATTGTTATACAAGCTGTACACTGACTACTTTACATTGTATCAAAGTGTCATATCTTCCGTGTTGTCCCATGAAAAGATAAAATGAAATATTTACAAAAATGTGAGGGGTGTACTCACTTTTGTGAGCTACTGTACCTGACATCCAACTTGTGTGGCATACGCACTGACAACATTCAACATCACACATTTGACTTCTAGCTTCAAACTCATGATTCTGTCTGACTCCCTCTTTACCTCCTGAACACTCTTCACACACTCTTCCTTCGAGATTACGCCTACTCCATCTCTCTTCCTAGCTACTCCATGGTAGACCAGTTTAAATCCACCTCCAATGCTCCTAGTCTTGCTTCCCTTCCATCTGGTTTCTTGAGCATACAGTATATCTAACTTTCTTCTCTTTATCTATCAGCCAACTCTCTACCTTAACCAGTCATAGTCCCTACATTTAACGTCCCTACTCTCACCTCCATACTTCTACCTTTCCTCTTCCCTCTCTCCCTCTTAACAAGCCTTCTCCCTCTCCTCCTCCTCGATCTTCGACCAACAGTAGCCCAGTTTCCACTGGCACCCTGTCGGTTAACAGCACCGGTGGTGGTCGTTGTTAACCCGGGCCTCAACCAATCTGGTATGAAAGTCTCATTCATCATGATCCGCATGTTTGATTTGGCACAGGTGTACACTGGCTTGTGCACCCCCTGTGGTTGGGTTAAAAAAAAAAGTTTTCTTTTGTTTTTGTCAAAACCACGTGGAGTTATTGATTGTGGACAAACGAGCCACCTTTGGCTCCAGAGTTGCAGGTTAGTGACACTAATAAATTTCAAAAATAAAACAAAAGAGGGGGCTTAAAAAGCTGTGCTGTTTTCGTTATGTTTCAAGGCAAAAAAAAAAAAAAAAATGCCTGAGCAGTTCACACACACACACACACACACACACACACACACACACACACACACACACACACACACACACGGGGTGGGGGTGGGGGTAAAATAATAAATTCAGCAATACTTTTATCCAGCCCACCCTCAATCCCTCCCTCCTGCTGTATTCTCGGGGCGGCTCTGACTGCCTCAGGCTGTTGGTAGGACAGCCTGTCCCCGTTTGGGAAATACTGATTGGTTCTCACGCATAGTAGACTAAAGCTCAAAAGAATCCAGCACACCTTTTGTATTTGACTCCCTTCTATACTAAACAAATTTTAATACTGCTCTCAATGTCAAAGATGGGACGGTTGAAAGCCATAGGCTTTTCTTTAGCATTAATATTTCTAACCCAGGTAAATATGTCTTTTTATGTTTCGAGAATGTAAACATTATTTACTGTATTTGTAATGTAGAATTAAAATGTAGCAGTCTACTTATTATTTATATCTTTTATTTACAGATTCATTATAGTGCAGCAGGTAAGATAAATTATTCTAAATATTAAATGTGTATTGGTAGTGATTTTATTACAAATAGACTTTTTCCATTAAAGATAATGATGTCACAGTGGATGTGAATGAGATAAGATCAAACCATGACAAACTGTGTGCGTTAATATTCTGTAACTACTGTCTTAACGTTTGTTCACTGTTATGTATTCTCAATTTTTTTCAGGGTGCCAAATCACTTCAGCAAAGTCCTCAAGTGCCTCAACGATTCTGGTAAAATGGGAAGCATTTCAAGGTGCAACAAGTTATATTTTAGACCTTCGAAAGAAAGGCTCTCACAATTCTGCACCAGTTCTGGCCTCTTTTCGCAATTTGGACAAGTGGAACATTCAGGGTCTTGAGCCGGGAACTGAGTATAATGTAACTCTTAAAGCATTTGTCTTCTTTAAAGTGGCGTGTAAGAGTTCAATTCTGGCAATCACAGGTAAATTTAACACTGGTGCTGAAATTTTTACATAAGCAACACTAATTTATAGTCAAATTAAAACAGAGGAAGTGCATCACTGTGGATTTTAACATCCTAAACCTAAACCATACTTTTTCCTCCTTCAGTCCCTGATGTATCACAGTTTACAGAAGGCCACGCTCTGACAAGTACTTCAATCACATTAACATGGACTATGGTGCCGTCAGCACAGCACTACGACCTAGAGGTCTATGCTCCATCCACTGGGGACATGCTCAGCTTTACATACACCAACACCACAGCTGTGGTGGGAAACCTGGAACCATCCACCCACTATGACTGCACCGTCTACACAGTCAACCAGGCTGGGAGGGGACACAAAAGCAACATCAGGACCATCACAACCTGTAAGTGACCAGGATTAGTACCTTTAAAGCCCAATATATTTTTGAAAATGATGACTCACATGTCTGATAATTGAACAGATTTTTTATAACTCTTCTGTAAAAGATTATGAAATGCCATATTAGTGCAGACTGAAAGTCTTCCATCATGATACAACTGCTAATCATTATATCACAATTTTTTTTCATGGATAGTATGTGCTATTCGTTTTTAATTGTTTATAACAGGGGTGTCCAATCATGTGCTATGGAGGGCTAAGACCCTGCAGGTTTTACCTCCAACCAGTGTCGTCAACAGTAGATTTCACTGAATTTCTTCCCACTGATTGCTGATCAGTGAAAACACCTGCTGAAGAGACTAGGTAGAAGAGAAAACCTGCAGGGTCTTGGCCCTCCATGGCACATGATTAGACACCCCTGGTTTATAGTATAAACCAGGGGTTCTCAACGGGTCTCACCCTGGGACCCACATTTTCCCATGGTCATTAACTCTCGACCCACTTATAGAGAATTCAAAGCATGCAAATTTATTTTTCAAAGATAGCAAAGGTAAGCATGTACATCATTTTCTTAAACATTAATACACATTTACTTATATGTGCAAAATGCATTTCAGAGCACATTATTACGAAACTGACGACTAACAGGCTAAAGTGAATCTAATAAAACTGAATATCAAAACTGCACAAAATAAGGCTACAAAATTAGATATTTCGCTTCTTTGGTTATCTCTGCATCCAGAACACAAACTGAGGAGGAACATGACAACTGCATGCATAAGAAGTGAATAAAATAAATATCAAAATGGCATAAATTCAAAAACGCCCACAAAAATGAGATGTTTTTACGTAACCAGTCATTTGTGGACGACAATGAGACAACTGGCCCTGTGCTTTACTCTTGATCAGAGCTTCAGAGTCTGGGGTGACAGTGGAGGGAGCAACTCTCAGATCATGCTCAGTCTCCAGTCTGTTTCTGGACCAAAGTAGAGAAGCCACGTTCACACCAATGTGTCGTACTGAATGGCAGCATTATTTTGGCTGCACGAATGGGGACAGATGGATACTCAACCTTCACATTGCTGCACCAAAAGTGGGATAGGTTTACCTCGTCAAATCTCTCTGATGTCCTCAGCTCCTTGAGTCATCTCTGAAAAAACTTCACCGGCTCATCTTTGCATGTGGGATGTTTAGTTTCTAAATGGTGCTTAAGTTTGGATGGTTTCATGCTCTCATGCGCAAGCACTTCACTACAAATTACACATTATTAGCCATGTTTACATGGACACAAGTGACCAGATTAAAAGCCTGATTGGAATAAAAATGCTTCAAGTAAACACGCCAATCTGAATATTCTAACCTGATCACACTCCTTCAGATCAAAATTATCTTCCGATTGAGACGGGTGGGTTAGGCCAATTGTAGTAGTAGTAGTAGTAGATTAGTTTATTTGACAGGGACAGTGCAATAAACATAGACAATTAATCAAAGACAATCAATCTGATGTGTTGCACATAGAGTGTATAGCTATTAGCTAATTTGCAACTCTTGTCCCTGGATGGGCTTTAGAAAAAAGAATCAAGATAAAAATATACACAATCCAACTGTTATCCAATCCAATTGTTAATCCAACTGGTGCGCATATAAACACTTATTCCAAAGTTTGGGTAGAAAATATGTTTACTGCACATGTATGTACATCAGCCACACATCGACATGACGTATTTTTGCCTGTACAGCAGCTAGCGGAAGACATGGCGGGAGTAAAACAAAACTGGTCTCTATCGTCCTGCTGTCTCCCTCTGTTTGTCATATGCAGAAGTATGAACTGCTGGGCTTGTAGCTTCATTACGGAGACCAGCAGAAGCAAAAGTACAGTCTGAATAATAATAATGCATCGGTTTTATATAGCGCTTTATCATATATACTCAAAGACGCTTTACAAATAGGTACATTATTCATTCACTCCAGACAGACAGTGGTAGTGGCAAGCTACTTCTGCAGCCACAGCTGCCCTGGGGCAGACTGACGGAAACGTGGCAGCCAATCTGCGCCAATGGCCTTTCCGGCCACCACCGAACATTTTATACATTTATACACATTCATACCCAGTGTTAACTAACTAACTAACTAACCTGCACTTATATAGCGCTTTTCTAGTCACAAAGACCACTCAAAGCGCTTTCATTAATACTAACCCTCTATTCTAAGGGCCTATAGGAAACAGATATCTAGGGACAATTTAGAACAGCCAATTAACCTAACATGCATGTTTTTGGCATGTGGGAGGAAACCGGAGAAATCCCGGAGTAAACCCACGCAACACAGGGAGAACATGCAAACTCCACACAGATCACTGTTGGTCGGGGGCTGGGATCGAACCCACGATCCCACGATCCCCACAATCCCCCGGCCAAGGGTAAACTGTGCTGCCGCAGTGCTAACCACTGCGCCACCGTGCAGCCCAGTGTTATGGGCACTGGAGGCAATGCGGGTGAAGTGTCTTGCCCAGGGACACAACGGCAGGATTTCTGGGGAGAGCGGGATTCGAACCGCCAGCCATCGGGTTATTAGACAACCTGCTCTACCTCCTGAGCCGCTGCCGCCCCAATAACACAATACAGGTTCATTTCTAAAAGAGAAATGCACAAAGTGGGGGTTGTTTACATCAGAAGTTGTATCTCCTACTATTTCTGGAATGTCAGACAATTTTGTTCATGCCAAAATGATTTAGTCTATTCAAATTTGTGACACATGTAAACGCATGTCATAACTGAATCAACTTTTTCAGGGTCCATGTAAACAGCAAAGTTCTGATCTGAACTGTAATCAGATTGAAGAAATGTTGCGCATGTAAACATGGCTAATGTGGCTTCTGTCCCTTTTTAGCCTCAATGTTTGAAAATCCACATTTCAAATACTCTGGGTCATATTTGCGCTTCGCCATCTCACCTCTGAAGAGCAGCAACACAAACTTGAAGTAAACTTCAATCAAATGATGGATATCATGCCCACAGGGCCAGAGAGCTGCACCTCTCTGACACATGCCTGTCAAAATAGTTTTTTTTTCAAATAAGACAAGTCCGACTTCATATGTAACTAAACTTCAGAATATTATTTTTTGACCACCAGTTGAGAATCATTGATATAAACTATAGAAAATTGGCCATTATTCCCTTCAAACTGTGCTTTTGTGACCCACATAATGACATTAATGTTAGCCTAATTAATCGACTGTACTGTATGTAATGACATCACACTAACACATATTTGCACATTTTCATTTAGAGCGGGGAAAATAAGTATTATTAAACATGTCAACTTTCTCATTAAACATATTTCTGATGGAACCACTGACCTGAGATTTTCACCAGATATCAGTAACAACCCAAATAATCCATGCATACAAAGAAAGCAAGGCAACTGTGTTCACAAAACAAGTTATATTTAATGAAGTGGAATGGCACAGAGAATAAGTATTGAATACGCTTGGGGAAATTCATTTAATATTTAGTAGAAAAGCCTCTGTTGAAAATTACAGCTTCCAGACGCCTCATGTGTGGAGAAACTAGGCACAGGCATTGCTCAGGAGTGATTTTAGCCCATTCTTCCACACAAACTATCTTCAAATCTTGACAGTTCGATGGGTGTCTTCTATGAACTCTGATCTTCAGTTGTTCCAGAGATTTTCAATTGGATTCAGGTCAGGTGACTGACTCGACCATTTTAGCAGCTTTATTTTCCTTCTCTGGAGTCAGTTGAGAGTTTCCTTGGCTGTGTGTTTGGGATCATTGTCTTGCTGAAATGTCCACCCTTGTTTCATCTTCAGCATCTTGGCAGATGGTGACAGGTTCTTATCAAGGATGTCTCTGTACATTTGTCCATTCATCTTTCCTTATTATTATTACTAATACTAATACTATTATTATTACTATTACTAATTATTTAAAGTCTGCCTGTACGATGTGCTGAAAATCAACCCCACGCCATGATGGGATGTACAGTGCCATTTCTTATCCAAACAGGCTGTGTGCTGTGGCATTCATAAAATTCAATTTTGGTCTCATCTGACCAGTGACCAGACTATATCTCCCAGAATTTTACTGGCTTGCCCAAATGTTGTGCAGCAAACTTTAAACGAGCTTCATCATGCTTTTTCTTCAGCAATGGAGTCTTGCAAAGTGAGTGGGCATAGAGTCCATGTCGGTTGAGTGCATTACTTATTGTTTTCTTTGAAACAGCAGTGCCTGCTAACTCCAGGTCTTTCTGAAGCTCTCCACAAGTGGTCTTTAACTCTTTGATTACTCTTCTGATAATTCTTTTGACTTCTCTGTCAGAAATATTGCAAGGAGCTTTTGGTCATGGCTGGCTTATGGTAAAATGATGTTCTTTCCACTTTTGAATGATGGCTCCAACAGTGCTCACTGGAATATTCAGCAGTTTAGAAATGTGCCTGAAACCACTGCCATCATTATGTTTTGCAACAATAAGGTTGTGTAGGTGCGGCAGCACAGCAACTCACCCTTGGCCAGGGGATCCTGGGTTCGATCCCAGCCCCTGACCAACAGTGACCTGTGTGGAGTTTGCATGTTCTCCCCATGTCTGCGTGGGTTTACTCCGGGATTTCTCCGGTTTCCTCCCACATGCCAAAAACATGCACGTTAGGTTAACTGGCATCAAACTGGGGATTCTAAATTGTCCTTAGGTATGAATGTGAGAGTGAATGGTTGTCTGTCTCTCTGTGTTGGCCCTGAGATGGACTGGTGATCTGTCCAGGGTGTACCATGCCTCTTGGCCAAAGATGCTGGGATAGGCTCCAGCATTCCCCCCACGACCCGAAAAGGATTAAGTGGAAGAAGATGGATGGAAGGTTGTGAAGGTCTAGAGAGAGCGCTTTGCTTCTACCCATCGTGAGTTCTTTGTGGTGTGACAATCTGATATTCACAGACCTTTTTAAAGGCTATCAGTCAGAACTTAACCAGCTGAAATTTATTTGCACTGATGGGGGATGGGATGGCTTCCTAAATTCTGATGGATTTCAGCTGGTTTCTTGGCTTTCTATGCCTTTTTGCACCTCTTTTTCTTCATGTGTTCAATACTTATTCCTTGTGTCATTCCACTTTATTAAATACAACTTGTTTTGTGAATACAGTTGCCATAATTTCTTTGTATGTATGGATTACTTGGGTTGTTACTGATATCTGGTGAAAATCTCAGGTCAATGGCTCCATCAGAAATATGTTTAATGAGAAAAATGTTGACCTGTTCAATATTTATTTTCCCTGCTGTGCATAATGTCTGAATAAAACAGCATATGAAAAATTGACTATTATTACAAACATGAACACAAGATGTTTAAAACTGAATCATGTGAAATTTACAACTGCCGTGTATACAAAGTTTGAAGAGAAAAAAAAAGGTCTCAATTTAATTTATGCATAAGCAATTTGGAAACAATACTAACTGCTCAGGAAGAAAAAAAAGTAAAAACTTTTGTTAGACAGTACAACAATAGTTAAAAAAAAACTTCCTAAAAACTCAATCTCTTATTCTCACTGCTAAATGTGGTTAAAGCGCATATAGTGGTATGAAAAAATTTGGGCACCTTGCACACTTTTTAATTGAAAAGATGTAAATACAGTCTCTGTAGGATGTGGAAAACATGGAAAAATACAATATTAAGAGCAAATACGCTTATTTTATAAATTTAGCAACAATGTAAATAAATTCACAACTGTCCAAGTGCAAAAGTTTGGGAAACCTACACAATTATTGAACAATCAATCACAAAAATCATCAAAATATGCTATTTTTTATAGGTTTCTGTTAAAGAAGTAGCACTTATCCTTGGAAAAAATGATGATGAAAGATAGTAAAAGAAAGGGTATTATTTCAGAGTTTTATAACTCATTGACACTATCTTCAAGTGAAAATTCACTGAAAAGATTAAACTACTGGAAAGAAGATCTGCAAATTGAAATTTCAGAGGAACAATGGGAATTGGCTTGTACAGAAGCTCAAACCAAATCAATAAATGCACGCCTTAAATTGATACATTTCAAATGGTTAATGCGGATGTATGTTACACCGGAGGAGTTAAATAGATATAACAAAAATATACCAGATACATGCACAAAATGCATGGAAAGTAAAGGAACCCTATTTCATTGTTTATGGGAATGTAGATTAATAAGAATATTTTGGGAGGAGGTGAGGGTAACAATTGAAAAAATAATCTCAAAACAAATCATATTGAATCCTAAACTGTTTTTGTTGGGTCTGTACCCAGAAAAGCATAATTTCAATAAAAGTGAAAGAACATTCATAGACCTCAGTTTGCTTAATGCCAAAAAATGTATTGCACTATTATGGAAAAAGACTCATAGACCAGATGTGACTCAGTGGTTAAGACAGATGTTAACAAACCTTCCATTAGAAAGAATAACATATATACTGAAATCAAAGGAAATTGTGTTTGAGAATATATGGAGACCTTTTATTGATTATGTAAAAAATTTAAACATAACTCTTGAAGAAGAAGGTGAATGATGTGTGTGGACCTTGTAAATTCCAAACTGGTGAACATAATATGTATACTAATGTATTGGATTGTCTAGACTAAACAGAGGAGCATTGTTGAAGACTTGATTTTGTTGGTGGTTGTTGGTGTTTTTAGGGCATTTTTTTTTTTTTTTTGTAGTACTTTAGTGTTAGTGTTTGATTGTTTGTATCATGTTTGTTAAAAAAAAAAAAAAGGTTCAATAAAGATATTGTGGAAAAAAAAAAAAGAAGTAGCACTTTAAGAATATCTTGGCTACAATGAACTCCATGTTTATGTTATTGTTTCACTGAATATTCAGTCAGATTCTTCACTTTGAATAAATTAATAAACAAAACACTGTGTGCATTTCTATGTGACAGTGCACCACTATTTTTAACTTCTTATTAGATGTATGTACCTTAATATGATTTAATAATAATAATGCAACATTTTAAAGCCTTCAAATATAATTCAGTGATATATTCACAGATTAAATTATATCTCTGTCTCTGTGTGTGTGTTTTCAGTGGTCCAGCCACCGGTTGGTATTACAGCGATTGAGACTGGGTTGGAGACAGCAAGAATAACATGGCAGCCAGTGACGAATGTCCTGCTATACCAAGTCATCATCCAGGACCTGGATGAACCGTCCAGCAAGCCAGCGGTTTATAATGTCACAGGCACCATACTGTATGTTGAAGGCATCTTTCCATGCTCCAACTATCTGATATCAGTGTCCTCATTCAGCAAGTTCTTGGTGCCAAGCGAGCCCACAGATTACTCATACACCACGAACAGTGAGTCTATGGAACCAAATCAATATCAATAACTCCAGTGATTATGATCTAGGTCAGCTATTCTCTCTCAGGCATCCCTTTCAGGCAGGCAGAATACTATCCTCAAGGAATGGAGTCAGATTGCCCAACAACCTAGTTGTCACTGACACTGTCTTGTTAACAAAAAAAAGTGATTGTGGCTTTATTAGCACACACTTTAGTGAATCATCATCATCATCATCATCATCATCAGCATAGCAGTCTGTCGGGGGCGACAATGACCGTTTCATTTAGGTCTGATCAGATTCCCCCATGCAGCTCTCTCCTTGAGTACTGCTAGCTTTTGTTGGACTAGCGGCACATTCTTGGCAGATAGAGGTATTGTCAGTGGCAAGGACAATCTAATTAAAGGGAGAAATGGTAAAACTGAAAATTCAGGAGAGAAAAGTTCCAAATTTACAATGAAAAAAGTCACAAATTTATAAGAAAAAATATACATTTGCAAGAAAGAAAAATCACAAAATTATGAAAAAAAATCACAATTTCACAAGAAAAAAGCTGAAAATTTACAAGAAAAAGTCACAAATTTATGAGAAAAAGTTGCAAATTTGCAAGAAAAAAGTCTCAGATTTTCATGAAAAAAGTCACAAATTTATGAGAAAAAAAACCTGAAAATTAAAACAAATGTCACAACTTTATGGAGAAAAAGTTTAAAATTTATGGAAAAAAAAAATACAAATTTACAAGAAAGAAGCTAAAACTTTGAGGAAAAAGTCACAAATTTGCAAGAAAAAAGTTGCAAATTTACAAGAAAAAAGTCACAAATTTAGGAGGAAAAAAAACCTGAAAATTAAAACAAATGTCACAACTTTATGGAGAAAAAGTTGAAAATTTATGAAAAAAAATACAAATTTACAAGAAAGAAGCTAAAACTTTGCGGAAAAAGTCACAAGTTTACAAGAAAAAAGTCACAAATTTATGAGAAAAAAACTGAAAATTAAAACAAATGTCACAACTTGATAGAGAAAAAGCTGAAAACTTATAGGAAAAAATCACAAATTTACAAGAAAGAAGCTAAAACTTTGAGGAAAAAAGTTTGCAAGGAAAAAAGCAACAAATATATGAGTAAAAAGTTACAAGGTTGAGAGAAAAAAACTTGTGAATTTACAGAAAAAAGTTAAAGATTATTTTACTTCTACCCCCCAAAAAATGCTGAGGATGAACTTGTACCTTTAGGATGCCTGTAGCATTTGCATAGTCTTTCTCATAGTCAGAAACTGCTCTGTATATACATGTTTTCTTATGTTTTTCTGTTTTGTTACTTGTAGAGTTGAAACCAGTTTCTTCAGTAAATGCAATCTACAACTGTCAAGCTAACTCCGTCAAGGTGATTTGGTCAAGAGTTTCCGGGGCCGAGGTGTACAAAGCCACAGTAATAGATGAAAATGGTACACAGCGGGAATGCACCAGCCAGAACACCAGCTGTGAGATGTTCAGACTGAGCTGTGGTCTGAAGTTCACCGTGCATGTAACACCGATGTCAGGCAACTGCAAGAACACGATCAACACCACCTCAGCTACTTTCCAGTCAGGTGAGACACAAACTAAATACAGCAAAAAAACAAAGTCCAAAGTCCACTCTGATTGAGATTGTTAAATGAGTTGCCATCGTCAGCATCTTTTGGCTTAGAGGTGGGGTACACCCTGGACACATTACCACTCCATCACAGGGCCAACACAGAGAGACAAACAACCATTCACTCTCACCTCTGGCCAGCTCTTCGATTCAAACCCATTTCCTTCATAATCTGAGGCAACAGTGCAAGCCACTGAGCTGCCCTGGTGACATCAAATAGTTCATCGAAATTATGTTTTCTCAATTTTAACCTAATGGGGTTGTAGATCATGCCAGCTGTAGTCTTTTCAGTGTTTCTACCAGAACACCAAGGTTACATAGTTCTGTTGTAGTTGATGCAGGCCCACTCAGGACATTGTGGAAGTGACATTCACTCAATCAAAGGTTGATGTACAACGGAATGAAAAAGTGTTTGCCCCTTTCCTGATTTCTCATTTTTTTGTATGTTTGTCACACTTAAATGTTTCAGATCATCAAACAAATTAAAATATTAGACAAAGATAACACAAGTAAACACAAAATGCAATACAAGTGCACTTCAGCTTGAGGTCACGAACAGATGGCCAGATATTCTCCTTCAGGATTTTTTGGTAGACAGCAGAATTCATAGTTCCATTTACCACAGCAAGTCTTCCAGGTCCTGAAGCAGCAAAACAGCCCCACACCATCACACTACCACCACCATATTTTACTGTTGGTATGATGTTCCTTTTCTGAAATGCCGTGTTACTTTTATGCCGGATGTAATGGGACACACACCTTTCAAAAAGTTCAACTTTTGTCTTGTCAGTCAGAGTATTTTCTCAAAAGTCATGGGGATCATCAAGATGTTTTCTGGCAAAACAGAGATGAGCCTTTATGTTCTTTTTGCTCAGCAGTGCTTTTCATCTTGGAACTCTGCCATGCAGGTCATTTTTGCCCAGTCTCTTTCTTATGGTGTAGCCATGAACACTGACCTTCTTTTGTGGTCTTTTGTGACCTCTTGGATGAGTCATCGCTGCGCTCTTGGGGTAATTTTGGTCGGCTGGCCACTCCTGGGAAGGTTCACTACTGTTCCATGTTTTCGCCATTTGTAGATAATGGCTCTCACTGTGGTTCGCTGGAGTCCCAAAGCTTTAGAAATGGCTAGAAAATTGAACTCAGCTTTCCAAAGATGTGATAAACCACAGTTACTTTATGTTTTAATGGGAGGGCAATCACTTTTTCACACAGGGCTATGTAGGTTTGGATTTTTTTTACCCTTAATTATAAACACCTTCAATTAAAAACTGCATTTTGTGTTTACTTGTGTTATCTTAGTCTAATATCTAAATTTGTTTGATGATCTGAAACATTTAAGTGTGACAAACATACAAAAAAATGAGAAATCAGGAAGGGGGCAAACACTTTTTCACACCACTGTATCTTCAAAAGGATTTTGGAAACATTGGGCCATATTAAAACGATGTGGTCGGTCAGTCAGTTGTCAGTGATGTAGAACACATTTACAGGCATTTCCAAGTTCATTTCCTTATCACAACAGCGTAAAAACAAACTTTCTACCAGTGCATGATGCAAAGAGGCCGGTCTAATCATTCAGAGGTGTGTTTTGGATAATCCAATCTAAAGCACTCATGCCCATTCTTTTAATGCAAAGAGCACATTATCTAAAGTGAATTCTGATCATGACGGTTTAAGACAAGTATTGTGCTGACCAAAGCTCGTGTGTGTGAGCCACAATGCACACGATGGTAATGCTGCTTAGTAATAAGGAAGACATCAATCACAGTTGATGCCCAGTTAGTTATGTTAGAAAGAACAAACTGGTTAGAATGCTGAGCTAAAAAATCAGCTGAATGGTTTAATGCAGTGCACACAGATGCAACACACAGGCATGAATGGGTTTGAAACTTCAGGAAAAGAGGATGATGCCTGTGCAAGCTTTCATAAACTTGCATTAACAATGGCGTGGAAGTTGTTCCCAGCCGTGGGGAGATGAAGTGATTCCTTTCCTGTTGCTTTCGCCGACCGAGGGTCTCCCCCATCACATGCGGGGGTCTGTGGCTCTCTATCTCAGTCCCTCCTGGGGTGGAATAAAGGAAGAGATCTGGTGCGGCTTTCTGTCCGCAGCCGACCCCAACCACGAAACGAGCCCTCTTTCAACAACTTCTGCCAGCCCCTGACGGCTGCCAGTCGGGGGCTTGCTGGTGGAGAACCGCAACCTCGGCCCAGCTGGAAACCCGAGGCGTGCGGCCAAGGTAGATGTGTGGGCGCATCTCCTGTCTTTGTGGGGAGTTACAGTGAAAAGTAAAACACCACACACTCCTTGTTCATTCATTTATTCCCTTTAAAAATAAACACATTAATGCCTAATAAGTCCGTGATGAAAACAAAAATGTAGATGGAATAAAAATCTTCAGACTGACACCCCCCTTCTCCAGCATACACATCCTCCCTGTTCATTCAGTCATTCCCCTAAAAAAATCTTACATTAATGCCTAATTTATAGACTCCAATGATAAATCCGCAATTAAAATAAGTGTGGATGGAATTTAAAAAAAAATTGTGTGTGATCATCATATAATTAAAATGATGGGTGAATCTATGATGACTGTTGCAACTCTCTAAATTAAAATAAGATCCCAGCCCATGCCATTTCCTCATGAGCTCTA
Organism: Pholidichthys leucotaenia; assembly: GCA_020510985.1. NCBI lineage: Eukaryota > Metazoa > Chordata > Actinopteri > Cichliformes > Pholidichthyidae > Pholidichthys > Pholidichthys leucotaenia. Next base: position 294,079,436 of record CM035839.1, on the reverse strand, counting down.
GAGCTGCGCGATTTCAAAACACACCACTGAAATATCATTAAACAGTGTGCTTCTGATGACAGACCACCTTTTTCCTGATCAAAAGCGGATTCTCATGACATGCACTATAACAGTGATGCGTATTAGATTGCGTGCTGCCACCCATCTTTGAAATGAGCCTCCACCTCCTAGTGCATAACAGGCACACTGTCTACTGGTAATTTGATGGCATGACGCAAGGCGTAAAAAACAGAGAATGTGCTGACAGAAACAAACAAAAACACTGGCGTATGGCAGAAAATCTGTCGGAAAAGTCTGCAGATAATTGTCCTAATGGGGCCCATTATCTTGAGGTGAATATCTTACATAGTGTTGTTTTAGAATATTAAAACACTCAGTTCACAAATAAATACACAGTCTTTATTTAGTGTAGCTCTTAAGGAAACACGTGGATTGCACCTCCATGTTTTTATTCCTTAGTTTGTTTGGTTTTTTTTGTTTTGTTTTGTTTTGTTTTTTCAGGTTAGCTCAACAAGAGAATTGAAAACTGCTTGCTTCTTATGATTGGCCCACCCAAAAAAACTTAACCTAATCAGATTACTGGCTCATTAATATTAATGAACAGGCTGAAAACCAGATGTTTAGGACATAACTGTAAAGAAAGCTTTTTTTGAGGAACTATAAAACTTAGAAATGATTTTTGGTCTTTAACCCTGCATATACATGCCCATGAATATGTGAAAACTTAAAATTTATCCCTGTAAAAAAGTACAATATGGGACCTTTAATGACAAGTGTGTAAAACTGATTTAAATACCAGTGATCTTCAAAACTCCCGTAAACTGTTAAAATAGAGAAAGATACCAACAGATTCAAAGAGAAAAGCAGAAAATTGTCATTTTCCAGGAAACAAAGTTACCCAATCCCCCAGTGCCGGTCAGGTGAATCTCAGCGTTCTGGTAAATCTTCACCGCTCCACCCAGTCACCATCTTTTGTGCAGGCATTTAATCATTTCATCTCACATATCACTCCATTCTGTTAGAGAGAATTGTCAAACATCTCTCTCAAACTCCACCCATGGGTCACATTGTGTACCACTAAGCTGCTGTGACATGAATGATGCCGAATATCATTTCATAGCAAGTAGCTGGTACATGTCAAGAATTCAGCAATCTTGTACTTGAAAATTAATCCTGGAAATGGCTGATATAAATGGCTGATATAAAATCTTTTGCCACTGATCTAAAGTCACAGACAAAAGGCAAAGGAGGCAACATTTTTGGATCCTGGTTTGAATTTATTAGAAGGTTGGATGCTTTTTGGTATGACAGTACCAGATATCTTTCTAAAAATATTATTACTTGCGGTGCAATGAAATACAGATTAACATTTTTGTCCCATTTTAGATTTATTTATTTGCTTGTTATTTACAGTTGTTTTACTTGTACTTGTTTTGCGGACTTGAAAATACTGAGGACAGGTCAGTTTTGAGTCATTAGTTGTGGTTTCTAAGCTCACATGTTTTGACTGATCACTAGGTGCCTCCTTGAGAACTGGGTCTTCTATTGAGTGCCGCTGACTATGTCACATTGTGTTGCATCCAGGAAAAAAAACTCCCATTTTTGTGTGAAACCTGAAACATCACACAATAGAGACAAACACTGGAGTACAGTCTTTAGTATCAGGGCGTTTTAACCTGAACAGAGATTTGAGACAACTGTCTTTGATGATGATATGTAATGCTCCTGTCATCATATGTCAATCCATCTAATTACTGTATGAATATGTCTTCCCTACAAGCTCCCTGTCCTCCCACCAATCCGATGTTGTTGCGGGAATGCAGCAGTGACCTCATCCTATTTTCATGGAATACCACTGAAGACACAGACCACTACCTCGCCGTGGCTGTCGACTCAAAGGTATTAGGATTACAGCATCAGCACATATTTACTATCTATGATTTTGCTGTGAGAGAATTCTTTTTAAATAATCTAACAAAGAAAACTTCTAAATAAAAAGCTAGGCATGACTGAAAAATGATTTTTATCCCCTATGAGCAGGACTGGGGCTAGGGTAAGACAACTCCAACTAGACTAGACTAGACTAGACTAGACTAGAATAGAATAGAATAGATTAGAATAGAATAGGCTTTATTGTCATTGTCATTACGAAATTATGGGTGCTCCACCAGGCTACTGTGCAGTAAAGCAGGAGAGAAGGATTAGATAAAACACAGGTTACAGAACACCCGATTAAACACACGACTAAAATAAAAGTAAAATAAAATGAAAATAAAAATAAAAATGTCCTAGGATTATGGAAATATACACAGGTCTGGTAGTGGCTATGCAGGTGGAACTACAGACGTGGACAAAATTGTTGGTACCCCTCTGTTAATGAAAGAAAAACCCACAATGGTCACAGAAATAACTTGAATCTGACAAAAGTGGTAATAAATAAAAATTCTATGAAAATTAACCAATGAAAATCAGACAATGCTTTTGAATTGTGGTTCAACAGAATTATTTTAAAAAACAAACTCATGAAACAGGCCTGGACAAAAATGATGGTACCCTTAACTTAATATTTCGCTGCACAACCTTTTGAGGCAATCACTGCAATCAAACGATTTCTGTAACTGTCAATGAGACTTCTGCACCTCTCAGCAGGTATTTTGGCCCACTCCTCATGAGCAAACTGCTCCAGTTGTCTCAGGTTTGAAGGGTGCCTTCTCCAGACGGCATGTTTCAGCTCCTTCCACAGATGTTCAATAGGATTTAGATCAGGGCTCATAGAAGGCCACTTTAGAATAGTCCAATGTTTGGCTCTTAGCCATTCTTGGGTGTTTTTAGCTGTGTGTTTTGGGTCATTATCCTGTTGCAAGACCCATGACCTGCGACTGAGACCAAGCTGTTTGACACTGAGCAGCACATTTCTCTCTAGAATACCTTGATAGTCTTGAGATTTCATTGTACCCTGCACAGATTCAAGACAACCTGTGCCAGATGCAGCAAAGCAGCTCCAGAACATAATAGAACCTCCTCCTGATGTGCCTTGCCAAAAAGTTCCAGTTTTGTCTTGTCTGTCCATAGGACATTCTCCCAGAAGCTTTGTGGCTTGTCAACATGCAGTTTGGCAAATTCCAGTCTGGCTTTTTTATGATTGGTTTTCAACAGTGGTGTCCTCCTTGGTCGTCTCCCACGAAGTCCACCTTGGCTCAAACAATGACGGATGGTGCGATCTGACACTGATGTATCTTGACCTTGGAGTTCACCATGAATGTGTTTGGAAGTTGTTCTGGGCTGTTTTGTTACCATTCGTATTATCCGTCTCCTCCTGCGGCCACATCCAGGGAGGTTGGCTACAGTCCCGTGAATCTTAAATTTCTGAATAATATGTGCAACTGTAGTCACAGGAACATCAAGCTGTTTGGAGATGGTCTTATAGCCTTTACCTTTAACATGCTTGTCTATAATTTTCTTTCTAATCTCCTGAGACAACTCTCTCCTTTGCTTCCTCTGGTCCATGTTTAGTGTGGTACACACCGTGTCAACAAACAGCACAGTGACTACTTGTCACCCTTTAAATAGGCCGACTGACTGATTACAAGTTTGTAGACACCTGTGATGTTAATTAGAGGACACATCTTGGTTGAACATGTCCCTATGGTCACATTATTTTCAAGCTTTTCTAGGGGTACCATCATTTTTGTCCAGGTCTGTTTCATGAGTTTGTTTTTTAAAATAATTCTGTTGAACCACAATTCAAAAGCATTGTCTGATTTTCATAGAATTTTTATTTATTCCCACTTTTGTCAGATTCAAGTTATTTCTGTGACCATTGTGGGTTTTTCTTTCATTAACAGAGGGGTACCAATAATTTTGTCCACGTCTGTATGTACATAAGAGTGCAGACACACAATTGAGTAAAATGGTCCAAGGATTATGGAAAATATACACAGTAAAAGTTTCACAGATGGGTCAATATACATGAAAGTGCGAAGACAGGTGAGTTATTGTGATAATTAAAAGGTCCTCAGTCCTCAGGAAGGAAATTAAAGAGTTCAATGTGGCTTAAGTCTACTATAATATGTAAATGTTCAATACTCTTTGAAAGGCTATACGTAGATTATTATCATTATATTATACCAGTGGCCTAAAATTGTCTTCATTATTTCAATAATAGAATTTAAAGTAACAATTTCTGGGACAGTTTATCATCCAACAGAATTTGTCATCATTGCGGTCCTAACTTCAGAGTGAACTTGACATGGTGATAAATTCTATGACTGCATAGTATTATATCAGCCATTGCAGGATTTTATTAACATCTACATCTAAATCTACAACATCAGATAAATCATCCATGTCACAACAAATATACTTTCAACAAAATATGAATTGATATTATATACAGCGGGGAAAATAAGTATTGAACACATCGACATTTTTCTCATTAAACATATTTCTGATGGAACCAGTGACCTGAAATTTTCACCAGATATCAGTAACAACCCAAGTAATCCATACATACAAAGAAATCAAGGCAACTGTTCACAAAACAAGTTATATTTAATAAATAGAATAAGATAGGCTTTATTGTCATTGTACAGTTGTACAATACAACAAAATTGTGGGTGCTCCACCAGCCCACTGCGCAATAAAGTAAGAGAGAAGAATTTGAATTAAACACAGTTACAGAGAACGCAATTAAACATACGACTGAAATAAAAATAAAAATAGCCCACAGATATATACACAGGTATAGTAGTGGCTTCACGGATGGAACTATGTACATAAGAGTGCGGAGTGCAGAACACACCATTGTGTAAAATGGCCCAAGGAAAATATGCACAGTAGTGATTTCACGGATGGGTCAGTATACTTGAAAGTGCGGCACGCAAAGACAGGCGAGTTATTGTGATAATTAAAAGGTCCTCAGTTCTGTGCATGTGAGCATTTGGAGGGAGAGGGTGGGGCCTCTGACTGTTTGCAGTTCGGATGGCCCAGGGAGGGGGGAGGGGTCGTCCTGTCTGTTTTTTCCTGAAGTCCAGTATGAGTTCAGACATTCAGTTTCAGGTTGTTTGCTTGGCACCACAGCAGCAGATTCTCTACCTCTGCCCTGCATGTCTTCTCATCATCATCGGTGATGAGCCCAACCAAGGTGGTGTCATCCCCGTATTCACAGTGGTGGTGGTTGGGTGGCTTGGAATACAGTCAAAGGTGTACAGGGAGTACAGTAGAGAGCTTAGCACACAGTCCTTGGGGGAGCCAGTGTTGAGAGACAGTGTGGAGGAGTAACTGTTTGTGGGTGGTTGTGAGAAAGTTTTTTATCCAGGAGCAGGTGGAGGCGAAGGAGGTGGGGGGGGGGGCAGGAGGAGGTGCAGTTTGTTGATCAGGATGTTCAGGATGATGGTGTTGAAAGCTGAGCTGTAGTCCACAAAGAGCATCCTCACATAGCTCCTTGGGTTCTCCAGGTGGCTCGGCGCTCTGCGGAGAGTGGTGGCGATGGCGTCTTCTGTAGACCGGTTCTCCCTGTAGGCAAACTGGTGGGGGTTGAAGGAGGGGAGAAGACAGTCCCTGGTGTGCTGGGAAACCAGTGGCTCAAAACACTTCATGACTGCAGATGGGAGTGCTATGGTTCTGTAGTCATTTAGGCTATCAATTGTGGCCTTTTTGGGGATGGGGATGATGGTGGAGGCCTTGAGGCAGGAGGGGATGGTGGCACGCGTCAGGGAGAGGTTGAACAACTTGGTGAGGATCTCTGCCAGCTGGTCTGCACATGCTTTGACCACCACTCCTGGGATGCCGTCTGGACCAGCAGCTCTGCGGGGGTTCACTGCTCTCAGTTGCCTCCTCACATCATGCACCTGTGGGGGGGGGGGCAAGTTTAAGTGGGGGGGGGGGGCTCAAACTGAGCAAAGAAGCTGTTAAGCTCCTCTGCCCGAGTGAGGCTGCTGTCTGATGTTGGGGGACCCTGGCCCCTGTAGTTGGTGAGGGCCTGGATGCCTCTCCACATCTGTCAGGGGTTGGTGTCTGTGAGGAACCCCTCCACTTTCCTCCTATAGGTGTTCTTAGCAAGATTTATACCTGTCCTCAGGTTGGCTCTGGCAGTGCTGTAGAGAGAGCTGTCCCTCTGTCTGAAGGCTGAGTTCTGGCTCTGATCAGAGCCTGGACTTCACTGGTCATCCAGGGTTTGTGTTTGGAAAGACTCAGATGTATTTGGTGACTATCACATTTTCTACACAGCATTTAATGTAGAAAAGGACAGACTCAGTGTAGGAGTCCTGGGGCCTCATGTACAAAGACTTACGTGGATTTCCTACTGAAAGATGACATACATTTAAATCAAGAAAACACCATAAGCAAAAAAAAAATTTTTAAAAATCCAGATGTATGAAACAGTGCGTACGCAGAAATCCAAGCACATAGGTGTACTTTGTTGATCCAAACTGGGAGATTACAGTGTAACAGCAGCATGACAGGAAACAACCAAAACAACAGAAACACACACAGCATAATAGACAAAGGAATTACCCATGGAAAGCAAAACTGCCTAAATAACTTATATACATCATAGATGAATAGATGCTGACCCATATAGATACACGAATCATGCCTATTGTACGATGCAGGACTATCAGGTGCAGGGTGAAATGTGAGGTACCAATTAGACTGCAAGGTGCAGTATGGCAGCATAGTTATGACCAAAATTCAACATTAGAGTGAGTTATTAGGTCAAATAGGTTCATTTTGTCTTCTTTTAATTATTTATCTTTTGTTCTTATAAAAGACAAAAATAAAATAGAAAGGAGATGTCTTTACCTTCTTAACATGTTTCGACTGTACACTGCAGCCTTCGTCAGAAGAGTCAGGTGATTGTCAGCAATCAGCAATTATTTTTGTCTTTTATAAGACCAAAAGATAAAAAAGAGTGAGTTATTATACAGTGAAATGACATGTGGCAGAAAAGATTTCCTGTACCTAACCATTCAGCAGTGAAGCTGTAGCAGTCTGCTGGAGAAAGTGCTCCGCTGTCTGTCCAGTGAGTGGTGAAGGGGGTGGTCAGGATCGTCCATGATGGATCGCAGTTTGTTTAGTTCATCCCAATCTACTTGAAATTTAAACGCACGTGAGGAAATACTGGACTCCTCATTTAACACACCTCCATTTGAATATGCAATTACTGTTGATGCAACTAGATATGCAAACAGACATACAAGCGCTGCACGTTTGATTCTTCTGGATTCACGATCAGAAATAATGGATTTAATGGAATTTCACGGACTGTGAGTTGGAGGTGCTCCTGAGTGAGGTAGAGGTGTGTAAAAGCGTTTTGTTTGGCATGCTGCCCCCGACATTAGCCACAGATACAGGTAATTCAATAGCCTGCTCACAGCCCTATAAGATTAGTTTACTGTTTTCTGTTATTCAGACAGGGATAAGTAGGAGATGTTTATTTTACCTTGACATGTTTCGAATGACGTCTGTGTTATGTATGAAATCAGTGAGATGTGAGTCATCTTTTGCCAAGCAACGAACTGAACTATACTGAGATTCACACACACTACATACAGCTGCTGCAGCCCGTCTGACGTCATCCCCCCAGACGGCTACAGCAAGCCCCAAGGGCCAAACCCACACATGACACACCCCCTTCTTTAGAAAAATCCAAAACCATACACACAATTGCAACCCACCCTGATTTGGAACCTGAAGCACACTCTAAAAATAATGGGAACTAATGTACTAAAATCGGCCCATCACACTCACACAACATAACCTAAAATAGAGTTGATGGGTGGACTGCCACACAACCCGCACTGCACAGTGGATTATTCTGCCACTGGTAAACTAAAAAAAAAAAAAGAGTCCATCAATAACCTAAAATCACTGCCATGTTCCTAAAATAATCCCATTTTACAGCGTATATATACAGTATATATACAGTACATATATATATATATATATATATATATATACAGTATATGAACATTAGAACTATTAATAAAGTGCTACAGCACAGTCACTGGGGTGGAAAAAACCTGGAACTTACATGGGGTGGCCCAGGGCAGCTCCTTAGCAGGCACGCCCCTGGAGGCCGCAGACCCTCAGCGCGATGGCCGATCCTCTGGATGGTGGGGCCCGGATCCCACACCACCATCACCGACCGCCGCTCTTGTCCAGCTCCGCCACCAGACATGCCACAGCTCACTGGCATGCCTCACCGAACTGTCAGACAGCTGGAAGTAAGCTGCGCCCAGCTTAGCCATGATGCACAAGTGTTCCTGGTGTTTCGCTGGCTATCGTCTGGCCCATATTCACCGTGGACATTCCTATCCTCAAACCTGGACCAAGTCCATAACCCTAAGAGGGGCTCTGCTCGGCCTGATATGGTGCTGCTCGGCACACGGTTTCTCCATGTCTGTCGGTCTGGCCCCGTCCTCTTCTGAAGCCGTTGCAGCTGTCGCCATCGTAGCTGCAGATCCTCCATCCCTCTGCGGCCAAGTACTGGGGCCATCTTGGTCTAGCACCTCAGTGTCACTCGCCAGCACAGGCACCTTGCCGCCATGTTCGGGACCCCCCTCTGCCATGTCCCGAGCGCCGGCACTGAGACCCACCCACGTCGAACCTGAGTTAAACTGCCCCTGCTTGACCACCATGGCGCCCGTTAGCTCTTCGTACTGTTTGCTCCCAGTGTCCATCTCCGACTGCGGCTTGTCTCGGGTACAAAAGCAGTCCGAAATCTCCTCTCTGTTGTCCGAAGTGCTCCGCGCCACGCACTGTGTTCGTGCCCAGTCGCCGCTGCTGCTTTTCGGAGCTATCAGCATTCTCGCGCTCCCCCTCCCACTGCTCCCACTCTGGCTGCGGGGAAAACTGAGCCGAATCATTCACTGCTCCCCCTCTGTGCTGCAGTCACTCTTACTGCTTGGCTCTTTGGCTGGCTTGTCATTCGCGATGGACATGGGCTCCCTCTCCTGTGGCTCCGATTCCACAGTGTTTTGTAGCTTCTAGCTTCTAGCTTCTGTGTTTGGTGCCCGCCTAGCTCCGTGGCTAATTTCTCCGTTGCTCCTAGCTGGGCTGTTAGCTCCCCCAAGCTAGCTAGCTTAGCGTCTTTTGGCACCAACAGCCTTTCAACCCACAGCTCCGTGCTCTGTGTGTGTTCGGCAAAGTAGTCAGCAAGCAGCCTGACAGCATCTGCATAAGACTCTGTCTCCCCTAACGTGGGGAAAATTTTCTGACCTTCTACACCGAGATTGTGAACCAGAAGCGCTCGCCTCTGCACTCTGTCGAGTTTACCCAGGCCCAACACCGCAATGCACTTCTCAAACTCGGCCAGCCAGTGGGGCCACAGAATTGCTGGTCCTCCTGGATACTGCAGAAACGGCCGTAGGGGTGCCCCACATGCCTCCATGAGTTAATCCTCAGTCACCAATGTTATGTATGACATCAGTGAGACGTGAGTCATCTTATGCCAAGCAACGAACTGAACTTTATTGAGATTCACACACACTATATACAGTGGCCACAGCCCGCCTGACGTCATCCCCCCAGACGGCTATGGCAAGCCCCAAGGGCCAAATCCATAGATGACAGTCTGCAGTCGTCCTAACAAGCGTCAGCTGATCGCTGTGATTTGTGACTAGCTGGGTGGATCATCTAGTTGAATTAAAGGAAAACAGTCACAAAAAAACAAGATAATATGAACCTATTTAGGGGGTAGCCACGGCCACCTGTCAGTTGAAAGCAGATCACGTTAGACTTGACAAGTGCATATGTTATGTCCAAAATGCAAATCTCAACCTTTATAGTTATATACAATTTACATGGATTACACACACTACTGCTGTAAATGAATGAAGTGCACCAGGGAAAGGGTGACACTGTTGCATTTCAAACTTTACGTATGTGTTGACTGACATAACTACTGTACACACAGAGGCAATTGGTGGCTTGGTAGAATGCTGCAAAACTGTAGTTTAATCAGCAAAAAAAGGAAGTCACTTACTCCAACCACTGACTTGTAATGAAACCTTGAAGACAGAGTGATATTTGGGGATGCACAGGCGCGTTGTGCATGAGGTGGGTTATTTAGGACAATTATATGAATTTACTCACCAAGAAGCCACCCATCTGCACAGTGCCAGCTTGTAGTTTGTTCCCAACAATGCTGTTCATAAGAATCATTATGAAAACCGGCTCCCGCTGCAAATTGCACTTTGATGTTGGCCTGTTCAACTGGATAATGCCATCCCACACAGCTGGCATAGCTCAGCTCAGGTTAGACTGGGAAATTCCCGATGGGTCTCCCAGCTCCCTTTGGAATGCCCCTGTTGCCAGGAATCCCAGTGTTGTCAGCACCTGCACTGGAACGGGCAGCGCACGGCTTCTCGCCATGTCGAGCTCCAAGAGCGGCCGTAGCTTTGAGCATAGTTCCCCAAGGACTGCCCATGGAAACCTAAACCGGCTGACAAGCCAGTCATCATTCTGAGCCAGAAAATCTTCTGTCTTTACATATCCTTTCTCTTTTCACTGCGCAATTTGTAATATCACTCTAATAATGCTAACGCCATTGTTGCTAGAGGCATTTTCTGCACTTCTTTGCGCTTGCTTTTATATTCACTCATCTGATTGCACACACTTGGATGTTTGTTCATCAAGTGGTGTGTACAATAATTTTCACATCATTATCAGTCTCCCAACATCACCTCTAAGTGTCGCCAACGGACCAATAACAGTAGAAACGTACGTACACTAGCCATGAAGTTGCCATGGAGCTGCACATATTTCCACAGTCATTTAATTCCCGATACACATGAAATTTTCGGTGGAAAAGGACGTGCACCATGTTTTTGTGTGTAAGTACCCTTTGATCATGAGGCCCCAGGTCCTGTTGTTCAAAGATGCTCCAATCAGTGCAAGCAAAGCAGTCTTGTAGCTGGAGGAGAGCATTTTCAGGCTAGGTTTTAATTGTTTGTTTGGGGGGGAGGGTTCTTCCTGAGGGGGGTGTAGGCAGGTATTAGAAGCAGAGAGAGATGGTCTGATTGTCCTAGGTGGAGGAGGGGGTTGGCTCTCTAGGTGTGCTTAATTTATTAATTTATTTATTTATGCAGGGACATGCACAATATACATTAACCTTAAAGAGGAAAGATGCATTGTACCAGGTTATAGCACAAGTGCTAATTTCCACCTGTAGTCCCTGGGCAGGCTGGTGTTAGCATTAAAAAGCAGACATTTGCTAAAACTACAAGCAAGCATTGATAAAAAACTAAAACCAAACATTGATTAAAAAACTAAAACCAAGCATTGCTAAACACTACAACAAACATTAATATCATTGATAAGAACCCAAAACATTGATAAGAACTAAAACATACAATAATACATTTTTATAACACCATCCATATAAACAATTTTTCACATCCAACCACTGACTCTTATTGGTCCCACTGTCAACATCACACACTCTAACATCTTTACATCACAGTACATTATGGACACAGGTTTGCTTAGAGATTAACTGTTTTTTCACCAAGCGCGAAAATGTGTGATAGTCTGTTACTGCAAGTAACTCCATTGGTAACATGTTCCACTGTCGCATAGCCACACATGAAAATGTTGAATTTGCTAATGTTGTCTTGTGGTTAGGAATCCTGCACTCGCCGCGTGCTGTTGATCGAGTTGTCCGAGATGTATTTACAGAACTTAATGAAACAAACCTTTTTAAGGGAGAAGCAGCAGAGTTATAGATTATCTTAAACAAAAGACACACATTTGTATAGATGATTAGATTTTCAAAGCTCAACAGGTTATATTTGGACAGGATTGGGCAGTGATGGAACGTTCGTCTTTTCTTGTCATGAATCTTGATAGAATACTTGTATAATGATTCCAGAGGCCTCAGGGCAGATTTACATGCCTGTGACCAACTTGTCATACAGTAAAGAAAATGTGGAATTATCATAGCATTTAGATACATACTTGATGCTTCAGTAGACAGTGAATTTCTGATATGTTTGAAATTAGCACAATTAAATTTGATCGTGTTTGTCATCTTTTTAATGTGTTTTTTAAAGCTTAAATTTGAGTCAAGTGTAACACCTAAATATTTAAATTCAGTCACATTCTTAATTTTTTGTCCTTCTATCAAGATATGACAAGAATTCTTGGATTTGTAGCGATTTGTAAAAAACATTGACACAGTTTTATCGACGTTTAAGGTTAAACAAGAATTCCTCAACCAATGTGAGACTTTCTCCATTTCCTGTGTTAATTTTTCAGTCACCTCTTCAGTTGTTTTACCATGAGTATATACCACAGTGTCGTCAGCATACATAATTATATTTGCATTACACACAGACGGGAGATCATTAATATATAATGTCCCTATATAAATCCCTATATAAAGGCCCTAAAATAGAGCCCTGTGGTATACTGCATGCTTTTAAGGGAGATGTAACATTATTTACAATTACACACTGCTGTCTGTCACTGAGGTATGACCTTATCCAATTTTGTGTATTTTTATGAAGGGAAAATTGTGATAATTTGTTTGAAAGTAACTCATGGTTAACTGTATCAAAAGCCTTTCGCAAGTCAAGAAAAACAGTCCCCACTACCCCTCCCCCATCCAGGCTGGATTTGATGTTTTCTAATAGATAGCAGCATGCTGTTTCAGTGGAATATCCTTTCCTAAAACCAAACTGAAAGGGGTTAAGTGCTGCTATGGAGTCAAGGTGGTCTACCAGCTGTTGTGCTACAGCTTTCTCCAAGCCTTTGGAAATGGTTGGGAGTACGCTGATGGGTCTGTAATTTGCGACCTGGAGCTTATCACCTGATTTGTACGCTGGCCGTACAATGGCTGTTTTCAAAATTGTGGGAAAGGTACTCTCATTTATGGATTGATTTATAATTTTTGTTAATACTGGTGTTAAAATTTCTTTGTGTTCTTTCAGAAAAGCAGTATCCATTCCAAATATGTCTTTAGCTTTACTATTGTTAAGATTGGATATGATTTTAGAGATATTCCCTTCATCTACATTACTCAATTTAAAAGAATGAGCATCACAGTGGAATTCATGAGTGCAGTTTGGCTTAGAAAAACTCTTTGCCAATTTGTGACACAGAGTTTATAAAATAATCATTAAAATGTTTTGCCAGCTCAGTGTTGTTGTTTTGGATAACAGAATTGATTTTTAGCTTTAAGTCATCACATCTTGTTTTTTTCTTTTCCCAATAGTTTATCCATGCTTCCCCAAATAAGTTTATTGTTGCCTTTTGCATCCTTTATTATATTGAGAAAAAAATTAGCCTTTGCTTTTCGAAGTTGGATAGTGATTAGATTAGATTAGATTAGATTAGATTCAACTTTATTGTCATTACACATGTATGAATACAAGGTAACGAAACACAGTTTAGCATCCAATCACAAGTGCAAAGGACAGCAGTGCAGAATATACAGTAATTGACAGTATGTGCAATTTAAGCAAATATATGCAAATATATGCAGCAGTGCAAAAAGTTAAGAGTACCATTATGTGCAAATAATGTACAATAAGTTAGGTGGGCAGTTGTGTACAGGTGAGGATGGTAAGAGAGTCAGCGGGGAACTAAGTTCAATAACGTGACAGCTGTTGGAAAGAAACTGTTCCTAAACCTGCTGGTTCTAGTCCGAAGGCTTCTGAAACACCTTCCGGAGGGGAGAAGCTGGAACAGTCCATGAGCAGGATGGTTGGAGTCCCTAAGAATGCTGCGTGCCCGGCGCAGACATCTTTTCCTGTAGACGTCCTCTATAACTGGAAGTGGAGTCCCTGTGTTGCGTTGGGTGGTTTTTACCACCCACTGCAGCGCCTTACGGTCAGCGACAGAGCAGCTCCTATACCAGACTGTGACACAGTTGGTCAGGGTGCTCTCTATCACGCAGCGGTAGAAGTTGCCCATGATGTCAGTTGACAGATGGTTCTTCTTCAGTGTCCTCAAGAAGAAAAGGCGCTGATGGGCCTTCTTGATCAGGCTGGTGGTGTTAACTGACCAGGACAGGTCCTCCGAGATGTGGGTCCCCAGGAATTTGAAGCTGGGGACATGTTCAACAGCTATGCCATTGATATAGATGGGGTCATGTGTCTCTCCCCTCTCCTTCCTGTAGTCCACTATGAGCTCCTTGGTTTTGCTGGTGATAAGGAGCAGGTTATTGTCAGCGCACCAAGTAGCCAAGTGCTCAATCTCTGCCCTGTAATCTGACTCATCGTTGTCCCTGATGAGTCCGATCACCGTGGTGTCATCTGCGAACTTTATGATGGAATTGGATCCATACATAGGCCTGCAGTCATGGGTGAAGAGGGAGTAGAGGAATGGGATGAGCACACAGCCCTGTGGTACACCAGTGTTGAGTGTGATGATGGAAGAATGGTTGGGGCCTGATCTAACATGCTGGGGTCTGTTGGTCAGAAAATCCATGATCCAGTTGCAGGTGGAGGTACTGATTCCCAGGTCCCCAAGTTTAGTGATCAACTTGGAGGGGATAACTGTGTTGAATGTTGAGCTGAAGTCAACAAACAGCATTCTTGCGTAGGTGTTCTTGTCATCCAGGTGTGAGAGTACATAGTGCAGCGTTGTAGAAACTGCATCATCTGTACTCCTGTTGCTCCGGTAGGCAAACTGGTGAGGGTCCAGTGTAGGGGGCAGGCATTTTTTGAGCTGTGCCAAGACCAGTCGCTCAAAGCACTTCATGACTATGGGCGTCAGTGCCACAGGGCGATAGTCATTTAGGCACGATGGTGTTGAATGTTTCGGCACTGGTACTATAGAAGTGCTCTTGAAGCACGCTGGTACCACGGCCTGGGCCAGGGACAGGTTGAAGATGTCCGTGAAGACCCCTGCCAGCTGCTCAGCGCATGCCCTCAGCACACGCCCAAGAATGCCGTCAGGGCCAGCAGCCTTACGTACGTTGACATGACTCAGTGCGTTATGGACATCGGTGTGGGTGAGTGTGAGGTGGTGGAGGTCGTCAGAGGGTAGGAATTGATATTCTATAGTGACTTTATTTCTCAAGCTTCTATAAGTGTAATGATCAGGGGCTAGCCCTGACTTAAGAAATTTTTTGAGGGCCATATCTCTTTGTTTCATGAGGCCCCAAAGAGAGGTGTTAAACCATGGCAGCCTCTTTTTATTGGACTTTCTTTGTTTCAATTCTGTATATTTTGCAATAATATCTGTTATAGCTGTTGTAATATTTCTGCATGACTGGTCACAGGTTTTATCATTTTGAAACTCTGTGTTTATTTTGCTTAAGTCATTCTCAAGGAAGATTTGATTTTTCTTTGGAATGTAAGAAATTTTAGATGATTTTTTAATTTGCTGTTGATCCATATACCTTAGTTTGTTTAATTTTCTGGCTACTCAAGTAAGATTATGGTCTGACAAACCTGTTATCAAATTATATGTTTTGCTGTAAACATGACCCAGTGTCCTTTCCCCTCTTGTGGGACACTTTAACATGTTGATGGAATTTGGGGAGAACAGTCTTCAAGCATGCTTTGTTAAAATCCCCTGCAATAATGTGGACTGCGTCAGGGTGATCTCTTTGCTGCCTGCTGATAATGTGCTGGAGGTGATTGAGTGCTCAGCTAACATTAGCATCTGGAGGAACATAAACAGCTGTTACAATAACTGCAGTTAGCTTGTGGGGAACATTAAAAGGCCTGCACAGGAAGGACATGGCCTCTAAGTCCAGTGAACAGTGGCTTTGAATTATTCTGCTGTTATTACACCAAGTCTGAAGCATATAAACACAGAGCCTGCCACCCCTTCCCTTACCAGAATCAGCGTTGTGGTCGAAACAGTGTGTAGTTTGGCCAGGTAATTCCACAGCGGTGTCAGGAATGCGTGGAAGCAGCCATGACTTGGTCACAATCAGAATACAACAGTCCCAGAAGTAGCGATTGTAGGCGAGCTCTGATCGCTAGCTCATCCATTTTGTTGGCGAGTGATCTGGCGTTGGTGAGAAAAATTGAAGGTAACGGTGGTTTGGTGCATAGTTTGCACAGCTGGGCACGGAGGCCAGCCCTGCAGCCTTGTTTCTGCTTTTTTCCAAGTCATCTATGCCGTTTCCGGGACCCGATAACGAACCGCACACAGTCTTGTCCAGGTCCTGTGAGGAATGATGATTCTGTACAGCATAATGATGATTCTGTACAACATTAGACAGTCTTAATGAAAGTTCATGAAGGAAGGGAATTAAAGAGTTCAATGTGGCTCAAGTCCACTACAATATGTAAATGCTCAATAGTCTTTGAAAGGCTATACGTAGATTATTATCATTATATTATACCAGTGGCCTAAAATTGTCTTCATTATTTCAATAATAGAATTTAAAGTAACAATTTCTGAGACAGTTTATCATCCAACAGAATTTGTCATCATTGCGGTCCTAACTTCAGAGTGAACTTGACATGGTGATAAATTCTATGACTGCATAGTAATTATATCAGCCATTGCAGGATTTTATTAACATCTACATCTAAATCTACAACATCAGATAAATTATCCATGTCACAACAAATATACTTTCAACAAAATATGAATTGATATTATATACAGCGGGGAAAATAAGTATTGAACACATCAACATTTTTCTCATTAAACATATTTCTGATGGAACCAGTGACCTGAAATTTTCACCAGATATCAGTAACAACCCAAGTAATCCATACATACAAAGAAATCAAGGCAACTGCGTTCACAAAACAAGTTATATTTAATAAATAGAATAGAATAGGCTTTATTGTCATTGTACAGTTGTACAATACAACAAAATTGTGGGTGCTCCACCAGCCTACTGCGCAATAAAGTAAGAGAGAAGAATTTGAATTAAACACAGTTACAGAGCACACAATTAAACATACGACTGAAATAAAAATAAAAATAACCCACAGATATATACACAGGTATAGTAGTGGCTTCACGGATGGAACTATGTACATAAGAGTGCGGAGTGCAGAACACACCATTGTGTAAAATGGCCCAAGGAAAATATGCACAGTAGTGATTTCACGGATGGGTCAGTATACTTGAAGTGCGGCGTGCAAAGACAGGTGAGTTATTGTGATAATTAAAAAGTCCTCAGTTCTGTGCATGTGAGCGTTGGGAGGGAGTGGGGTGGGGCCTCTGACTGTTTGCAGTTCAGATGGCTCAGGGGACGAAACTGTTGTCAGTCTGGAGGTGTGGGCCCTGATTGATCTGGACCATCGTCCAGAGGGAAGCAGGTCAAACAGGTGGTGGGCGGGATGTGAGGGGTCTCCTGCGATGGTCTTGATCCTTCTGAGGCACGAGGATCTGGAGATGTCTTCCAGGGAGGGCAGAGGGCTGCCGATAATTTTTTGGGCGGTGTTGATGACCCTCTGTACAGCCTTCCTGTTCTTGGCTGTGGAGCCAGTGTACCACACACCCAGACAGTAGGTGAGCACGCTCTCCACCGAGCAGTGGCAGAAGGCCAGCAGCAGCTTCTGGTCCAGGTTGTACTTCCTCAGGACACGGAGGAAGTGCAGCTGCTGCTGGGCTTTCTTCACCAGGGCCTTGGTGTTGACAGTCCAGGAGAGGTCAGAGGAGATGTGGGTGCCCAGGAACCTGAAGGCGGGGACGTTTTCCAAGCAGTCGCCATTTATGGGGGGGGGGGGGGGGGTCCTAGCTGTTCTTCCTGAAGTCCAGTATGAGTTCTTTGGTTTTTTTGGACATTCAGTTTCAGGTTGTTTGTGTGGAAAAGTGGAATGACGCAGGGAATAAGTATTGAACACACTTGGTGAAATTCATTTAATATTTAGCAGAAAAGCCTTTGGTGGTAATAATAGTCTTCAGATGTCTCCTGTATGGAGAAACTACTGTAGGTGCAGGCATTGCCCAGGAGTGATTTTAGCCCATTCTTCCACACAAACTGTCTTCAAATTTTGAAGGTTCGTGGGTCTCTTCTATGAACTCTGATCTTCAGTTCATTCCATCGATTTTTAATTGGATTCAGGTCAAGTGACTGACTGGGCCATTCTAGCAGCTTTATTTTCCTTCTCTGGAGTCAGTTGAGAGTGTCCTTGGCTGCATGTTTGGGATTATAGGCTTGCTGAAATGTCCACCTCATTTCATCTTCAGCATCTTGGCAGATGGCAACAGGTTCTTATCAATGATGTCTTTGTACATTTGTCCATTCATCTTTCCTTCAGTTATATGAAGTCTGCCTGTACCAGGTGCTGAAAAACATCTCCACACCATGATGCCTCCACCTCCAAACTTCACTGTTGGTATGGTGTTTTTGATGGTGTTCTCCCAGTATTTTACTGGCTTGCCCAAATGCTGTGCAGTAAACTTTAAACAAGCTTCAACATGCTTTTTCTTCAACAGTGGAGTCTTGCAAGGTGAGCGGGCATAGAGCCCATGTCAGTTGAGTGCATTACTTATTGTTTTCTTTGAAACAGCAGTACCTGCTGGTTCCAAGGTTGTCATAGCCAGTAGCGGCACTGGGGTTAAGCTCCCAGTGCTCATAAAATGCTCCTTACGGCGTGCGTCTCGAAAAGCCTCTGACAACTAAGTCCAACTCCTAGCCTGCCCTGTGTGGTTTAGTCTCTAAGCCCGGCGGAACTGCTTTTACTAATAGGAGAAGGGGCGAGGGCGGATCTCTGGCGCCTTAAAACCAGATGCTTCGGGTAGATGGTGGCTCGTCAACCTGGGAAGGTAGCCCATCTAGGGGAAGGTAAACCCTGATTTCAAACCTCCGTTGCCTTGCGGCACACCCGGTCACGGGAAAGGCTTCGGGAGTCAACCCTGAGGAAAAATCCGGAGTCGGAGCCCCTAAGGCAGTTCTCTGTTGTGCTGAACATCGTTCTGGCAGCTCCTGCGACGGCGCTGGTGCCAAACTATAGCAGCCCTGCTGTTCCTTTGGATTCATCAGTGACGTGGAGAGGGGGGACATGCTGCATGGGTAACATCTTGTCCTCCATATCTTCCTGCCCAGGCTTGAATCCTACCAACGCCCAACGCTGGAAGGTAGAACACCGGTGCACATCGGCCTGTTCAGCCACAGGCAGTGCTATTCCAGCAGAGTAGACGTTTACGATTCTCTTCCATGGTCATCATAGACCGACGGAGGCCGACGAAGCAGTACCTGCTAACTCCGGGTCTTTCTGGAGCCCTCCACGAGTGGTCTTTGGCTCTTGGATAACTCTTCTGATAATTCTTTTGACTCCTCTGTCAGAAATATTGCGAGGAGCTCCTGGTCGTGGCTGGTTTATGGTAAAATGAAGTTCTTTCCACTTCCGAATGATGGCTCCAACACTGCTCACTGGAACATTTAGTAGTTTAGAAATGCGCCTGTAAACAATACCATCATTATGTCAACAATAAGGTTGTGAAGGTCTAGAAGGAGCTCTGTGCTTCTACCCATCATGAGTTGTTTGTGGGGTGACAATCTGATATTCACAGACCTTTTTAAAGTCTATCAGTCAGGACTTAACCAGCTGAAATTAATTTGCACTGATGGCGAATGGGATGGCTTCCTAAATTCTGATGGATTTCAGCTGGTTTCTTGGCTTTCTATGCCTTTTTGCACCTCTTTTTCTTCATGTGTTCAATACTTGTTCCCTGTGTCATTCCACTTTATTAAATATAACTTGCTTTGTGAACACAGTTGCCTCAATTTCTTTGTATGTATGGATTACTTGGGTTGTTACTGACATCTGGTGAAAATCTCAGGTCAATGGCTCCATCAGAAATATGTTTAATGAGAAAAATGTTGATGTGTTCAATACTTATTTTCCCCGCTGTATCTGATAAAACATCCAAGTGAGGTTATCACAGAATATAGTAACTCCTGGAATTCCTATTGTCAAATCAAATTGTTTAGTTGGACCCAACTTGTATAATAGGAGTTCATTACTAATTGTGTCATGTGTAATCAAAGTATTAAACATTTCTGTTGTTTTTCTGCACCCAGGGAAACACCAGGAGATGCTTGACTGCGTCCAACTTTTGTTATTTCACATCCATGAAGTGTGGGCGAAGATATTCATTCACCGTGGACTCTATTTCAGGGTTGTGCCAAAGCCAGACTAACTCTACTGTTTATGTTCGGACAGGTAACAGATTCTATGCACCCTACATCTTGCATTTTATATTGGATTTCTAAATTTTGCTATATACATATACAGTACCATTCAAAAGTTTGGACACACCAACATGTTCATTTTGAATGAGCAAATTGTCCAAACTTTTGACTGTTACTGTAAATTGAATTTCCATAGTGACTATTCAACTGGGTAGTATCTAGAGTAAATACATTTAGTCATATACATGGTCTGAAGCTTTTTTTTTTTGAAGAAAAAGAATTACTTAAGTAAATTTGGTTGCACTCTCTGAGTTACTTTCAATTTCACTGATTTGAAATGAGTGTAAGTCGAGGCTTTTAGTCAGCAGAAATCATTTAATTATTTGATATTTGATTTCTTTATATAATTTGGACAATTTTGGAGGGAACACGTGGCTAGTTTATATTATTTCCCTTCAACTAACACATCCTAGAGGAAAACTGTCAGAATTTAATGAGTGGTCTCAAGTTTACAAGGAAATAGTTGGGAATTTACAATAAACAGTTGCAGATTTACAAAAACAAAGTACCAAATTAGCTGGAAAAAATACACATTTATGAAGAGAAAATGTTTTGAATTAAAAAACAAGAGACAAGAAAAAACCCTCACAAAATGGCAAGAGTAAAATCACAAGTCACTACTCAAATGGCTTTTTAGTAGATATTTTCTTACTCATAGCTAATTTAAGGGTAGCAACTCTTTCTTATAGTTGAGTAATTTATCAAATTAATGTTTATGGTAATACTTAATATATAATTAATAACTACCCATCTCTGCAAATGTATACCTCAAGTGAGTTAATTTAACTCTTTCAAAAAGCAATATAGACTTTGCACATATCAAACACTGACTGTGAAGATAAAAACAGCATCTATCCATAAAAACATCATTTTCATAGCAAAATTTGCCTTTTTTCTTTAAAAACCTAAGTCTATTCCGGTGGCCCTGCCCCCCTTGCCCTTCCTCCTGGGGCAGGTGCCTGGTTGTCCTGGGGCTGGGTGGCCTGGGGGCATTCATGCTCTGTGGGGGCTACAGGCTGCCCAGGCGATTTGGGGGGTGGGGGCTGTCTTGCTGGCTCATGGTCCTGGGGTGGGACTCTCACACACACGCACACACACACACACACACACACACACACACACATCTATCTGCTCTCTTTCAGGTGTAGATATCAAGCCTGTGCTAAGATCTTCTTAGAAGGAGCAAATATTTCTTCTGTTTTTTGTTCTTTCTCTCTCCCTCACCCCCCACCCCTTTTGACCACTTCATATCCCTTCAATCCCCATTCCCCCCTGTCAGGCCCAGCGTGAGCAAGACAATTTAAATATAATATTAATGTCATTATACAGCAAGATGAGTCTGTACAGTGCATTCAGAAAGTATTCACAGCGCTTCTCTTTTTCCACATTTTATGTTACAGCCTTATTACCTCCGCCAAGGAGGTAATGTCTTTACCGGGGTTTGTTTGTTTGTCTGTTTGTTTGTCTGTCTGTTACCAACATAACTCAAAAAGTTATGAACGGATTTTGATGAAATTTTCAGGAAAGATGTGTAATGGCACGGGGAACAGATGATTAGATTTTGGTGATGATCTGAGCATGCATACCTCCACCAAGGGCTTTGTTTGTATTTGTGAAGCAGGATTACACAAAAACTACTGGATGGATTTGGATGAAATTTTCACCAGAGGTGGTTCTTGGGCTACAGAGGAACCCATTATATTTTGGTGATGATCTGAGAATGCATACCTCAGCTAAGGCTCTTACATTCTCACAGTGTGTTAGCAACAATACTGCAAAACTGATGGACAGACTTTGATGCAATTTTCACCACAAGTGGCTATAGGCCTACTCACAAACCCATTACATTTTGGAGGTGATCCATGAGAAACGGAAGGAGCCTTGGCTGAGATATGCGCTCTATGAGTGCTTTTCTAGTTTCAAAAGGGATTAAATTAATTTTTTTCCTCAAAATTTTACACACAATACCCCACAATGACAATGTGAAAAAAGCTTTTTTTTTAAATTTTTGCAAATTTATTAAAAATAAAAAACTAAGACCCCCTCATAGATCGTCACCTTATCGTGGTGGGGGGGTTTGCATGCCCCAGTGATCCTAGGAGCTATGTTGTCCGGGGCAATTTGCCTCTGATAGGGTCACCCAAGACAAACTGGTCCTGGGTGAAGGGCCAGACTAAGAACGATCCAACAGACTCTTATGATAAATTGTATATCAAGGATTCAGTGTACCCCGCCCGGTATGGGGTTACCGGGGCCCCACCCTGGAGCCAGGCCTGGGGAGGGGGCTTGAAGGCTAGCATCTGGTGGCCGGGTTTCCACCCATGGGACCCGGCCGGGCTCAGCCTGAAGGAGTTACATGGGTCCGCCCTCCAGTGGGCTCACCACCTGCAGGAGGGATCATGGGGGTCCTGTGCTATGTGGATTAGGTGGTGGTCAAAGGCAGAGACCTTGGCGGACTGATCCCAAGCTTTCTAAACTGGCTTTTGGTACGTGGAATGTCACCTCTCTGGTGGGGAAGGAGCCTGAGCTGGTGTACGAGGTTGAGAGATACCGGTTAGATATAGTCGGCCTCACCTCAACACACAGCTCCGGTTCCGGAGAGGGGCTGGAGCTTGGCCTTTTCTGGAGTTGCCCCGGGCGAGAGGCGACGAGCAGGGTGTGGGTATTCTTGTATCCCCCCACCTTGCTGCCTCTATATTGGAGTTTTCCCCGGTGGACAAAAGGGTTGCTTCCCTGCACCTTCGGGTTGGGAAACGGGTCCTAACCATCACTTGTGCCTATGCACCAAATGATGTTTCAGAGTACCCACCCTTTTTGGAGTCTCTGACTGGGGTGCTGGAGGGTGCTCCTCTTGGAGACTCCATTGTCCTACTGGGGGACTTCAATGCGCACGTGGGCGACGACAGTGAAACCTGGAGGGGGGTGATTGGGAGGAACGGCCTGCCCGATCTGAACCCGAGTGGTGTTCAGTTATTGGACTTCTGTGCTAACCACAGTCTGTCTATAACGAACACCATGTTCAAGCATAAGGGTGTCCATATGTGCACCTGGCACCAGGACACCCTAGGTCACCGGTCGATGATCGATTTTGTTATCGTGTCATCATCTGTTCATAATTTTTATGGACAGGATTTCTAGGCACAGCCAGGGAATGGAGGGTGTCATGCTTGGTGACCACAGGATCTCATCTCTGTTGTTTGCAAATGATGTTGTCCTGTTGGCTTCATCCAGCAATGACCTACAGCTCTTGCTGGGATGGTTTTCAGCTGAGTGTGAAGCGGCTAGGATGAGAATCAGCACCTCGAAGTCCGAGTCCATGGTCCTCAGCCGGAAAAAGGTGGATTGTCCTCTCTGGGTTGGGGACAGGCTCCTGCCCCAAGTGGAGGAGTTTAAGTATCTTGGGGTCTTGTTCACGAGTGAGGGGAAAATGGAGCGAGAGATCGACAGACAGATTGGAGCAGCATCTGCAGTGATGCGGACGTTGTACCGGTCTGTTGTGGTGAAGAGGGAGCTTAGTTCTAAGGCAAAGCTGTCGATTTACCAGTCAATCTACGTTCCTACTCTCACCTATGGTCACGAGCTTTGGGTAATGACCGAAAGAACGAGATCGCGGATACAAGTGGCTGAAATGAGCTTTCTCCGTAGGATTGCTGGACTCATCCTCGAGATAGGGTGAGGAGCTCAGTCATCCGGGAGAGGCTCAGAGTAGAACCTCTGCTCCTCCACATTGAAAGGAGTCAGATGAGGTGATATGGGCAACTGATTAGGATGCCTCCTGGACGCCTCCCACTTGAGGTGTTTTGGGCATGTCCCACTGGGAGGAGACCCTGGAGCAGACCCAGGACTCGGTGGAGAGACTATGTCTCCCAGCTGGTCTGGGAACGCCTTGGTATCCTCTCTGAAGAGCTGGAGCAGGGGGCTGGGGAGAGGGAAGTCTGGGCTTCTCTGCTTGAACTGCTGCCTCCGCGACCCGGACCTCCGGAAAAGTGGTAGAAGATGGATGGATGGATAAAAAACTAAGAAATCACATGTACATAAGTATTCACAGCCTTTGCTCAATACTTTGCTGATGCACCTTTGGCAGCAATTACAGCCTCAAGTCTTTTTGAATATGAAAAGATACAAAAGAGACAATGATTATAATTTGAGAGTAGACTTAAACGTTACAAAACCTAAGATACGAACAACTAAGAAAAGTATGTGCATATCTGTCTGTGAGGTGGATTTGTGGAACAGTCTGGAGCTGGAGCTGAAACTATGTACAAACAGAAATCAATTCAAAAATAGGTATAAACATTATTTGCTGAAAGTATATATGTTAGAAGGGTAGTAATTATATGTACAATTCACTATGCTCACTCTGGGACACTATGGAATGGTGGGTGGGACAGTGCTGTGTATATCTGTGTTGTTTGGGGCTGGTTTTGATGTATGGACTGTATGTATGTTGGGATGGGTGGGTGTTAATGTTGATATGTACAAAATATAGTTAATTGCTTATTTGGGGTCTTAAATGTGGTAAATTGTATATATTTCACATGGGTTGTATTTGTGGAAAAGAGGAGTTGGAGTTAATAAGTGTTCACTTCTTCCTTCTCCCTTTTGAGCACAGTACACTGTCACTTTATCGCACTTGTCATTTGTTTTGGGGTTTTTTCACTTTTTTGTTTGAAATAAAGTATCTATCTATCTATCTATCTATGATGCCACAAGCTTGGCACACCTATCTGGGCAGTTTCACCCATTCCTCTTTGCAGCACCTCTCAAGCTCCACCAGGTTGGATGGGAAGCGTTGGTGCACAGCCATTTTCAGATCTCTCCAGAGATGTTCAATTGGATTCAAGTCTGGGCTCTGGCTGGGCCACTCAAGGACATTCACAGAGTTGTCCTGGAGCCACTCCTTTGATATCTTGGCTGTGTGCTTTGGGTTGTTGTCCTGCTGAAAGATGAATTGTCGCCCAGTCTGAGGTCGAGAGTGCTGTGGAGCAGGTTTTCATCCAGGATGTCTCTGTACATTGCTGCATTCATCTTTCCCTCTGTCCTGACTAGTCTCCCAGTTCCTGCTGCTGAAAAATATCCCCACAGCATGATGCTGCCACCACCATTGGCATGTGCCTTTTACTAAGGAGTGGCTTCTGTCTGGCCACTCTACCATACAGGCCTGATTGGTGGATTGCTGGAGAGATGGTTGTCCTTCTGGAAGGTTCTCCTCTCTCCACAGAGGAACACTAGAGCTCTGACAGAGTGACCATCGGGTTCTTGGTCACCTCCCTGACTAAGACCCTTCTCCCCCGATCACTCAGTTTAGACAGCCGGCCAGCTCTTGGAAAAGTCCTGGTGGTTCTGAACTTTTTTCATTTATGGATGATGGAGACAACTGTACTCATTGGGACCTTCAAAGCAGCAGAAATTTTTCTGTACCCTTCCCCAGATTTGTGCCTCAAGACAATCCTGTCTCGGAGGTCTACAGACAATTCCTTTGACTTCATGCTTGGTTTGTGCCCTGACATGCACTGTCAACTGTGCAACCTTATATAGACAGGTGTGTGCCTTTCCAAATCATGTCCAATAAACTGACTTTACCACAGGTGGACTCCAATGAAGCTGTAGAAACATCTCAAGGATGATCAGTGGAAACAGGATGCACCTGAGCTCAATTTTGAGCTTCATGGCAAAGGCTGTGAATACTTATGTACTGTACATGTGATTTCATAGTATTTTTATTTTTTAATAAATTTGTAAAAATCTCAAAAAAAATTCATGTTGTAATTATGTGGTATTGCATGTAAAATTAGAGGGAAAAAATGAATTTAATCCCTTTTGGAATAAGGCTGTAACATCACAAAATGTGGAAAAAGTGAAGCGCTGTGAATACTTTCGAGATGCACTGTAAATACTATTTACATAGCAGAGCTCCTTTTGTCAAAGTAAATCTGTTTGGCACAATAAAAGAAGTAGATATTTGTTCTGCCTGCCAAGCTGCTGGACGGGACAAAAATAATAATAATAAAATCTGAGTCTGTGTTGATTAACTGACTTTTGGAGTCAGCCTCAAGTGACTACTCAAGGAACTGCTGCCTTTGCTTCCCATTTTTAACCAGATGTAACTACTTGACATTATAAAACATGTGGAGCCAAACTGAGATGTTTCCATATTAAAAAAAATTAGTGCACAGTGGTCTTCCAAGTATTACTGCACAAAACAATGTTTAGGTTTTGGAATTCAGTTACATGTATGTATTTTCGTTTTTCCACCACAGCACCCTGTCCACCCCAGAACCTGCAAACATCATCCAGCTGCAGCTCTAACAGACTGCTCAGCACGTGGGACAATGCGGAGGGGGCATTGCGCTACACCGTCGAGGCCCATGGTAACAAGAGAAATAGCACCTACAACTGCAGCTCACTGTCCAGCAGCTGTGTTATGGAGGGGGTGCAATGTGGGGAGCATTTGTCCATCTTCATCAGGGCATTTGATGATCAATGTGCCAGTCCCTACGTGCTGGGGATTCCAGCTGAGACAGGTGAGGAGAACATGCGTGTGTATTGATGTTGCAATGTCATGAACATATAATTTACAGGTGCATGTCAGTAAATTAGAATGTTATCAAAACGTTTATTTATTTCAGTAACTCAATTCATAAAATGAAACTCATATTATGTAGGTTCATTATTCACAGAGTGATACATTTCATGTGTTTATTTCTTTTAATTTTGATGATTATGGTTTATAGCTCATGAAAACCCCAAATTCAGTTTCTCAAAAAATTAGATTACATAAAATTAATGTTAAAAAAATGGATATTTAATAGAAATGTTGGCCGACTGAAAAGTATGTCCATGTGTACACTCAGTACTTGGTCAGGGCTCCTTTTGCATGAATTACTGCACCAATGTGGCGTAGCATGAAGGCGATCAGCCTGTGGTGCTGCTGAGGTGTTATGAAGGCCCAGACTGCTTTGATAGCAGTCTTCAGCATTGTTTGGTCTGGTGTCTCTCATCTTTCTCTTGACAATATTCCATAGATTCTCTATGAGGTTTAGGTTAGAAGAGTTTGCTGGCCAGTGAAGCGCAGTGATTCCATGGTCATTAAACCAGGTTTTGGTACTTTTGCCAGTGTGGGCAGGTGCCAAGTCCTGCTGGAAAATTGAAATCAGCATCTCCATAAAGCTTGTCAGCAGAGGGAAGCATGAAGTGCTCCGAAAGTTTCCTGGTAAACGACTGCGCTGACTTTGGACTTGATAAAACACAGTGGATGCCCTTCCTGACACAACCCTCCCCATTTACCTGGGCTTGGGCCCGGCAGTAGCCGTACACTGGCTTGTGCACCCCCTGTGGCTGGCTTCATGAATATATACAATATATGAGTTTATTTTTTTTAATTGAATTACTCAAATAAATCAACTTTTCAATGACATTCTAATTTATTGAGATGCACCTGTATGTGTTTATCTGTATTGTCACTACATGTTATTTCATGGGTATCTGTGTTGGAAACGTGCATTGAGCTGTCCTGCTAAAAAACAACTCCCCCCCCCCCCAATACTATACTTGAAAGTCCAATATGTGACACTTACCGATATCTAGTGGAAGTTCAGATCACAACCAAGTGAAGTGCTTTCTCCCACCCCACCCCTCTACAAAGTGTGTGGGACAGGAACTCTTTTGCATGACTCTCTTTTGATGCCTCATTCATGGAAGTCGGGGGATAATATTTAATCAGAAAAAAATATTGAAAGAGTAATTACACACACCATTGTTTTAGGATTTCAAAATTTCATGAGACAGAACTTTTAGTTTATCAAAAAAAAAAAAAATCTTCATACCTGCCATTATATGGGGGGCCTGATTTGGCCAGTGATCATAAGTTGAGCATCACTAATGATTACATGAATGTGAAAAGCAAGCTCACTTGACCATACTGAGCAAGTGCTGCTGTGAAGATCCCCCTTCAGCTGTACCCATCTGATCAACAAGTCCACATCAATAATGGTCAGTAAACAAATTGTAAATCTTTTTACTTGAAGTAAATATTTTGGAAGATTTGGATGAAAAAACTGAGATTACCTGGGTTCACCAACCAAATATTTAGATTATTCATTACTTAAATAAATTCATGTGAAAATGTTTCTGTTTTTCACATCTCTGCTTATATGGATTTGCTTTTATATTTTTTTTGTATCTGTTAAATTGATTGGATTTTTGGTGGACACAGTTTACCCAACGGAGCCACATGGGTCCACCCTCCAGTGGGCTCACCACCTGCAGGAGGTGTCATGGGGATCATGGTGCTATGTGAACTGGCCGGCAGTCAGGGCTACTTTGCTCCGACTGCTGCTCCCACGCCCCGGACCCCCGAATAAGCAATAGTGGATGAATGGATGGAGGAATTTTCAACTTGAAAATAAAAAAAATTGACTGAATTGTTATTCTTCTAAGGTGGAATAATTAATTTGTCTCCTCTTCTGCAGCTCCATGCATACCAAAGAATCTAACAGCTACAAAGGAATGTGGAGCAAGTGCCATCAATGTTACGTGGCAAACAGAAACTGATGCACTTTTCTATGTTGCAATGGCAAAGGACAGCAACGGCGTGATTCGTGAATGTAACGCCTTATACAGGACCTGCTTGATCCAAGACTTGACGTGCAGCACCACCTACAACATCAGCGTCTTTGCCTCAAACTTCCTGTGCAACAGCCTCAACAGTGAGACGGTGACCGTAGAAACAGGTGTTGTGAGAAAGCTTCTTCATCTCCTGAGTTGTTTTATTGTGTTTTGAAATGTGTTAGAGTCACAAAAAATGAGGAAATGACTAAAATTCAATTTCTGGCATTTGTATGTCTGCAAATCTAAGACCTACTGCTTTACTTGTACTCTATTTTTGCCATTCCAGCTTCCTGCCCACCAGGTAACCTTCACGCCTCCCTGGACTGTGCAGCCAATCACGCGGTGATTTCATGGAATGGTCAGCCCCATATGAACTCCTACGAAGTCATCATGGAGGATAAAGATGAAGGGGTCCTCACCTGCAACTCCTCTACGACCAGCTGCACAGTACCTGACCTGAAATGTGGTCAGCTTTACACCATCACTGCCATCCACCATGACGGCATCTGTCCCAGCATGCCATCTGATCCCTTCTATATGGAGTCTGGTAGGAAAGCTTCTCACCCCTTTTTCTTTTGTGCTAAAATGCCCCCTTTATTAGCAGGATGCTTCTGAGAGACTAGTGTTAACTGCCAGGGTGATGGTAAAATTGAAAATGTCATGGTCAGAGCCAATCAAAGGCATGTGGTAAAACCTGCCTAACAGACAAAATCTGCCACTATGGGAAAGTCATATCTAACTGGGAAACATTTTTATACTTTAGTGTTAATTGTGATAAGAGTGACCTAAACCTTCTAAATAATACATACTAAAAACACAGCATGTATTTATATTGTATTATATTGATAGTGAGTAATAACAACAAAACTGTCTTCTGGTGTTCACCAAAGACATGCAATTCTGTTCTCATTACTGTGTAACATTTGTGCAACAACCACAGTGCAATAGTACAGTGGCCTAGAGTGTTCACTGTTGCACTGCAACTTAGTAATGCATTGTAGCTTAAAGAAACAACTCAAATAAAGAAAACATCTTCAAGATGGGAAGCTGCAGGTGCTGCAAAAAGTCACAAGACTTGCAAATAAATAAATGCACTGCAAATACTCAAAACATAACAGAACTGACTCTGACACATGGATGGACCATAAGCTCTGGCACTTCTACTCTTACAAGTAGGGTTGCCAACTTTCTCACAGCCAAATAAGGGACACAGGGTTTTAATTATTGCTCGGTGCTACGATGCTGTGGACATTAGTGTTGTCATAATACTGGGATTTTTTTTTTACCTTGATAATACCTTAAAAAATACTGGTATTCAATGTCATGTTTAACACTACAAGAAAAAAAAAATCCCACACTATATACCTAGAAATTTCAGATTTTACAGAATACAAAATCCCGGTTTAAAAATATGTAATAGCTATGTTTTAATAATGGATTGAACCATGAAGACACTGGAGGCAAGGTGGGTAAAGTGTCTTGCCCAAGGACACAACAGCAAGGTGGGGGGAGTGGGATTTGAACCATCAACCCTCCAGTTATTGGGCGACCTGCTCTACCTCCTGAGCCACTACAGCCTCATTTTTATTTCTCTTTGAGAAATAATGCAACTTTGAGCTAGAAAACACAACTACACTGAAAAAACTCAAATATAAGTAAAACGAAATAAATGAAGACTATTTATGCTTGTTTTTTGTCTGACAAGATATTTATTCTTGCTGTGCAGTTTATGTGTAAGAACATTTTACATGCTTTCCAATAGTTTTAACTTGTTTTATGCAATTTAATAAGTCAAATTTTCTTGCTCTGTTGGCAGATAATTTTACTTAAAAAAAGAATTTTTGACAATAGATAATTCTAGTTAAAATTAGAAAAAAATATCTAAGATAAGATAAGATAAGCCTTTATTAGTCCCACAATGGGGAAATTCCAGGATTGCAACAGCACAGGGATAGCAGCACTCAGAGCAACAATCAGAAGGCAAGAAAAAAAGCAAGAGCAGCTAATATACATATGTACATATTACTATAAATATATATATATATATATATATATATATATATATATACAGACACACAGTGCAGAGCATTGTAGCTGGATGGAATAAATATATGAGTATATAAACACACAGTGCGGAGCATTGTAGCTAGATGAAATAAATATGTAAATATATAAACACACACAGTGCAGAGCATTGTTGCTAGATGGGATGAAACAGCATAACCCTCTACTTAGTTATCCTACATGGTATGATTATGTGCCCATACATATTCTCACCCTCCATAGCGACCGGTATTTTCCTAGTTGTATGCCGGAGGGGACCATTGTGTAAGTCTATTGCATCTTTTGCATTCAAAACTATTAGGTTGTTACGTCTTTTTGCTATCTCTGCGAGCAGCCCTGCTTAGGTTGTACAGTCTGACAGCCGTTGGTAGGAAGGACCTGTGAAACCTCTCAGTTGTGCACCTGGGAGAGGTTTCGCAGGTCCTTCCTACCAATATCTGCCCACAAAGTAAGATTAAACTGCATAAAACAAATAAAAACTTTCATAAAGCAAGCACAATCTTACAGAAAACTGCACAACAAAAATAAACTCTTGTCAAAATTATCTTGTGTGAAAAACACAAGCATAAAGCCTTGATTTATGATATTTTAGCTTACTGAGATTTCCCTTTTTACAGTGTGACAGATTCTGCCTCCGGCATAAAATTACATCAGTGAAGTATTCCTGATTCAAACAATACACAATTGCATAAAAACCTGCACAGGTGGCTGGAAAGCACTGCAAATAGCATGTCTTACCTTTTTTTTAGAAATGCTTTCTTCTGGTCTTTAAAGAAAAATCCTTCATTACGTCCTTTAAGTCCAGCTCACGAACACTGTCATACTCTATGGATGCATGCTTGATCCAGTTTACCTTTTACCAAGTTCAGAATCCACTGACCCACGCACATCTGTCTGATGTAAGCAGTCAGGGCCTTTCTTTGCCCTTCTCCTCCAGGTGAGTGCTTTATTGGCCCATCTGTCTCCTCGGTGCAGTAATTAGCCGCTTCCTCCACTCGATGCTCCAGTTTAGAAAAATCCTTTATGCTTCAGGATTTTTTGAGCAATTTATTTTCCCTAAGCTTTTTTCCTCTCAATAATTTTATGAGCGCCACTTTCAAACTTTTTTCTCGACATTTTGACCAAGCTAATTACTTCTTACCTCTCACTGGCACTTGCATAGTCACATGTCAAAACAATTCCTCTGATAGGCTATAGTTACGTGGTACCCATGTAAGGCACTTGTAAATTAGACCAATCAGCAGCCACACATGAAAATCAAGTGATGGGCATAGAATTTGACCAATTAACAACAATGCAATCTTTTTCATTGGTTCATGATAGGCTCTGATCTACGTAGGCCCCTGGGCTTCAGCACAGCCTAGCCTGTTCATTAAGGCAGCCTTGAATATACGGGACAACGCACATCCTGCTTGGGACAAACATATTTAGCCTAATAAATGGGACGTCCCAGCTAAACCGGGACAGTTGGCAACCCTACTTACAAGTTATCTGATTTTAGCAACCTCTTTTATCTACAGAAGTTGTGGTGCAACTAAAACGTTTGTGTGCTTCAGATGATAGATTTGTAGGCTAATAGCATACGACTAAGGCTAGGCTAACATGTTTCTACAGTATGTATTTCATCATTTTATTGGGTCTCCAGAGTCAATTCCAGTGTAGGAGTGTACCCCGCCCCGTATTTGCAAGTCTTGAGACTTTTTGCCACATCTGTGTGTTGCCATTTTGATGAAGACGTTTTCTTAATTTGTTTTTACGTTGTCTTGAAATTGTTTTCCTTAAAGATGCACTTCAGTGGCTATAAATTTTCTCTAAAAAATAAATCTACATTGTATAAAATACTATCTTATGCCCACATATGCCACATAAAAACCTTTCATTGTCTTAGAGTTTCGTGTCAAAATCTTTGCTCCCCCCCTCCTTCAAACGCCAGAATCAGAATGACTAGGCCCAACCACATACCACAAGGCTAACCATGGCTAGCACT
The DNA here is from genome assembly GCA_020510985.1 of Pholidichthys leucotaenia. Lineage (NCBI taxonomy): Eukaryota > Metazoa > Chordata > Actinopteri > Cichliformes > Pholidichthyidae > Pholidichthys > Pholidichthys leucotaenia. The sequence goes on along the minus strand of CM035839.1, from coordinate 294,046,650 downwards.
ACATTAAACAGCATAAATCATGTGATAAAAAGACTTACTGGTTGAAGGACATGCCCAGTTGTCTGCACAGTGGCCCAGGATAATGACTGAAACAGCATCAGTCTTTAAAAGCAGTTTAATGGTAAAACCCATCTTAATTTGGGTCAAGTTTTCAAAGCAGCTGCCCAAAAATGCTAACTGGCCACGGAGGCTAACTTCATTTAGGCCAGAGAGGCCTGACTGGCTTAACACTACAGATGTCGTGCCTTTTTCAGGGGGCGGAGCTTAAGTGAAACTTTAAAGCAAAAAAAAAATACAGACAGGAGACATTTGCGTGATTTTGCTCTTGATATATCTTGTGTCATAAATGCATGTCACAGACATGTTAACAGGAAAAAAAACTTGATTTTTGGCAGTATCACTTTAAGTTTCAGTGCATTGAGCTCTCTGGGCACTGCATAATAGGGCATTCTACAACAGTTATTCAATTGCTAAAACACTTGCACCTTTTTCATGTTTTCACTGTTTATAATACATACATTTTGTATAGCGTGCATACTTACAGTCTTGGTTGGGGCAAGTTTTGTTGAGATAGCAAAATGTGATGCACGCCACTGTTATTAAGTGTGATTTCCTGATAGTGGACGAAAATGTAAATCAGTCATTCTGTGAAAAGATTTTACTTACAGAGAAGCTCCCCTGGATTTCTTTGTGACAATCTGCTTGATTTTCAAAATTTCTTCCTTTTGAGACAATCGGTCTGAAGTCCAAGCTGTTCACGTGTGATTCTGTAGCCTATTGACTATTGACACCTGTTTTTCTAAAGACAGGAAAGGGAGAGCAAAGCAGTGTTAATGCCAAAATAAACTTCTATTAATTTAGATAATGTGGATCAGGCTTTCACAAGTTTCTCTTTTTTGACTTAAACTACTGACTCACCGTCATCACTTAATTTCAGATTAGGTGGTGAAATACTGCATACTTGCGTACTTTTGCCCCTTTAAAGATACTGTATGTAATCATGGATAATTTTCTTTTTTCTGCACTTGTGTGAAAATATGACATTTTAGATTGTATTTACACACAAAATTCAGTCCTCAAGATGGTTCTGTAGATCAGATCTGATATAAGCAGTTAATTTACAAACAATACAGACGGTTAACATAAAGGGGTTTTTTTTGTCAATCAAATCCCCAGCCTATCGCTAAACTTTTTCCCTCCACCCAACCCTCTTCTCATTACCCAGTTCAATGTGGGCCAGTCAACCTGCAAGCTAATGTCGCTTGTGGATCTGGTGTTGTGTACATCACCTGGAACGCAACCAAAGACATAGAAGGCTACATCATCCAAATCTCAGACGGTGGCGACGACCTGAGTTTTCTGACCGCAGAACCTGACCTGAATGTCACCACACTGGAGTGTGGGTGGGAGTACACGGTGCAGGTGAAGTCCATTACTGCGAGCTGTGTCAGTGTTCCCTCAGTCATACACTTCAAGGAAGGTAAGAAAACTTAAACCTGTAGGAGATACTGTATATTCACTTCTCATCGACACAAGTGTGCATTTGTGAAGAATTCTGACATTTCATTCTGTGTGTCATGGTGTAATATTGTATTAAGGAAAAATGCTCCTAGACAAATCTGAATGCAATAAGCTGATCAGAAGGTTTCCCTTTCCCAGTGCCATGTGCACCCACCAATATTACGACTAGAAGAAGCTGTGACCAGAATTTTGTAGATGTGCTGTGGCAAGCAAGCCGTGGTGCCATATCTTACAACGTCACTGCTGTGGACGAAGATGGCAACAGCCTGCAGTGCGCGTCCAGTGAGCTGTCCTGCAGGCTGCAGGGAATCACATGTGGTCACGTTTACAGCGTCACTGTGGTTGCTGTGGCCGAGAGCTGTAGCAGCATGAAGAGTCCTGCACTGGTACTACCCATAGGTACGCATCAACAAAAATATGAGTTCTGTTACTCTGCGAACTACGCTGACTGAACAGCTCATACCATCCATGGTTTTCCTCTGCAGAACCCTGCCCGTCCTCTCAGCTGACTGTCTCAGTGAACTGTATCAGTAACTCAGCCAAGTTAACCTGGAACAGCAGTAGAAATGCAGTGTCCTACACTGGCAAAGCAGTGAGTGCAGATGGGCACTATGTGATCTGTGACACAGTAGCGGAACTCAGTTGTTATTTGGAGGATCTGCACTGTGGCAAAGAGTACACGTTCACTGTGTCAGCCTCAGACGGTTCCTGTCAAAGCCCGGAGAGCAAACCAGTCATCGACACAACCGGTGAGAGACCCAAACACCTCGGATATATTATGGTTTACTCTTTGTTTTTTCATCCCATTTATTTCAGTCTCAAACATTCACTCTACCTTCATTTTATTACTATAACTTTCCCTTGTCTGATAGGGATTAGGGTTACACTGATGTGTCATTTTAACGTTTGTATCAAAGTTAATTTCACTGACTAAAATTGACTAAAATTATTTTATCAGCTAAAGCTAGAAATTAAACTAAAATTAACATTTTTACATGTTACTTTTGACACCTAATTTTAGCTGAGATTTAGTCTTGTTTAGTCTTAGTCATAGTTAGTTTTAGTTTTATATTAGTCTGTTCATTATCAGTGGTTTTAGTCTAGTTTTAGTTAACAAAATTTTTTGACGAAATCAACACTGGATTAGCCGATATTTACTTTATTGACTGATGGCATACTGGCAAATAAGGTAACATTCACAGATGGCAGTAGCCAGTGGTTATCTGCTGTGTTCTTTGTCATGTGAAAGGTTATAATTAAAGCTGATTCATATATTAGTATCAGTTTCAGTTATCTTTTTATAATGCATATCAAATAGTTGACAAAAGAAGCAAAAATAAAACAAACAACTGGTTTTGGCTGTTGGTCAAATCGGCACTGGAACAAAATCTCATCAGCAGTGGGTCCCTATCCCTAGTCGCCCAACTATGGCGCACAAATGAAATTAATAACTGCTTATGATTCTGCAACAGGTGAAGAAATGTTCACATAAACAAAATGGCAAAGACAGCTAGATGCAAGCTTTGTATGTTACTGATAAATGTTTTGTTAAAGTCTTAGATTGCATTTCAAACTCTTTTTTGTACAATATCTCTACACTGCACTTTTTCATCATTCTGTATTATACTATAATTGAGTCGAACTCTTTGCCTCGTCCCAGCTCCATGTGCTGTTCAGGATGTGCTCGCCAGCTTCAGCTGCACTACCAACGTGCTAACCGTCAGCTGGGTCCCCGGAGCCATGCCCGTTAACTACAGCACCACCGCCGTGGCCTCAAACGGGAGCTCACTTTGGTGCCTGTCTGAGGATCAAAGCTGCACGATGACTGATTTAGAGTGTGGTCAGCACTATGATGTGACGGTCACGCCACACAGTAGTACATGTGAAGGACCCAGCAGTGTTCCGGAAACTGTAAAGTCAGGTACGTGTTTTAACCAGCGGGCAGCAACTTCCATGGAAAGACCCGTTTTGATTAATTTTGCGTAGGGAGCCACAAACAGCTGAGCTATAAGTAAAAACATGCCTATTAGCATATGTAATAGGTGAGATTTTCCATTGAGATACACTGTGTTTCAATCAAATGTTTGCAATTTTCTTATTTCCAGTAAATTTAGCACCTTTTTTTAACTTAACATCCCAAGGCAGTTGCGAAGTGCTGTGATCACTCTTTCCTTGTGTCTGTTTTTCTGCTGCTTTAAAAAAAAATGAAGGTCCAGCAGGGGGCAATGTTTGCTTTCGCTAGTATTTTTTTCCTAGTAAATTTGTGACACATTTCCTTGTGGTTTTGCTACTTTTATTCTTCTAAGGTCACAACTTTTTTTGTGTAAATAGGCAACTTTTACTCTTCTAAATTTGTGACTTTTTACCCGTCTGGTTTTGAATTTATTCCTGAATTTTTTTCTCTTAAATTTCAATATTTTTTGTAAATTTAACATTTTTTTCTGATAACCCTGCAGTATATATATATATATATTTTTTTTTTAATAAATTTTATAAATTTGTGAGCTTTCCTTTTTGTGTTAGAACTTCATCAAGGCACTATGGGCCCAAGATCCACATTTGGCTCCATAACTGCAGGCTGCAGACGCCCATTTGTAGTAGTGATTAGTTTATTTTAGACCGGAGTAGTGGCCTACTTGATACAGCATCGGTTGTGGGTTCAAGTTCCAGCCAGGTCATACCAAAGACCATATAAAAATAGTACTTCCCGCGTTCTAGCTTGGTGCTCAGCGTAATAGAATGGGGGAAGGAGAAGTTGTTTGTGACGGCGCCTTGCATGGCAGCGACCCCTCTGATTCTAGATGTGATTAACATTGTAGATAGGAGAAACGTAATTTTGTTCTACTGTACTGGATTGGCTGTATGGACTGAATGATAATGGAGTTGGCTGCTTCTTCTTCATGTCACAGTCTCTCCTGATTGTGTTTCTTTCCTCCTTCCTCGTGTCTCCTCACCAGCATCATTTCTGTTTCAGTTCCCTGTGTTCCTATGAATGTCCAACATGCTCTGGAGTGTTCCACAAACGAGCTGCAAGTATCCTGGGACGCAGCTGCCGGTGCGTTGTCCTATACCTCCACACTGGAGAGAGCAGGAAGTGTGCCTGCTTCATGTAACACACCATCCCAAACCTGCGTCTTCAGTGGTCTGCAGTGTGCTCAGACATATATGCTCAGCCTGGCGGCAGTCAGCGGCGAGTGCAACAGCTCAAAAAGCATGATGATCTCAGTAATAACAGGTAAAATGTACATTTTTGGTATGGACTAAGTCAGGGTTTATTTTTGGGCAAATTGAAAAGCCAAAATAAAATAATCGAGCTGTGTTCCTGCTATTTTTACTGAGTCTCAGAAATACTGCATTAAGAAATACTGTATGTCTACTTTTAAATATAGTTTCCCAGTTGTGCAACAACCAATAACTGCAAAACTGTTGCATTGGGAAGCCTTTTGTACACAGTTAATCCACACATAAAGACATGGGGCTATAAATACAGTATACACCAATATGAGGTGACACAAATAAGACACACAATCCATTAGACAGAATTAAACAGAAATGTTAAAGCAGTAAATAGATAATTTATAAAAATACAAAGATCATGGAGCTTTTCGCACAGATACTGTCTTATAATTATCAAGTACTGGTGTATCATGAAGCCCCCACTATTGAGATACTTTTGTGTCATAAGTTACTCTGTAATTTCTAACCATATTTCTAAGCATATCAACATGAACCACCTCATAAATGCCATAAAACTTGACTTTTTAAAAAAGCTTTTGAAAAGTACTAGTAGCCAACTGGTTGAGTCACAGCAGCTACAGTGAATTAGAAGCAGATGAAGTCATAATATCCATACCATCTACTTTAACCTCCAGCACCCTGTGACCCAACACATGTGTTTCCTTCTCTGGACTGCGCCACCGGTGTGGTGACGGTCACGTGGCAGGCCAGTGCCGGAGCAAATTACTACACAGTCGTTGCTGAGGCCAGCGGATACGTTGACTCGTGTAACTCCACCGGTACATCCTGTGCACTGAACCAGATGCAGTGTGGGGAAGACTACATTATCACAGTGCTGGCCAGGGATGCAAAGTGCAACAGTTCCATGCTCGCCAAAACCAGCATAACAACAGGTAAAGAAGGGGCACAAGAGGTTTTCAAGTTGTAGTGTGCTGACAAACAGGGCTTTTCTAACCCTAAAGTATGTGTCTGGTGTCCAGCCCCCTGCGCTCCAGTGATAGAGGACCACTCCCTCAACTGTACCTCGAACCACGCCGTGGTCACCTGGGTCAGGGATGAGGACGCGCTAAGTGTCACTATCAATGCGGTCTCCAGCCAAGGAGTCTTCCAGCACTGCAGTTCCTCCTCCAGCAACAACAGCTGTGTTCTACACCTGCTGTGTGGCCAGGTCTACACCGTCAACGCTGTTGCACAAGGAATCTGGTGTCAGAGCAACCGCAGCGCTGATGTTAAGATTGTCACCGGTATGTCACCAGTTAGAGAATCTTTTTTCTTTTGAAGAAAAATACATATTTTGAAAAAACAAAAAATGTATTAGTTATTTTAGATTGTTTTTGCAAAAATAATATAAGAAAATGTACTATTTTACACAGATACAGTGTTCAATATATTGTGCCTTTTCAGGGAAAAAAAATCAAGATGTGGTTGATTTATTCCATTTTTCTTTTTCAGTTATTTTCAGGTTAGAGCTTGAAGATCTGAAGATTTATTTTGTAAATTTCTTATTAATTAATCAGTGCACAAGGCTAAGCTGCATAGTTCTGCCATAGACCAAATTCAAAAACAGATATAGCCTTCTGATGTGCAATGTGAGGCCACTGCAGAGCTGCATTCTATCTAACGTCCATTAGGTGGCATCATGCATAGCTGCCAAAGAAGTCCAAGTCACAGGAATGGTCCACACGGGGACAGCATTTACGCATCATGACACTTATCATACTAAAATACATTTATGACAGTTTTATAAATTTGATCCCAATTAGGTAAATAAACCAGAGAGCGTCTGATTGGTTCCTGTGTTGTAATTATATGTCACTACTCCATTGCCTGTAGAAAGCAAGAATCCCTTTAGAAAACCAGTAGCCCAATTAGCCTTTATATAGCCAAATGTAGTCTATCATTGAAAGTGGGACACAGAGGTGTATGGGTAGGCAGCAGCTCCGTTCCCACTGCCAGAAATCAGGAACCAAATGAGGGGGCCAAGAACTTCTAGGGCTGTTCCTGTATATGTATGCTGTATTTGTTGGTGAGGTAATCATCTGACAGTTTAGGCCCAATGCAGCACATAAAATACTTTAAATTCATCCACAAATGATTATGCAATAAATAAATGTAGAGTGTAAGGGACCAACTTGCCACCATCGTTGTCTAATAATCGTGGAGAGGAACCAATCGATTAAATGGCACACACCGCACGAGTAGCACCAGCGGGCATTGCACCTGTGGCTGGCCGACAGTGTGGACTCACTGTCATGCTGCAAACAGCCCGAGCTGCTGGTCCTGTGCCTTGCCTCTCCGTTGTTTCTGCTACCCTGGTGCATATGTGGCTGCAAATGTTTCTCCCAAATCACAACCATACTTCTAGAAGCCTGGGCATGTTGCACTGGAGGAGACGGGGCGATGGCTAAACTTTTAACAATAATAATTGCATATTTTGTCTAGACAACAACATACTTGGGGATGCACACTCTCGTAACATCAGCAAAACATGTGAGAACAGTTCTAAAGTGATGTGAGAAACAGACACACAGACGGACGTTCCTTGCATTTATGGATAGATTAGCCAGCAGGAGAACACTTTTGCTCACTCATCGATTCTGTTTTAAAAACATCAACATGCTTCAAGCTTTTGGCTTCATATTGGGACCTCATAAACCAGTGGGTGGCGTCACGATAGCTTTTACAATTACAGTTTATGGGTCCTGCAAAAATAAGACGGCTGATCATCCATGTTAAAAATCTGAAGCTTCGGAAGGATTTCCTCTTCACTGTAGCACTCAGTTGGCCTGCTGTGTATTGTAGTAATATTAGTAGTATAATGAGGACTGTAACCGGAGTGGTGGCCTAGTGATAGAACACGCACCCCACAGCTGGGTCATACCAAAGACCATAAAAATGGTGCTTCCTGCCTTCTAGCTTGGTGCTCAGCATAATAGAATGGGGAAAGTAAAGTTGGTTACCCAGCCACAGCAAAAGGGCCAAAAGCCAGTGTACTCCTAGTGCCAGTCCCAAGCCCAAGTAAATGGGAAGGTTTGCATCAGGAAGGGTATCTGGCTTAAAATCCTGGCCAAATCCACTGCGGTAACCCCTAATAGAGGGCAGCTGAAAGAAGAATTATAATGAGACCTAGGAAAAGGAAGATCAAGCCATTGATTGGTTACCTCACAGTTACATTTTCAAATTCAAAATTTTGTTTTCATCGTTTTATAATGACACTTTACCCTTTTGTCACTGGTCTAATGCTGGTCAAATTTTCTCTCCCAGCTCCATGTACACCTGCCAACGTGGGCCACAACTACTTCTGTGAAAATAGCACTGCCATTATAAGTTGGGAGGAGACTGGGCACAGCGAGAGCTTTTACGTCCATGCCCAGTCTGGAAACCACACTGTCTCCTGCAACCACACTGACACTTTCTGCTCTCTGCCGCCATTGCTGTGTGGACGCTGGTATGACGTGGAAGTGACGGCCATGGCGGACCGCTGCAATAGCGGTGTGCCTGGTGTCATGCAAATACAGACTGGTAAGAGCAAGAAAGAGGAGTGTACAGGTGATGGGTAACACAAAGAAAATGTCTTCTGATTATCTCAAAAACACTGAAAAGAAGCAGTAAGTAAACAAAGTAGCCCAAAGGTCTTCTACAGTATTAGGCACGCACAGAAAAATGCTGAAACAAGGCTGAGCCAAAGGATCCTGAATCCAAATCAGTCAAAGCTGCCTTTGTTTTATTAATGTTAAAATATTGGTATTGTTTGGTTTATTTAAAAAGTAAGCAAGTTCACCCCGAAACTAATGGAAGTCAACTGATGTCTCGCCATGGTTTCAGATAACTCTAAAGCCTCAGAATTGTTAGTAATGTTGTGAAATTCTCCGGTTCCGGTTCCGCCGGACCGGCGGCGCCACACGAGTCGGCTGCCTGTTGCAACAGCCTTTTTTTTTATCTTCCTTCTTCTTTCTACACCTTTCACTCTGTATATATATCACGGACGCACGGATCGCCCCGGAGATCTCCCGGGTCGGCGGATGGAGCCACTGTTTGCAGCGGGAGACGTTGCAGCGGGGAGGAGCTGGTGTTAGCTAGCACTTGGCCACCGCCCGGTGCTAATGGGAAACTCGACATACCGGGAGCTGTAGCGAAAATGACGCGGGTGGCGGGCTGAAGTTTAGGCGGCGTGCAAGAAATATAAGACAGAATAATAAAGAGCGATGGCAAGAACCAAGCAGACCGCCCGTAACATCTACTGGAGGAAGAAGCCCCCCAGGAGGCAGCTAGCCACCAGGGCTGCTCGGAGGGGTGCTCCGGCCACCGGCGGAGTGAAGAGGCCTCGCCGTCACAGGCCCGTGGCTCTGAGAGAGATCCATCACTACCAGAAATCCACGGAGCTGCTCATCCGTAAGCTGCCCATCCAGCGCCTGGTGAGGGAGATCGCTCAGGACTTCAAGACCGACCTGCGCTTCCTGAGCTTCACCGTCATGGCTCTGCAGGAGACCAGAGAGGCCTACCTGGTGGGTCTCTTCTTCGTCAAGAGGGTCACCATCATGCCCAAAGACTTCCAGCTGGCCAGCCGCATCCGCGGAGAGAGGACTTTCTGCTGCACATTCACCAACCACATTGCTCCGCACTGTGTGTCTATATATATATTTATAGTAATATGTACATATGTTTACTAGATGTTCTTGTTTTTCTTTTCTTGCCTTCTGATTATTACTCTGAGTGTTGCTATCCCTGTGCTGTTGCAATCCTGGAATTTCCCCATTGTGGGACTAATAAAGGCTTATCTTATCTTATCTTTGAGTGGTCTTTGTGACTAGAAAAGCGCTATATAAGTGCAGGTTAGTTAGTTAGTTAGTTATCTTAAATGTAAAAGAAAAAAAAAGAGCAACGCAGAAAACTTCAGAAAATTTCAAGTGAACTATTGTCAATTGGCAACCGATATTCAGTTTTTTTTCTCCATAAATGCCCATGTGAAAGAAGCTATTGCCATGAGCCAATATTAAAAGTGACAGCAAAGTTTATAAATGTAAAATCTGAAGGCTGACTGTATTATTAATCTGATTTCACCACAATGCAGTTTTAGAATAGATTTTCAAACCACTGTAAGAAATTAACTTTTTTCAGTACCAATATCCTCTTCTGGATCGTTCTTTTCTAGCACTCAAACTTACAAACACTCTGTGCCAGTATCACGTTGATGCACAATGTGAAGGTAAAACGGGAGTTAAGTCATACAACCACACGTTCACTGCCCCGCTTGAGTGGTCAGCAGAGCAGTGTGGGAGGAATGTTTGACGTGTGGAAGCACAACAAGCAGAAACAAGCATTTATATAGTGGAAATGTACAGCACTGATGTGGTTACTCAGTATCATGAGCACTCAAACTGGGATGCTTGGATGAGGTTTGAAAAAAGTCGGATAGTGCATACCTCAATTATAATATACTGAATTATAATGTCTATGATGCTTTTTGCCATTAAGTCAAGTTTTTTTAAATGGAAACTGCCTTTAAACTGGTAATTTTAACACTATGGATTTTGGTCAATTCCGTTTCATTGTATGTATTTTGCTTGCTTCATTTTCATTTAGAAGGCTACTGATAACTCAGATATATTTTATTAAGAGTTTAAAACATATTTCAGTGTATCATTCATCCATGTGTTTTTTTTCCTGCCCCTTTCAAAATCTTAAGCCTGCCCCTAAAGACTCAGTGTTGCTTCTTCATTTGTTTTCCCATCAGCCCCCTGTGCTCCGGTAAACGTCAGTGCTTCCCTTGTGTGTGAGGACAACACTGGGGAGGTGAGCTGGGAACCCAGACCAGGTATAGCGTCCTACAGTGTGTTGGCGAAAGGCAAAGATGGTGACGTCAAAGAGTGCACGTCAAACGGCTCCAGTTGTCAGCTGCCCAACATGCACTGCTCTACAACTTACACCATCACCGTCACCCCTTACTCCAACAGCTGCAAGGGCGAGGAAAGCAGCACTTACACATATGTTTCAGGTGAGAAGGAAAGTAAAAAGGCACATGGATACAGCTGGAATACTGTATATATATGTACTAACATTGATACCCGTTGAACACGGCATGCAGTGTTTAATCCTGGTGCTCTCAAGGTTATCATGTGAGGCAGCGTACAAAAAAATCCAAGTTGACCATTGATCTCTAATATTGGTTCAAAAGTACAAAGATGAGTGCTGAACCACTGGTCATTTGAATCCATCAAGGTTTACCTAACATCATTTTGGGACATCCCAGCAAGCTCCACACAGCAGAAAACACATTTGACCTTTGGCCCTAGTCAAGAGGTCATCCAAGGTTAATGGTCAACTACACCATATCTGCTGACCAACTTGGCACCTCCCTGGAATTAGGTGGGTGTTAGAATAATTTTGAGCTTAAATTATTCAAAGTCAAAAAATCAGTTGGATTTATGTACATTTATTTAACCTCAAATGGCCATCTTGAGGGACAGATTACAAAGCATGGCATTCAGACACACCTAGAATCTCTAAAGGATTCATTTCTTTATGTCTGATATATACTGTATATAGGTAGGAGAAAGGAGAGGGAAGATGAGGATAAAGGGAGGAACAGAACGGGACAGTCCTGATAATCAAAGCTTATCCGGGGAAACGTCACAGACACTCTGGAGACATGGGGTCGTGGAGACATGCACATGAGGTCCATAAAACTAACAGAATGTCTATATACCTAATCTATAGAACAGATCTATATAGCCTGAGGAGTTCCTGTGCATTCCTATGACCCAAAACTGGACATGTCAAAGAGATTATAAGAGTGGCTTAGATCATTCTGTATGTCATAAACAGCTCTCACGAGCCATTAAGGGGACGCTATAGGCAACCGATGAGTTTGCGTTTCTTTATTAACAAAGGACTCAAAATATACAAATAAAGTAAAGAGCCACGAGGGGCAAAAACATGCTCATAACTCAGAATAGCACTCCAACCTGGGTGAAAGGCTAGGAAGACAGCGAGGGCGGAAAACAAGCTGAACAGTAGCACTTACTGAAGGGCGAAGAGCAGAGACAACGAGGAGACTGGAGTTGGACGTAGGAACCCCAGTCGCGGAAACACGATGTACGTCTTTCCTTTGTTAAGTCGCAGCAAGGAGTCATTCTCAGCTGCTCCCTTAAATGGGGGACAGGAACCAATCAGAAGCGGGGAAGGTAATTAATAATAATAACAGACAGCTGTCCCGGAGCAGCTGTGCTTGACAGCCGGAAGTCTGCTGAGATGCTGTCAATACTACGAGCCTCGGAGGAGGCCGTAAGACCAGGCCCGGAATGGGGTGGAACTGGAGGAAAACTGGACAACCAGAGCGCGGATAACAATCAGCGCTCAGATGTGACACCATACGCATGTACTGATCCTGTACTGATCTTCAGTCTGAACTCTCTGAAATTGCTCACAGAAACATGCCAAGAATATATGAACTTATTTCACATGGAATGCACATATAAACATTAAACATGACATATGAAAGGTATGATACTTCTCAAATATAATAATACATTATTAATATCAATAATAATGTAGATAATATAAAATTTTTCTATCAGTCGGTCAAAACAAATACATAGCTTATGTTGACCTTTCACATGGCCAAGCAGTCAGCCAAGGTCAAAGGTGAAGCGCACCACACCTACTGGTCCAGCCACATACCCCCTGGGGTGTATGAGGGTCCCAGTCACTAAGCAGCCTGAGTGGACTTTTTGACCTTTGAGATGGTGATGAGGTCAGAGAGACCTTGCCTGTGTCAGAGGAGAATGATCTGGAGTACAGGAGGGTCATCTCTAACTTCATCATCTGGTGTGAGCTCAGCCACCTTCACATCAGCTCCAGCAAGACAAAGGAGATGGTGGTTGACTTTAGGAGGAAACCATCAACAACTGCACCGGTAAATATCCATGGTCTGGACATTGAGGTGGTGGATAGTTACAAATTCCTGGGTGTTCTCCTCAATTATAAATTGGACTGGTCAGATAACTCCCAAGCTCCGTACAAAAAGGGCCAAAGTCGGCTCCCTCTGTTGGACAGACTGAGGTCATTTGGGGTTTACAGGTCATTATTAAGGACTTTCTACAACACTGTGGTGGCCTCTGCAATTTTTATGCAGTCGTTTGCTGGTGTGGCGGTAGCATGGAGAGGGACAGGAAATGTTTGAACAGATTGGTCAAGAGGGCGAGTTCTGCCCTGGCTGGTCCTCTGGACTCCACTGAGGTGGTAGGGGAGAGAAGGATGTTAGCTAAGCTAATGTCCGTTATGGACAACACCTCTCATCCCCCACATGAGTCTGTGAAGGCCCTGAGCAGCTCCTTTAGTAGTGGACTGTTACAGCCACTGTGTAGGAATGAACGTTACCATAGGCCCTTCATCCCGACGGCAGTTACACTATACAATACATGCATAGGATAAATACTTGTTATAAAACATGCATGTATGTATATTATTCTCACTGATGCATTTTTTAGTCTATTTTTATTTTATATAGTACAATTTGTACATATTTTAAGTACTGCTGATCTTGTATATTTTAGTAGTTTTTTTTAATTGCATTTATTCTCTGGTCTTCTTCTGTTTTTTTTCCTGATCTCTGTGCTGCTGTAGCAAATGAATTTCCCCAGTGTGGGATTGATAAAGACTTATCTTAACACACCCTTCCGGTTGTGAGGGGATGCTTTGTGAAAAAACCCCAAAACAGAATTGACCTTTTGACCCGCAAAAGTAGTGGTGGCCTAATTTTTAAGGATGTGAATTGGTGACTGGAGGGTCGCCGGTTCAATCCCTGGACCAGCAGGATCAGATCTGGGTGGGACAGATGGCATAGCAGCATTTGCCCAACCCTCCTTAACCCCGCTGTGGTGCCCTTGAGCAAGGTCTTTAACCCCAACTGCTCCAGTGGAGCTGCTCAGTGGCCGCATGTCAGTCTGTGGTTGGACTGGGCAGCTTCCTGGTGTGATTGTGTAACTGTGTGAATGCGAATAAGGCATCCTTGAAAAAGAGAGGTTGCCTCTCTATGGACCTTCCCTGTATAAATAAAGGTTTTTTTAAAAAAGTAGGTCAAGTAGGTCTCAAGTTCAGCGGTTTGGAGACAAAGTAAGAGAGGCAAGGCTGAGATGGCTTGGACATGTGCAGAGGAGGGATAGTGGAGATATTGGACAAAGGATGTTGAAGATGGAGCTGCCAGGCAGGAGGAAAAGAGGAAGACCACAGAGAAGATTCTTGGATGTAGTGAAGGAGGACATGGAGAGAGGAAGATGCCAAGGATAGGGCGAGATGGAGGCAGATGATCCGCTGAGGCGACACCTAAAGGCAGCAGCTGAAAGATGAAGGAGAGAAGATACATTTTTAATGTAACTTTGGAACTTTTTTCTTGTAAATTTGTGACTTTGTTTCTTTTAAATTTGCAATGTGCCTGCCTATGGCTGCAGGTTAAATTTTTATTCTATGTAATGGTTTAATTTTTTTCTATTCATCTAGACACTGATGAAAGGTTTTTTTTTTTTTTATCTGTTGGGAGATGAGCTTTTTACCCAATTTTTCCAAACACGATCCTGCACAGCACGCCCCCCCCCCAAAAAAAATGCTAGAAATGGTCCTGTCTGCCCATTTTCACTCTGGATCAGACTCAGAAACATGTAGTTCTTTGAGCTACCAGTAGAGGCCTAAGGATAGACAGATTTAAATCTTTCATTTAAGTCCTCTATCTTTAGTTTGATTTTCAGTGTAATAGGAACTTTGTTCTGGACCCCACAAATATAATCTTATATTTTTACCCAGTCTACAGTTACAGCTGTGCATTTTTTTTAAACAAATTCAATGTTTAGGGACTTCTGGAAAAGTCAAAGAGCAATAAAACCTGAAAATCTGCTGCGAGCCATGTTTTATATCTAAATATCTAATCCAAACATGGTCTGACTGTGACTCTCTTCTTAATCTCACCTTTCCATTTCCTCCTCAGGTTCCTGCCCTCCCACCAACATTCATGTGTCTCTGCAGTGTAAATATAATGTAGGTTACGTCACCTGGGACCATGCCCAGCAAGCAGATCTGTATGTGGCCTCCACCCATCCTTCAGCAGCCATGGACGAGCATGTCTACAACTGCTCCTCCAGTGGAACGAGCTGCTCCCTCACTGACCTTCACTGTGGCAAGACTCTCGTCGTCACCGTGGTCACCATAGAGAGAGGCTGCAGGAGCAAATACAGTGAACCGTTCACCTTCCAATCAGGTCAGTGGACCGAGCTGTAGCTGTTTAGGGAGGAGAGACCATCAGTTTGTGCTTCATTTTAAAGTTTTAATACAGGCTTAATCTAACATAATGAAGGGGGAAATGTTTTCATGATTTAAAAAAAATTATAAACTTAGCAATTTTTGGCCAGAGAAATCTACGTGGAGTCATGAAACAGATTTGATCCTTGACAACCATCAAGGCACTATTATCCATTAAAGATTATGGTGTTTATGAAACATATTTTACAAATTCATAATGACAAAATCAGCATTCAAGAGACGGGCATGAATTTTACGTAATTTTTTTTTTTCCAGTGCCACCTGACACACAGGGATGTGATACACAGTGATTCCTCCTAAATGGTGTATTCACACAAAACAAGTGAATTTTCCGCATGGCATGAATACATGTTAACTCAATGTAAACATGCAAATTCATGCATTCTTGTCCAAGCGATTTGTGAGAGCTAGCAATCAGCCTTGAGATTCTGCCATCACTGGAGTAAAAGTATCAACACTGGAGAGAAAACTAGTTGAAAATGAGACTGCCACTCACCTGCAGACAGATAGACTGGAAGCTCTGGAGCTGAAACAACGTGTCTGTTGTTTATTCACCCGCGTACTCCTGCTGCGGCTGTGTTAACGGGGGATAGCAGGGTAAACAGCCATCATCCAGGTGAAGTTTTGGAGGAGGCAGTGACTTTTTCCCAGGTGGAAGCCCTGCCAGGCAACGTTGTGAACTCAAAACATGATGACGTTTTGGGGATTTCCAGAACAGGTAGAAAGCAGAAGCAGAAGTTATGAAGGCAACTCCACCGCTCTGCAACTCGCTCAGATGCAAATTTGCGTTTAGTCACATGTTTACCCTGAGTTAACATGTAATCGCACTGCCTCAAAAATTCACGCTTTTGTGTTTGGTCTGAATGCACATTAAGAATTATGCATACATCAGAATTTAATTTAGAAGCGCAGCACTGAGAAATCCTTCCTTGAGTGTCTCTAAAATTAAGTATAAAACAGTGGAGTTAGTAGTTTTAACTTGCTTGCCAACACTATTTCTTCTTAAATATACAAATTTTCTGTCATAATTTTGTGACTGTTATTCTAAATTTGTAACTTTATTCACATAAAGTTGCAAATTTGTGGCTTGCCTTTTCTTTAATTTGCAACATTTTCCTCCTAAATTTGTGTCTTTTTCTTGTAAATTTGTTTTTGTTATTAAATCTGCAAATTTCTCATAAATTATCAATTGTTTTCTTGTAAATGTGATTTTAAAAGACATGAGAAGCATTTTTTAGGCTTTTTGTTCCCTCAAAGATCTGTGACACCCTCCCTTCCCCCCCAAGCCACAAGGAGCTACTGGTTGCATTAAAAAGTAGCACTGTGTCTCCATATCCACAGGTCAACCCCTGGGCCAAATGACTTTCCCCTTACAGACCTGATTTTTCTTAAGCCAGGGCTGCCCTTATTGAAAACAGTGTAAAAGGTGCAATACAGCTACACAAATATTTGCTAAATAGCGCTATAATAAAATGATGAAATGAATATAGCACACAGCAAGTTATGTAATGTCCCAGATAATTCTGTACAAATACTGTAACAAAAACCACAAACTCCAAAGTGAGAGGTCCTGACAAGTAACTCAGATGTCTGCAACTATAAGCCTGTCAGTCAAACAAACCAGAATCCAAACTTTCACTGCTACTTGTAATAAAAATTCAAACAGGTAAAGTATAGTTTAGAAAATCACACCCATCATTTTAAAGAAATTTACTTCAGATATCGAAACTTCTTTTTGTGGCGGTATCTTTTGCCTATATTTCTTGTTAATAACAGCCTATGCGGGTTTTCCTGTGGAATGGTTGTAGTCAGAATGGTGTACCTGCTTTTATTTAGTGAGCTAACACAAGTTAATTATTATTAATGTTCATTATGGGAATTTTATGCACTTTTTTTGTGGCACGTTGTGGCCACTGAGTGAACTATAGCCCTATTGACTCCATTTATTCACACTTGATGAGAAATCTGGCCAAGAAGACTTTGTTAGAAATGAAGCAAATGAATTTGTAGTTCACTTAGTGACCACAAGGTGCCACTAAAACCCAAGTTTCTAAATGTTCCATACAACTGTAAAGTAGCACAGGCTTAAAATTTCTGCCACATTTAGCACTGCACAGCATAAAAATATAATGTTTTTTTTTCCTGTATGCAAATTCAGACATATTTGTGAAATATTTAGTGCTCCTCCAGCAGAAGATGGATGGATGGATGGATGGATTTTGCATTTAGATCTAACATTTAACATTTAGTTTTAATAAGTCACATTAATATTTTCTTATTTCAAAAAGCTGGACATGAAAAAAAAAATCACAAATGTTGGTGTAAATCTAAACTTGAATATTTCACACTACATTTCTAATGTTGTGGAGAACTATATGTGGCACAAATATATACTGCTCAAAAAAATAAAGGGAACACTTTGAAAACACATCAGATTTTAATGGGAAAAAATATGCTGGATATCGAAATTGTGGCAGGCTAGTCCAGCTTACTCAGATTAAAGGAACACTTTTTAATCTGAGTAAGCTGGACTAGCCTGCCACAATTTCGAAATCCAGCTTATTTTTTCCCATTAAAATCCGATGTGTTTTCAAAGTGTTCCCTTTATTTTTTTGAGCAGTATATTATGATGCAAGAAATCTCTGTCTGTGTGTTCCGCACGTATCTCCCGAACTGTTCATCAGACTGGCCTCAGATTTTATACGTGCTGTGCTGAGGTGACGAGGATGTGCATCCCTGAATTTCAGCCTCCCTGGATATGCGGAACTTTAGGAGAGGAAATCTTTAATGAACGTCCGTAGAGCCGCTATAGGCATTCATAGCTTTGACGTCCTAGACGCACAGATGTTGCCATGGTTACTGTTGCCAGGCAGACACATCATCAAAGATCAAAGGCAGGCATCACTGAACGAGTGGTGATGTCAAAGATCAAAGGCAGGTTTCACCATGGTTACTGTTGCCATGATAACAGTAACTTTCTACGGGCATGCAGAAATGCTTGCTTATACTTGGTTTCTAAGGGCAAATTCAGCATGTGCTGCTTTTCCATCTGCACCCCATACCATACAATACCTTCAAGTAGGGCAATATACTAAAATGTCCAAATGTCTCTGTCTCATTTGTAGTTATCTGCCCACCCACTGGTCTGACTGGAGTCACAACATGCAGCAACAATGACATTACAGTCAGCTGGGACCCAAGTCCGAAAAATGGAGTTGACTACTTAATCTATTCCAAAGAGGACAGTGGGGCCACAGCCAATTACTCCACAACTCAAACATCTTACGTGATCACCGGGCGGCAGTGTAGCGAGAAGTACACTCTTGCGGTCGCTGCCAAGGACTTTGAGTGCACCAGTGTCCCAAGCCAGCCAATAGAAAGTGAAACGGGTGTGTATCTATCCCTTACTAGTTTCCATATCTTAAACTGAGCTCATTTTGTAAGTGGCCAGATAATTTGCTTTCACCTTCTCCCTAACAGCCCCATGCCGTCCAACTAACCTCACTGTCAAAACTGAATGTGGGACCAACTTGGCAATTCTGAGCTGGGCACCAAGTCTACATGCTGCCACCTATTTTGCCACATTAACCGGTCCCAATGAATTTTCTTGTCATACCAATGCAACAACCTGCTCATTTATGGTTGACTGTGGAACTCAGTATTCAGGAGTTGTGATAGCTTCAAGCACAACATGCAACAGCAGTGCATCAGCCACTTTAACTTTTGACTCAGGTAGACGATTTTAAATTTTAATATTACAATAATGACTAATAGAAATGGCTTGAATCTAAACCTAAATCCTTCGCTTTTTCCTCCACTCCAACAGCTCCCTGTCTGCCTGACAGAGTACAAGCACTGCCGGACTGTGATGCCAACTCCTTTGCAGTGCAGTGGGGGGCCAGCACCGGGTACAATGGCATTTACATGGCAATGGCCATTCCATTTGGCAGAGACCACACAACTGAAACTTGTAGCACCACTGACACCAACTGTGTAATCCCGAATCTACAATGTGGAGTCCTTTATAGCATTGTTGTCACCACACCGGAAATCGACTGCAGCGTCATTGAGGGTTCCAACTACAAGATGCAGTCAGGTAGCACTGTCATGAGGTGGTTTTCCCATTTTGGCATATAAAGCAAAAACGTCAAACTAGAAAAAGCAATTCAGGGCTAAACGGATGACCTTCAGATGGGAGAACTTTTTTAAAGGTTTTTTGGGCACGTTTTTGCCTCTACTGAACAGATAGCGTTAAGAGAGAGAGACAGAAAATGGGTTTAAGAGAAGAAGACAGACACACAGAAAACACCACCCCAACAAGGAATCACACCAGGTATCTCTGCGGTTGAGCAGCATGCTCCTTTGGCATGCTTCTCCACCATTAAGCCACAGATAAATGTTTTTAATTAAATTATTTTATTTTTCTGGGTTTTCATGTGGCATATTGCAACAAGTGTCTGTCATTGTGCTCAAGAGTCACTTCAGTGCAATTTTTTGAGCTATCAGCAAGTTTAGTTGATCACTGCAAGAACGTACTTGAAATAAAACCAGGAAATTGTGCAACTACATATATTCTAAACAAATAAACCATTTTACACATGTGCATTCTGCGAAAACACTTTGCATGTTGAATATTAGTCGTTTCCACCACCAGCTGGAAGTGCAGGTCAACATTAATTGGTCATTCCTTGAACACCTTGAAGGAGTCCTTCCTCAAATCTTGGCTTTCCCTTAATGTGTCATTGTTACTTGACAAAGTCTTTGAACTTAATTTAAAGTTAAAAAGAGGATTTTGGTAAATGATTTATTATATACCATAAGAGCAAACATTCTTCAATCTGTTATTTGATTTCCATGGCTGACTCATTTCCCCATTGCTATAAAATAACTTTGATAGTTTTGATAACAAAAGCCTTACTGTTATTATTCATCCTCCTCTTCATCACAGCCCCTTGTAAACCAGACAGCGTGTCTGTGGATTTGCAGTGCAGCACTAATGTGGCGACCATTACATGGGGAAATTCGGGCCCTGACCAGACCCAGGTGGTGACCGCGGTGGACAGCAGTGGACTGTCCATTGTCTGCAACTCCAGCAGCTCCAATTGCACCTTTGACCAGCTGAAATGTGGGGAGACATATTCCGTCAGCGTGGTGGGTCACTCAGACACATGCAGCAGTGATCCAGCTTTTTCAAGTCAGTTCAAAACAGGTAAAGAAGCAAAGGAAAAGGCAATGGTTCATACCTTACAAAAATGTTGCGTTACAAGGTAAATTTAACTACATCTTTTAACTGTGGTAGTAATTTTAATGAGGGAGCCGGATAATATACTCATTCTACTTGCACTGCATTAAAAAATAAAAATACAAATTAAATCATTTTAATTAAAGGTTTGTTAGGAATTGGTGTAATACTGTAATTACTTAGGTTACTGGTTCATATCCGGCTCAAAGGACCAAATTGTAAGAAAAAAATGTTCAGTGTGATGGCAAGTTGAAAAAAAAATGAGAGAAGAGAACAAAGTGCAAGCAAAATGATTATTTAATCTTTTTGGCCAAATAGAGATACACAGTCATCACTCCCCACCTGAGGCTGAAAAGTTTATAGTGGTCAAATATGACCAAATGTGGTTTATTTTTTAACATAGTCTCCCCTTCGGTCTACACACTTCTTCCATCGGTGTTACAGCGCTTGGATTCATGCGGTTGAAAAATAAACCACATTTGGTCAAATTTGACCACTATGAACTTTTTACCCTATGAACTTTTCAGCCCCCCCTCGTACAGTGTGTGTGCAACAATCATACATCTGACTCCTTTTAAGCTACTCCTTTTTAAGCTACACACATGCTGAACATTATCTCATGTTCAGCATGAGATAATTATCACATGAAGTCCTTATCTATACTGCAGAACTTGAACACGAGGCCTTCAAATGTCTAAAACATTCTAATCACAAAGTACATTCATACTGTTTGTCTTCTTGGCGCCCCTGAAGGCCTAAGCATGATTAAGCATATTACATCACATTCTTGTATGACAAATACAAAGATCATTGGAAGAAGCATAAAGTTGAATTAAAAGAACCTAAAAACACAATTATTCTTTCAGGTGTAAAACAAATATTACATAAAGGAGATACAGTATGTACAGTATATGCACATTTTAAGCATGTTATACTTATTTTTCTGTTCTTAAAAGATTTAAGTCTCAGTTATGTTGTTTTCGGAATTTGTCTCTTGGGTAGTATCTCAAGATGCAGCAACTCTTGATAAGCCTGGTGATTTTTGGATTCCCCAACTTTTCTGTGGAATGTTGGAAAAATTATGCAAAAATCAAGCTAATGTCTCACCAAGCGGTGAATACTGTGGAATATTTACAAGCACTGCACCTTATGGGTTTCATCATGGTTCATAAAAGTTTGCACCGCAGTTCGCACGCAGTTTTTATGGTCATCAACAGTTTTATTGTAAAGGGTCTTAAACAGTTGCTAGTGTTCACTACTAGGAGAACCAAAAAGAACCACATGCATTACAACATTTGCAAAGGCTTACAACCATTTTACAACTGTTTGTAGAAAACTACATTCAAAAAAATTTTTTGTGACAAGAAAAGCTATTGATGAACTGTTTGGCAACTTTTTACAAACCCTGATAAACCCTAAGGGTAGTATCTCACGGAGCAGCAAATGCTGACGAACACAGCGATTTTTGAAGGTCAAGCTAGTATCTCATGAAGCGGCGAATGCTAAGGAACGTTCAAGAATGTTATGATTTGGCGAGTTTGTCAGGATTTGTAAAAGGTTGCAAAATAGTTCGCACATTTTTAAGGTCTTAAACAATTATGCCGTAAAGATTTTTAAACAGTTGCCGGTGTTCTCTACTTGGTGAACCAAAAAGAACTATTGCGTGACATGTTACAACCATTTGCAAATTCTTACATCTGTTTTGCAAACGTTTGATACGGTTTGTGGAAAAGTACATTCGGCAAAAAAATTTGAGCATTTTTATTAAATTTTGGCGACAAGCAAAACTGGTTGGGACCTGAAAAACTGTTTGCCAGCTGGCTGGCAACCTTTTACGAACCTGACAAAACCCAAAAATCGCCACGTTCATCGGCATTCTGAGCGCCGTGGGATATGTGGGTAAAGTGCTATACTGACCTAATGTAGATAACTGAGGCTGCGTCCTTCCTATTGTTTGAGACACAGTACCGTAGAGTACTATCAATACTGGAAAAAATGCACTGAAATTCAATTATATAGCAGCTCAGTACATTTATTTGCCTCTGCATACAGTTACACATTTTTGGAGGGTGTTTTCTTTTTTCTTATCAGTAAGGGCCAAATTGTGTATCATTTAAGCTGAATGCAGAGTGCTACATTTGGATGCTCATACTTCTCTTCGTGTCAGAAAATCCTATCCATGTGTTCGTTATCCTCCACTAGCTCTCACAACAGCTAAATGTGCCAGTGTATTACAAGTCCAAGTGATGCTGGAAAGACAACTGTGCCTCTGAACCACACACTAACATTTTTTTTTCTCTCCTCCACCAGCTCCATGTGTTCCTGCCTCTCTCCAAGAAACAGTGGACTGTGACACTGGCATCATCCTGGTTTCATGGGAGAATGCACTTGGTGCCACATCCTACACAGTCTATGCTCAGGGCAGTCTGGGATACAATGCTGAACATAACAGAACTGACACCTTTTGCGAGTTCCCCGACCTGGCATGTGGACAGGACTACAGCATCACAGTAGTGGCCCACCATGACACCTGTTTCAGTCTGGTCAGTGAGACCATCACAGCCATTGCAGGTAATAAAGTGAAACTGGATGTGCTGTAAGACAGAGTATATGGAGAAAACTGCAGTTACATTTATTTATCATTTACATACTCACTCTTACTGTTGTGTAATCTGCTTGCTCAGCTTTGCCTGTGCACTCACTCAACTTGCCACTTTTTAAAATCCATCAGAGGCCTGAGATTCACCTGAAAATCATTTGATTGGATAACTAATACACCTCCTAACCACAGACTGTATATAAACAGGGGAATGGGATTGGGAATTACTGATTGGTTGGGATTTGTGGCACAGTTACTGTTATGGTCATTAGGGAAGTCTGCAAGCACAGCTGAGCACAGGAAATGGAAATATTGATAGAACCTAGAAGAACCTAAGCAAATCTAAGTAAAACAGCTAATAATTATACATTCATATAATCCTTTTGAACACAAAATATATTTTCTTTGCTCAGATTATTTTTTCACACATTCTTTGTTTTTTTCCCCTTTTTTAAAGACCTAATTTAAATTGCATCTGTGAAATATCCCTTTCTTTCTGAAAAATAAGTGTTTTGACACAAATGTAGCTCTATAAACAGCTGTAATGATAATGTATCAGAAAATAACTAAATTTAAAAATAAAATGCTTGTCTTTGTCAACAGCACTGTCTGTGTCTGTTTTAAGAGCCAGTCCCATCTAAAGAAATACTTTAGCTCGTTTATTAGCTTTGGAAATACAATATAATATATACAATATAATAAAATACAATAAGTATCTATTCATGGCAAACAATAAATTCACTTTTTAAAAATGGTAATATTACTAAAATATAAAAAAATTCTATATTTTAAGCAGGGGTAGTGTCAAAAGTTAGCAGTAACTGATGTACAAAGTACATTACATTTGATAGTATCACAGAGATATAACAGCCTATTACATCTCTGCGGTTAGTATTAATAATTAGGCTAATAGTGATGCTAATGTTGAAAAAAAAATTCTAAAGCAACACTAAAATAAGTCCCACATAACATACGTAAGATAGCTAAAAGAATGAATTATTATGTTGTGGTAGTAACATAAAACTGATGTGTTAAAAATGGGAATTTTCAAAAGTAGCCGTCTTGCTACTGCTACTGCCCGTGAAGTCTTTACATCCCAGTACACGATGTAGTCTCTCATCTACAGCCAAATAACGTCAAACTAAGGAGGTGTCAGGACCAGAGGTGGGTAAATTTTACTCAAGTACAATATAAATCTACACTGATATTAGTTACTGAAGTATAAGTAAGAGTATCACCAAAATGACTCATTAGAAAAGTACTAAAAAGTTAGCTTTGATCAGGTTTATCCTTTCATTTATAGACAAACTTTAAAGTATTTGTGTGAGGAAAAGTAAACTTTTTAACTATTTACATGTACTCTCTAATGGAAATATGTTGTAGTCCAAATATCATACAAAGAAACAAAAATAAATCATTTGTCAAACAGAATTTAAGACTAGAAAAGCACTCGGAGAGCACAGACCTCCGCCAAGCGCCACAGTTCCCCCCATACAGTGTTTAACATCATAAATATTAATCCTACATTTATTTTGTCTAACTTTAGAGATTCCTTGACCATGAATAAAATGCCATTCGCAAGTGGTATATATTAGCTATACTGTGATGCTTGTTTTGTTTTGTTTTTTTTCCAAGTGTTCTGACGGATCACCACCAAAATCTAATCATCTGTAGGATACCCCATTTGTGACAATCTCTGAAAATTTCATGAAAATCAGTCCATAAGTTTTTGAGTTATCTTGCTAACAAACAAACAGACAAACCAACGCTGATGAAAACATAACCTCCTTGGTGGAGGTAAAAATAATTTAAATGAAATGAAATTACAAACTCACTAAAAAATGGCAAAATATGTATTTATAGTCAGAACAAGTTACCACAGTATTGATAACTTGAGCAAAAGGAACTGAAAGAGTAAGATAAAATGTATTTGAGTAAAAATGCAGATGTTTTTGTTGTAAATGCACTTAAGAGTAAAATGTATCAAACAATAAAACGATATTCTGAAAAACTTACAGTTGTGCTCAAGTTTACATACCCTGGTGG
The DNA here is from genome assembly GCA_020510985.1 of Pholidichthys leucotaenia. Classification (NCBI taxonomy): domain Eukaryota; kingdom Metazoa; phylum Chordata; class Actinopteri; order Cichliformes; family Pholidichthyidae; genus Pholidichthys; species Pholidichthys leucotaenia. The sequence continues at coordinate 294,021,694 of CM035839.1, read as the reverse complement.
AATTTGTGATTTTTTGGCCATTTTTCAGAGAATATGAATGATAATACAAAAATGTTTCTTTCACTCAGTGGTTGGGTGAAGCCATTTATTATCAAACAATTGTGTTTGCTCTTTTTAAATCATAATGACAACAGAAACTACCCAAATGACTCTGATCAAAAGTTTACATACCCTGAAAGTTTTAGCCTGATAACATACACCCAAGTTGACACACACGGGTTTAAATGGCTGCTAAAGGTAACCATCCTCACCTGTGATCTGTTTACTTGTAATTAGTGTGTGTGCATGAAAAGTCAGTGAGTTTCTGGGCTCCTGACAGACCCCCGAATGTTTCATTCAGTGCTGCACTGGCATTGCTGGATTCCAATTCATAAGGAAAGCAAAAGAATTATCAAAGGACCTGCGGGAGAAGACAGTTGGACTTTATAAAGCAGGAAAAGGATATAAGAAGATATCCAAGGAATTGAGAATGCCAATCAGCAGTGTTCAAACTCTAATTAAGTGGAAAATGAGGGATTCTGTTGAAACCAAGCCACGGTCAGGTAGATCAACAAAAATTTCAGCCACAACTGCCAGGAAAATTGTTCAGGATGCAAAGAAAAACCCTCAAATAACTTCAGCTGACATACAGGAAACAGGTGTGGCTGTTTCAAAATGCACAAGAAGGAAGCACTTCAAGAAAAATGGGCTGCATGGTTGAGTCACCAGAAGAAAGCCATTACTACGCCAATGCCACAAGGCAGCCCGCTTACAATACGCCAAACAGCACAGAGACGAGCCTCAAAACTTCTGGAACAAAGTTATTTGGTGTGATGAGACCAAAATTGAACTTTTTGGCCACAACCATAAACACTACATTTGGAGAGGAGTCAACAAGGCCTATGATGAAAAGTACACCATCCCTACTGTGAAACACGGAGGTGGATCGCTGATGTTTTGGGGATGTGTGAGTTACAAAGGCACAGGGAACTTGGTCAAAACTGATGGCAACATGAATGCAGCATGTTATCAGAAAGTACTGGAAGAAAATTTGCACACATCAGCCCAGAAGCTGCGCATGGACATTCCAACATGACAATGATCCAAAACACAAGGCCAAGTCAACCTGTCGTTGGCTACAGCAGAAAAAAGTGAAAGTTCTAGAGTGGCCATCTCAGTCTCTTGACCTCAGAATCATTGCACCACTTTGGGGAGATCTCAGACATGCAGTTCATGAAAGACAATCCAAGAATCTACAGGAATTGGACTTTTTGCCAAGAACAATGGCCAGCTTTACCATCTGAGAAAATAAAGTGCCTCATCCACAACTACCAGAAAAGACTTCAAGCTGTCATTGATAAAGGCAGCAATACACTGTGCTTGATCAGGGTCGTTTGGGTGGTTTCTGTTGTCATTATGATTTAAAAAGAGCAAACACAATTGTTTGATAATAAATGGCTTCACCCAACCACTAACTATGAGTGAAAGAAAAGTTTTTGTATCATTCATATTCTCTGGAAAATGGTCAAAACATCATAAATTCCGCCAGGGTATGTAAACTTACAAGCACAACTGTACTTTAGTATTTGAGTAAATTTTGCTCACTACCCCCACCTCTGGTCAAGACTGGCAAGTTCTCAGAAAAGTTATAGAACGCAGATAACAAGAGCCTGCTCTAACTGACTCACTCAACTTTGTGTTTTACATTTTATTTGACATACTGATACCCACATGTCCTTCTGCCCACACACCAACTGTTCCCTCTCCTCCTCTCTCTCTGTTTAGTTCCTTGTCCCCTCAGTGATCTGGAGGCGACATTAAACTGTGACACCAACATGGCTATGGTGTCTTGGACTCCTGGTAGTGGTATCCTCAACTACAACGCATTAGTCAGTAATTTTGGCTTTGACACTGTAGACCAGCACACTTGCTCAACCAACGGCTCCTCCTGTAATATCACCTCTCTGCTCTGTGGGGAAAGTTACAGAGTGACAGTCAGTGGTCAGGGTCAGAGCTGTCCTAGTCCTGAGCAGGACTGGGTGAGCGTCAATACAGGTTGGTTCACTTGTGTCTTCTATGTTTGTGTATAATTGTGTCCAAATACTCTACTTTGAATTGGAATAACAACCAAATCAGACTAAAAATGTCTCATCCAAACACTTCAATCAATATTTCTCTTCTTCATCTTCTTGACAATTGGGATAATCCTAATTAAATGCTACCTGTCCAAATTGTGTACTTTTTCTTGATCATCCAAAATGTTCTGCTGTTTATCAGTTATTTTGGTATTTGTTCTGCTTGTCAGTTACATCAATAGCTCTAATTTTTCAGCAGATCTTTTTCACAACTACCATTTTTGCTTTGAATAATAATAATAATAATAATAATAATAATAATAAATTACAGTCTGCCTAGTTTTGTCAAAATAATTACTATGAAAAAAAAAGATCTAGTCTTATAATTTTGGTTGGCCAAAGCCCCCAGCTCTTTTAAATTACTCTTGGCTATATATCTATTTTCATACTATTTATAAGATAATGTATCTTACTACTATGGACTTACTGATAAATTACCATTTTAGATGATATACTTTCCACTGTGCCTTCTGATGAAGCATCTTGCTAACTTTTTTTTGCCAGAGCTGAGGACATAACTGGCAGCAAATCCTAGCGTGAACTATTTCCACATGAAGAAACATGTAAATAATATGTTTCTATTTGGGCCTTGTTCTTCTAGTTCCCTGCCCTCCTACCCAGGTGATGGTGAACTCTTCCTGCACGTCAAACAACATCCAGGTGTCATGGCAGGCCTCAAAGGGCTCGGACTCCTATATAGCAGTAGCTGAAAATGATCAAGGTTTCCAGTGGTCTTGTAGCACCACCAGCACTAGCTGCCAGATATCTGGTCTTCCCTGTGGACAGGAGTACAAGGTCTACGTTTCTGGTATTGATGATAAGTGTACCGGAACCAAGAGCAGCATAAAGATGGTTCGCATGGGTAGGTATCATGATTGACTGGACCAGCATATACTGTATGTATTTACTGTGACAAGCATCCCAAAAATACAGCGGCCACAAAAATGTGGCCATTTCTTGGCAAATAGCATATTTTTAATTGATAGTCTCCATGGCATATGGAAAAAAATGTTACAAACAAACATCAATGCATAATTACTTTATATTTTACAAATTGAGCAAAAATAGTAAAAAAAAATATGTACGCAATAGTGGAATGTGCAAAAGCATGGGCACCCTCCACACTTATTTAATTAAACACACCAAGGAAAAGGGGTGGTCCTACTGGGGGACTTCAACATGCATGTGGGCAATGACAGTGAAACCTGGAGGGGCGTGATTGGGAGGAATGGCCTGCCTGATCGGAACCTGAGTGGTATTCAGTTATTAGACTTCTGTGCTAACCACAGTTTGTCCATAACAAACACCAGGTTCAAGCATAAGGGTGTCCATATGTGTACATGGCACCAGGACACCCTAGGTCACAGGTCAATGATTGATTTTGTTATCATGTCATCAGACCTGTGACCATATGTCTTGGCCACTCGGGTGAAAAGGGATGCAGAGCTTTCAACTAATCACCACCTGGTGCTGAGTTGGATCTGATGGTGGGGGAAGATGCCGCTCAGACCCAGCAGACCCAAACGAACAGTGGGGGAAATAATTATTTGATCCCCTGCTGACAAAGAAATGAACAGTCCATATTTTTATGGTAGGTGTATTTTAACAGATAGAGACAGATCAACATGAAAATCCAGAAAAAAAATCAAATAAGGGTTATAAATTAATTTGCATTTGATCGAGGGAAATAAGTATTTGATTCCCTACCAACCAGCAAGAATTCTGACCTGCAAGACTGGTTATGTATCCATGAGGCACATAAATTAGTCCTGTCCCTTTAGGAAAGTACTCCTAATCTCAACTCGTTATGTGTATAAAAGATTGTTGTCATAGAATCAATCGCTTCAATTCAAACTTCTCCACCACCATGGGCAAGACCAAAGAGCTGTCAAAAGACATCAGAGACAAGACTGTAGATCAGCACAAGGCTGGAATGGGCTACAAGACCATCAGCAAGAAGCTGATGAAAGAGACCACTGTTGGTGAGATCATTCAAAAATGGAAGAAAGATAACAGTCAGTCGTCATCGCTCTGGAGCTCCATGCAAGATCGTACCTTGTGTGGTAAGGATGATTCTGTAAAAGGTAAGAGATCAGCCCAGAATTACACAGGAGGAGCTTGTTAATGATCTCAAGGGAGCTGGGACCACAATCACCAAGAAAACCACTGGTAACACACTTTACCATAATGGATTGAGATCCTGCAGTGCTCGCAAGGTCCCTCTGCTCAAGAAGGCACATCTGAAGTTTGCAAATGAACACCTCAATGATTCAGAGAAGGCTTGGGAGAATGTGGTGTGGTTGGATGAGGCCAAAATTGAGCTCTATGGCATCATCTTGACTTGCTGTGTTTGGAGGCAGAGGAATGCTGCATATGACCCCAAGAACACCATCCCCACTGTCAAAGAGAGAGGTAGAAACATTCTGCTTTGGGACTGTTTCTCTGCTAAGGGTACAGGAAGACTTCACCACATTGAGGGGCCGATGAACGGGGTCATGTAGAATCTTGGATGAGAACCTCCTGGCCTTAGCCAGAACACTGAAGCTGGGTCGTGGATGGGTCTTCCAGTATGACAATGACTCAAAACATACGACCAAGGCAAGAAAGGAGTGGCTCAAGAAGAAGCACATTAAGGTCCTAGAGTGGCCTAGCCAGTCTCCGGACCTTAATCCCATAGAAAATCTGTGGAGAGAGCTGAAACTTTGAGTTGCCAAGCGATCGCCTCGAAACCTGCAGGATGTGGAGAGTATCTGTAAAGAGGAGTGGACCAAAATCCCTCCTGAGATGTGCAAAAACCTGGTGACCAACTACAAGAAACATCTGACCTCTATACTTGCCAACAAGGGTTTCGCCACCAAGTACTATGTCACGATTTGCTTGGGGATCAAATACTTATTTGCCTCAATCACACACAAATTAATTTATAACACTTATTTAATATTTTTTTCTGGATTTTTTTTTTTTTTGTTGATCTTCTTTCGCTCTGTTAAAATAAACCTACCATAAAAGTTATGGACTGTTCATTTCTTTGTAAGGGGGTAAACTTAGAAAGTCACCAGGGGATCCAATAATTATTTTCCCCACTGTGTAGTGAGGGTGTGCTGGGAACGTCTAACTGAGGCCTCTGTCTGAGAGGTCTTCCGATCCCACCTCTAGGAAAACTTCAACCACATTCTGAGGGAAAGTGGAAACATGGAGTCTGAATGGGCTATGTTCTCCACCTCCATTGCTGAAGCGGCTGCTCAGAGCTGTGGCCATAAGGTTGTTGGTGCCTCTTGTGGTGTCAACCCCCGAACCAAAGGGTGGACACCAAAGATGGGAGGGGGGGCATCAAGCTGAGAAGGAGTCCTACCGAGCTTGGTTGGCTTGTGGGACACCTGAAGCAGCTCGAGTGGCTACTGAGGCTAAAACTCTGGTGTGAGAGGAGTTTGTTAAGAGGAAATTCTGGCAAACTGTCAAGTGACTCAGAAGGGGAAAGCAGCTCCCATCCACACTGTGTACGGTGCGGATGGAGAGCTGCTGACTTGGACTGGGGAAATTGCCGGGCATTGGAAGGAATACTTCTAGGATCTCCTCAATCTTCCACACGTCTTCCATAGTGGAATCAGAGCCTGAAGACGAGGGGGATGACTCACCCATCACAGGGGCTGATGTTGCCAAAGTTGTTTAAAAAAAGCTCTTCGGTGGCAAGGTCCCAGGGTGGTTGAGATTCACCCCCAAGTACCTGAAGGTTCTGGATGTTGTAGGGCTGTCGTGGTTGACACACCTCTGCAACATTGCATCAAAGTTGGGGACATTACCTTTGGCATTGCAAACTAGGGTGGTGGTTCCCATCTTCAAGTTCCATTTTTAGAGGGATAACACTCCTCAGCCTCCCCAGGAAGGTCTGTGCCAAGGTGTTGGACAGGAGAGTCCGGCTGTTAGTCGGACCTCGGATTCAGGAGGAACAATGTGGTTTTCATCCTGGTCCTGGTACATCGGCCCAAGTCTTCACTCTCTCAAGGATCCCGGAGGGTTTGTGGGAGTTTGCCCAGCCAATCTACATGTGTTTTGTGGACTTGGTGAAAGCATTTGACTGCGTCCCTGATAGTTTCTTGTGAGGGGTGCTTCGGGAGTAGGGGGTATCAGGCTCGTTGGTACAAGTTGTCTGGTCTCTATACAGCCAAAATCATTCCCAGAGAGAGTTGGACTCCGCCGGGGCTCTCCTTTGTCACCAATCCTGTTCATAATATTTATGGACAGGATTTCTAGGCGTAGCCAAGGAACGGAGGGTGTCATGTTTGGTGACCACAGGATCTCATCTCTTCTGTTTGCTGATGATGTTGTACAGTTTGCTTCACCATGCAATAACCTACAGGTCTTGCTGGGATGGTTTGCTAGTGAGAGTGAAACAGCCGGGATGAAAATCAGCACCTCCAAGTCTGAGTACATGGTGCTCAGCCTTAAAAGGGTGGATTGTCTTTAGGTATCTCAGACTCTTATTCACAAGTGAGGGGAGAATGGAGTGGGAAATTGATAGATGAGTCAGAGCAGCATCCACAGTTATGCGGACGTTGTACCAGTCTGTCGCTGTGAAGAGGGAGCTGAGCTGTAAAGCAAAGCTGTCGATTTACTGCTCCGTCTACCTTCCTACCCTAACCTATGGTTATGAACTTTGGGTAATGACCTAAAGAATGAGATTGTGGATACAAGCGACTGGAATGAGCTTTCTCCGTAGGATTGCTGCACTCACCCTTAGCGATAGGGTGAGGAGTTCAATTATCCAGGAGAGGCTCTGAGTAGAGCCACTGCTCCTGCACATCAAAAGGAGCCAGTTAAGGTGGTTTCGGCATCTAACTAAAATGCCTCCTGGACGCCTCTCACTTGAAGGGTACTTGAGGCTGTATATATTCTCCGGGCATGGCCCATAGGTAGGGGACGCCAGGGCAGACCCAGGACATGCTAGAGAGACTATGTCTTCCAGCTGGCATGGGGGCACCTTGGTGTCCCCTCTTAAGAGAGAGAGGAGGTGGCTGGGGAGAGTGTCTGGGCTTCTCTACTCAGACTGCTGCCTTCTTGACTCAGATTCCCAGAAAAGCGGCAGAAGATGGATGGTAGGATGGATGGGAGGTATATCACTGTATGCGACTAATAACACATGATTTCACAATAAGTATATACAGTGGTGTGAAAAAGTGTTTGCCCCCCTTCCTGATTTCTCTTTTTTTGTATGTTTGTCACACTTAAATGTTTCAGATCATCAAGCAAATTTAAATATTAGACAAAGATAACACAAGTAAACACAAAATGCAATTTTTAAATGAAGGTGTTTTATTATTAAAGGCAAAAAAAAATTCAAACCTACATGGCCCTGTGTGAAAAAGTGATTGCCTCCCCGTTAAAACATAAAGTAACTGTGGTTTATCACATCTTTGGAAAGCGGAGTTCAATTTCTCTAGCCATACCCAGGCCTGATTACTGTCACATCTGTTCTCAATCAAGAAATCACTTAAATCAATCAATCAGACTTTATTTATAAAGCACTTTCCATACAGTGTAGAAGCTCAAAGTGCTGTACAAAATAATAAACAACATACACCAAAAACCAAAACATACAGTACCGTTCAAAAGTTTGGGGTCACTTAGAAATTTCCTTATTTTTGAAAGAAAAGCACTTTTTTTCAATGAAGATAACTTTAAACTAATCAGAAATACACGCTATACATTGCTAATGTGGTAAATGACTATTCTAGCCGCAAATGTCTGGTTTTTGGTGCAATATCTACATAGGTGTATAGAGGCCCATTTCCAGCAACTATCACTCCAGCATTCTAATGGTACAATGTGTTTGCTCATTGCATCAGAAGGCTAATGGACGATTAGAAAACCCTTGTGCAATCATGTTAGGTCTGCAATGCTGTAATTGCTGCAAATGGAGGATTCTTTGACGAAAGCAAAGTTTGAAGGAAAAAATTATTATTTCAAATACAAATCATTATTTCTAACCTTGTCAATGTCTTGACTATATTTTCTATTCATTTTACAACTCATGGTGGTAAATAAGTGTGACTTTTCATGGAAAACACAAAATAATTGTCTGGGTGACCCCAAACTTTTGAACGGTAGTGTAGTCTCACCCACCCGCACACACATACACTCACAACACACCAACTTAATAAAAAACATATAAAACATTAAAACTGAACTGAGGAAGTGTTACTGTCAATGAGGAAAAACCAGAGGTAATAAGACATGAAACCAAGCAATAACAAGTTTAAAAAAAAGTTAAAACAGGATAAATACAAATGAAAAAAATAGGATAAAAATAGTTTAAAACAGGATAAAAAGGTGTAAGAAAAAGTAAAAAAGGGGGAAAAGGGGAAAAACAAAAATAATTTAAATAAAAGCCAGGTCAGAAAGGTGGGTCTTTAGTTTGGTTTTAAAAGTATCAGCATTCTCTGCAGCCCTCAGGTCATTATCCACAAATGGTGAAAATATGGAACAGTGGTGCACCTTCCCAGGAGTGGCTGGCCGACCAAAATTATCCCAAAAGCACAGCGACGACTCATCCAAAAGGTCACAAAAGACCCCTCAACAACATCCAAAGAACTGCAGGCCTCAATTGCCTCAGTTAAGGTCAGTGTTCATGACTCCACCATAAGAAAGAGACTGGAAAAAAATGGCCTGCATGGCAGAGTTCCAAGACGAAAACCTCTGCTGAGCAAAAAGTACAAAGGCTTGTCTCAGCTTTGCCTGAAAACATCTTGATGATCCCCAAGACTTTTGGGAAAATACTCTGTGGACTGACGAGACAAAAGTTGAACTTTTTGGAAGGTGTGTGTCCCATTACATCCGGCGTAAAAGTAACACAGCATTTCAGAAAAGGAACATCATACCAATAGTAAAATATGGTGGTGGTAGTGTAATGGTAGTGATGGTGGAACCGGGCAGCACTGGCTCTGCATGACTCCTCACCCTCCGCCTGAACACCACTCAAGGCCCAGTCACCCTCGTCAGTGTGTATGCCCCAACACAGACAGCCACACCAGAGGCAAAAGACGAGTTCTACGAGAATCTCACAACAGCTGTCAGGATCATCCCCAACTCTAAACAACTCATTCTAAAAAAGAGTTAAAAAAAAGAGTAAAAGCAGTAAAAAAGAGTAAAAAAAAGAGTAAAAGCAGTTCCGCCGGGCTTAGAGACTAAACCACACGGGCAGGCTAGGAGTTGGACTTAGTTGCCAGAGGCTTTTCGAGACGCACGCCATAAGGAGCATTTTATGAGCACTGGGAGCTTAACCCCAGTGCCGCTCCTGGCTATGACAACCTTGGAACCAGTTAGCTGATGCAGGCACACTGAGAGAGAGAGAAGGACTACATGTTCTACTGGCAGGGAAAGGGCAGTGACGAACACAGGGAACACGGAGTGGGCTTCGCAGTGAAGAACACTTTGCTGAAGATGGTGGAACCGGGCAGCACTGGCTCTGCACGACTCCTCACCCTCCGCCTGAACACCACTCAAGGCCCAGTCACCCTCGTCAGTGTGTATGCCCCAACACAGATAGCCACACCAGAGGCAAAAGACGAGTTCTACGAGAATCTCACAACAACTGTCAGGATCATCCCCAACTCTGAACAACTTATTCTCCTTGGAGACTTCAATGCCAGAGTGGGTGCTGACCATGACTCCTGGCCCTCCTGTCTTGGACCTTTTGGCGTGGGCAGAATGAACGACAACGGACAGCGGCTGCTCGAGTTCTGCACATATCACGATCTGTGCATCACAAACTCGTTCTTCAAGACCAAGCCCCAACACAAGGTTTCCTGGCAACATCCGCGCTCAAAGCACTGGCACCAGCTAGACTTGATCCTGACCAGGCGCACCTCACTGAAGAACGTGCTAATCACCCGTTCGTTCCAGAGTGCAGATTGTGACACAGACCATTCATTGGTGTGTTGCAAGGTCAAGCTGCAGCTGAAGAAATTCCATCGTGCTAGACAACCTGGAAAGGCACGGATTGACACCAGCAAGATGGCCCAACCAGAACTTGTTGAGCAGTTTGCCTCCACCTTTGAGAAGGAACTTGGTGTACCACAAGGAGGAGAATCTGCAAAGCAGAAGTGGGAAGAGCTGTGAAACACCATCTACCGCACAGCCTTGGCTACCTTTGGGAGGAAGACCTCGAAGTCACAGGACTGGTTTGATGCCAAGTTGACCGAGATGACCCCCGTCATTGAAGCCAAGCGCTCAGCACTTGCTGAGTACAAGAAGTACCCAAACGAGAAGAATCTCCAGATTCTCAGGGCTGCGAGAAGCAAAGTTCAGCAGACTGCTCGGCGCTGTGCCAACGAGTACTGGACTCAGCTCAGCCAAGACATTCAAACCGCTGCCATAACAGGGAACATCCGTGGTATGTACGATGGCATCAAGAAAGCACTTGGTCCGGCTCAGAGCAAGACGGCCCCCCTCAAATCTTCCACTGGGGAGATGATCACAGAGAAGAACAAGCAGATGGAGAGATGGGTGGAACACTACTCCGACCTCTACTCTAGACAGAACACCGTGACACCGTCAGCCCTTGATGCCATTGACTGCCTGCCATCCATGGACGAACTTGACGCCGAGCCAACCATCGACGAACTCAGTAAGGCCATTGATAGCTTGGCCGCTGGCAAGGCACCCGGCAACGACGGCATACCCCCTGACCTGATCAAGCACTGCAAGACCGCCCTACTGCTGCCATTGCATGACGTCCTCTGCCAGTGCTGGAAGGAAGGTGCCATACCACAGGACATGAGGGACGCCAAGATCATCACCCTCTACAAAAACAAAGGGGAGAGAAGCGACTGCAACAACTACAGGGGCATTTCCCTCCTCAGCGTTGTTGGCAGTCTACGCACGAGTTGTTCTCGTTCGTCTACAGAAGCTTGCCGAACGTGTCTACCCCGAGTCTCAGCGTGGCTTCCGCGCTGAGCGATCGACGGTAGACATGATATTCTCCAGCCGCCAACTCCAGGAGAAATGCAGAGAACAGAACATGCCTCTGTACGTCGCCTTCATCGACCTCACCAAAGCGTTCGATCTGGTCAGCAGAGAGGGCCTTTTCAAGATCCTGCCAAAGATAGGATGCCCACCAAAGTTGCAAAGCCTCATCGAATCGTTTCACACCAACATGCAGGGGATAGTGCAGCATGATGGCAACGTCTCAGAGCCATTCAACATACGCAGCGGAGTGAAACAGGGCTGTGTACTTGCGCCAACCCTCTTTGGGATTTTCTTTGCTATGCTCCTGAGGCATGCCTTCAGCACAGCAACAGAGGGAATCTACCTGCACACAAGATCTGACGGCAGGCTTTTCAACCTTGCCCGCCTGAAAGCCAGAACCAAAGTACGCAAGGCTCTAATCAGAGACATGCTGTTCGCAGACGACGCTGCAGTCGCAACCCACACACAGCAGGAGCTTCAGACCCTGATGGACCGCTTCTCCCAGGCATGCAAGGACTTCGGGCTTACCATCAGCCTGAAGAAGACTAACGTCTTGGCGCAAGGCACGGAAGCACCACCAACCATCACCATTGATGACTACAAGCTGGAGGTCGTGAATGAGTTCACGTACCTGGGGTCCACGATCAGCAACAACCTCTCCCTTGATACAGAGATCAACAAGAGGATTGGAAAATCAGCCTTCACACTCGCTCGCCTCACCACACGAGTGTGGGAGAATCCCAAACTCTCTGTCAAGACGAAGATGGCAGTGTACAACGCCTGCGTCATCAGCACACTGCTCTATGGGAGTGAGACGTGGACAACATACGCCCGGCAGGAAAAGAGACTGAACTCCTTCCACTTGCGCTGCATTCGCCACATCCTGGACATATCCTGGCAGGACAAAGTGCCCAACACAGAAGTTCTGTCCCGCGCCGGCCTTCCTTCCATGTTCACTCTACTCAGGCAGCGCAGGCTCCGCTGGCTAGGCCACGTTCACCGTATGGAGGATGGCAGAATCCCCAAAGACGTCCTCTATGGAGAACTGGCAACTGGCAGGAGAGACATTGGCCGCCCACAGCTGCGCTTTAGAGACGTCTGCAAGAGAGACATGAAGGCCCTGGATATCAACACAGAGCGCTGGGAGGACCTTGCAACGGACCGCTCCAAATGGAGAGGCACCCTGACCAGACAGCTCAAGGCGGGTGAAGAGAGACTGACTGCTGCAGCAGATGAAAAAAGGACCCGCAGGAAGAACCGCCACAGACCCAGCAGCACGGAGACCACCCACAAGTGTGACCTGTGTGACAGGGACTGTCATTCGCGCATCGGCCTGTTCAGCCACAGGCGGTGCTGTTCCAGCAGAGTAGACGTTTAGGATTCTCTTCCATGGTCATCATAGACCGACGGAGGCCGACGAGTGTAATGGTCTGGGGCTGTTTTGCTGCTTCAGGACCTGGAAGACTTGCTGTTTTAAATGGGACCATGAATTCTGCTGTCTAGTAAAAAATCCTGAAGAAGAATGTCCAGCCGCCTGTTCGTGACCTCAAGCTGAAGCGCACTTGGGTTCTGTAGCAGGACAATGATCCAAAACACACTAGCAAGTCCACCTCTGAATGGCTTAAGAAAGACAAAATGAAGACTTTGGAGCGGCCTAGTCAAAGTCCTGACCTGAATCCGATTGAGATGCTGTGACATGACCTTAAAAAGGCAGTTCATGCTCAAAAATCCTCCAATGTGGCTGAATTACAACAATTCTGCAAACATGAGTGGGCCAAAATTCCTCCTCAGCGCTGTGAAAGACTCATTGCCAGTTATCGCAAATGCTTGATTGCAGTTGTTGGTGCTCAGGGTGGCCCAACCAGTTATTAGGTTTAGGGGGCAATCACTTTTTCACACAGGGCCATGTAGGTTTGGATTTTTTTTTCCCTTAATCATAAACATCTTCATTTAAAAACTGCATTTTGTGTTTACTTGTGTTATCTTTGTCTAATATTTAAATTTGTTTGATGATCTGAAACATTGAAGTGTGACAAACATACAAAAAAATGAGAAATCAGGAAGGGGCAAATACTTTTTCACACCACTGTATGAGAATAGTATGTCTGTCTTGCATCTAGAAAAAAAACCACACTTTATTTTCTAGTTATCTTATTGCCAAGTTTTTCTTGTTGCCACTGTAATATGCTTTAATTATTGTCTGCAAATTTTAAAGCATGAAATTTACATTTACATGAATTTCAGACATCCAGTATTTAAGAGTTAACATTACACTTTACACAGTTTTTGCATCTAATGCATAGCTTAAAGAGAAACAATTACATTAATCAAAATCAACCTCCAAATCAGACAGAGAAAAAGAACAAGAGGGGAATAAAAAACACATAAAAACTGTGCTGTAATTAAATAATATATGATAGGATATGACCGGTCCCTTGATTACAATAACCACAGAAATATTATCAAATTAGTGAATTGTGGCTCAAAGCACCTGACACCCTAAGCACCTAGCTGATGTGCAAAAATAACATCTAAGAGAGACGGATATGGTCAAATGATGGTACATGAACAAGGATTCCAGTGGAGGGTGAATAGAATTTATAGAGAATAGCAATCAAAACCAGCCGGATCGGTAGTTGAGCTAATGCCAGGTGACCTGTCTGACTGCCTATGAGCTAATGCTAACAGCTCGATGTCGCATCGCAACATAAAATTTTATTTTAAAAAAAAGCCAGAATGACATGAGATATATTATCGACTGTGGATTAGTGAACCAGGTGAAAACAGGGATCTAAAAATAACAAAATCTAAAAAAAACCAAAACAACAATATACAGAGAGGGGGGAGGCTGAAAAGTTCATAGGCTGGCTATGATGCAGTGGTAAAATTTGACCAAATGTGGTTTGTTTTTCAACATCGGTGTTGCAGCACTTGCATCCCTGCGGTATAGAAGCTCTGTTCTTGTGCATCAAAGACATGAGTCCTTCTTAGTCATCCTATGAACTTTTCAGCCCCACCTCGTTTGCCCCGCTTGGTAGGCAAACTTCTAGTAATAATAATGCATCAGATTTATATAGCGCTTTTTCATGGACACTCAAAGATGCTTTACAATGGATACATTATTCATTCACGCCACAGACCACAGATATTGGTATTGGTCAGCTGCTACTGTAGCTACAGCTGCCCTGGGACAGACTGACGGAAGCATGGCTGCCAATCCACGCCAATGGCCTCTCCGGCCACTATCAAACATTTACATGCATTCATACCCAGTGTTATGGACACTAGAGGCAAGGTGGGTAAAGTGTCTTGCCCAGGGACACAACGGCACGACGCCTGGGGAGAGCGGGATTCGAACCGCCAACCCTCTGTCACGGTGGCCCTCACGAGCCACCATAAGACACCAGCAGTCACCAGTGAGTTGCAGTGATGTTTTATTGAAGGGATTAGGAACAGGGGAAAATACACACTAATAACAAGAATTGGGATAACGACAGAATAACTCACAACTGGAGATGATGAGAAGACGGCGTCTGAGCTGGGGGAATGCCCGAAGCCTCAGACAGCGAGGAGTCTTCACAGAACTTCCACGAAGATTAACAGACTGCTGCATCGGGGTGCATTCAGCGCCCGCTTTTAACACTGGCACTAATGACCCCGAATGCAGCACAGCTGTTGGCTTTGACAGCAGGGAGCTCCACCGGGCGCTGTCACAATAAGAGCCCGGGGAGCTGGAAGGGACCCACTGCTGTCAAAGCCTGGAAATGATGATATAGGATCCGAGTGCGGACGGAACCGGCACTCAGGTTGTAACAGTACCTCCCCCTCAAGGCCGAGCTCCTGAACAGCCAAATAACACCCAAGCCCCCACCCCCCACCCCCCCCTAGGGTGGGTGGATGGGGCACCAGCAGGAGGGAGAGAGTCATAAAGGAAAAAAAAAACCAAACATAATACTCCATAACGAGTTGATAACGCAAAAATAGGACCCAAAAGGCAATACACACATCCACAGTTTCAAAACAGAACATGGGTATTGGACCAAGGGGAAGAAAAACACAAATTACAGGCTAAGGGGAAAAAGGCGAGATACAGTATCACAGAAATCAGGCCCCCTGCACATCCCAAAAGCTTAGAGACATGACCACTAAAGAAAAACCCGGGATGACTGCAATCCTGGCTCTGAGGCATGGAGGCTGAAAGTTCAGGGGGCCGCCCAGCATCAAACGGCCACAATGCAGGCAGGGGGGAAAAGGACAGTTCGGGCGGCCTACCCCAGTCCCATGCCCGGAAACAGTAAATTTCGGACCCGGCCGCCAAACAGGAAGTCCAAGGGGTCGGGTGGCCAGCCCAGAGAGCCAAATGGGCACGGTAGTCCTTCAGGCGGCCGACCCGCATTGACCACCAGACCCGTAGGGAGGAAGTAGCCGTCAGTCTCACTGGAGAAAGGGAAGACGAGGGAGAACCGGGCGGAGCGTTCGGAACCCCAACGGCCCCAGGTGGAGATGGGTTGTGCTCCTCAGGAGAATGAGGAGGGTGGCGATGGTGATGATCGTGAAGATGGAGATGAGCCCGTCCAGTATCCGGCGGCAGGGGATCTGCAGCTCCCTCACCGAACCTGGAAACTGCTGGTGCCGCACCCTCGTCGGACTCCGATTGGGTCGTGGTTGCTCCCGCGAAGGACCCCGATTGGGTAGGCGCCGCACCAGGACCGACCTCCAACCCCGAACCCGGAAACTCTGGCACAGCGGGCGAATTCAGATCCGCGCCGACGACCCTGGGAGAAGGCTCGGGAGAGAGAAAAGAACCGGGATCAGGATCACCAGCAGCGCCAGAACCCGGCGAGACAAGTTCGGATGTAGCTGGTGGCCACACCCGGCTCACCTCCCCAAGAGACAGGCAAAAATGCTCTAAGATGGAGTAAAGAAAGACAAAACAGAGCACTTGCCTGATCTCGAGTTCTGACGCTGTCCAGGACTTCGACGATCCGGGTTCTGACGGCAAGAGGTCATCTTCAGGCTCCCACTCAGCTACGGCGGGCTCCGCAGCTGGCATGATGGTGCGCGCAGCTCCTGGATCATTCGGCACCGAAGCCCACGCCGACGGCCCGCACGGCGTAGTGGCAGGGGACCCTTGACCCGCTGGACCGGACCGCTCATCCGTGGAGACCCGGGGACGCTTCCTCGTCGGCGCAGGTTCCACGCTGCCGTCCGCCCTCCTCCTCTGCCCACAATGTGGCTGCAGAACCAGAACCCGGCTCTCCAGAACCGCAAGCAGGAAGATCGTCCAGGAAAACCTCAGCGTAGTCTAGGTGCCAGCGAACTTGGTTTGGGTCGTCGTAGAGGCTAGCGGTGAAGAGCGTCCCGTCGACGTACTCCAGGGCGCTGGCTAGCTTATTACCCAGGCACCGAGCGCGGCTCTTGGGAGACGACATGCTCCCAGAGTTGACACCCAGACTGCGAAGAACAAAGTCCAATACTGCAAAACTCACGGTGAATGGCGTCTCGGCGCGATGCCCCTCTCCGGACGTTCTGGCAGCAGTCTACTGTCACGGTGGCCCTCACGAGCCACCATAAGACACCAGCAGTCACCAGTGAGTTGCAGTGATGTTTTATTGAAGGGATTAGGAACAGGGGAAAATACACACTAATAACAAGGATTGGGATAACGACAGAATAACTCACAACTGGAGATGATGAGAAGACGGCGTCTGAGCCGGGGGAATGTCCGAAGCCTCAGACAGCGAGGAGTCTTCACAGAACTTCCACGAAGATTAACAGAGACTGCTGCATCGGGGTGCATTCAGCGCCCGCTTTTAACACTGGCACTAATGACCCCGAATGCAGTACAGCTGTTGGCTTTGACAGCAGGGAGCTCCACCGGGCGCTGTCACAATAAGAGCCCGGGGAGCTGGAAGGGACCTACTGCTGTCAAAGCCTGGAAATGATGATATAGGATCCGAGTGCGGACGGAACCGGCACTTGGGTTGTAACACCCTGCAATTATTAGACGGACCTGCTCTATCTCCTGAGTCACTGCCGCCCTAAAGGTGTGTTCACACCAAATGCGAACGGGCGGCGCAACTCCGTATAAAGTGAATGGGAAGACACGAGTACGCACAAATTTGTGCAGTCACGCGTTCGCGTCCGCGCGTTAGCTAGCTAGCTTTGAGATTCTGCTGTCACCGGAATAAAAGTATCACCATTGCAGAGTAAACTAGTTTGAAAATGAAACTCACTCACCAGGAGACAGGAGTACCAGGAACTCCAGCTGAATTGGGATTTTGGAGTTAATTACCCATGGTTTCCGGCCACGGACATCCTAGCAAGCTAGCAACGTAAACACCCATCTGTTATATATGAAGAATGAAAGAGTCAGAGTCGAACTTCAGTGCAGCCAACAACAACAACCCTTTATTATAGAGAACCGAACTATTTATACGCAAGAGTCGTGCCTGCCTGACATCACGCCAGGGGCGGGTACGGCAGCACACACACACACACCATACTCACTACACCACAATTCCCCTCCCCCTTACAAAAGTGTAAGTACACACACACAATTGAGACCCTCCCCAATTTAGGATCCGAATCACGCACTAAAGGAACGAGGAATAATTAACTGTAATAAAATATCCTAACACACTCATCCAAAAGAAAAATTGGACCAAGTCTCTTAAAACATATAAAAAATAATCCCATAATACCACATATACAGTGGGGTAAAAAAGTATTTAGTCAGCCACCAATTGTGCACGTTCTCCCACTTAAAAGATGAGAGAGGTCTCCAATTTTCATCATAGGTATACCTCAACTATGAGAGACAAAATGAGAAAAAAAAAATCCAGAAAATCACAATGAAGGATTTTTAATTAATTAATTGGTAAATTCCTCGGTAAAATAAGTATTTGGTCAATAACAAAAGTTCATCTCAATACTTTGTTATATACCCTTTGTTGGCAATGACAGAGGCCAAACATTTTCTGTAAGTGTTCACAAGGTTTTCACACACTGTTGATGGTATTTTGGCCCATTCCTCCATGCAGATCTCCTCTAGAGCAATGATGTTTTGGGGCTATCGCTGGGCAACACGGACTTTCAACTCCCTCCAAAGATTTTCTATGGGGTTGAGATCTGGAGACTGGCTAGGCCACTCCAGGACCTTGAATTGCTTCTTACGAAGCCACTCCTTCATTGCCTGGGTGGTGTGTTTGGGATCATTGTCATGCTGAAAAACCCAGCCACGTTTCATCTTCAATGCCCTTGCTGATGGAAGGAGGTTTTCACTTAAAATCTCACAATACATGGCCCCATTTATTCTTTCCTTTACACGGATCAGTCGTCCTGGTCCCTTTGCAGAAAAACAGCCCCAAAGCATGATGTTTCCACCCCCATGCTTCACAGTAGGTATGGTGTTCTTTCTCCTCCAAACACGACAAGTTGAGTTTTTACCAAAAAGTTCTATTTTGGTTTCATCTGACCATATGACATTCTCCCAATCCTCTTCTGGATCATCCAAATGCTCTCTAGCAAACTTCAGATGGGCCTGGACGTGTACTGGCTTAAGCAGGGGGACACGTCTGGCACTGCAGGATTTGAGTCCCTGGCAGCGTAGTGTGTTACTGATGGTAGCCTTTGTTACTTTGGTCCCAGCTCTCTGCAGGTCATTCGCTAGGTCCCCCCATGTGGTTCTGGGGTTTTTGCTCACCGTTGTCGTGATCATTTTGACCCTACAGGGTGAGATCTTGCATGGAGCCCCAGATCGAGGGAGATTATCAGTGGTCTTGTATGTCTTCCATTTTCTAATAATTGCTCCCACAGTTGATTCCTTCACACCAAGCTGCTTACCTATTGCAGATTCAGTCTTCCCAGCCTGGTGCAGGTCTACAAATTTGTTTCTGGTGTCCTTTGACAGCGCTTTGGTCTTGGCCATAGTGGAGTTTGGAGTCTGACTGTTTGAGGTTGTGGACAGGTGTCTTTTATACTGATAATGAGTTCAAACAGGTGCCATTAATACAGGTCATGAGTGGAGGACAGAGGAGCCTCTTAAAGAAGAAGTTACATGTCTGTGAGAGCCAGAAATCTTGCTTGTTTGCAGGTGACCAAATACTTATTTTACCGAGGAATTTACCAATTAATTCATTAAAAATCCTTCAATGTGATTTTCTGGATTTTTTTTTTCTCATTTTGTCTCTCATAGTTGAGGTATACCTATGATGAAAATTGGAGACCTCTCTCATCTTTTAAGTGGGAGAACTTGCACAATTGGTGGCTGACTAAATACTTTTTTGCCCCACTGTATACTCTCATGCACACCAGCAATATATATATATACACATGTATTTACATTTGATATTTTTATGTTACTCCACAGTCCTTGGACAGCCATGGACAAAACTGGCTCGGAGGCCCAGGGCAACCCCACGGCATGTGCACCCTTGGCTGCCGTCTGTCCCCAGGATCGAAGCCACCCTCCCCGACTAAAATGTCTCCTCTTGCCATCAACCGCTTCTCTCCTCTGGCCCTGCAGTGCTACTGTCAGGCACACTGTCCCTCCATGCCTATCGGTCCGCTCCCGACCACTTTCAACACCGCCGCCATGGCTCCAAACACTCCGGCCCCCTGTGGCCGCACTCTGGGGAAAACCGAAGCCTGCTTGTCAGCGCTGCTCACTATCTCGGGCACCTCGCCACTGCTCTCAGCACCCTTGTCCCAGGCGCTCCGCTGTGCCGTCTCCGTGTCTAGCCGTAGCTGCTCTCTCCCGGGGCTCTCAACTTCGCTCTCATCCGCGTCACTCTCCGACCCGGGTGTTTCATTGCTGCTCTCAGCACCCTCGTCCCAGGCGCTCCGTTGCATCGTCTCCATGCCCGGTTGCAGCTGCTCTCCCCTGGGCTCTCAGCGTCACTCTCTGACCCAGGTGTCTTGTTGCTGCTCCCAGCACCCTCGTCCCAGGCGCTCCGCTGCATCGTCTCCATGCTCGGCTGTCAGCCTCCATGGTCTCGCTCACTCGCTGCCTAGCTTCCAGCTGCGGGGATAGCTCCTGTTGCTCTCCCTCTCTGCTGTTATCACATACCGTGCCATCCAACTCATCAGCGCTCTGGTCCTCCACCTTCCTGCGCTTTGCAGCTGGCCCACCATCTTCAGTGACCAAGGACTCTCCCTCTCACAGTCCCGGTTCCACCACGAAGTCTAGCTGGCAGCTTGGAGCTCTCTTTTGTCACACAGTTAGCTTTGCGGCTAACCTGCCCATAGGCACCGAATGGGCCGTTAACTTCTCCAAGCTAACTAGCCCAGCCGCTCTTGGCGCCAATACTCCCACCACCCACAGCTTCGTGGTCCTCGTCTGCCCAGCGAAGAATTCGGCCAGCCGCTCGACAGCATCCTCACACAACTCCGTCATACCCAACGTACCATGAATTATTCGGCCCTCCGCGCTGTGATGGTGAGTCAAAAGCACTCATCGTCGTCTCCCGTCGAGTCTGCCTAGGCCCAGTGCCCTGACGTAACCCTCAAACATGGCCCACCACTGAGGCCACAGGATCTCCGGCTCTCCTGTGTACTCTAGGAACAGTATCACGGGTTGAGGTAGCCCATATGCTTCCATAGTTTTCTTCTTGTTGCCAAAATGTTATGTATGAATAATGAGAGAGTCAAGAGTCAATCTTCAGTCCAGCCAACAACAGCAACCCTTTATTACAGAGAACCGAACTATTTACACACAAGGGCTGTGCCCACCTGACATCACGCCAGGGGCAGGTACGGCAGCACACACACACCACACTCACTACAACACACCATCATTTGTGAAGTTTTGGAGGCTTGAGACAACACTTTTAGGTGAGCCCCTGGTCGGATAATGTAAACCTAAGCATGACGTTATTTTGGGAATTTCCACAGCAAGTTGAACACAGCTGCAGAAGTTTTAAAGACAACTTTGCCTGTCTGCATCTCACTATTCATGTCTGCTCGCATGTTTACAATGAGTTATAATGTAATCATGCCGCAAAAAAAAAAAAAATCTGCCTGTTCGTGTATGGTGTGAAGGCACCTGACACTGTTAGCTCACTCTTCTCTACATGACAGACAAGATGGCCAATAACAGACCAATGGGTGGGTATCAAGGACGGCCCTGGGCTGGGTTTACCATATTATGATGTCCCATGGCAAACCCGAAAGAGTTAAAACAGCTAATTGGACACAAAAATGATATAGATGCTCTGTGTGTGTGTGTGTGTGTGGGGGGGGGGGGGGTCAGAAAAGGGAGCTTTTTTATATTTTTCCAATAATCACATGACCAATAAACACATTTCAGAAGGTTAAAACCTACAAAAACACATTTTTTTTTCTGTCAGTGACCCCTTTAACAACGACTTGAATTGCAAGTCTATATTAGAAAGCAGGAAATATCCATTCATCCATCTTCTACCGCTTATCAGGGGGTCCAGGTCATGTGGACAGCAGTCTAAGCAGAGGAGCCCAGACTCTCGCCCAGTTCGTACTGCACCATGATCCCTCCTGCAGGTGGTAAGCCCACTGGACGGTGGACCCATGTGGCTACATTGGGTACACTGGATTCTTGTTGTCACTTTTTTCATAGAGGTCCACTAGGCCGCTGTTGGTCTGGCCGTTCACCTATGACCAATTTGACTTGGGAGACCTGACCGGGGGCAAGTTGCACCCAGCAACATGTTTAAAAAAAAACAAGGTCTTTACGAGTATAATGCAAATATGACAGCTTATCGTTTACTGTGGTTTTGTTTGATGCTGTATATATTCTTCATGTTTCTATTAATAAATTCTGTTTCCCTGTCCTCTCTCTTTGATTTGATTCCAGCTCCGTGTGTCCCAGAAGATGTTCAGATCGATCTGAACTGTCAGTCCAGCGTCGTCAACATTACCTGGCAGTCGACAGGTCACTTTTTAATGTTCCACGCCTCTGTGGTTGGCAGCAATGGTCACATCAACATGTGCACGACAAGTAAGCATCACTGTGTGGTACGGAACATGCAGTGTGGCATGATGTACAACGTTACAGTG
The DNA here is from genome assembly GCA_020510985.1 of Pholidichthys leucotaenia. NCBI lineage: Eukaryota > Metazoa > Chordata > Actinopteri > Cichliformes > Pholidichthyidae > Pholidichthys > Pholidichthys leucotaenia. Next base: position 293,999,582 of record CM035839.1, on the reverse strand, counting down.
GTGGCCCAGGATGAGATCTGCAACAGCTCACACAGCCCCATAAAACAGCTCTACACAGGTACGTAGATCTCAGGTATGGGTACTAGTAACTAATCACATTTGCTCAAGTAATTTTTTCAAAACTTGCACTTACTAATAACTTTTATTGCAGGATGCTTTCTGTTGTTATGTGAGTGCATTTTTAAGGGAAAAAGCTACTTTTACTCAAGTACATTTAGTTGTGCTCACTGAGTTATTTTTTATTTCACTGATTTTAAAACTAGCTAGAAAGGTGCTTGGTTATACTGTAATGCCTTGTTCTCACCAGAAACATCTTTGGTCATTTCTGTAAATTTATAATCTTATTTCACTGAGGTGGGTGTTTATGTCTTTGTTCCTCTATTTGGGCTCAGGTGCAAAGGAACAAGAAAAAAGTACCATTTTATGCAAAAAAAAATGCACATTTCAGAGTAAAAAGTTGCAAATTTCCATGAAAAACATCACAGAGTTATCAAAAGGAAGGAAAAAATAATAAATTTAAAAGAAAAATGTCTGAAACGTATGCTAAAACCCTCACAAATTTACAAGAAAAAGGGTGGTAGATTTGAAACAAATTTATAAGAAAAAAAGATGCAAATTTACTGGTACAAATTTTGAGATTATGTGGTTAAAAAAATCAAAATGATACAGGTCCTTAATTTAAAAATAAAAAAAATCTCATGAGAAAATTGGCAACTGTTGTTACTCGCGTCACTTTTTGTAGATTCTTTCTCTTGTTCAAGTAATTTTGATGGATGCTCATAACTTAAGTAAATAATATAATAAGGCATAACTATTGACTTGAGTACAATTTTTGGCCACTCTACCCACCTCTGGTAAAGCTTCAGCTGTAGTTACAGTAGATCTGATTAACAGATACTTTAAATTGTATTAATTTATTGATAATTTGAAATGATTGTTTTGTTGTTTTAATATTATGAACAAAAGACTCAACACAACATCTTCCATTAGAGGAGATTTTACACATTAAAAAATGAGGATTGCACTCTAATCTCTTGCTAATTTTATCTCTTTTCCTGCTGCCCTCCCATTCAGCTCCATGTCCTCTCTCAACCTTCGTTCCTGCGGTGGACTGCAACACCGGGGTTGTATCGGTCACCTGGTCTGACAGTGTGCCGGGGGTTGTTTACAGCGTGTCCGCGGTCGACGCCACAGGTCACAGATCTAACTGCAGCGGCACAGACAGTGGCTGTAACCTCAGCCCGCTGCGATGTGGGACACAGTATGACATCACCATCACACCATCCAGGGATGCCTGTGTAGGTAGAGGCAGTATCACAAAAGTCATTAATACAGGCAAGTACAATGACTCATACATTCTATGCTGTGTAGACATTCATATAACGCAGGGGTGTCAAATTCAGTCTTACTGAGGGCCAGCAGGAGGGTAAGAAATAAAGCCAGGGGTTGGACATTAGTTTCTATTATTTTTTTTTTCTTATTGAAAAAAGACTGTAACTCAAATTAAAAAAAAAAATCATCTAGCCTGCATGCAGAAAAGTTTCCAATTAATTGAAAAAAAATAGCAGATTACAAAGGTATGAGGAGGTTGGGGTTGCAAATTTATGAGAGGGAGGAAAAGTGGTCAATTTATGAGTCTAGGGAGGGAAAAAAATCACAAATTCATAAGGGGGGGGGGGAGTGAGAAAATTACAAAACTGTGGGAGAAAGTGACAGTTTATTAAGGCTGGGGGAAGAAGTCACAAATGCATGAGAATTTTATAAGACAGGAAAAAAGGTGTAAACTTTATGAGAGGTTTATTAAGAGGCCAGAAACATTTACTACAGGTCTCCCAGGCGTTGTTATTGACAAGTGTGACATAAGGTGTTTCTGATATTCATCGTCTAAATGTTCACATACGATGCGTCATATCGCCAAAATATATTCAGCACTGTGTTGCTATTACAGCCTGTGAATGTTGGAACTAAATGAAGCTAATTTCTGTGTCCTTGTCTGGTTTCTTTTTAGTTCCCTGTGTACCTCACTTGTTAGAGGTGGAGATGGACTGCTTGTTCAACTCTGTGTGGCTGAAGTACAATGAGTCTGCCGGGGCTGAAGGCTACATTGCTGAGGTCGCAGATAGCCAGGGTGACATCCAGGAGTTTCAGTGTACCGTCATGTCGGATGGGGCATGTTTTCTGCCAACGCTGCTGTGCAGTCAAAATCTCACCTTCACCCTGAAGGCCAAAGACCAGCAGTGTGAGAGTGCACCCAGCAGTTCTGTTCCTGCAGAGACAGGTAGGGCGAGAACGACATTAACGTCATTAAAAACAAATAATCTGCAAGTTTGGAAGCTGCTTTGCTCAGAGTTTAGTACTGTCCATATAGGAATGAAAATTACTTGCAGAGGTGGGTTGTAACTAATTACATTTACTCAAGTAATTATTTTCACCAAATTGTACTGAGTAGTTTTATTGCAGGATGCAAAAATGTACTCTTTCGTGAGTACATTTATGAAGAAAACACTATTTTTACACAAGGACATTTGGCCGTACTCTGAGTTACTTTTGATTTTACTGATATGAAAGCTTCTTGAAAAATTGTTATTACTGTAATAATTATTTTTTTTCTCAGAAGGGATTGCATCCTTAGTCATTTTAATGAATTTATCATTTAGTTTCACTGAGTCATAAATAAAAAACTAGCAGAAGCAGAAGAAGCCCAGAATAGCGACCGGCTAAGGCGATAGGAATCGCCAGCTAAACCCACAAGACATGGCAAGGCAAAGACGCTTAGAAAACACAGAATTAAACAGAACAGGATAAAGAGGAACTCACGTCCTGATGGTGGAGAAGGGTGATGCACCGCCCAACCGTGCAATAGCCCCTTAAATAAGACCAGGAGGGATTACTATAACCGGAGACAGGTGAGTGGAACAGGAGCGAACATAATTAACTAAAATACAAACAGCTGAGGACAATGCAAAACTAGCTAGATGATCCAGGAAGTAAACAAAGGACACTATCAAAGTAAAAGCACAGAGGAAATGACAAAAGAATACCAACCCAGATTCAAACAGAATGCAAAAAGAAGACAATAATAATCTAAAACAAGACTAAATGCCCAACCAATAAACAATAGAAACTCAAAACAAACAAAAACAAAAGGGCAAAATCAGAAAACCCAAACCATACCCAAATACAAAAATAACCTGAGTGAGCAGAAGTACTGAACATAAACTGGGAATGGCCTGACAGCATGAGTACGGCTCCTTACCCATGTTCCGTGTCATGACAGACCCCCCCCCTTAAGGGGTGGATTCCAGACACCCCCAGGGTAGCATCAAAAATCAAAAGGAAAAAAGAAAAATACACAAAGTCTTCCCCCCCCCAACAGGAGTAACATAATGACCTAGCCCAGGAGGGCAGTGGGGGAAACCAGGATAGGAGGGACCGAACCCAATTCCAGCTCAGGTACCCATAATACCCATAACCTAGACTGGTCCGGTGACCTAAAGATAATCTAGAACTACCGGGAAACAAAACTGGCAGTTTGGGTGGCCTACAAGAGTCCAAGGACCACCAGGCAACGAGCTGAAATAAGTCTGGTGGCCTTTGAGAGTCCCTAGACCACCCAGGCAGACAATGCGTCCATCAGGTGCCCTCCCGGCATCCCAACACCAACGAAGTACAGTACACAAAAGGATCTGCCGGGCAGTCTCCCAGCGTCCCAGAGCGCACGAACCATGGAATATGACCTGCCCCCACCTGGAAGCAGTAGCTGGTACACGTGCCCCTCCCGGACCGCAAGGACGGCAGCATGGAGTCGGAGAGTCAGAGGCTGGGGAGACCTGACACTTGGCAATGACTGCTGACCAGCGGCGACCACAGACAAAGGAAGAGGACCCATGGGGACCACAAGCGGCATAACACCCACGGTAGCCTCAGACTGAGGCGCAACATGTGCAGCAGCCTCGGACTGAGGCGTGGCACCCACGAAGAACTGACTGACCCATGAGAGAACTGGGTAAAGGAGGTGATCAATCGGTGGGGCACCAGACGAGGGCGAGGAAGGAGAGACAACGATGGCCTCGGGCGGAGAAGGAGAACCCACGATGGCCTCGGGCGGAGAAGGAGAACCTTCGTGACCTCAGGCAAAAGTTGAGGACTCACGGCGACCTCGGCTGAAGGTGGGGGACCCACGGCGACCTCAGATGAAGGTAGGGGACCCGTGATGACCTCCGGTGCAGGTGGAAGACCCTCTGTGATCTAAGGTGATGGCTTGGACGAAGGAACAGAGACAGAAACAAACACTGGGTCAGAGTCACCGGCAGCAGTGGAGCCTGGCGAGGAGAGCTCAGGGGCAGAGGACGTCTGCACCCAACTCTCAACACCATGAGCCAGACAAGATTCCTCCCAATCTGTAGATGTAATCACAGAACAGAGCACTTGCCTGGACTCGAGCTCCACCGCCATCCAGGACTGTGGCGAATCTGCTGCGCCAATCCCGGCAGCAGGTATGATGGTGGGGCAGGTGAAGGACCTCCAGGCGTAGCAACAACAGAGGTGGATCTTCTGGCATGGTGACAGAGACTGGAGGACACCTCACCACGAGTGCTGAGTCTCAAGCAGTTGAAACCAGGGGCACTCCCTTGCCGGCTCGGGTTTCAGGACATCGGGACCACTCTTCTCCCATCTAGGATGCAGCTGTGGGACCAATACTTGAACCACAGGACCCTCCATCGTCCAGTGACTCCCTCCCAGGACCGGTGGACACTCAGGGAAAGCAGAGGGGGACACGAGCGAGGCAGGTAAGGGAAAGGTACCAGCAGCAGGCGGTGAGGGCTCAGCTGAAGTGGTTAGCTGCTGCCCCCGGGAATAAGGCAAGACAATTCATGCTTAGGTGTTAATGAAGGAAAAGGTTCTCACCTTAATTCCCGGGGCTTGGTGGTGGCTACTACTGTGGGTTTAGATGATGTTCCTTCGGGAGCTGCGGAGGTCACCTAGTGAGGAGGCGGAGAAACAAGCTTCTGACGAGGTGGGCAAGGTGCCAAAGTCAGAGGATGCTTACTAGGTAGCTCAGACCTCAGCATAGATGGTATCCCCGACCTCGACCCGTGGAGCGGCTGTGGAGCTGGTGAAGTGGAAGTTGGAGCTGGAGACTGGTGAGGAGCCGGTATTACCGAAGCCCGGGGACTCTTCCTCATCGATGCAGACCTAGGCTTATTAGTGGAACTCCTCACCATCCCATTGTTTTCCCATTGCAGGTCTGTCACCAGTGTAATCCTCTCACCCTCTCTGCATGCTCTGCAAGCTGAGGGCACTGATGAGCAGCTGCCTCCGCGAGGCCCAGGCACCAGACAGCGAATTTTGGGGTGGGAGATATGCGAGCAGAGGAGATTAATCCGTCCATTTCCATTAATGTATGGCAAATCTCCTACCCCAGGCTCATCGGATATCAGCGCCTGTCTGCTGAGTCGGTGTGTGTTGCCATCCTCAGCAACCAGGAAAAAGGGGGAAAACGAAAAAGGAGCAAACTCACAGCTGCTGGTGCCCACACACGGCAGCACCCTTCTGTCATAAATGCCACATTCAGGGCAGGATAAAGGAACCAAACACCGGCTGTGAGTTTGCACATTTAATAGTGGAAGAACACAGAAGAAAGTTTTGTATAGTTTAGTCTTTTATTTGTGAGGTATGGGTGGCAGTTCCACCTTCAGGTTCCACTGCCACCCGTGGCTATAAGAGGGCGGTGGGCAGGACGGGTGGTCTCTTTTGCCATCTCTTCTGCCTGGTGGTTACGTGTGGTGAACCTGTGCCAACCTCATTAATAAACATGTGTTCAGCTTGACGCTTGGTCTCGTCCTTGGCTCCATATACAGACATAACATTTGGCAATGAGGATAAAAGTGGATTACAACAAGATATGGAAGTGTGCGGGTTTGAAATTCGGCCAGTTTTTTCGCCCCCCGGCGAGCCACCAGTCCCATGGCCGAGGTGGTGTGCCATTTTCTGGATGTGCAGGGTGGTGCTAGACCTTTGGAAGCTGGAGAAGTGGAAGGCATGTGAGTTGTTGGTGTGCAATTTTGCAGTGAAGGAACAGTTTGTTCTAAGCACACTGGGTGACTGTGATAGTTTTGATGAAGGGATTGAGCTAATGACATGCTATTTTCGTGCCCTGGAAAACGTCATGGTTGGCACTATTTGGTTTTGACAGTGCCGCCAACGGGTAGGTGGGTCTATTCAGCGGATCATGACAGACTTGGAGCTGTTGGTCAGCGGGAGCCAGCATGGACTATTGGAGAAAGGGATGATTCACAACCAGCTGGCAAATTATAACAACGGCGCTATGATCTGGTCGAAGCTGCTTATGTTTCTGGGCAAATTGGTGCTTCCCACTGCCATCAAGTTAGCTCAACTGCTGAAAGCTGTGGACGAACTGTCACAGGAGCTGAGTGAGAGCTTGTCATACCAACATCTGAGATCACTGTCGATCGCATATGCAATGGACCCGGTCAGCGTGGAAAGTGTGGAGAATGATGCCAGCGCTGTGAATTTGAGGTCTGCCCCGGGAAAGCCCAAAGGTGAGGGCTGTGGGTCCACGAAGCACCATTTCAAGGCTAAGGGTTGTTTGGCAAGAACGGAGCAATACGGCACGTGTGGCCATTTGTTCCATGTCACCAGGGTATGCCACAGATCCGAGCGAGGAGGTGGCACTTAGAGGACTCTCATGCCCTCACGGTTGTCCATGCTATGTCTCCGAGCATGGAGACATAGCATGGACAACATGCATACTGTATGATGTAGTTGGACGGAATGGAAGTGCTGTTGTGGATTGACGTGGGAGCGGTGGGCTCCATGCCAGATTGGACAACCGTGAGATGTTTTTCCCTGCACGTCTGAATTGAAAGGGACCTGGCACCGCTTTGTGGTTGTGGAGGAAGATGGCTGACCATGGTGGGACTGTTGGAACCGACAGCTCAGCGCAAATCGGCTGGGACGTGGAACCGTTTGATCCTGGGCATGGCAGATGGCGCAGTGTGGGATGAGGAACTGTCTGGCACCCTGGAGAGTGGTGGGACGAGTGAGACATCCGATGATGAGGAAGAGGAGGTGCACCGGTGCCAAAGCAACTTGCTGTGGCCCGGGAGGCAGTCCGCTTCCAGGGGCGGACTGATGAAGGGACGGTCCAAGGGGGGCCACAGGCTTATTTATCCTTCAGCCGTGTGTATCATAGGTTCATTTGTATATATGTGTTAAGTATAATCTATTGTTATGTGTATGTAGTTCTGGGGGATAATTTTGTACATTTTATTTAGTTTAGGAAACACGGCAATATTTTAGCTTATAGACTGTTTCTTATTTAGTACCTGCGACAGAATAATCCACCTGGTCGTGTGGGAGTAGGATGGCAGTCCACCCGTCCCTCCTTAGTTTTAGTTGTTTTGCTGTGAATGTGTTAGGCCACTTATGATATACTGTTTTCATCATTTCAGTGCGTGATTCATGTGGGTCTGAATTGTGTTTGTGTGTTTTGGACTTTTGTGAAGGGGGGGGGGGGGGGGTTGTGTATAGTTTAGTCTTTTATTTGTCAGGTGTGTGCTCCACCTTCCAGTTCTGCCGCAACCCGTGGCTATAAGAGGGCGGTGGGCAGGAGGGGCGGTGTCTTTTGCCATCTCTTCTGCCTAGTGGTTACGTGTGGGGAACCTGTGCCAACCTCATTAATAAACATGTGTTCAGCTCAACACCTGGTCTCATCCTTGGGTCCATATACAGACATAACAGAAATGACAAAAGAATACCAATCCAGATTCAAACAGAATGCAAAAAGAAGACAATAATAATCTAAAACAAGACTAAATGCCCAACCAATAAACAATAATAGAAACTCAAAACAAACAGAAACAAAAGGGCCAACTCAGAAAATCCAAACCATACCCAAATACAAAAATAACCCGAGTGAGCAGAAGTACTGAACATAAACTGGGAATAACCTGACAGCATGAGCACGGCTCCCTGTCCGTGCTCCGCGTCATGACAAAGAGTTGATATCATTGTTCCTTTACACTATGGGCCAGCTGCAAAATAACAAGAAAAATGGTGCAAATTACGTTTAAAAAATTTAACCACAAGGATTCGAGGATTCAAAGATTTTATTGTCAATACTACTATACGTGCAGGACATACAGGAGAACTGAAATGGTGTTTCCCTCTCTCTACATTGGTGTGCATTTTATAAAAAGAATTAGGCTGGATTAAAAATAGAAAAACAAGAACAAACAGTGACAGCAGCAGTCTATATACAGTGGTGCAACCCGTGGTGCCAATGGCAGCCAAAAACATACAAATAAGAAAAACAATGTTACATTTATTATTTAATAAATTTTGAGCTTTTGAGAAAAAACTCACAAATTTAGTGTCTCAGAAGCATAGGGAAAAATACAAATTTACCAGACAAAAATTCAGTTTATGAGAAAACAGTTTGCAAAATTATTAGTTAAAAGAACCCTGAAATTTAATAGTTTAAAATTGATCAAGGAAAGGTCATAAATGTGGGTAAAGTATCACAAAATCAAAAGAAAAATGCAAATTAAAAAGAGCAAGAGCCATAAATTCCAAAGGAAAAACAAATAGATGAGAATAAAGTCATCCCTCATTCCTCAAGTAACTCTTAGTAGATACTTTCTTACTTAAGTGACATTTTTCATGACTACTCTTGTACTTGAGTAATAATTAATTTCATAAAGGTAATGCCGCTTGGCTGATCTACCCACCTCTGATTACTTGAATTTAAATGATCAGTCTTTCTTAACTGTATGATTGATTTTCATGTTGCTTAAATTACATATTTCCATCATAAATGTAAATGGTCAGTAACTGGGGCAGTGAATATGGTTTTACTGGCAGTGGAACCTGGTCTAAATTAGAATACAAATTCTAATCACTTAATTGAGCAATATATTTGCTTAGGCACACATTTATACGAGTGATCTGTATAAATTTGCTAGTGAAGATAGTATTTGGGTGAGTTTATCTTGGCCGAACAAGTTAGTAGTTAAATCAGAAATGCTTACTGTATGTAGTGGATGGAACGTTTTGAGTTCTGGTCACTGTTGGCCGCAGCTTCTCTTTCTTTTTGCATTCACACTGTGTGATACAAAGAACCATTTCAGTCTACATGTCAGGATAGAAATGGTCACTTATGGAGGCACGCCCCCAATCTTCATCACTAAACAGCTCTTCTTGATGGAAATGCAACCAAAAAGGCCCTCAAAGCAGAACATAGTTCCTGTCAGAACATCCTTACCAGCAGTCACCCAAAAAAGGTGACAGTACTTTTGGTGGGAAAAAGCAATCTAAACTAATAACACTAGTACAGCTCAGTAAATTAGAATACCATGTTTCATAATTTAATGTCAAAACCTACACCCATAATCATCAAAATTCAATTTAAAAAAAAAACTTAAAATATTTCACTGTTTACACAACATTCAAATTTACAGAGATGCACTAGTACGGACTCCAAATTTTAAAAGAAGAGAAACACTGAAATGAGTAATCTTCCTCTGAACACACATTAATGTGTAACATATACAGCCTTAAGTAATTCCTTCAATCACTGAAAATTCATAAACTGAATTCCTTGAGCTAATTTATGTACAACCGCAGTTATTAGAAGAGACTGCACTTTGACAAGGGATGTAATACATTTGTCTGAAAGCCCCTTCAGGTGTGGTGTCCTGTTGTACCAGCAGGTGGAGGCAGTGCCTACATGCTACCAGACCACATACAGCCGTATGCAAAAGTTTGGCCAACCTTTGATAAACAGCATTTTCAGATGGTGGAGGGGGCGAGGTAGGGGAAACTGACTGGGCTGGATGTCCGACTCCACCCTGTAACCGCTGTAATTGGATCCCTAATCCTAACATCAAAGCTAGCCACCATCAGTTGTGCAGCCCCGCTCACGTCTGCCCTGTGTTGCTTCACATGCTGCAACCAAGGAGCAGGCAAAGCTAGTAAGGTTTAAAAAACAAACAAGCAGATCCCAAGTCTGTATGATGATCCAGGTCAACTCCAAAAGTTATTTGCTCCTTTGAGTAAAACTTCTCATGCAAGTGAGCCCATTAAAGATCCTGCTAGCAGACAGACAGACAAACCGGACTGGCTGCTTAACTTTCTTGTCCAATTTACACAGGACGATAAATGGCGCTTCCAAATTTAAACAAAATAATATTGCTTTGTTGTTTATTCCATTGGGAGTGTGAGATGGGAGAACCTTAATGTGACCCTGAAATTGTTCCCCCATCCACAGCTCCGTGTCCCCCTGACAATCTTCAGGAATCTGTGGACTGCAACAATGGAACCATCACTATCGCCTGGTCAGCTGTTGCTGGTGCGATAACGTACACGGCCAAGCTGGAAGACGTGAATCGCGACCCTGTCACCTGCTGCATCACATCAAATACCCGCTGTAATATCACAGATCTTCCATGTGGAGAAATGTACTCTGTGCGTGTGACAGCCGAGGGACGATCATGTAACAGCTCACCAAGCCACGAGCTCATTATTTGGACAGGTACAGTGTACAGGCTTCTGTGGATGTGTGTAGGAGCATATAGTAACAGAGACAAACATGTATACAGTATACCATGTAAAAACAAGTTACAATATTTTCTTTTCCTCTTAGTGCCATGTGTACCTGAGAACCTTGAAGCCAGTTTGAGCTGTAGCAACAATGTGGCCTCCATGTCTTGGACCTATATCAAGGATAGAAAGAATTACACTGTAAAAGCAGTGGACAGCAGTGGACATGAAGACGAGTGCAATTCAATAGACACACAGTGCGATCTGCAGAATTTGCTCTGTGGAAAAGAGTATACAGCTACTGTAACCGCAGAGTATGAAACGTGCAAGAGCAAACCGAGCGAGAGTGTGACCATCAGAACAGGTTTGGAAAAACTCCTTTATTGCTGAATTCTGTTCACAATCAAGAATTCTGAGAATATATTACTCTCAAGGGATTTAATAACGCACCACTACATTTATTTGTAAATTCACTGGTGTAGTTTGTGTTGTATGCAAATGACCACTCATATATTGCTTCTTACCTTTTAATGAATATCCTAAGTTAATCAGTGACAAAAAAAAATTGCCAAGAAACGTCAGCACCATACGTTGAGGTAATGTGACTTCTTCCCCAAAATTGTGTTTTGAGATACAGGACTACTCACAATAATCAGTTAGGCGTGGCCAAATCCCAGATGTTGGGAATTACCCAACATGCATCTGTGCAACTTGTTTTCTTAATAGAGAAAAGCTCTTCCCAACATGGGCCAAAAATAGAGTTGCGTATTTAAATCCCTTGAGTGTATTTTAACATCTTCACATTTTCAAACTATGTCGAGTTGCATTTCATGACTTTTTAATATACTTTTATTGTATGTATGTGTACAGTCTTGTTTATTAAGAGTTACGTTTGTAGTCAGTCTTCTCTATTTAACTAAAACAGCAAAGTCAAGCCTAAAACATCATGTGTTTATGTCAATTCTTGTTTTTTTTTACCTCTGCAAAAGCAAGAAATTACTAGCAAAGTACTCAGAGACCACATACCTCTGCCATGGTTCCTTCCTTCCATCCCTTTGTCCATCCATCTATCCGTACCTTCCTTCCTCCATTCCCCCTGTACATTGCAAGATAGGGCCTTGGTAGAGGTATGCATTCATGGTTAACCTCCGAAATGTAGCAGGTTCGTGTGTAGCCCAAGGACCACCTCTGCTGAAAATTTCATCCAAATCCATCCAGTAGTTTTTGCATAATCCTGCTGCACAAATACAAACAAGGGCCTTGGCAGAGGTATGCACTCTCAGACCATCACCAAAATCTAATGGGTTCGTCCTTAGGTGAAGGGCTACCTTTGGTGAAGATTTCATCCAAATCCGTCTAGTAGTTTTTGTGTAATCCTGCTAATAAACAGACAAATGCCAGCAAAACCAGTACCTCCTTGGCAGAGGTAATAATAAAAATAGCCTGGCTCTAAAACCTTTATAAGTCTGCATACTTACAGATTTAATGCTGATAATGTTCATTAGTTTTGTTGTGCACAGAGCTACTAAATGTGTCCTCTCATATTTCGATTCAGATGTGAGAGTGTTATCAATCTCCTCAACTAGCCCCCTTCAAACAGTGAAATATAGAAATATTTAGTTGAAAGTTTTAATCTAAAAGCTATATTAAGTTACATCATTACTCTGGAAAGGTGAAAAGTCCATTTTTTTAAGACCTCCTCTAAACTTTTAATCCATCTCCTCCCAACAGTGCCGTGCACTCCAGCAAGCATCTCTTCTGTGATGGACTGTCAGAGCAATTCTCTGGTTGTTTCCTGGTCTGAGAGCGCAGGAGCTGATTCCTACTTTGCCATGCTGCGGGACAGCAATGGCCAGAGCACAACCTGTCAGGCCACCACAGAGAACTACTGCAGCGTGACCGAAGTTGGCTGTGGTCAGGTCTATCATGTGTCTGTGATCTCGTCTGATGGATTCTGCAACAGCCCGCCCACTGACGAAGTTGAGACACCTTCAGGTAAAACAGCACCACTCTTAAGAAGGTGCACCCTTATCATCTCCCTCTTTCACATTTATTATATAAATGCAACTCTTATCTTCCTTTCTTTCAGTCCCGTGCAAAGTGACATATATCAGGCCGATGATGGACTGCAATACGTGGCCAGCTGTGCTGACGTGGTACCCAAGTGATGGAGCTTTTTCTTACATGGTTGTGGCCACTACAGTGCTAGGACACAATGTCAGCTGCGACACCAACCACACCAACTGCGAGCTGGATGGGCTGCAGTGTGGTGAGAACTACTCCGTGTCTGTCAAAGCTGTGGGAGACAGCTGCCACAGCCTCACTTACATGATGGGACAGCTGCACACTGGTGAGGAGGGCCAACTTAACTGAACTGCATGTTACAGATCTCCATGGGGTGGGGGGGGGGGGGTCATTTGTTCCTTCGTCTGTTGTGCATTTGTGTGTTAACACCATAGCTTAAAAAGTTGTGTAGGTTTTGCTGAAATTTTAGGAACAGTTGGAACTGAACCAAGGAACAGTTGATTAAAATTTGGTGGTTATCCAGTTTGCCATCTTGATCCAGGATTTTATAAAAGTCTTCCTAAGGAGAAAATAAATATCACCATCTGCTGACAGATAACAGGCTGTAGGGGAAATTAAAATATGAGGGGCAAAAATAGGTGCCTTGGTGGAGGTTTACACTCTCCGTGTAATTTTGTCATTGCCTGTGTATTTTCCAGTTGATTAACCCAACATTTTTAAATATATTAATGAAACTGTATGGAAAAGCCCAATCAGACAATGTGAAAAAAATTAAAAAGTGATTGAGAATATGTATACTGATGCGGCTCTGCCCCAAAGTCTTAATGGTGATCTTTGATGAAAATTTCAAATATGTCTGGTAGTTTTTGTGTCATGAACGGCCCAGCAAGACTGAAGACCCAAACGCAGGAGCTGTGAGTTTGCAGGAAGGTTAATAACAAAAACACAAAAAATACAGAAGCAAAAAAACTTACATGATAGGCAGGAATAGAGGGAGATGAATAGCCAGGCGGGCTAAGGCGTGGAAAACACGTCGGGAACGAAGGTTACAGCGTGGGGCACACACAGGAATAAAGTGACTCGACATGGAACTCATGTCTGGAGATAAGTGAAGGTTGCTGCACCGAACTGTGATGCAACAGCCCTTAAATAGTACAACCAAATAATTAACAAATGATAACAGGTGTGGGTAACAGGAGCGGAGATGATTGTCCTAAATAAATGACAGCTGGGATAACGTGAACTTAAACCAGCAACAGAAGTAAAGAAGGAGTGCTGTCAAAATAAAAGCATAGGGAGAAATAATGGGAAAAGATTATGAATAAGAAATGCTTACCACACAAGATTCAAATCAGGGAATACAAAAAGGGAAAATAACCACCAAGGCAAAGGACAAGATAAATACAAACAAGAGATACAAATAATATAATATACATGAAAATCAAAATACAAAAGGAGAGGTGAGGGCGAAGACAGGGGTAGGCTCATGTCCAAAAACAGTAAGATATAATTAGAATACCAAATGATCCCCAAACACATAATAATAACAATCCCATAATGACCCCGGACACATAATATTAATAAACAGGACTATAATAACAAAACTAAGAAAACAGGAACTGTCAAAAACGGACAAACAAATAGCAAACTCAAATAATCACATACAGACAAAACTTATGCTCAAATATAAAATAAGACCAGGAGGAGCAAAGTACAGAAAATAATCTAAAACAACTGAAAGCGTCCGCACGGTGCTCCCACATTTCTCCGCATCGTGACATTTTATGTAATCCTGCTAACAGAAACATGCCACAATGAACATGTAACTTCTTAAGCAGTGGTAAATATAACACGCCTTCCAACTTGTCATGTAATAACCTTGTCTGAAGAGTGTTATTCTGTTAAATGTCAGGTTGTTTACCGGTTAGGTAGATTTTTATTAAATTAATTTCCCATTTTCACTTTAAACATCTAAGCAACAGAATTAACAGAATAAAAGTACAATAGGACTAATTTAAATAATATCACAATTAAAAACAAGGAAGAAATGTTGATTGAGGTTTATTTATCAAAAAATAAAGAAAAGTCATTTTCTAATGACTTAATAAAAAACAGGAAGTTATCAAGTTGTTAACCCGTGTTTACCTACTTTTAGTCTTATAGGCCCATAATAAATTATATCTTAAAAATGCACTCCAGTGGATATAAATCACCTTAAAAACAAATCTGCATTGTCTAAAATGGTATCTTATCCCCTTTTTCCACAAAAACACTGATTGTCTTACAGTTGCTTGTGAAAATTTTTGCCCGTTTCCTCCTCCTCCAAATGCTAGGATGCAATTTGGCCCACCCACCAGAACACAGAAGTCTGCAAGCTGCCAAATTTGAACAGCCACCGTTTAGTCCTGATTGGTTCACCTGTTATAGTGACATCACAAAAACTCTCCATCTGAACTTGCCTTTTTCCAAGGGGGGGGGCTTAACTGAACTTTCAGGGCAAAAAAACACAGGCCTGACACATAAGAGTAATTTAGCTCTTGATATGTCTTGTAAGTCATAAAAAACATGTTACAGACACATTAACAAGAAAAAAAAATAGATTTTTGGTGGAGTGGCACTTTAAGGAATAAATGCCATCATAGTCGGTAAGACCATCCACTGTGGATTCATTCACCCCATCCGTCTCCTCAATAGAACAGCCAGAACTCTTTTTGTCACATCCATCACCTACCTTTACTTTAGTCACCATAGTAAGGATATAAGGCATTGATGATTGAACTTAAGGAACTAAACATGCAAATATTCCTGTCTCCCTCCAGAACCTTGCATCCCCGACCACATCTCCACTCATTACAGCCCGTCAGTAGGCCAGGTGCAGTGGGACATGACCGCTGGTGCTGCCACCTATACAGTCACGGGGCAAACAGACCAGGGCCTCCAGACCTCCTGTGCTACCAATAACACAAACTGCTCATTGCCTGACATGGAATGTGGCCAGGTGTACAGCATCAAAGTCACGGCTATGAACCATGTGTGTGATGACATCTCCTCAACAGAACTAGTTAACATTACGACTGGTGAGAAAACCATGATGCCACAAAAGATATACGGAATAAATACAATGTTATTGATTGACAAGTGAAATGGTTTGTTTCCACCTTTTAAATACAGTAATTTATCCTTACTTTTTGGGTCAGGTATTGTCCTGGTAGAAAAGTTGGAGCCAGAGGAACAGTATCCGCACATGATTTATAATTCCACAGGTCTTCGGATAGGGCTCCCAAAACATCCTGAAAGTAGTCCAAGAGGCAGTAGAATCCCTTGCAAATGTGCATTTATTAAGTATTGTGCCAGACAAATACAGAACAAAATGCACGGAGTCCCCCCAACCTGAGAGGGGCAGACTGAGCACTGCCGTCTGGGCAGCTCCTTATACATATAGTCAGAACCTAAAAAAAAAAAGCTCTTTTCTCTCACTGGTACATCAGGTATCTTGTGGTCTCTTTCCTGTTCTCTAGCAGCTTGCCACTAGATATATCTCTGGGGACCTATACATGGTGGGCCTTACTCCCATACAGCTGGTAATTCTCCTGCAGCCCAGTAAAAGGGTTCACTCCCTGTCCCACTATCAAGCACCTGTGTACAGTATGTACACTCAGTTCTGTCAGGACACTTTTCCCTGACACAGCCAAGTTCACCTGCTCCCCTACATTCTCCTGCTCTGCTCCCTGCATGTGTGTGCGTGCGTGCGTGTGTGTGTGTGTGTGTGCGCGTGTGTGTGTGTGTGTGTGTGTGTGTGTGTGTGTGTGTGTGTGTGTGTG
Source organism: Pholidichthys leucotaenia (assembly GCA_020510985.1). NCBI lineage: Eukaryota > Metazoa > Chordata > Actinopteri > Cichliformes > Pholidichthyidae > Pholidichthys > Pholidichthys leucotaenia. The sequence goes on along the minus strand of CM035839.1, from coordinate 293,983,173 downwards.
TGTGTGTGTGTGTGTGTGTGTGTGTGTGTGCGCGCGTAAACAGCCCTCTCTTCACTCCGTCTTTGTGTGGGTTATCTCAGGTCAAAGTCTCACTTAGCCGAGGCAGTTGTAAGCCAGTGTAATTTAACTCATAACTGTTTACCATCATCATATGCATCATACTGTACGTATACCATTTTTCACATAATCTACTGTAATCATTATTTGCTATTTAACTTCAGTCTGGGTTTCTTAATTTTATTCTACAGTATAGTATATGCACAAATGTGTTTGCAGCTGACACAGTTGACTTTCTCTCCACTCTTGCCAGTAAATGAAATATTGTAATTTTTACTGACACACATAGACAACTATTTTAATAATTTGAAGAAAAGTTATTTGCTGTTTTCCCCCAAAAGGTTGAATTTAATTTCTAACAAATACCCACAATATTTAATATTTTTTGTGCACACAGTAGCATTTTTGCACTCAAAGTCAGTGAGAAAAATATAAAACCTTTCCCAGCTCCAGCATGTCCATTCTGAAGATTTGCTGCTTTTATTTATTGTAGCTGATAAAAATGTAGTAAGAAATTACTACCATTTTTAGAAGGAACTCTGCCAAAGTGTTATATTTATTTTCAGCTATAAGGCAGAGTAACATGACATAATCTAATTTAATTTGCTGTGTAGGTTTGACTTTAGTCTCTTTTGATGTATAGCTGTTATGTTTCACTTGAAAAAGACAAAAATGTGTGCTTGCATGATAATCTTCTGTTTCTGTTCTCAGAGCCTTGCCCGCCAAACAATGTGCAAGCATATGCAGACTGTCAGACCAACCAGGGAACTGTGTCTTGGGAGGAAAGTTTCAGCGCTGTGGGCTATATGGCTCAGTTCGCTGGGCACGACGGCCACTTGCTGTCATGCTATACCAATGAAACTTTCTGTAGCATGGACGGCCTTCACTGTGGAGTGATCTACCACATCAGTGTCATTGCTATCGGGAGGACAGTCAATGGCAGCAACTCTGACACTGTCATGTTGGCTGCAGGTATTTAGCTTCAAAACCATATATACTGTATGTATTCATTTTAATTTAGACATGAAACATGTGGTAAACAGCACTTTATAAGGATGAGTGACAGTTTATATTTCATACTCACCATACTAATATTCCTTTCTGTCTCCAGCTCCTTGCTTAGCAGCAAACATCACAGCTGACCTGGAGTGCAGTGATGACACTGCTAAAGTCTCCTGGAGCCCAACACAGGGGGCATATTCCTACAAGGTGATGGCCCAGTCAGCAAATGGCTACAGGGCTTCATGTGAGACCAGTTTCCACGAGTGCTATTTACCCAATCTGCTGTGCGGCCAAGTGTACACCATCACTCTCACGACCAACAACGACCACTGCCAGACGGAGACACACTCTCATGTCGCCATCAGCACACGTGAGTTGAACAAAGTCTTGTCCCAAATCACTTCGAGGCGACGCAGGTTTACTCATATGACGCCATTCAGCAGCAAGGCAGTTCAAGGTGCTCTGCATAAAAAATAAAACACAATGGACAAAATGTAAAAATGTGAATCATAAAAAACAATGCACAACCATTAACGTAACCAAAAACTGCAAAACAAAACAAAAAATTAGTATATGCTGTACATTTACATGCAGTCATTCACACAATCAGACAAATGGAACTAGAGGATGTGGGGAGGAAACAATAGACATTATATCTGGGTTAAAGGGGAAGGAATGGGGAACTGGGGAGACTGGGAGTTTAGACTAAAATGGGGAACACTTATAAATAAAAATAAACAACAATTAAAGGGTGGATCATCCACATTGGAGGCTCTAGAAAGAAAAATCAAAACTCCCACGCACCCTAAAACAAAGCCCAGCAAACACTCAGATGTTGCCTGACTGACATAAGGTATAGCTATGTTGAGAATTCTTTTGTTGTTAAAAATATGATATCTAAAATTCTTAGATAAATAATATTTAAAAAATGGTGAGAAAGAAAGTTTTCAGTATCAATTTATAGGAACTGAAAGGAGCTATTTGTTGGTTTCAATTAAATCAATCTGCCAACACTAGATGGCAGCACTGAGTCACTGCAAGAACTTGGGCAGATAAATGCTGCTCAGGCCTGTGACTCCCCCTACAGGTCAAATCGTGGTATTACAGGATATCGAGGCCTACTAATGCAGAACACATCTCTGCTGTGCAATACTTGCATCTGTGCTATAACATCATAACTGCTCTTTCTCAAATTATAATTAGAGGTATACTGTTTAAATATTTCAAAAGCGCACAATTCCTTTAAATTAGCAGCTGATCTCCAGCTTTCATAGGGAGATTATTGCAGATGTGGTGCATAAAAACTGAACACCAGTCTTCCGTGTTTAGGCCTGAGTCTGGAAACAGAAAGAAGGCCTAGCCCATTGAAAAGAAGGATCTGATTGGCTCACACCATACAAGCGTGTCAGACATGTTATGGAGCCAAACTGTTAAGTCCTTTGTAAATCAACAATGAAATTTCAAAATCTTTGAGCCATAGGGAGTCTGCGTGAATCTTATATGATCTACTTTGTTGGATATGTTGAGGAGACAAGCAGCAGTTTCTTGAATCAACTGAATATAAAAAAACCCAAAACATTTATGTCTTCTTTTCTGTTTCTTCTTTGTAATACAAAACTGTGCTGCCCAGGCCCCTGTAAACCAGTACACGTTGGAGTGGACCTGCAGTGTGAGGCCAGTACAGCCAACATGTTTTGGCAGGAAATGGCGGGAGTGGAGCTCTACATGGCGACGGCCACCTACAGCATGGGAATGACTCTGCAGTGCAACTCCACCAACTCCACCTGCCAGTTCTCTGAGCTGGACTGTGGCAAGATGTATACATTCTCTGTGACTGCATACAGTAACATGTGCTACAGTGAAGTCAGCAGTTCTGTAGAGATGCGCACAGGTACAGCACATTCATTAATAGTAATTATAATTATTGTCTGAATAGGATTCAGTTTAACTATCATGTGCATAGTGACAGAGGTGAAATTACCATTCTTGGTAATATCATTCAAAACATTTAAAATACTGTGTTTAATAAAAAAAAAGGAGAAATGATTTCTGTTGCCTGTTCAACTGATAATTTCAAGCAAGTTGTACCAAAATGAAATTTCTCTGAGGACACTGGTGTGGCTCTTCTTTCATCAGGGCCCTGTCAGCCAACTGGACTGATGGTCAACGGCTCCTGTAGCAGTGAGACGGTGGCGCTGCAGTGGTCTGAAGCTAGAGGAGCATCGGCGTACGTCATGACAGCCGTTAGTGACTTGGGATACAGCACATCACTTCAAACGTTTGCGACAACGATACAGACGGACCTGCCCTGTGGACAGATGTTCACTTTCACCGTTGTTGCTCAAGGTGATCGATGTGACAGTGCTGCAAGTCTGTCTGAAGAATTCCAAACAGGTGTGTGTCATACTGTCTACTTTTACAGTGCTGGTGGCCAGGGCTGTTTCTATTTTTGGGGAGCGGGGGCTCTGTGCAAGATTTTGATTTGTGCTCCCTCATTCTCTCACCTCAAAGAAAAACATCCAAAAAAATTGTGTTATTGTCAAGATAAGCAGAAAAAAATTACATAGAATAAAAATTCAACCAGAATCCATATGAGTGATGCAAATTTAAGCAAATTATTTAAGAAAGCAGTTGCAAATCTGCAAGAAAAAAGTCACTGATGGAAAACAGTAGTGAATTCATGAGAAAAGTTGCAAATTTACAAGAGAAAGGTCACAAATTTACAAGGAAAAAAATGTCAAAATTTTAAAGAAAATAAGCAGAAAATTTACAAGAAAAAGGTTGCAAATTTACTCGAAAAAAGTTGAAAATTTATTTTAAAAAGTTGCAAATGCTGAGAAAAAAATCAAGTTTATAGGAAAAAAGCTTCAAATTTACAAGAAAAAGTTGCTAATTTATGAGAAAATGTCACAATTACAATAAAGTTAATAAAATGAGGAAAAAAGCTGCAAATTTACAAAAAATAGCAAATTAATGAGAAAAATTGCAAGTTTAAGAGAAAAAAAATACTAATTTACAAGAAAAAATTTTTTGAATGTAATTTAATTCTCCCCTCAAAAAATGTTGTGGGTGAACTTGTAGACTGAGGCTCAATTGTATTCTCTGCTTTATTGCCATAAACAGCTCTGTTGGTGGTGTTGGTTGGTGCTTTCATGATTTCTCCATCTCCTCAGCTCCCTGCACCCCGGAGGACGTGCAGAGTTTCACACACTGTGAGGACAGCCTGGGCGCGGTCAGCTGGGCCATGAGTGATGGGGCGGAGTCATACATGGCCATTGCGATGGGACAGGATGGTCACGTCCACACGTGTACCACAAACACCACCACCTGCATCTGGCATGATCTACACTGTGGAGAACAGTACACTGTTGAGGTGGTTGCCATGGACTATGCCTGCAACAGCAGGGAGAGCAACAGCACTACAATAATCATGGGTAAATAAACTTTAAAGCAGCTCAACACTATTTGGTGCATATATGTTTTGCATACTAAAAAAAATATTGAAACATCCATTAAGAACCTCCCAAAAAAAGGGTTAATATTAGTTTATATTAGTTTTGTGCACGAGGTTGAGAGATACCGGCTAGATATAGTTGGGCTCACCTCAACACACAGCTCTGGTTCTGGAACCATTCTCCTGGAGAGGGGCTGGAGCTTGGCCTACTCTGGAGTTGCCCCGGGCGAGAGGCGATGAGCAGGGGTGGGTATTCTTGTATCCCCCCACCTTGCTGCCTCGACACTGGAGTTCTCCTTGATGGACAAAAGGATAGTTTCCCTGCGCCTTTGGGTTTGGAAACGGGTCCTGACCATCATTTGTGCCTATGCACCAAATGATGGTTCAGAGTACCCACCCTTTTTGGAGTCTGTGACTGGGGTGCTGGAGGGTGCTCCTCTTGGATACTCCATTGTTCTACTGGGGGACTTCAATGCACACATGGGCATTGACAGTGAAACCTGGCGGGGCATGATTGGGAGGAACAGCCTGCCCGATCTGAACCTGAGTGGTGTTCATTTATTGGACTTCTGTGCCAACCATAGTTTGTCTATAACGAACACCATTTTCAAGCATAAGGGCATCCATATGTGCACCTGCCACCAGGACACCCTAGGTCGCAGGTCGATGAGTGATTTTGTCATCATGTCATCAGACCCACGACCGTATGTCCTGGACACTCGGGTAAAGAGAGGTGCAGAGCTGTCGACTGATCACCATCTGGTGGTGAGTTGGAGCCGATGGTGAGGGTGGACGCCACTTGGACCCAGTAAACCTAAACATATAGTGAGGGTGTGCTGGGAACATCTGACTGAGGCCCCTGTCCGAGAGGTCTTCAACTTCCACCTCCGGAAGAACTTCGACCACATTCTGAGGGAGTCTGGAGACATGGAGTTTGAATGGACCATCTTCTCCACCAACATTGTTGAAGCAGCTGCCCAGCGCTGTAGCTGCAAGGTCATTGGTGCATCTTGTGGTGGCAACCCCCGAACCAAGTGGTAGACACCAGTGGTGAGGGGGGCCATTAAACTGAAGAAGGAGTCCCATCAAGCTTGGTTGGCTTGTGGGACTCCCGAAGCAGCTGAGGCGTCCGACAGACCAAGTGTAGTGCAGCTCGGGTAGTTGCTGGAGCAGAAACTCGGGTGTGGGAGGAGTTTGGTGAGGCTATGGAACAAGACTTTGGGTCAGTCTCAAAGAGATTCTGGCAAACCATCTGGGGGCTCAGGAGGGGGAAGCAGTTCCCTGTCCACACTGTGTATGGTGCGGATGGGGTGCTGCTGACTTCAACTGAGGATATCATTGGGCAGTGGAAGGAATACTTCAAGGATCTCCTCAATCCCACTGACATGCCTTCCACAGAGGAAGCAGGGCTTGTGGACAAGGGAGACGACTCGCCCATCACAGGGGCTGAGGTCTCCAAAGTGGTTAAAAAACTCTTTGGTGGCCAGGCCCCAGGGGTGGACAAGATTCGCCCAGAGTACCTCAAGGCCCTGGATGTTGTAGGGCTGTCATGGTTGACACACCTCTGCAACATTGCATGGAGGTCTGGGACAGTGCCTTTGGCATGGTAAACCGGGGTGGTGGTTCTTCTTTTTAAAAAGGGGGACTGGAGGGTGTGTTCCAGCTTTAGGGGGATTACACTTCTCAGCCTCCCTGGGAAGGTCTATGCCAGGGTACCAGAGAGAAGAGTGCGACTGTTGGTTGAACCTCAGATTCAGGAGGAGCAATGTGGTTTTTTGGCCAGGCCTGGCACATCGGACCAACTCTTTACCCTCTCGAGAATCCTCCAGGGTTTGTAGGAGGTTGACCAACCAGTCCACATGTGTTTTGTGGACTTGGAGAAAGCATTTGACCGTGTCCCTCATGGTCTCTTCTGGGGGGTGCTGTAGGAGTATGGGGTATCGGGTTTGTTGTTACAAGCTATCTGGTCCCTATACGACCATTGCAAGAGTTTGGTTCATATTGCCAACACCCAGTCGAACTTGTTTCTAGTGAGAGTTGGACTCCACCAGGGCTGCCCTTTGTCACCGATCCTGTTCATAATTTTTATAGGCAGGACATCTAGGCGCAGCCAAGGAACAGGGGATGTCATGTTCAGTGACCACAGGATCTCATCTCTGCTGTTTACGGATGATGTCCTGTTGGCTTCATCGAGCAATGACCTACAGGTCTTACTGGGACGATTTGCTACTGAGTGTGAAGCGGCTGGGATGAGAATCAGCACCTCCAAGTTTGAGTCCATGGTCCTCAGCCGGAAAAGGGTGGATTGTCCTCTCCGGGTTGGGGACAGGCTCCTGCCCCAAGTGGAGGAGTTTAAGTATCTCGGGGTCTCATTCACGAGTAAGGGGAGAACAGAGCAAGAGATTGACACACAGATTGGAGCAGCATCTGCAGTGATGCGGACGTTGTACCGGTCTGTTGTGGTGAAGAGGGAGCTTAGTTCTAAGGCAAAGCTGACAATTTACAGGTCAAGCTACATTCCTATCCTCACCTATGGTCATGAGCTTTGGGTAATGACCGAAAGAATGAGCACCCGCTTACAAGCGGCTGAAATGAGCTTTCTCCGTACGATTGCTGGACTCACCCTCAGAGATAGGGTGAGGAGCTCAGTCATCCGGGAGAGGCTCAGAATAGAACCGCTGCTCCTCCACATCGAAAGGAGCCAGCTGAGGTGGTCTGGGCATCTGATCAGGATGCCTCCTGGACGCCTCTGACTTGAGGTGTTTTGGGCACGTCCCACTGGGAGGAGATCCTGGGGAAGACCCAGGACATGCTGGGAGACGTGTCCTGGGAACGTCTTGGTATCCTCTCTGAAGAGCTGGAGCAGGTGGCTGGGGAGAGGGAAGTCTGGGCTTCTCTGCTTCAGCTGCTGCCTCCGCGACCGGGACCCCTGGAAAAACAGTAGAAGATGGAGGATGGATGAATGGATATTAATTTGTTATAATCAGGATATTTGAGAAGTTTCGTGGGATTCTTTATTGCAGTGATTGTTAAATTTTAGCTTTGGTTTTCTCCTTTCTAGCACCATGCATACCACAGAATTTGATGTCATCTCTTAACTGCTCTACAAAGGTAAATGTGTTCTTTTTTTCAGTTTAAATTGTTCATAACAAATCACTAGATTGTCTTTTAATTTTGTCTCATACTTCCTTAATTTATTTATTGTTTAACTGTGTTTTTATATGTATCTTTTCAGTGTTAACTTTGTATTATTTTTTTTTCTTTTAATGTCATTTTAAAGGAGAAAGATGATGAAAATTTTACCTTTTCAGTGCTTTTGCACATGTATTTAAGTAGCTGGAGTGACAACAAACAAAAAGCACAGACCATCTCACTTTGTTAGGGTCTGCCTTTCTAAATGAGCGGGACTGGTCATAACCTTTTGGCCACATATCCCCTGTCCCTGAAAATGTTTTATTTTGGCTTTTACATAGTCACAATCAGCCACTGCTTATGTTAGGTAGTCCAGTGTGTCTTCCCCATTGGGAACTAGCAGCTAACCAGTTAACATGAGCCTCAAAATGGCACGTTCCTGCCTCAACCAAACTTCTGGGGGTGATGAACGTAGCAGTGCTTGGTGAACTGGGGCTCATAAGCATTGAAAGAAACATGCAGTGAAATGAGTTGTTCTGAGGAAGCTTGGTTAAATGAGTTGAAAGTGGTGCTGAAATAATTAAAGGCTGGTGTATTTTGGCCAAAGAATGTTGACATTTCATTAGAACCACTAGGAACGATGTCGGAGAAAGTGTGCATCATGTGTCAACTTGAATACTTGTCATCATTCACCACGGTTACATGGGCAAAATTTCATCAATCTGATTACACTTCAGATCAGAATTGTACTGTTTACATGGATCCTGAAAAAGCTGATCCGATTAGGACATGCATTTCCATCTGTCACACGTTTGAACGGAATATTTTAATCCGGTTACTTGTGTCCATGTAAACAGTATCACGGCGAGCTCACATTGTTTTTTCAAGTTGGATTAAATCAAATTAAATTAATTAGCAAGTTCTACCAAATATGTAGAAAAATATTGTTCTTGTTCTCTTTGGAGCACTTTGTCTATGTGAAAGGAGCTTTGCATATTATGGTATGACTGGTAAATTATGATCTTTTTCTAAGGTGGCGGTGCTCTCCTGGGTTCCCAGTGAAACTGCAAAGTATTACATCGTGACAGCAGAGACCAACAGTGGCCACATAGTGGGGCTCAGCACCAACGAGACTTGGACGGCTGTCTCAGACCTGCTTTGTGGTCAGGAATACTTCCTGTCTGTGCAGGCGGCTGACTCTGTATGCACAAGTGGTCACAGTCTGCCTTTAAGCCTTCAGTCAGGTAGTTTTTTAGTTTAAAACTACATTTAGTTTACTTATTTGTTTATTTGCATGTGGAGAGGTGTGTTACATGAACCGTGCTGCTCAGCACAGCGTTTACGTTGGCTAAACTAATTTGCAGTGCCCATCCCTAGATAGGGTCAGGGCTGCTGCCTCTGTGTATTGGAGTAATTCAGTCAAAGGAGGGGATTCAGGTGTGTCAAGGCCTCCCCTTTTACACAATCACCTTCATCTCCTACTATGTAACCTGCTTCTTCTCCTCGTTCAGTGTCACATTGTCAGTTGTCCTCCAACTATTACCCAACATTTACTAGTGTACTCCTGCTTTTTGCTTCAGTAAGTTATCAACACAGCCCCCTGACCTCTACTCACTCCTCCTCTGGCTCAGCCTGTCTTGATTAACTCCCTCGTTCCCCTGCCTCGACCCTGGTTTCCTCTGAGCATGCCCAGCTCTGACGCCCTCAGCTGCATCTGCATGTGGGTTCAACAGAGAGGCCTTTAAGCAACATAAAACTGAATAACACATGCACAAGCACAGCTAAGAAAGTGTTAAACCCTTCCACTGTACTTAAAAACATGGAACTCACAAATATAAATGAACGGAACAATTCAAGATACACACTACATATAGCATAATGATGCACCATAGATTCATAAAAGGAGGAACACCCATGTTTGTAGTGTCAAAACAGGTTCATCTAAATTTTGGTATTTACTTAGCAATTAAAAAGGGGCATTTTATTAACTTTTCTAGATTTTTTTTATTTCTTTGCTGGCAACTGAGAAGGTCAGTCTGATAGATAACTAGAAAATGTTGAGAGAACCTTTGAATCTGTCAACAGCAGATAGAGTGGCATGAAAAAGTGTTTGCCCCCTTCCTGATTTCTCATTTTTTTGTATGCATGTCACACTTAAGTGTTTCAGATCATCAAACAAATTAAATATTAGACAAAGATAACAAAAGTAAACACAAAATGCAGTTTTGAAATGAAGGTGTTTATTATTAAGGGTAAAAAAAAATCCAAACCTACATGGCCCTGTGTGAAAAAGTGATTGCCCCCCAGTTTAAATTAACTGCGGTTCATCACATTTTTGGAAAGCTGAGTTCAATTTCTCTAGCCACACCCAGGCCTGATTACTGCCACACCTGTTCTCAATCAAGAAATCACTTAAATAGGACCTGCCTGACAAAGTGAAGTAGACCAAAAGATCCTCAAAAGCTAGACATCATCCTGTGATCCAAAGAAATTCAGGAACAAATGAGAAACAAAGTAATTGAGATCTATCAGTCTGGAAAAGGTTGTAAATTAAAACTTATAAAGGTTATTTGGGACTCCAGCAAACCACAGTGAGAGCTATTATCCACAAATGGTGAAAACACGGAACAGTGGTGAACCTTCCCAGGAGTGGCCGGCCGACCAAAATTACCCCAGGAGTGCAGTGACAATTCATCCAAGAGGTCACAAAAGACCCCACAACAACATCCAAAGAACTGCAGGCCTCACTTGCCTCAGTTAAGGTCAGTGTTCATGACTCCACCATAAGAAGGAGACTGGGCAAAAATGGCCTGCATGGCAGAGTTCCAAGACGAAAACCACTGCTGAGCAAAAAGAACATAAAGGCTTGTCTCAGTTTTGCCAGAAAACATCTTGATGATCCTCAAGACTTTTGGGAAAATACTCTGTGGACTGATGAGACAAAAGTTGAACTTTTTGGAAGGTGTGTGTCCCATTACATCTGGCGTAAAAGTAACACGGCATTTCAGAAAAGGAACATCATACCAACAGTAAAATATGGTGGGGGTAGTGTGATGGTGTGGAGCTGTTTTGCTGCTTCAGAACCTGGAAGACTTGCTGTGGTAAATGGAACGATGAATTCTGCTGTCTACCAAGAAATCCTGAACGAGAATGTCCGGCCATCTGTTCGTGACCTCAAGCTGAAGTGCACTTGGGCTCTGCAGCAGGACAGTGATTCAAAACACACCAACAAGCCCACCTCTGAATGGCTTAAGAAAAACAAAATGAAAACTTTGGAGTGGCCCAGTCAAAGTCCTGACCTGAATCTGATTGAGATGCTGTGGCGTGACATTAAAAAGGTGGTTCATGCTCGAAAACCTTCCAATGTGGCTGAATTACAACAATTCTGCAAAGATGAGTGGACCAAAATTCCTCCACAGCGCTGTAAAAGACTCATTGCCAGATATCGCACACGCTTGATTGCAGTTGTTGCTGCTAAGGGTGGCCCAAGCAGTTATTAGGTTTAGGGGGCAATCACTTTTCACACAGGGCCATGTAGGTTTGGATTTTTTTTCCCCTTAATAATAAACACCTTCATTTAAAAACTGCATTTTACTTTTACTTGTGTTATCTTTGTCTAATATTTAAATTTGTTTGATGACCTGAAACATTTAAGTGTGATAAACATACAAAAAAATGAGAAATCAGGAAGGGGGCAAACACTTCTTCACACCACCGTACTGATATCTGGATACCCATCTTCCATATATGCCTGAATTTGTTCATCAAGTTACATAATTTTCATAGAAATTTATGAAAATTAATCAAATTCAAAGACTGTCCAAAATCTAAGGGATTTTTCAGTGGCCCAGGCTCCACCCTTAACCCCAATTCTCATTGAAATTGGGTCATTATTAGTTCTACTCGTTAGGTCTACTCGTTCTGCGGCATTGTTGTTGTCCTGAAACAGACAACAGTAGACTACAGCTGTTAATTCAGGAAACATCAGGGACTGAACCATTTTAAAGTATTTCATTCCAGTTGTTTTTTAATGATGCATATTTCTTTGTCTTCCTGGCATTAAAGATGGAATAGGGAAAAAAAAAAAAGAATTGTTGTTCGCTGTCAGCCATCCACCAACTTATTGTAAACACTGGTATCGGCCCACAATTTCAGAAGTGATGCATCCCTAGTCAGCAGTTTGCGTGATCTCATTAACAGGCAAACAAACAGCAAGAAAAAATATGCTCCTGTGGATGAACACATTTTCTACAACTTGGGAATGAAAAAAAAAAAACGTCCTGCTACCATTTTTCTCTCCATAATGATCTCATCCTCACATTTTACTCCCCGTTTTTCCTCAGTTCCCTGCCCGCCCACAGGCATCTCCAGCTTCATGAACTGCATCCCCAGCATCGCTGTGGTGTCCTGGACTGGCTCTGCCGGGGCTGAGTTTTACACCGCCACCGTAACGCTAGACGACGGACAGTCCAGCAGCTGCTCGTCCGACGGCGTGCAGTGCAGCATGCCCAACGTCCTGTGCGGTCAGACCTACACCGTGACTGTTGTAGCGTCAAACATGAAGTGTGACTCTGATCCCAGTGAGCCTGACACACTGCAGTCGGGTGAGATGGCATTATTTAGTTTGTTCTTTACCTCATTGATGACCATTTCATCTTTTCTCTTTTCTAGATTTACTGAATTTTTTCACATTCCTAAACAACTAAACCAACTCAATCTTCTTTCCTCCTCACCTGTCACCAGTGCCTTGTGTTCCGACTGATGTTGAAGTGAATCTGAACTGCGCCAATGGTCATGCTGTCGTATCCTGGAGCGCTAGCACCGGGGCTCTGTCTTACAATGTGGTGGCACAAGATGAGCAGGGAGCCATGATTTTTTGTGAAACGTCAGACCTCATGTGCACTCTGACCAACTTGACCTGTGGAAAGCGTTACAACGTCCAGGTCGACGCAGAGGACGACACCTGTTCAAGTTTGCCCAGCTCGCGTGTTGAGTTCAACTCGGGTAGTTAAGCAAATCTCCCGTGGTTTTTCATGATTTCGTTATTTGCATCCATGTGTGCATCTGCTTTAACGCGCACTCCCTTTCTCAGTTCCCTGCACGCCCATCATCGGCTCAGTCATCTTGGATTGCTTCGCCAAGTCGGCCATCTTGGACTGGCTCTACGCCGAGGGCGCCCTGTACTACACCGCATTTGCTCGGACGGCCAGCAACCACATCTCCACCTGCCAGTCCAGCTTCACCAACTGTGAGCTGAGGGAGCTGCAGTGCGGCCAGACCTACAACGTGTTCACGGTGGCCTCAAATGGAGCGTGCAGCAGCCCACCCAGCACCACGCTGCAGGTGGAGTCAGGTAAAAAATAAATGGTTTTAATGAGTAACTATAAATTTAAAGCAAATGATTTATTATGGGGTTTTTTGGGGGGGGGGGTATTTAAAACCAGTTACAAAATTGTTCTGGAAACCTCCAGCAGGTATATTTTCCTTCTAGTATATGGGTCTGGACCTGCAGTTCCACAGTCACCTGTAGATCTTTGACAAAAAAAAACAAACTTTAAAAATAATAAAAAAAAATATTTGATTTACATTGGAAAAAAATAATACATTTACAAGAAAACAAGTTGGACTTTAAAAGGAAAATGTCTCAAATTTATGGAAAAAATTATGAAAATTTATAGAAAAAAATGCTTAACAAAAAAGGTAGTGAATTTAGAAGTAAAACATTACAAATATGAGTAAAATGGTGCAAAATTACTAGTAATTTAACTAGCTTTGAGTTGAGGACAGAATTGTGAGTCTTCCTATGAAAATTTAATTTTTTCAAGTGCTGTTAAACAGCACAAAGAATGTTTAACACAGCCACCGGAGTGGTGGCTCAGTTGGTAGACCATCCGCCCCACACCTGGGAGGCAGGGGTTCAAATCCCGGCCGGGTCATGCCGAAGACCATATAAAAGCGGAACTTCCTGCCGTCCAGCTTGATGCTCAGCAATAATGGAATGGAGGAGGGAAATCTGTGGCGGCGCTTTGCATGGCAGAGGCCCTTCTGATTCTACATATGGGGTGTGTGTGATTAACACTGTAGATAGGAAAAACACAATTTCGTTCTACTGTGCATGATTGATGGAATGACAATAAAGGGTGATTTAATTTTCCAAACATCCTTGTTTTCTTTTGGAAGCATAAATTATTTTACACAGAAAAAAAAATGTGCCAAAACTACCAGGGTGAATATTATTAGCCCCCTGAAAAACTGACCTTGTCACTGAGCCATCGTACAAAACCCTGCTGTGCAGTGATGTGCTTTAACTCTGTAATGCTCGAAGCTTGTAAATCAAGTTAAAACTGATGGCCATCTTCCAAATTACACACAGTGTACAAACTCCAGCAAGGGTTTGAGCTGTCACTTGGGAAAGCATCATGCCAAAAACAAAAGAAATCAGTTTAGACTTGAGAAAAAAACAATTGTTGATGCTCAAAAAACAGGACATGGATTCACGTACGTTACAAAGTTATCACAGTGGTTCCAAGTGTCAAGAACTAAAGTGAGAAGCATCATCAAGAAATTCAAAGACACAGTAGAGAATGAGCCTGTAAGAGGTGGAAAGTGAAAGATTTCAAAGACTCTGGAAAGAAAACTTGTGAGAGATGCGTTTAAAGACCCCAGAACAACTGCCAAGACACTAGTGAATGACTCGGCTGAGTCAGGACGTGTGGTCTCAAAGAAGACAGTCACTACAACCCTGCACAGGAATGGACTGCGAGGTTGCAGACAAAGAAAAAGTCCACTTGTGCAGGGCACCTTCAAGCCAGACTGAAGTATGCTAAAGACAACAGGATCAAGATTTTGCACACTAGAAGCCCGTCCTTTGGTCAGATGAGACAAAACTAGACTTCTTTGGCCATAGAGACACTGCTGATGTTTGGAGCAAGAAGGGGGAGGCATACAACCCAAAGGTCACTGTCCCGACAGTGAAATATGGTGGTGGGAGTATTCGGCTGTGGGGATGCTTCTGTGCTTCTGAAACTGCGAACCTCATCAAGGTGGAAGGAATCATGAAGAGAGAAGGATATGTGATTATTTTTGAAAGAAAACCTCCAGCAGTCAGCAGCAAAACTGGGTCTGAGTCGTCACTTTATCTTCCGTCACGACAACAACCCAAAACACACGTCACTCCTGGTGAAGAGCTACCTCCAGAAAACCAACGTGAACCTTACTGACTGGACTGCAAAGCCCTGACGTGAATCCCATTGAAAATCTGCGGGGTGAAGACCAAGGTCCACGCCAGGAGATGTCAGATCTGGAGGGGCTTGAGCGATTCACTGAAGAAGACTGGGCTGAGATTGATCAGGAGACGTGTGTGAGACTTGTAACCACAACAAGCAACTGCAGGCTGCTCATAATTTTGACCCTAGTAGTTTTTGGTTTGGTGGAAATAATTTTGTTTATGGGTGCAAAGTAAAATAATTTATGCATTCTAAGAATTCTAGGATGTTTGGAAAAGCTGTGGGTTTTTTTTCCTTGTTTAACAGCACTTGAATTTTTTTTTTTTTTTTTTTTTTTTAAAAATGACATTTTCATAGGGGGATCATAATTCTTTCCTCAACTGTAAGTATAAGAAGAAGCTGGAACATTGATGAGAAAAAGTTAAAACTTTGCAAAAAACAACAGTTGCATAATTGAGAGAAACACCTAATAATGTTGACGGGGTGTTTAATACATTAATTTTCTCCCAATTATTTTAAGACTTAAATACTATATTGCGCTCCTCCATACAGATTTTCAGCCCCATATATATATATATATTTTTTTTTTTGGAGGGGGGAGCAAAAATAGCTCAAAATGGCTTTTTACATGGTAGAAATTGCAGATGCCTGTTCTAGTTTAAACTGTATAAAGGAGTGTTGATACTTCTTTTATAATTCACTGGTAGGTTCAGTTTTATTTTATGCTTCGGGGGTTTGGGGTTTTAAGGATGCCTAAAACTAAGCGGTTAAGGTGGATTGACACTATAGCGTTTGGACTGGCTTTTACTGACATTTTGGCAAACATCTGGCTCTGCTGACAAAAGTTGTAAAAGTTAATGATAGTTGATGTTTGTTAGCGAATGCTGGCTAAAGTCGTATTCTTTGAAAGTTTTCAGCACGTTGGAAAATTTACCAACGTTTGGAAATAAATGTTTGTAAAAGTTCCTGAGTGCTGGGCTAAGTTGTACAGAGCTAGCCTAAGTTAAGCTGCACTGGCAAACGTCAACCGAAATGCTGATGGAAGCAGATGTTTTTAGACAGAAACACTTCAAACATGCACGGACACAAGAGAAATGTCCGAGAAGTGTCGCTGTCCATGGTGCTTGAATGCCAAACGCGAGAGAAGGGGGAATAAAAAAAAGAATATAAATATATGTGTGTTTTGAATTAAATCTACAATTTTGCATTCACAAGAGCAGATTAATAGAACCCAGGCTGAGATGAAGGGCTCGCTTTTTCTTGGTTTAAGAGCAGCTCAGATGAATGATAACTGAAGGAAATTTTACAACTTTCAAACTCATGGACAAAGAGAGAGGCTGGCATCATCTCTGAATTGTAGTGGACTGCTCTCATCCATGGCCAAGCAAGGCTGTGGAGTTGAAAAGCTCCTTTAACGTTCATAAAAGTTGGTGTGTGCTGGATTAAAAAAAATTAAATAATTGAACTAATTTCTCTGATTTTTCAAAATCTGTAAAAGTCGGTCCAAAAGCTATAGTGTGAAGAAGATGACTGAATGAACTAGGTCATCATCATCAAAATTTAAAGCAAAAACAGGTTTATGTGTCGTGAATATACTAAAGTTGAACATGGTTTAAATGAATTATTAAAAATAATAACTTGTTTACAGTATTTAAGCTTCTTGAGCTGCAGCAGTATAATCAGCATACTATAGTTTTTAGGGTTATGTGTTTTTCTCTTATTTTTTTCAAAACTGATGGAAGGGAATTTTTTTGTGGCTATTAATTTTTTTTTAAAAAAAAGGCAAAATCAGAGAAATAAAACTATCAGTGAGCAGCGGCCTTTAAGTCATGAATTCAACTTTAATCCACAGCCTTCAAACTGACCACAGGTGGGTAGAATATCCACAAATTATCCTTATGTAAGCAGCATTATGATGTTAAATACTCAAGCACAAATAAGACTATAGCCACCAAAATAATTACCTGAGTAAACAAGTATCTACTAAAAAAGTTATCGAGTAATTACTTTTGCCAATTTGTGGGGTTTTCTCTTAAATTTTTTGATATTTTCTCATAAATGGGACACTGTTCTTGATTCTGCTAATTTTTTTTCTCTTTTGAAATGTGTTTTGTAAAAAAGGCGCTTGAACAAATGAGCTCTTTACGTCCCACATGTGGAAACCTCCAAACCTTCTCTGTGATTTTACTTTTATGTTCTCCGTCAATCTCCCATCCACCAGTGCCATGCCCTCCTGAGAACGTCGTCCCACAACTGGACTGCTTGAGTAACACTGCTGTGGTGGAGTGGCAGCTCAGTGGGGGGGCTGACTCCTACATCGTCCAGGCCTTCAGCACTCAGGGACACATAACTGGCTGTGAGACAGATTCACATTCCTGCCTCCTCCTGCACCTGCTGTGCGGCTTCACCTACAACATCACGGTAACTGCTGTGAACAGCGTGTGCAACGTATCGCAGAGTGACGTTACACAACTGCGAGCAGGTACACACAGTAGGAGGAACCCATCGGGGGATTACTGATGAAAGGAACTACTTTGTCATGTTTTCTCTGATATGAAGCGACTGACTTCATCTGTCCCTGGTTTTTCCTACAGTGCCCTGTGTGCCTCAGATGGTGGAGGCCCGGGTGGTTTGTGAGTCTGGTGCGGTAGCAGTCTCCTGGGAGCACAGCAAAGGGGCATCGTCATATGCCGCAGTGGCCCAGGGCAGCGGCGGCTACACTTCTACATGCAATAGCAGTGAGACAACATGCCTGTTTAGTGACTTGCTGTGCAGCCTCAACTACTCAGTCACTGTTACTGCCTCAGATGAGAGGTGCAGCAGTGCTGGAAGCTCTGTTGTGGAGATCAGTACAGGTACAAGTCCACATTTAATTCACCATATCAACATGTAACCTTTACATTCATTAACACATACTATATTAGATATTTGTTTATACCAGGATCTGCAACCTGCAGCTCCACATGTGGCTCTTTTGCCTGTAACTCATGGGTCAATATGGCTTTGACTAAAAAAAAAAGTTGTACTAGAAAAAAGTAAGAGGAGGAAAAAGTGACACATTTTACTGCCCTCCTCCTTTCAAACATTTTAAGGCAAAAAGTCACAAATGTAAGAGTTAAAAAAAGAGTCACTGTCATAATCTGGGCTTGATCATCGGATTAAGCCCACACTTTATGTTCATTTACTGTTCTCTCTGTGATTATGTATGATTATTTGCATTATTGGCAGTTTGTGTTCCCACTGAGTACCCTGTCATCATCTTCTGTGGTCCTGAGACATCATGTGTACCTGTTTACCTATTGTTCCAGCTCCTCATGTTTTCTGTACCCCTAGCCACTGCCCTCTCTGTAATACTCCTGTATTGTTGTCCTATATGTTCAATGTCCCGTTTCATGTGTCTCCCTTGTTTGTGATTGGCGGTGCGTCCCCACCCGTCCTGTTCCCCTCACCTGCAGTCATTTTCCTGCTGCCCTTGATAGTGCCCACCTGTTCCGTGTTGTGTTGATCATCCCCAGTCTATATGTGCTGGGTCCTGTCTGTGTCTAGTGTGGTGTCATTAATGTAACGTTGTGTTGCTGTCCCTGCCAGTATCCTGTAATTCATTTCATGTCCTGAGTTGTTTTCAGCCCCCGTGCTGTCTTTTGTGTCTTTGAGTTTTTTGTTTAATAAAATATGTTGCGCTGGAGTTCTGCCCGCACCTCTGAGTCCATTAATTCAACCGTGCCAACCAGAAGTAGACATGACAGTCACAGTTTTACTAGAAAATTGAAATTTACAAGAAAAAGCACTTATATGAATTTGCAACTTTTTAGTGCAGGTTTAGAAGTTGCTAATTATTTGGAACAAAACCTCACGTTTACAAGAAACAAGTTACAAATTGAAGAGAAAGGGTAACAAATTTAAACATACATTTACAAGAAAATACTTATAAATTCACAAGAGAAAGGTCACAATTTCAGAAAAATAAAATTTATGATAAAGTTCCAAATTTTCAAGCACATTTGAGAAAAAGTGACAAATTTATAGTAGAAAAGTTTAAGTGGGGGAAAAAAATCTCTTCCACTACTAATCTCTCCTGCCCACTTAGAACTGGTTGTTTCACCTCCATCATAACATCCACGCCAACGTTTTTCTTTTTAACCAAAATTTCTGAAAATGGCGCTTTCCATAGTAGCTGCAGGCCTGTGACTTACACCATTCTTATCCATCCCGTCTGTCTGCAGTGCCGTGTGTCCCACAGAACGTAATGGCAGTGATGGCATGCAGCAGTGACACTGGTATAGTATTGTGGGAAGAAGAAGATGGTGTGTCTTCCTACAAGGTGCAAGCTTTTGGACCCGATGGTCACAGACCAGAGTGTTCCACCATGCTAACCAGTTGTAAGCTGCCCAGCATGCACTGCGGCCAGCTTTACAACCTGACAGTTACAGCACAGGATGGGCGGTGTGACAACAGCCACGTCTACTTAAACCTGCAGTCAGGTAAGTAAGAGCTATGAGGTGTTTTTAACATAGGAGTTATCAGCTGTGTACAAGTTAGTAAGCAACAATGCATCAATAGTCTTATCTTTGGTCGTTCCCGTGTCTGTATTCCAGTGCCATGCAGGCCCACCTTTGTGAAGGCATCACTGTTCTGCCACTCAAACTCCGCTGCAGTGACATGGGAGCGAGCCAGTGGCGCCCTCTCCTACGTTGCTGTAGGTGTCACGGCAGATGGAAGCCACAGGGCCACGTGTAACAACACGATGACGTACTGCGATCTGACCGAGCTGCAGTGCGGAGAGATGTACAACGTGAGCGTGTTCACAGAGGATGAATCCTGCTCCAGCATGGAAAGCGACAAGGCTTATGTGCAGACAGGTGTGGTAAACGGCACTGATTGTTTCTCTGCCAGTTATTCATCTCATTTGGCACTAATGACCAGTTTTATCGTATGATTGCCTCTTTCATTCCTCAGTCCCCTGTCCGCCTCAGAACGTGATTGTAGATTCAGAGTGTGATAACGGCGCCATGGTAGTGTCCTGGTCCCCCAACCCCGACGCCCAGTACTTCCACGTGGCCGCGGTGAGCAACACTCGGGCGAGAGTCTACTGTAACTCCAGTGGGAACAGCTGCACACTGGGCAA
The DNA here is from genome assembly GCA_020510985.1 of Pholidichthys leucotaenia. NCBI lineage: Eukaryota > Metazoa > Chordata > Actinopteri > Cichliformes > Pholidichthyidae > Pholidichthys > Pholidichthys leucotaenia. The sequence continues at coordinate 293,963,177 of CM035839.1, read as the reverse complement.
CCTGCCATGTGGACAGAACTACAACATCACCGTGCTGTCAGTGCGAGACAGTTGTGAGAGCAAACCGAGCACTGTGGTAGAGGTTTATTCAGGTAAACGTCAAACTACAGTCAAAAATAATACTAACTCGGCTCTAAAAGTTTAAATTACAGAGATGAAAGGTTGTCAAGAAAGAGGAAGAAAATGAAGGAACAAAATATAATTTAATCCCACACTTTATTTGTTTACACATTTTGTTGAAATTGTCCCCATCAGTGGATTCATGTAAAAGAATTAACAGCTCTGGCTTTATTAACCAGTAATTTATTCCATCCCCCACCTGCTTCTGTGCTGTTTTACTGATATGTATAGGAACTCTTTAATTAAAATGTCCTTTAATATGGGTTGAAGGTATAAAACATCGAGCATCAATATTACGGTTTAAAATGGTAACTTAATCCCCAATTTACTGACATTTTTAGAAATTAGTCATAGAAGCAGAAATGTTTACCCAGTTCATTCAAAATAAAGGCTTGTGATCCAGGTCAGCTACAGTTTGTGAACCTTTCCATTCAAGACTGTCTAGCAGGGCTGGCCCAAGGCATAAGCAAACTAAGCCACTGCTTAGGGCCCCACAACCACCAGGGGCCCCCTAGAGCATTTAATTATTTGATTTGAACTTTTTTTTATTTCCTGAATGTGTGATTATAAAATTGCCCTAGCCAAGCCAAAGATTTATATAAAAACACATTATTACTTAGAATGCTCTCACTCAGACTAAACCATGGCATCACATCACCCCTACTCTGAAGCAACTGCACTGGCTTCCCGTTCAGTTCTGGATCATTTTCAAACTTCTCCTCGCCTGCAAGTCCCTTCATGCACTTGCTCCACAGTACCTATCCAATCTTCTTCATGTTCAGCACCCCTCTTGAAGCCTTCGGTATGCCAACTGAGGTCTCCTCTCCATTCCCCACACTTGCAGGAGAACCTCTGGGAACAGGGCCTTGAAGACTTGAAGACATGTCTTGTTTGCAAGCTAGCTATAGTTTACGGTGCTGACCCAAGTGAAAAAAAAATTATTGATTACATTGATATTGACCATTAACAGTATATTTACATCAAACACAAAGCAAATTTTTCCTGTGATCTGAAAATATGTGTAAGTTAATGCAAATGTGCAAATTCACGTGAATTTGTGCATTCGCATCTTGAGGGAGGTGGTCCCTCCACTGTCACCAGAGTAAAAGTATCAACACTGGAGAGTAAACTAGTTTGAAAATGAGACTGCCACCTGCAGGCAAATGGACCAGGAGCTCTGAAGCTGAAACGGAGTGTCAGGAGTTTAGCCATCCACGTACTCTGGGCTGCACGGTGGCGCAGTGGTTAGCACTGCGGCAGCACAGTTTACCCTTGGCCGGGGGATTGTGGGGATCGTGGGATCGTGGGTTCGATCCCAGCCCCCGACCAACAGTGATCTGTGTGGAGTTTGCATGTTCTCCCCGTGTTGCGTGGGTTTACTCCGGGATTTCTCCAGTTTCCTCCCACATGCCAAAAACATGCATGTTAGGTTAATTGGCTGTTCTAAATTGTCCCTAGATATCTGTTTCCTATAGGCCCTTAGAATAGAGGGTTAGTATTAATGAAAGCGCTTTGAGTGGTCTTTGTGACTAGAAAAGCGCTATATAAGTGCAGGTTAGTTAGTTAGTTAGTTAGTACTCCTGCTACAGATGTGCTAATAAGGGCTAGCAGGCTAGCACTGTAAACAACTGTCATCCAGGTGCAGTTTCTGGAGGAGGCAGTGACATTTTTCCAGCCGTGTACTACACTGAATAAACATGAAGGCATTTTGGGGATTTCCACAGCAGGTAGAAAGCAGCTGCAAAAGTTATGAAGGACCCCACCCCTCTGCAACTCGCTCATAGGCAAATTTGCATGATTTGCATTGAGCAAGTAACGCTACTACAACTGTGCGAAATTCTCCAGGAAGCATAATGCAATTTGCTTTCCTGAAGAGGGGTCCCAAATTCAAATTATACTTAGAGCCCTATGAAAGCTTGGTCCGGCCCTGCTGTCTAGCCAGATTAACCAAAATGTAAGAGGAATTATCTAAACTCTGGGAAGTGATTTAACAAAAATGTGCATTGAAGTTGTCCTGAATACTGGTTTCTGGGCTCCAGAGCAAATCTCTGAATATTCTGTACAGTGTTTTTTTTTTTTTTCTGCCATCAGTGGACTGCATCAATATCAGTGAATCAAGGGTCACACACTTCTCCCATCATTTTATGCAGCTGGGGAGACCTCACCTGTAAAAGTCTGCAGCTTGTGTCACAAGCCACGACTTGACTTCAGAAATCAGCATGTCATGGTCTTGGAAGTCTTGCCCTTCAAAAATGACTTCATGGGTAGAAAGAGGTGGAATCAGATGGGGTGAGGAAGAATTTCATAGCCAAAGGACTGTGCTTCAGTTTGGGCAACATTTGAGTTGTGAACCAGGACACTGTCTACAGCAGGGGTGTCCAGTCATGTGCCATGGAGGGCCAAGACCCTGCAGGTTTTCTCTTCTACCCAGTCTCTTCAGCAGGTGTTTTCACTTATCAGCAGTCAATGGGAAGAAATTCAGTGAAATCTGCTGTTGAAGACACTGGTTGGAGGTAAAGCCTGCAGGGTCTTGGCCCTCCATGGCGCATGACTGGACACCCCTGGTCTACAGGAAGCGGACACTTTTGGTCAGCATGCCTCTTGGTTCATGGCCTTCCGCAATTTCTGCAGTAGTGAAGCATAGTAAGTCCTTGTAATCGTGGCATCTTTTGCCAAGAAATACGTATATGATCCACGCTGGTCCCAAAATGCCATGAGCATGATCTTGCCCACCGAGGGTTGGACACATGCCTTCTTCGGAGGTGGTAAGTCATAATGCTTCTATTACTTTGACTTGGCTTTAGTCTCTGGTTCATAGTGATGGACCCATTTTTCATCCTGCGTGATTAGTCGTTCAAACAAGTCCACTTGATAGCTCAAGTAGGTTCATTTTGTCTTCTTTTCTTTTAATTATTTACCTTTTGGTAAATAATTAATGAAAACACGGGCAAAATAAATTGGAGAAAACACGGGCACACTACAGAAACCACCTGAGATTTAATCTCCGTTGCAGAGATAAGGATGTCACACCAGCAAGCCTCAACATAAAAAATCCAATCCCGACCAAAAACACAGAGAAAATTATCAATAAAGCATGGAAAGACCTGCTCAAAGAACGGATAAGAATGACGGCAAACAAAGTGGACAGAATCAACAACCAGATCAAGGAAGAAATGGACATTTTAAAGAAACACTACCCGATTGACCAGGAAACGCAGGAGCAGATAGAAGCACAATTAAAACATGCACACGAACAGGAATTCATTATAACGAAAAACCGCCATTTAAAAAAACTCACAGAAAGAAAGAACGAGCGAAGACAAACACACACGGAAACGAACGCTAAGTGGGTCAAAAAGTTATCAAAACGCACACTCACGGACAAGGAGAGAAAACAGTGCTGAGCAGAGGACTGAATTTCACCATCACACCAGCCATAGTACCCCATGATGAATACATCCTCGCAACAGAACTCGCATGTGAAAAAAATCCAGGATCAACGGGAAAAAGCATCACTCCGGAACGCAGTCGCAAGAATCCTCAAAACGGCCAAATTACCACAAAGCAACGTTACAAAAGAAGAAGAAAAAGCATTAAACTCACTCAAGACAGATAAAACGATCACAATCCTCCTATCAGATAAAGGCAGAGCGACAGTGGTATTGGGCACGGAAGCATATGAAAAACAGTTGGAAACCATGTTGGCAGACAACAGCACATATGAAGTCATTAAAACAAACCCCACAGAAGAAAAGGAAAAAATACTAAAAGCCCTTCTCAAACCCCTATTAGAAAGCAAAAAAATCACAAAGGACACATATGACACACCGGGCTGCACGGTGGCGCAGTGGTTTAGCACTGTGGCAGCACAGTTTTACCCTCGGCCGGGGGATCGCGGGGATCATGAGATCGTGGGTTCGATCCCAGCCCCCGACCAACAGTGAGCTGTGTGGAGTTTGCATGTTCTCCCCGTGTTGTGTGGGTTTACTCCGGGATTTCTCCGGTTTCCTCCCGCATACCAAAAACATGTAGGTTTAGGGCGCTCGCGCACGCAGCGACCAGCAGCCAGTGGCTTGTCACCAGACTGCAAACCGAGTCTACCTACGGGTACACATAAGTAACAAAAAAAAAAAAAAAAATATGATCACCTGATACCCACAGCCAGCATCACCCTCCGGATCTATGGAACCCCCAAAATACATAAGAAGGATATCCCACTGCAACCAATAATAGACAGTATCAGATCAGTCAAATACAACTTATCAAAAGCCCTGGTTGAAATCATCAAACCCCTCCTTGGACTATCAGAATACCACTGCAAAAACTCAAAAGAGCTGACACAAGAACTCAAAAATATGAAAATAGAATCAGACGAGATCCTCATTTCATATGATGTCATTCCATTATTCACAAAGACCCCTGTTGATGTCACACTACATATAGTGCAAGAACACCTCAGTAATGACAGAACCCTAAAAAGACGCACCAATCTCACAGCTCACGACATATCTGAATTATTACAATTTGTTGCAAAATCCACCTATTTTCAATACAGAGGAAAAATCTACAGACAAAAAGAAGGATTTGCAATGGGAGACCCATTATCAGCCATCATGAGCAGCTTTTTCACGGAGGATCTGGAAAACAGAGCCATCAACACAGCACCTACACAATGTAAACCCACTCTCTGGAAGAAATATGTGGATGACATTTGGAGAAAATAAGGAAAGGGCACACACAAGAACTCACTGACCATCTGAATAGCACGGACAGCACTGGGAATATAAAATTCACATACGAAGAGGAAGAAAACGGGACCATAGCCTTCCTGGATATGAAAATCCACCACAACAATGACGGCAGTATAAAAATCACAGTCTACAGGAAACCAACCCACACAGATCAATACCTACTATGGACATCAGAACACCCCACAGCACACAAACTATCAGTTGTCAAGATGTTATATGAGCGGCCCACCATCATCACAGACCAAGAAGACAGTCAGGAGGAAAACCATGTAAGACATGCACTCATATGCTGCCAATCTCCAGCATGGGCCATAAACAAAGGGAAACAGCAAGTCAAAAACAAAGAAAACAAACAGGAAACAAGACACAGAACAAAAGCCGAAATCAAAAACAAGGACACCATAACTATACTATACATACAAGGGATCACGGAACCAATTCAAAGGATCATGAAAAAATACAAAATAAACACAGCAGTAAAACCACACAAAAAATTGACAGTTATTAGTACACCCCAAGGACAGAATAGAACAAGACAAAAAATGCAATGTAATATATGAAATATCATGCAGATCATGCAACAAAACCTACATTGGAGAAACCGGAAGATGATTCACCACAAGGAAAAAAAACACCGGAAGGAATGTGAGAAGGAAACACAAGGACGACTCACAAGATCACAAAAAGAAAAGGCAGAACAAGAAACATTAAAATCAGCAATATCAGATCACTGCAAAAGAAATAATCACATCATGGACTGGGACAACGCAAAAATTATTGGATCGGAGAGCAACAGACACAAACGCTGGATCAAGGAGGCCATAGAAATCAGAAAGTGGGGAAAAGATACCATGAACCGGGGTGAGGGGGCCTTTATGCTTTCCCACACCTGGGACCACATTCTCCAGAGACCATCTGATGGCGGAAAGCGAGGCCGGCTCAGTGGATCTGACAGGTCTGTTGGGCTGGCCCCGCCTATGAAAGTCAGCTGATTAAATGACACCTGGCAGCAATCAGTTGACTCTTCTGACGAAGGCTGCAGTGCACAGTCGAAACATGTTAAGAAGGTAAAGACATCTCCTTTCTGTTTTTGTCTTTAATAAGAACAAAAGGTAAATAAAGAAGTCCACTTGGTTTTCTTGAGCATGTGACTTGTTCCTGCTTCTGGAAAGGTGTGAGCAACCGGGAAATCCATCGTGCAGACAACTTCCACATGTGGAAATGGTCATGGATGATTTTTTTCCACAGATCTCACACTGATCTTGACATCTTGGGCTAATCGGCGAATAGGTATGCGGTGATTGTCCAAAATGGTGGCACGTGTCCAAAATGGTGCCACGTTTGTTGCCCGGAAATGGGTGCTGACCACACAAACTGTCAATGCCAGTGCTTTACTATGTCATATGATGGGGTGTCCTCCCCATAAGTCTCTTTCGTCTCATCAGATGTCTCCTGCAGTGCGCAGATTCTCAAGTACAGGAACCTGATGACAGCTCTGCATTCAACTGACTCCATTATCACACCTTACTTCTTAGCACCTGTGAAAAATAAAGAGGAGTTCAGAGCTGCAGATTACCACATGACATATAAAGATATGTTATTATACACTACCGTTCAAAAGTTTGGGGTCACTTAGAAATTTCCTTATTTTTGAAAGAAAAGCACTTTTTTTCAATGAAGATAACTTTAAACTAATCAGAAATACACTCTATACATTGCTAATGTGGTAAATGACTATTCTAGCTGCAAATGTCTGGTTTTTGGTGCAATATCTACATAGGTGTATAGAGGCCCATTTCCAGCAACTATCACTCCAGTGTCCTAATGGTACAGTGTGTTTGCTCATTGCGTCAGAAGGCTAATGGATGATTAGAAAACCCTTGTGCAATCATGTTAGGTCTGCAATGCTGTAATTGCTGCAAATGGAGGATTCTTTTACGAAAGCAAAGTTTGAAGGAAAAAATTATTATTTCAAATACAAATCATTATTTCTAACCTTGTCAATGTCTTGACTATATTTTCTATTCATTTTACAACTCATGGTGGTAAATAAGTGTGACTTTTCATGGAAAACACAAAATAATTGTCTGGGTGACCCCAAACTTTTGAACGGTAGTGTACATGTGCAGTTTCAGTCTCCTACAATCACCAGAAGTGGGTCATGGAAAATATTTAATGAGCAGCCCCCATAAAACTATCTATATATATATATATATATATATATATATATATATATATATAGAGAGAGAGAGAGAGAGAGAGAGAGAGAGAGAGAGAGAGAGAGAGAGAGAGAGAGAGTTATGTAAACAAAAAACACTACAGGTGCACTTTTAAGTTAGCAAACAGTATTGGTAGTCTTGTGGCCTGGAAAATGACAAATGTGTGACAGTGTAAACTACTGTCTACAAATACAGACATGGAAGCTCATTCACCGTTGCATAATATGTTATTCAAATCATCCAAATTAAGTAAAAACTAGCATTCTACAAATGTAGTAACCTTGCCTTGTCAGGCAAAAACAATTCAGCTGCATTTATAAGATGTAAAAATATGTAAAGACTTGATCATAAAAAGATTCCCCTGGTGGTGGCAATGCAGAATACATGTGGACACCAGGATTGTACTTCAGCAGGCCAGAGGAACAGCTTTCTGAACTCACTCATGTGAAGATGCTGGCAATTATCACAATAAACAATTATCCCGATAATACAGATTCATCATGATAAATTAATGACAAGTCTTTTTATTGTGATAAAATATAATATTGTATATCGTCTCACCCCTTATATGAGATCCCTAAAATACAGTCCTTAAGCTGCAAGAGTATCTGTGGATGGTGAGATCTAAAATTGTCCTTGTGTGTCTATATTATTCAGAGGGTGTTTAGAGCAGTTTCTGCAGAATAAAATGCTTCTTAGCTCATGCAGGTTTCAGGTAAATAATCCTACCTTCTTATTACCTCTATTATTGCCTCTTTAAGTTTCCTGACTGTTTTCTCACCCTTTGGCCACAACAGCTCCATGCTTGCCAAGGAACATCGAGGGTCATCTGGACTGCGTGTCAAATGGCGTCTGGGTGAGATGGGACAACTCAGATGGAGCAGCCAGCTACTTCGTGATGGCCCAAGCAGCCAATGGTCACAACTCCAGCTGCACGTCCTCCTCCTCTCACTGCAAAGTCCATGATCTGGAATGTGGGACAGTTTACACCTTCCAGGTTACCGCTATCAACAAGGACTGCAGAAACAATGGCAACACCACTACCTTTGAGCTTGAGACAGGTATGCAACAATAATATTCACTCTTGAGATAGTGTTTTTGGTGTCATGCGCTTGAAAGGTTACTGGAACAATGTCCAAGTATTCAGTTTTACAAGTGCATCTCAAAAAATTAGAATATCATGAAAATGTTCAATATTTTTTGTCACTCATTTCAGAAAGTGAAACCCATATATTATATAGATTCATTACACAGACAGTGATATATTTCAAGTGTTTATTTATTTTAATTTTGATTATTATGGCTTACAGACCATGAAAACCCCAAATTCAGTTTCTCAAAAAATTAGAATATTACATAAAATTAAACCAGGTTTTGATAGTTTTGGTAGTGTGGGGGGGGGGGGGGGGCAAGTCCTGCTGGAAAACAAAATCAGCTTCTCCATAAAGCTTGTCAGCAGAGGGAAGCATGAAGTGCTCTAAAATTTCCTGGTAGACGACTGCGCTGACTTTGGTCTTGATAAAACACAGTGGACCAACACCAGCAGATGACATGGTTCCTCAAATCATCACTGACTGTGGAAACTTGACACTAAACCTCAAGCAACTTAGATTCTGTGCCTCTCCACTCTTTCTCCAGACTCTGAGACTTTGATTTCCAAAAGAAATGCAAAATTTACTTTTATCTGAACAGAGGTCATCTGCTGGAAAAACACCAGCAGATGAGCTGGAGGTGAGCCGGAGGGCTGCTCTGAGGGGCCCCGGATGCGGGGGTTGTGGGTCCCTGACGCACCAGAGCAAAGCACGAGTGTGCCTGGCAAGAGAAAAGCGATGCAGCAAGTGTGGGCACATGAACCATTTCGCCAGGGTATGCCGGTCTCCAACGCTGTGGAGCCCACCAAGTAAGCCAGTCCACCCGCCAGCAACAACAATCCACTCGGTGAGTCACAATGCCAGTGGTTATTCTTATTGCACGGTGGGATTGGACGGTGTAGCTATGCCGCTCCTGCTCAACATGGTGGCAGTGCGGTCGATGCTAAACTGGGCCTTGGTGAAAAAGTTTTTTCCACACCACAGAATCAGGAAGAACCCAACGCTGCTATACGGATACGGTGGTAACAGACTGTGCAATGCTGGAACTGTGGCGTTAACTGCTCGCTACAAGTCCAAAGAAGTGCACAACTTCATGTTCCACATGGCAGCGCATGGTGACAACATTATGGGATGCAACCTTTTCTACAAACTGGGTTTCACCATCAGGGACAGCACTGGGTTCAAATGGTCCGGGTGTGGACGTTGGAGCTCGCCGGACCCGGAGAATGACATTGTGGTGTAGGATGAGGTACCTACGGATGGTACCGACACCGAAGCGCACACCTCACACTCTCGGGAGGAGAGCCACTCAGTGGAGGAACCAGATGGCTTCGGTACCCGCGCTCACCTGGCTGTAGTGGGGGCAACTGAGCTGATGGGTGAAGAGTCCGTTCCGACGAGTGACACCAGGGAGGCACCGGACACCTTCAGTACCCATGATGAGCTTCAGCAGGCGTTGGGTGTGGGGTCTGCTGCAGACACAGTGACTGCTGAGCCGCTACGGTATGGCAAAGGTGCCAAGTCGAATGGGCGCACAGAGCCACCGAGAACACAACAGCACATAAAGCCAAGCAAGGTACCACTCCAGATCATGGACTGGGTTCAGGTTTGTGCCAACGAAAGACCAGGGCGACAACGGGCTGGGCCACAGCCGGTGAAACAACGAGCACCGCTGAGGATTGTGGTGAAGCTGGGGGTGGTGTGTTTCCGGCTGACGGACGGCTCGGTTTGACATGCAAAACAGCTGCGGCATGTCCAGGTGGCTGCCCTGGGTGACGAGGCTGCGTGAGAGTCGGCGGATGTGGTGTGGGATCCAGGCTCCTGCGTTTTGAAAATTGTCCCTTGTCCCGGGAGTCTGCCGCCCCCAGGGGCACATCCACTGTGGGGCTGCCGCAGGGCCTCCCCGGTACACCCACCCGTGCCATGGGAGACTGTTAAGAAGAAAAGAAGGACTGTTTAGTTAGGAGCATGGCTGGACACATCGAAGTGGCAGAATACACCACTTAGCCGTGCAGGGTCTTGTGGTAGTCCACCCACAGACCCTAATTTTAGGTGTTGTTCAATGTGTTTATTGTTTTTATTTTAGTGTGTTTATTGGGGGTTTCTGTTTTACCAAATTGGAGAGGGTCTTAATTGGATGTGTTTTTATGGGGGGGGAAATGTTGTGAACGGGTTTTGGTGCAGTGTGCGGCATGATGACATGGCCGGCTGGTGGTGTCATCACGCCAGCATATATAGGGGAGTGTCCGCCATAACAGCTCTCTTGCCCGGACGACTCCGCATGTGACTACATGTAGTGTATTGTTGGCAGTTCCACAATAAAGCCCCGTTCCAGTGCAGCATCCTCGTCCGTCTCTTTTATGCCAGGTTTGTGGACATAACAGACTTTGGCATCAAAAATGTGGGAACACAGCCTTTTGCTCCTGAAAAACACTAATATAATCATACCACTTCCCACGACTATTGAGGGATGAGAAGATGACCTTAAAAAATGGCTGGCAGACAGTAACTCCATTAGTTAGCTCCGCTGCTAAGATGCTGACGCTGTAAACCAATGCGTAAAAGCTCTGAGATATATCAATGTTTCCACAACAATAAAGTCAGATGCATTTTGTTAAAAGATGTTTGACATAATCAAATTTACCTCAAGAACAGATGTAGAATCTAGTCAGAGCCACAAAGAGCCACAGCACTGTGCTTGGGTGTTTTAAGTTCGGGGTAAAACAAGCTGTCTGTTTTACCCCGAAATTAAAATGCTCATGCTGCTGTCATGCTATGAATGCCTGTTATTTAACTTAACACGTACAGACCTTTTCTGACAACTGTTCAGAATTTTATTGATCTATATTTTGTAATAATTTAAAAATTAATGCATGCTAAAGCTGCTAGTATTAAGTCCATATCGTTCCAAGGCAGTGCAACGAATGCAACCCCCCCCAAAAAAAACTATTTGATATCTTTCTTAAATCGTGAAGCCGAAGGAAGCAAACCGTTACTATTTTTTATTTATTATTTTACTTCATGCAGCCTTGCATCTGTTGACATATATGACGCATAAATGTCAGATCTGTGACATTCATACAAGTAAAAACATACCTGGTGCTCTTGTGTCTGTACTACCGATCACACAAACAGTTCTTTTTAGTTTTCAGTGCATGATCTACACATTGCCAGTGAGAAGCCTCCATTTATGCAGTCTATGACACAACCTCAAACACCAGCAACAAGTACCAGAACTATGCCAAAACATTCAAAAAATACAAAAACTACAAGTGCTGAAATTAGCTGCCGCTTGAGTGCAAAACACATATGTGGACTATACATTAATATTAATTTGAAAAAACTTTTAAAAACGCTGTTTTAAATGTCCCACTACTCCACTCTTGCCAGCTGATTTAACACTACTCAGCCAAAACCGGAAGTTGCCCCCATAATCGTTTCTATAGCAGCACCTTCAGGAATAAGGTGGCTAGATTCATGAAACACAGAGTGAATATATTACAAGTCTTTGTTTCTTTCAATTTTGATGATGGCTTACAGCTCGGTGTGGCTCCCACATGTCAAAGACATGCATGTTAGGGTAATTGGCATCAAGTAGGGATTCTAAATTGTCCATAGGTACAGTGGATATAAAATGTCTACACACCCGTTCAAATGCCAGGTTTTTGTGATGTAAAAAAAAAAAAATGAGACCAAGATAAACCATTTCAAAACTTTTTTCCACCATTAATGTGACCTATAACCTGTACAACCCAGTTGAAAAACAAACTTAAATCTTTTATGGGGAAAAATAAAAAACTTACAATAAAATGGTTGCATAAATATGTATACCCTTAAACTAATACTTTGTTGCAGCACCTTTGTCTTTTATTACAGCGCTCAGTCTTTTTAGGGAGGAGTCTATTAGCATGGCACATCTTGATGTGGCAATATTTGCCCACTCTTCTTTGCAAAAACGCTCCAAATCTGTCAGATTGCGAGGGCATCTCCTGAGCACAGCCCTCTTCAGATCACCCCACAGATGTTCGATTGGATTCAGGTCTGGACTCTGACTGGGCCATTCCAAAACCTAATCTTCTTCTGGTGAAGTCATTCTTTTGTTGATTTGGATGTGTGCTTTGGGTCATTGTTGTGATGAAAGATGAAGTTCCTCTTTATCTTCAGCTTTCTAGCAGAAGCCTGAAGGTTTTGTGCCAACACTGACTGGTATTTGGAACTGTTCATAATTCCCTCCACCTTGACTAAGGCCCCAGTTCCAGGTGAAGAAAAAAGCCCCAAAGCATGATGCTGCTACCACCATGCTTCACTGTAGGTATGGTGTTCTTTTGGTGAAGAGCAGTGTTGTGTTTGCGCAAAATATACCTTTTGGAATTATGGCCAAAAAGTTCAACCTTGGTTTCTTTGGACCATAACACACTTTCCCACATGCGTTTGGGAGATTTCAAATGTGTTTTTGCAAAATGTAGCCAGGCTTGGATGTTTTTCTTCGTAAGATAGGGCTTCCATCTTGCCGCCCTGGACAGGAGATTGTTGTCACATGTACTAAACAGCCAGTACTTGCCAGAAATTCCTGCTGTTCCTTCAATGTTGTTGTTGGCCTCTTGGCAGCCTCCCTGACCAGTTTTCTTTTTTTTATTTTCTCTTTATTGACATTCATTGATAGACAGATTTAAACCTTAGTTTCATTTAATAATTACATGTGAATGTCCTTTTTTGTTAGAGGGTGAAAAAGGAAAGAAAAAAAGGGAGGAGGAAAAAAAGGGGGAGGGAGTCAACATGAACATCTGCATATAGGGAGTGGTTGTTAATGTACGCACACTTGTACATATATGAACAAATAGTCTGCTATATCAATTCTGCAAAATGAAAGTCCGGCCTGAGTGGTGTTACATATTTAGTCCATTTTTCCCATCATGACATAAACAAATCTTTTTTGTAGTTGACACAAGCAGTTATTTTCTCCATCTTATAAATGTCCATTGTAATGTCCATCCACATACCGAGAGATGGGCTCTCCTGTGAAAGCCATTTTTTGGTAATTGCCTTTCTGCTTGCAGTCAGTAGAATACACAGTAAATATTTGTCCTGCTTTGACCACTCTGTGGGCATAAGTCCGAAGAACAGAGTTTTGCTTTCCAGAGTTAGATGACATCCAAAAATATCTTGTATAGCTTTATGAATTTCCTTCCAATAATTTTGAATAACATGGCAGAGCCAAAATATATGATAATGATTTGCGTTTGCACTATCACATTTTCTCCAACAAGTTAGGGAGTTCCCTTTGTACTGAGCCTTCTGGGAAGGTGAGAGGAAATATCTAATTAGGCTTTTCCAGCCAAACTCCCTCCAGCTCTGTGAACTGCTGCATTTCCATTGATATGACCATATTAATGTCCATTCCTCTTCCATTATTTCTATTCCTCCTCCTGTTTCCCATTTTGTTTTAATGTACAGGGTTGAGTGTCTTTTCAAGTTTATAAGACCTTTATATAGACCTGAGATTAAGCCTTCATCTTTATTTGAATTATATGCCCTTTTAAACAAGTTTAGCAATGGCTTACATGATTCTGCTATACATTTTAACTTGTTATTGACAAAATGTCTCATCTGCAAGTAGCGATAAAAGTCTTGTGATTCCAACTGATACTTCCCTTTAAGTGTTTCAAAGCTAAGTAGTGCATCATCTTTCATTATCTTACATAAGGCTGTTATCCCTCTGTTTGCCCAGACTTTAAATCTTGTGTATGACTTATTTGGAGTGAAATGTGAATCATATGCACACCACTTTAAAATTACTATGTTCACTTCTAAATTATATTTTGATACTACTCTTTTCCAAATTTTAGTACACTTAATCCATGGATTTTCTGTGTTCTTGATAATGTCCTGTAGGTTACCATCAGCTATAGTCGCTTGTATAGGAGTGGGGGTCATTCCCTCTTCAATACTCTTCCACTGGGCATTATATGATAGGTTACACCAGCAAATTATGGGTCTTAGTTGTGCTGCCCAATAGTAGTTTCTCAGGGAAGGAAGGCCCCACCCCCCCTTTTTGTTTTGACAATTGTAGGGTTTTAAATCGGATTCAAGGTTTCTTACCTTGCCATATGTATCTGGATAGCATTTTGTCCCATTCATTAAATTGTTTTCCACTTATCTCTATTGGCAAAGTTTGAAATAAGTATAATAATTTGGGGAGTATATTCATCTTAATTGAATCAATTCTTGAGTTTAAGTTTAGGTATGGAATTAGATTCCATCTTGAGATATCCTCTTTGATTTGTCTTTGTATTGGTGAACAATTGCGTTCTAGTAGTTTAGAGAGGTCTTTTGGTATTATGACTCCCAAGTACTTTAAAAATTTTGTTTGCCAAGCTAGTTGATAATTATTTTTGATTTCTTCTGGCGGGCTGTAATTGTATTTAAGCAATTGTGCTTTACTTATGTTAATTTTATATGCTGATAATTGAACAAAATATTCAAATTATTCCATAAGTTTAGGTAGGGAATTTGTTGGTTGCCCCAGATAGATCAAAATATCATCTGCGTAGCAGGCCAATTTATGCTCCTTCCCATTTATATTGATGCCTTGTATTTCTTTGTTTTGTCTGATATACTTGGCAAATGGTTCCAAATATAGTGCAAATAATAATGGTGAGCATGCACAACCCTGTCTAGACCCTCTTTCTAGGTTGAAACTATTTGACAAACAGCCGTTAACTTTAATTCTTGGAGTGGGTTTATTATATAATAGTTTTGATCATTTTTTCATGTAGGCTAAATATGTGTAAGACTTGATTAAGAAAGCCCAGTCCACAGAATCAAAGGCTTTTTCTGCATCAGTACTAATTACCTCCGCCAGGCCGAAAAGGCCAGGAGGAGGTAATGTTTTTGCCGGGGTTTGTCTGTGTGTTTGTTTGTCTGTCTGTCTGTCTGTCTGTTTGTCTGTTGGTTAGCAAGATAACTCAAAAAGTCTTGGACGGATTTCAATGAAACTTTCAGGCGTTGTTGGAAATGGTACAAGGAAGAACTGATTAAATTTTGGGGATGATCCACATCACCGTCTGCATACAGGAATTTTTTAAAGCATTTTTCCACACTCTGACATACGGCCATTTTCAACATGTGCGCAGGCGCAATGGAGGGCTCTGGGCGTCGTGTCTGACCAACACAAACTCCGCCTTCTTCAACGTTTTAGCCACAAAAGCATGCGGAAAACACTGCTGGCCTGGGCCCGCCAGCGTGCCTGTGCCAGCCATAGGTGCTGCGCACATTGCGCTGGTCGTCGTGTATGACCAACACAAACTCCGCGTTCTTCAACGTTTTAGGCACAAAAGCACACGGAAAACACTGCTGGCCTGGGCCCGCAAGCGTGCCTGTTTTTGCGCCACGTGCAAAACCTGACACGGCCACCTGTCCGCCGCCCGATTATTTGCCACAAATTCCCCGCCCAGCTATAGGCGCTGCGTAAAAACGACCTCTCTGCCGGGGAAGATTCTAAATTCGATTTTGCCGCGGAGTGCAACCCCAATATAATATAAAACCCACGGCAACCTGTCTAACCAATCTGCATCCGTCAGTGGAGGAGATGGACACACCAACACTTCAGTTTATTACCTCCGCCAAGGAGGCAATGCTTTTACAACCGTAAAACGGGGCTATAAGGGACAGCGGGGTAATATGGGACACTTTTCTAAATGTAATTCTGCTTTTTCAATTTTGCTTCCGCCTAGATTTGATGAAGGATTCATGGATATTTGACAATAACAACACAACTCAGCGTCCTGCTCAAAATAAAAAAAGCAGAATTACATTTAAGACATTTCCCAGAAAAGTGTCCCTTATTAACCCGCCGTCCCTTATAGCCCCGTTTTACACTACTGAACCACTAATCCTATCACTATCACATTGATTGTCATTCATTAATTGTCTGTTTATTGCACTGTCCATGTCAAATAAACAAATAATCATTGTGAATCCAATTGCTAGTCATATCTTTTCATGCTCAGGGAATCTGAAAATGTACACACAAACACTGTATGGGGGGAACCGTGCCGCTTGGCGGAGGTCTGCGCTCTCCGAGTGCTTTTCTAGTTACCATTGCTGCGGTGTTATTTCTTTGTATATGATTGATAATATGAAAAGTTCGGCATACTGTATATTGTCTTGTGCTTGGCACTCTCGGATAAAGCCTGTCTGGTCATTGTGTATCAAATATGGTAAGGACTTTTCTAATCTTCTAGCCATAATGGCAGTAAATAGCCTACAGTATAGTCAATATTAAGAACTGATATTTGCCTATAGGATCCACCTTCTAATTTATCCTTGTTTTCTTTTGGTATGGCAGAAATTATTGCTTTGTTCCAGCTAGGTGGTATTTGTGCCTTCTTTAGAACCCAACTGAATGTGGATAGTAACGCCGGCATCAGTTCTTCTTCAAGCTCCTTATACCACTGTGCAGTGCACCCATCTGATCCTGGTGATTTGTTTAGTTTAAATTTACTTATTACCTCCGCCAGGCCGCAGGCCGCAGGAGGTTATGTTTTTGCCAGCTTTTGTTTGTCTGTCTGTCTGTTGGTTAGCAAGATAACTCAAAAAGTTCTGGACGGATTTCCATGAAACTTTCAGGCATTGTTGGAAATGGTACAAGGAAGAACTGATTAAATTTTGGGGATGATCCGGATCACCGTCTGGATCCAGGAATTTTTTAAAGGATTCTTTAACATTGTCAGATAGGGCCATTTTCAACATGTGTGCAGGCGCAATGGAGGGCGCTGGTCGTCATGTCTGACGGACACGAACTCCGCATTCTTCAAAGTTTTAGGTACAAAAGCACACGGAAAACAGTGGTGGGCCGGGCCCGGCAGCGTGCCTGTGTTTGCGCTACGCTGCAAAAGCTGAGATGGGCAGCTGTCCAGCGCGGGATTATTTGGCAGAAATTCCCCGGGCAGCCATAGGGGCTGCGCAAAAACAAGCTCCCTGCCGGGGAAGCTTCCAAATCCTCTTGCCGCGGAGCGCAACCCCAAAAAAACCCACGGCAACCTGTCTACCCAATTTGCATCCGTCAGTGAACCCCTGAGTGCAGCTTTCAGTGATCTATGAAAACGCTCGCATAACCCATTGGCCTGTGGGTTGTGTGCGGTTGTGCGATGAATTGCAACGCCCGCAGCCTGGGAGTTTGGAGATGGAGGAGATGGACACAACAGCAACACCTGACTTTATTACCTCCGCCAGGGAGGTAATGCTTTTACTGGCATTTGTCTGTTTGTCTGTCTGTCTGTTACCAACATAATTCAAAAAGTTATGAACGGATTTTGACGAAATTTTCAGGAAAGGTGTGTAATGGCACAGGGAACAGATGATTACATTTTGGTGATGATCTGAGAGTGCATACCTCCACCAAGGGCTTTGTTTGTATTTGTGCAGCAGGATTACACAAAAACTACTGGATGGATTTGGATGACATTTTCACCAGAGGTGGTTCTTGGCCTAGACAGGAACCCATTACATTTTGGGGCTGATCTAGGAATGCATACCTCAGCCAAGGCTCTTCTCACAGTCTGTCAGCCACAAAACTCCAAAACTAATGGACAGACTTCGATGCAATTTTCACCACAAGTGGTGATAGGCCTACACACAAGCCCATTACATTTTGGAGGTGATCCATGAGAAACGGAAGGAGCCTTGGTGGAGGTATGCGCTCTATGAGTGCTTTTCTAGTTGCTAATTGTAATTCCTTTTCTGTGATATTCTCGATCATTACTTTGCTTTGTTCCTCATTTAGTGCTGGTAAATCCAAACGATCCACAAAAAAGTTTGTCAGTAGTACTACATGTTGTGGTTTTAGAATACAAAGTCTTATAAAATACCTCAAAGGCCCCCTGAATTTCATTTAATTTACTTTTTATCTTTTTAGTGTTTGGCTCTTTAATTTTATGAACAGCGTTCTGTGCTAATTTCTTTTTTAAGTTTTCAAGCTAGAACTTTCATTGGTTTAGATCCACTTTCATAATATCTCTGTTTAAGAAACATTAGTTTTTTCTTAACTTCGTTAGTAGTCAAATCATTAATTTCATTTCGATTTTTTTTTATTTCCTCCAATCTTGGGCAGTGCGGTGGTGCAGTGGTTAGCACTGCACCAGCACAGCAACTCACCCTTGGCCATGGGATCCCTGGTTTGATCCCAGCCCCTGACCAACAGTGGTCTGTGTGGAGTTTGCATGTTCTCCCTGTGTCTGCGTGGGTTTACTCCAGGATTTCTCCAGTTTCCTCCCACAGGCCAAAAACATGCAGGTTAGGTTAACTGGAGACTCTAAAGTGGCCCTAGGTGTGAATGTGTGTGTGAATGGTTAAGGGACAGTGCCGTACCGTGGCTGCTTCATCCATCCAGGTGGATGCCCTCAATTTCCCCTCTGGGGATCAATAAAGTAAACAAAATCAAAAAAAAAATCTAAATCTATCCTGATCTATTGTTATTTTACAGAGGGGCAAAAAAGTATTTAGTTAGCCACCAATTGTGCAAGTTCTCCCACTTAAAAGATGAGAGAGGTCTCCAATTTTCATCATAGGTATACCTCAACTATGAGAGACAAAATGAGAAAAAAAAAAAATCCAGAAAATCACATTGAAGGATTTTTAATGAATTAATTGGTAAATTCCTCGGTAATTTTTTTTTTTTTTTTTTCCTCTCGGCGCCACACGAGTCGGCTGCCTTTTGCAACAGCGGCTCGATTCCGAGTCTTTTTCCCTTCCTCTCTCTTTTGATCCGTCTTTTTTTTTCACCCCACTTATATCACGGACACACAGATCGTCCTAAATGTCTCCTGAGCCGGTGGACGGAGCCACTGTTTATAGCAGGATACGATACAGCAGAGAACAGCTGCTAGCATTCAACCGCCACCCGGTCCCACTGGAAAAACTCGACATACCGAGAGAACTGAGGCGAAAACGCCGCGGCTGCCGGGCTGGAGTAAGGCGGAGGACAAAAAATATAAGGTACAGACCCTCCCTTCCATCTGTTGTCATGGGAAATGTACGGTCGATACTGGGAAAGTTAGATGAGCTAGCGGCTATCTCCCGTTATGATAGCACATACCGGGAGTGCTCTCTCCTTTTGTTTACTGAGACGTGGCTAACTGAACTAGCAGCAGATGCTAACATTGAGCTGGAGGGTTTTCACATGATACGAGCTGACCGAACACCAGACAGTGGCAAGGCTAGGGGCGGTGGAGTGATAATGTATGTTAACAACAACTGGTGCAGACCGGGACATATCACTGTTAAACAACGACACTGCAGCAAAGACATTGAGTTGCTAGCTGTTAGCATGAGGCCTACATATCTCCCGAGAGAACACTCACACGTGATCTGCATTGTTGTTTATGCAAATCCGACGGCGAACGCTGGGACAGCACGTGACGTCATCCATTCAGTAACCAGCAGGCTGCAGACAGAACACCCAGATGCTCTTCTCCTCATCTCAGGCGATTTCAACCATGTTTCACTGTCTCCCATTCTACCCACGTTCACCCAGTATGTCACATGCCACACTAGAGACAATAAAACACTGGATTTATTCTACGCAAACACTAAGGAGGCGTACACCTCATCACAACTCCCCCCACTCGGGAGATCGGATCACAACTTGGTTCATCTCCGGCCGGTGTACAAACCCCTAGTGCACAGACAACCTCCGGCCATGCACACTGTGGAGTTATGGTCTGAGGAGACAATGGACACCCTAAAGGGCTGTTTTGAAGCCACCGCCTGGAAGCAGCTCTGCGATCCACATGGTGAGGACATCGATGGCCTCATTCACACCTTCACGGGCTACCTCAGCTTCTGTGTGGACAAATCCGTTCCCACCAAGACCATACGGCGTCACTCAAACAACAAACCCTGGATCAACCCTGAGATAAAAACACTTCTGAGAGAGAAGAAGAGGATCTTCAGGTCAGGGAACAGGGAGATGCTGAAGTCCGTACAGAGGGAGCTGAGGAGAAAGATCAGAGAAGGCAAGGACAGCTTCAGGAAGAAGATGGAGGACAAGCTGCAACAGAGCGACATCAGCGGGGTCTGGAGAAACCTCAAAACCATCTCGGGGCTCCAGAATACCTCCCCCCAGGCCACAGGGGGCAGGGAGTGGGCGAACAACCTGAATCTGTTTTTCAATAGATTTGACCAACCGCCCTCCCCCCTGACTGCACAACAACCACTGCTGCCTCTAAAGAAATCAAGTCCTGCTGCCCACTCCCCACTCCACCAACACCCCCCCACTCCCAACACACAGCCCCCCATCCTGACCCTGACCAGGACCCAGGTGAGGACGGAGCTGAGGAAGATCAAGGCGAGGAAGGCGCCGGGACCGGACGGCATCAGCGCAAAGCTCCTCAAGTCCTGTGCAGACCAGCTGTGTGGGATTGTGACGTATATCTTCAACATGAGCCTGAAACTGGGGAGGGTACCACAGCTGTGGAAAACATCTTGTGTGGTACCTGTACCAAAAACTTCCCACCCCAAAGACCTGAACAGCTACAGACCGGTGGCCTTGACGTCCCACTTGATGAAGACCCTGGAGAGACTGCTCCTTGCTCACCTCCGCCCCCTGGTGGAACCAGCGATGGATCCACTCCAGTTCGCCTACCAGCATGGCATTGGGGTGGAGGATGCGGTGATCTTCCTCCTTCACCGTTCTCTGTCCCACCTGGAGAAGCCCGGGAATATGGTGAGGATCATGTTCTTTGACTTCTCCAGTGCTTTCAACACCATCCAACCGATGATCCTGAAGGACAAGCTGCTGCGCGCAGGGGTGGACCAGCACCTGTCATCATGGATCCTGGACTACCTCACGAACCGGCCTCAGTTTGTGAGAACCCGGGACTGTGTGTCCGACACGATCATCAGTAGCACGGGGGCCCCCCAGGGAACGGTGCTGGCTCCCTTCCTGTTCACTCTTTATACTGCGGACTTCTCACACAACACAACACACTGCCATCTACAGAAGTTCTCTGATGACTCTGCGATCGTTGGCCTCATCTCCAATGGAGATGAAGCTGAGTACAGAGGGCTTATCCAGGACTTCGTGGACTGGTGCCATCGGAACTGCCTCCAGATCAACGCGAGGAAAACTAAGGAGCTGGTGGTGGACTGCCGCAGGCATGGGCAGCCCCTCACAGTACCAGTAAATATACAGGGAACAGACATCGAGATGGTGACATCCTATAAGTACCTGGGTATTCATCTGAACAATAAACTAGACTGGTCACACAATACTGATGCACTCTACAAGAAGGGACAGCGCAGGCTGTTCCTGCTGAGGAGACTCAGGTCTTTTGGTGTACAAGGGGCGCTGCTGAAGTCATTCTATGACACGGTGGTGGCATCAGCCATCACTTTTGGAGTGGTCTGCTGGGGCAGTGGCATTACTGCAGCCGATAGGAAGAGACTGAACAAACTGATTAAGAAAGCTAGCTCTGTCCTGGGGCAGCGCCTTGATCCGATGGAGGAGATAGGAGAGAGAAGGACGGTGGCTAAACTGTCATCTCTGCTGGAGTCCGAGTTCCACCCTATGCAGGACATACTGAATGCACTGAGGAGCTCATTTAGCAGCAGACTACATCATCCCAGGTGCACAACCGAGAGGTTTCGTAGGTCCTTCCTACCAACGGCTGTCAGACTGTACAACCTAAGCAGGGCTGCTCGCAGAGATAGCAAAAAGACGTAACAAACTAATAGTTTTTTGAATGCAAAAGATGCAATAGACTTACACAATGGTCCCCTCCGGCATACAACTAGGAACTTACCGGTCGCTATGGAGGGTGAGAATATGTATGGGCACATAATCATACCATGTAGGATAACTAAGTAGACGGTTATGCTGTTTCATTCCATCTAGCAACAATGCTCTGCACTGTGTGTGTTTATATATTTACATATTTATTCCATCTAGCTACAATGCTCAGCACTGGGTGTGTTTATATATTTATATATCTACATATTATTCCATCTAGCTACATTGCTCCGCACTGTGTGTGTTTATATACTTGCATATTTATTCCACCTAGCTGCAATGCTCCGTACTGTGGGTGTTTATATATTTACATATTTATTCCATCTAGCTACAATGCTCTGCACTGTGTGTTCATATATTCATATATTTATTCCATCCAGCTACAATGCTCTGCACTGTGTGTCTGTGTCTGTGTGTGTGTATATATATATATATATTTTATAGTAATACGTACATATGTATATTAGCTGCTCTTGCTTGCTTGTTTTTTTCTTGCCTTCTGATTGTTGCTCTGAGTGTTGCTATCCCTGTGCTGTTGCAATCCTGGAATTTCCCCGTTGTGGGACTAATAAAGGCTTATCTTATCTTATCTTAAAATAAGTATTTGGTCACCTACAAACAAGCAAGATTTCTGGCTCTCACAGACCTGTAACTTCTTCTTTAAGAGGCTCCTCTGTCCTCTACTCATTACCTGTATTAATGGCACCTGTTTGAACTCGTTATCAGTATAAAAGACACCTGTCCACAACCTCAAACAGTCAGACTCCAAACTCCACTATGGCCAAGACCAAAGAGCTGTCAAAGGACACCAGAAACAAAATTGTAGACCTGCACCAGGCTGGGAAGACTGAATCTGCAATAGGTAAGCAGCTTGGTGTGAGGAAATCAACTGTGGGAGCAATTATTAGAAAATGGAAGACATACAAGACCACTGATAATCTCCCTCGATCTGGGGCTGCACGCAAGATCTCACCCCGTGGGGTCAAAATTATCACGAGAACGGTGAGCAAAAATCCCAGAACCACATGGGGGGACCTAGTGAATGACCTGCAGACAGCTGGGACCAAAGTAACAAAGGCTACATCAGAAACACACTACGCCACCAGGGAACTCAAATCCTGCAGTGCCAGACGTGTCCCCCTGCTTAAGCCAGTACATGTCCAGGCCCTTCTGAAGTTTGCTAGAGAGCATTTGGATGATCCAGAAGAGGATTGGGAGAATGTCATATGGTCAGATGAAACCAAAATAGAACTTTTTGGTAAAAACTCAACTTGTCGTGTTTGGAGGAGAAAGAATGCTGAGTTGCATCCAAAGAACACCATACCTACTGCGAAGCTTGGGGGTGGAAACATCATGCTTTGGGGCTGTTTTTCTGCAAAGGGACCAGGACGACTGATCCGTGTAAAGGAAAGAATGAATGGGGCCTTGTATCGTGAGATTTTGAGTGAAAACCTCCTTCCATCAGCAAGGGAATTGAAGATGAAACGTGGCTGGGTCTTTCAGCATGACAATGATCCCAAACACACCACCCAGGCAATGAAGGAGTGGCCTCTTAAGAAGGATTTCAAGGTCCTGGAGTGGCCTAGCCAGTCTCCAGATCTCAACCACACAGAAAATCTTTGGAGGGAGTTGAAAGCCCGTGTTGCCCAGCGACAGCCCCAAAACATCACTGCTCTAGAGGAGATCTGCATGAAGGAATGGGCCAAAATACCAGCAACAGTGTGTGAAAACCTTGTGAAGACTTACAGAAAACGTTTGACCTCTGGCTTTGCCAACAAAGGGTATATAACAAAGTATTGAGATGAACTTTTGTTATTGACCAAATACTTATTTCACCGAGGAATTTACCATTTAATTCATTAAAAATCCTTCAATGTGATTTTCTGGATTTTTTTTTTTTTCATTTTGTCTCTCATAGTTGAGATATACTTATGATGCAAATTGGAGACCTCTCTCATCTTTTAAGTGGGAGAACTTGCACAATTGGTGGCTGACTAAATACTTTTTTGCCCCACTGTAAACTAAAAAGAGTAGGGCCTAGCACAGATCCCTGTGGAACTACATGACTAAGCTTTGAGTTGAAAGAAAACTCATTATTTACATGAACAAACTGGAACCTATCAGATAAATAAGATCTAAACCACTGCAACGAAGTTCCATTAAGTCCAACATAGTGTTCTAATCTATCAAGTAGAATATTATGATCGATAGTATCAAGCTGCACTAAGGTCTAAAAGTACAAGTACAGAAACTAGTCCATTATCAGATGCAATGAGGAGGTCATTAGTGACCTTCGCTAAGGCTGTTTCAGTACTATGATGGATTCTAAATCCAGATTGAAACTCTTCAAGTAAACCATTTCCCTGCAGGTGGTCAAATAATTGCGTAGCAACAACTCTTTCTAAGATTTTTGAAATGAAAGGGAGATTAGAGATTGGTCTATAGTTAGTTAAAGCTCCTGGATCTAGCGTTGGCTTTTTGAGTAAGGGTTTAATTACAGCCGTTTTAAAAGCCTGCGGTACATGGCCTAAAGTTAATGAAGAATTGATTATATGAAGAATAAAGCTACCAATAATTGGGAAGACTTCTTTAAATAACCTGGTAGGAATAGGGTCTAAAAGACAAGTTGAAGGTTTGGATGAGGAAACTATTTTGTCTAACTCATAAAGGTCGATTGGAGTAAACTCATCAAGACAGACATCAATAGAAGGAGTTGTAGTAGTTACAGTATTTAAGTTAACTGTGGGAAGAATCTGATTGATTTTATCTCTGATGGAGGAAATTTTATTATTGAAAAAGTTCATAAAGTCCTGACTAGTAAGCTCTAAGGGAATGCTAGGATTGACAGAGTCCTGACTCTTTGTCAACCTGGCTACAGTACTGAAAAGAAACCTGGGATTATTCTTGTTCTCTTCTATTAATGCAGAGTAATAACTCGTTCTAGCTTTTCTAAGAGATTTTTTATAAATTAAAAGATGATTTCTCCAAGCTAAATAGATTTCATCTAATTTAGTGGAGTGCCATTTTCTTTCTAATTGACGAGTCTTCTGTTTTAAGCTACGAGTTTCTGTGTTGAACCAAGGAGTTAGAAATCTCTGATTAGACTTTTTCTTTTTTAAGGGGGCCACCAAGTCTAGAGTCTGATGCAGAGAAGCTGAAACACTATCCACCATGTTATCAATTACAGAAGGAGCAAGCTGTCTATAGCTTATTTCCGTTGTGTTGACACATGGCATAGAGGAGACAATCTGCATAAATTTGGTAACAGCATCATCTGAGAGGCATCTACTGTAATAATATTTTTCTTTAGGAGCCAAATAGTCAGAAATAGTAAAATCAAAGGTTAACAGACAATGGTCTGACAGTACAGGGTTATGAGGAGACACTACAAGATTTTCTATTTCTATGCCATATGTCAGAACAAGGTCCAATGTATGGTGGAGGTAATGAGTAGAATTTCCTACTTTCTGAGAAAACCCAATCGAGTCTAATATTGAATTAAATGCCACATTAAGGCAGTCACTATCTACATCCACATGTATATTAAAGTCCCCTACTATAATTATTCTATCAGATTTCAGCACTAAATCAGCTAAGAAATCAGCAAATTCGAATAAAAATTCTGAGTAGGTTGATGGGGGACGATAAACTATGGCAAATAAAATTGGGTTTAACCTAAAATTGCTAAAGTGCCCAATACTGAGGACCAGGCCCTCAAAGGAATTATAACATGTTTTTTGCTTTACATTAACTAGTAATTTGGAATGGTAAATTGTTGCTACTCCTCCTCCACGACCAGAACTTCTGGGATTTTGACAGTTTAAATAACCAGACGGAGTTGATTCATTTAAACCAACATAATCCTCTTGTCCTAACCAAGTCTCTGTAAGGGAAATTAAATTAATCTGATGATCAATTAACAGATCATGGACTAACAGAGACTTGGGAGTTAGAGACCTAATATTTAATAAACCACATTTTAATTTTTAAATTATGAGGAGGAACAGAGGCCAAATCATTCAAT
Source organism: Pholidichthys leucotaenia (assembly GCA_020510985.1). Classification (NCBI taxonomy): domain Eukaryota; kingdom Metazoa; phylum Chordata; class Actinopteri; order Cichliformes; family Pholidichthyidae; genus Pholidichthys; species Pholidichthys leucotaenia. The sequence goes on along the minus strand of CM035839.1, from coordinate 293,937,183 downwards.
TTAGAGGCTTTATGTTTAATTTGAGTTTTACCAATATTTTGTTTAATCACTTTGGGATGCTTATACATTATATTTTTATTTACTTTGAAGGGAGCAGACAACGATTCTCTGATGGGGAAGACAGGGGCTAAGCTGAGGGGTGGCGGATGAAGAGGAGCTGCAGAGAGGCGTGTTAGACTGCTACTCTGCTTCCTGGTCCCAACTCTGACTAGTCAGGGTTTTGGAAATTTGGATAAAAAAGATGCCAGATTGTTAGATAAATGAGAAGCACCATCCAAAGTGGGATGAATGCTGTCTCGTCTCATAAGACCAGGTTTTCCCCAAAAAGAGCTCCAATTGTCAATGTAGCCCACGTTATTTGCAGGACACCACACAGACAGCCAGCGGTTCAAGGATAACGAGCAGCTAAACATGTCATCACTGGTCAGATTGGGGAGGGGCCCAGAGAATACTACAGTGGCAGACATCGTTTTTGCAAAGTCACACACCGATTCTACATTAAGTTTCGTGACTTCCGACTGCCGGAGACGGATGTCATTAATGCCGGCGTGAATAACAATTGTGGAATATTTACAGTTACTTTTAGCTAGCATTTTCAAATTTGACTCGATGTCGCCTGCTCTGGCCCCAGGAATGCATTTGACTATGACCACTGGAGTCTCTAGGTTCACGTTTCTGACTACAGAGTCGCCAAGGATCAGAGTTTTTTCCTCAGCGGGTGTGTCGCTGAGCGGGGAAAAACGATTAGAAACGTGAACAGGTTGGTGGAGTACCGGGGCTTTGCGACTAGGCTTCCTTCTCACCGTCACCCACCCAGTCTCCTCGCTGCTGAGGAGAGCCGGGGGACCGCTGACAGGGGGGCCTAAGCTAGCTAGCTCCGCTGCAGCTAAGGGGCGTCCGTCGAGATTAACTGGCGCAGACGGTGTTTCAATGCAGCGGAGCCGGGATTCCAAATCAGACAACCTCGCCTCGAGCACCTCAAAAAGACAACATTTATTACATTTACCGTTATCACTAAAAGAGGCAGAGGTGTAGCTAAACATCTGACAGAGAGAGCACACCAGAGGAGGAGAGGAAGGAGATCTAGTAGCCATAGCTAGTGATTGGAGAGCAAACCACACAGGCAGACAGCAAAACAGGAAGTGACGATACGTTACCACAAGGAAGTGACGAACTTTTGGCATCTTGAAGCCCTTACTCTTATAACTCTGTGATGAAATTTTTGCAAATTTGCGTATCTTTAGGCTATTTATAACCAAAATGTCGGGAGCACATTTCCCTATGTTGCCTCCTTCTACCCTGCCATACCCGGAACCCTGACCAGTTTTCTTCTCGTCTTTTCTTCAATTTTGGAGGGACGTCCAGTTCTTGGTAATGCCACTGTTGTGCCATATTTTCTCCACTTGATGATGACTGTCTTCACTGTGTTCCATGGTATGTTTAATGCCTGGGAAATTCTTTTGTACCCTTCTCCTGACTGATACCTTTGAACAATGAAATCCCTCTGATGCTTTGGAAGCTCTCTGTGGACCATGGCTTGTGCTGTAAGATGTGACTACAAAATTGTCAGGAAAGGCCCACTAGAACAGCTGAACTTTATTTGGGGTTAATCAGAGGCACTTTAAATGGTGGCAGGTGTGTGCTGACTCCCATATAATATGAGTTTGAATGTGATTGGTTAATTCTGAACACAGCCACATCCCCAGTTACAGTATAACAGGGTGTGCATATTTACTAACTACTACTACTAACTAACTAACCTGCACTTATATAGCGCTTTTCTAGTCACAAAGACCACTCAAAGCACTTTCATTAATACTAACCCTCTATTCAAGGGCCTATAGGAAACAAATATCTAGGGACAATTTAGAACAGCCAATTAACCTGACATGCATGTTTTTGGCATGTGGGAGGAAACCGGAGAAATCCCGGAGTAAACCCACGCAACACGGGGAGAACATGCAAACTCCACACAGATCACTGTTGGTCGGGGGCTGGGATCGAACCCACGATCCCACGATCCCCACAATCCCCCGGCCAAGGGTAAACTGTGCTGCCGCAGTGCTAACCACTGCGTCACCGTGCAGCCCAAGTACAAGTCCAATTTACAGTACAGTGGGGCAAAAAAGTATTTAGTTAGCCACCAATTGTGCAAGTTCTCCCACTTAAAAGATGAGAGAGGTCTCCAATTTTCATCATAGGTATACCTCAACTATGAGAGATAAAATGAGAAAAAAAAAATCCAGAAAATCACATTGAAGGATTTTTAATGAATTAATTGGTAAATTCCTCAGTAAAATAAGTATTTGGTCACCTACAAACAAGCAAGATTTCTGGCTCTCACAGACCTGTAACTTCTTCTTTGAGAGGCTCCTCTGTCCTCCACTCATTACCTGTATTAATGGCACCTGTTTGAACTCGTTATCAGTATAAAAGACACCTGTCCACAACCTCAAACAGTCAGACTCCAAACTCCACTATGGCCAAGACCAAAGAGCTGTCAAAGGACACCAGAAACAAAATTGTAGACCTGCACCAGGCTGGGAAGACTGAATCTGCAATAGGTAAGCAGCTTGGTGTGAAGAAATCAACTGTGGGAGCAATTATTAGAAAATGGAAGACATACAAGACCACTGATAATCTCCCTCGATCTGGAGCTCCACACAAGATCTCACCCCGTGGGGTCAAAATGATCACGAGAACGGTGAGCAAAAATCCCAGAACCACACGGGGGGACCTAGTGAATGACCTGCAGAGAGCTGGGACCAAAGTAACAAAGGCTACATCAGTAACACACTACGCCGCCAGGGACTCAAATCCTGCAGTGCCAGACGTGTCCCCCTGCTTAAGCCAGTACATGTCCATGCCCGTCTGAAGTTTGCTAGAAAGCATTTGGATGATCCAGAAGAGGATTGGGAGAATGTCATATGGTCAGATGAAACCAAAATTGATCTTTTTGATGAAAACTCAACTTGTCGTGTTTGGAGGAGAAAGAACACCATACCTACTGTGAAGCATGGGGGTGAAAACATTATACTTTGGGGCTGTTTTTCTGCAAAGGGACCAGGACGACTGATCCATGTAAAGGAAAGAATGAATGGGGCCATGTATCGTGAGATTTTGAGTGAAAACCTCCTTCCATCAGCAAGGGCATTGAAGATGAAACGTGGCTGGGTCTTTCAGCATGACAATGATCCCAAACACACTGCCCGGGCAACGAAGGAGTGGCTTCGTAAGAAGCATTTCAAGGTCCTGGAGTGGCCTAGCCAGTCTCCAGATCTCAACCGCATAGAAAATCTTTGGAGGGAGTTGAAAGTCCGTGTTGCCCAGCGACAGCCCCAAAACATCACTGCTCTAGAGGAGATCTGCATGGAGGAATGGGCCAAAATACCAGCAACAGTGTGTGAAAACTTTGTGAAGACTTACAGAAAACGTTTGACCTCTGTCATTGCCAACAAACGGTATATAACAAAGTATTGAGATGAACTTTAGGGATTGACCAAATACTTATTTTACCGAGGAATTTACCAATTAATTCATTAAAAATCCTTCAATGTGATTTTCTGGATTTTTTTTTCTCATTTTGTCTCTCATAGTTGAAGTATACCTATGATGGAAATTGGAGACCTCTCTCATCTTTTAAGTGGGAGAACTTGCACAATTGGTGGCTGACTAAATACTTTTTTGCCCTACTGTATGTAACCAGGTTATTGTAAGGTTTTTATTTTTTATTTTTCCCCTTAAAAGATTTCAGTTTGTTTTTCAATTGGGTTGTACAGGTTATAGGTCACATTAATGGTGGAAAAAGTTTTGAAATGATTTATCTTGGTCTCATTTTTTTACATCATAAAAACCTGGAATTTGAACAGGGGTGTGTAGACTTTTTATATCTACTGTACCTATGGACAATTTAGAATCCCTACTTGATGCCAATTACCCTAACGTGCATGTCTTTGGCATATATCCACTGTACTGTATGAATGTGAGAGTGAATAGTTGTCTGTCTCTCTGTGTTGGCCCTGCGATGGACTGGTAATCTGTCCAGGGTGTTCCCTGCCTCTTGCTCAAAGATACTGGGATAGGCTCCACCCCCACCCCCCCTTGCGACCTGCAAAGGATTAAGCAGTAGAAGATGGAATATGGCTTACAGCTAATGAAAACCCAAAAATTCCAGTTTCTCCAGAAATTGGAATATTATTTAAGATAAATTTAAAAACATGGATTTTTAATAGAAAAGGCTCCGTTTGCATAAATTACTGTATCAATGCAGCATTGCATGGAGGCAATCAGCCTGTGGCACTGCTGAGGTGTTATGGAGGCCCAGGTTGCTTTGATAGTGGTCTTCAGCTCATCTGCATTGTTAGGTCTGGTGTCTCTCATCTTCATCTTGACAACAACCCATAGATTCTCTGTGGGGTTTAGGTCAGGAGAGTTTTCTGGCCAGTCAAGCACAGTGGTGCCATGGTCATGCAACCAGGAAATTGGTACTTTTAGCAGTGTGGGCAGGTGCTAAGTCCTGCTAGAAAATTAAATCAGCATCTTCATAGAGAGGGAAGCATGAAGTGCTCCAAAATGTCCTGGTAGATGGCTGCGCTGACTTTGGACTTGTTAAATACAGTGGACCAACACTAGCGGAGGACATGGCTCCCAAGTCCTGTCATTCGGAAGTCAAGGTCCCAGAGTCTGAAGGAAGAGTGGCCAGGCATAGACAAGTTGCTTGAGATCTAATGTAAAGTTTCCACAGTCCGTGATGATTTGGGGAGCCATGTCAAATTAGCTTTCTGATGATATTCTAATTTACTGAGATGCACCTGTACATGAATTAACTTTTTTTAATGTCATTCCTCTTTCGAGTGGAATATAGAACTGAACTTTAATGCTTACAGTCATACTACCCTGAATGTGCCAGATTAGTGATTATAACGGTTTCATACATCAATATTGTTGAGGAGCAGGAGCCTTACTGACCTAACTTCCTCATAAAGACTGTGGTGTCAGTGATGTGAACTAGTGTTCATGTGCTCAACTGCTCGTGAGGGGAAAGCCTGTGTCCTGCCTACAGTGGTGCCGTATGCTATCCATCCATCCATCCATCCATCCATCTTCTACAGCTTAATCCTTTTTGGGTCATGGGGGGCTGGAGCCTATCCCAGCATCTTTGGGTGAAAGGCAGGGTACACCCTGGACAGATCGCCAGTCCATCGCAGGGCCAACACAGAGAGACAGACAACTATTCACTTTCACTTTCATGCCTAAGGACAATTTAGAATCCCCAGTTGATGCCAATTAATCTAACCTGCATGTTTTTGGCCTGTGGGAGGAAACCGGTGTACCCAGAGTAAACCCACACAGACACAGGGAGAACATGCAAACTCCACACAGAAGGGTCACCGATGGTCAGGGGGTGGGATTGAACCCACGATGGTCAGGGGTGGAATCAATCCCTTGACCTTCTTGCTGTGATGCCACAGTGCTAGCGACTGTGCCATCGTGCTGCCCCACTGTATGCCCTGTTGTTGTAAATCAATGTCTAATTCCATAGTATGGCATTACAGCACAGCAAGCAGTTTTCCAAGTAGAATGGAGTCTGCTGGGACCTGAATAACTCTATTTTTCACTAAACCATTTTCTTTAGGTCCTTGTGCTCTGAACTCTATCAGTGTGATGACTGAATGCAACAGTGACACCATCTTGGTCAAATGGGAGGAGACACCTGGCACGCCGGTTTACGTGGTAACTGCCGAGGCTGACGACGACAGCCTCATTATCTGTAACAGCTCCTCCACTTCATGTGAATTAGAGAATATCCGCTGTGGCACGCACTACAGCATCATAGTATCAACCTCATCTGATAAGTGCAGCAGCCTCAGAAGCTCCCCAAAGAAGATTCAAACAGGTATTTTTCATCACAGCAGTCCACCTCAATTCTCTCCATCAGTCAGTGACATTTTATCAGTAGATCCTCAGTACCCAGAACTGTATAGATCAAAGTTATACTGTCTTTTTCAGCACCCTGCTCACCAGAGAATGTGACAGCGGTGCCATCATGTGAGAAGAATGGGGCTTCAGTGACATGGGCAAAGTCAGACGTGGCCTTGTCTTACTATCTGTTAGCCATTGCACAAGATGGACACACCGCCACCTGCAACAAAACAGTGAACATGTGTTCCCTGGGTGATCTTCACTGTGGCCAGACGTACATTTTTAGCATCATCGCCTATGGAGAAAACTGCAGCAGCCACCCCAGCATTTCATCATTTAAAACAGGTACTGAGGAGGAGGAGGAGGAGGAGGAGGAGGAGGAGGAGGAGGAGGAGGGAGCTCACAGTCACAGTGACTTAACAATGTGGATAATGGTTAAAACATTTAATCTGCTGTGGGGGTTGTATTTTATAGCATTTTGTATTGATGGAGAACTACTTTCAGTTTGGATAGAAACTGCGTCATGTTTGAGTTCCAATCTTGTTCTTTGGAAAACTGAATGGGTATTTACAGCTTCAGAAAATTTAAGAGAGCAGAGAAACCGCTGCAAAATTATCACCTTATCTGGTTTTACTATTTATACCTGTGTATTTGAGTAAAAACAATTTTGTTTTATCCTCTAACCTACTGAAAATGGCTCATCCAAATTCCAAATTAAAACCTAGTCATTTAGAACATTTCTTTACAGAAAAATGACAACTGGCCAAAACAACAAAAAAGATGTTGCTTTTAGATCTGCTTTTTGATCAAAGAAAACAAGTCTGTGATCATTCTTAAACACTACAGTAATGTTTTAACTCAGAAATCTGTATTTGTGGAATAACTTGATTTTTATTATTCACAGCTTTCATGTGTCTCACCACGCTTAGATGATCATCTAATCAGTACCTCCTTAAGTAGATTGACATGTCCTTGTGTAGGAATTCAACTCAAACTGAATGGCTGTCATACAGGTACATCTCAAAAAATTAGAATATCATGAAAAAGTTCAATATTTTTTGTCACTCATTTCAGAAAGGGAAACCCATATATTATATACGTAGATTCATTACACAGAGACTGATATATTTCAAGTGTTTATTTATTTTAATTTTAATGATTATTGCTTACAGCCAATGAAAGCCCCAAATTCAGTTCCTCAAAAAATTAGAATATTACATAAAAATAATTTTAAAAAATAGCTTTTTAATACAAATGTGGACCGACTGAAAAGTATGTCTATGTACACACTCAATGCTTGGTCGGGGCTCCTTTTGGATTAATTACTGTATCAATGTGGCGTGGCATGGAGGTGATCAGCCTGTGTTACTGCTGAGGTGTTATGAAGGTCCAGGTTGCTTTGATAGTGACCTTTAGCTCGTCTGCATTGTTGGTCTGGTGTCTCTCATCTTCCTCTTGACAATCATCCATAGATTCTCTATGGGGTTTAGGTCAGGAGAGTTTGCTGGCCAATCAAACACAGTGAAGCCATGGTCATTAAACCAGGTTTTGATACTTCTGGCAGTGTGGGCAGGTGCCAAATCCTGCTGGAAAACGAAATCAGCTTCTCCATAAAGCTCGTCAGCAGAGGAAAGCATTAAGTGTTCTTAAATTTCCTGGTAGACGACTGTGCTGACTTTGGTCTTGATAAAACACAGTCAACCAACACCAGCAGATGACCTCTGTTCAGATAAAAGTAGCATTTCATTTGGAAATCAGAGTCCCAGAGTCTGAAGAAAGAGCGGAGAGGCACAGAATCTAAGTTGCTTGAGGTTTAGTGTCAAGTTTCCACAGTTAGTGATGATTTGAGGAACCATGTCATCTGCTGGTGTTGGTCCACTGTGTTTGGTCAAGACCAAAGTCAGCACAGTCGTCTACCAGGAAATTTTAGAGCACTTTATGCTTCCCTCTGCTGACAAGCTTTATGAAGAACCTGATTTCATTTTCCAGCAGGACTTGGCACCCCCCCACACTGCCAGAAGTATCAAAACCTGGTTTAATGGCCATGGTGTCACTGTGTTTGATTGGCCAGCAAACTCTCCTGACCTAAACCCCATAGAGAATCTATGGAGGATTGTCAAGAGGAAGATGAGACACCAGACCCAACAATGCAGACGAGCTGAAGGTCACTATCAAAGCAACCTGGGCCTTCATAACACCTCAGCAGTAACACAGGCTGATCACCTCCATGCCACGCCACATTGATACAGTAATTAATCCAAAAGGAGTCCCGACCAAGTATTGAGTGTGTACATGGACACACTTTTCAGTCACTCCACATTTCTATTAATAAACTATTTTTTTAAATTAATTTTATGTAATATTCTAATTATTTGAGAAACTGAATTTGGGGTTTCCATGGACTGTAAGCCATAATCATCAAAATTAAACTAAATAAACACTTGAAATATATCACTGTCTGTGTAATGAATCTATATAATACGTATGTGGGCTTCACTTTCTGAAATTTGTAACAAAAAATATTGAACTTTTTCATGGTATTCTAATTTTTTGAGATGCACCTGTACATGTGGAGATGCTAATTTAGGAAAGGTTTTGCAGTGGTCTCTTATTTTTCCCGGAGCTGTATCTGTAATCCGTTCATGATAATTCAGAGAAAATCAATCTTTTATGACAAACTGGGAAATAATTCTAAAATGACCATCCCTGTAAAAAAATTCTGTTATTGAGATGTGTGCTCTTTTTGTCACTTTCTATAATAATTTTTCACACTGGTGCTGTAAACATCTTAAAATATCACTGGATTTTTAGAGCACATTTTTCTTTCATTTTTTTCCCAACTTTTTTTAATGCAGAGCACGGAGTGACAGCATCGAACTAGAAAAGTCAGGGACTGATCATTGACATTAACATTGACATTAAAGTTGCAGTATGCCATATTGTATATGTGTTAAATGGTGCTTAACTCGAGCAGTCACCTGTTTTATTCGATTTTATGGTGGCATGGTGATGAAGTGGCTAGTCTGTCGCCTCTTTGGTAGGTTACTGATGCCAGTATGGGTCTCTTCCCACAGTTTGAAGGCATGCTTATTGGTTAATTTGGGGGGGTGGGGGGGTTATATTGACCGTACAAGTGTCTGTAGACCATAAAGGTGAATATCAGGAAGACTAGAATAATACAACATAGCATATATAAACACAGGTCCCTTTGTTTCAAATATATTTACAATTATACCCAGCAATGTGTGAAAATGACTCAGTCACTAAAGTCAGAAGCCCACCATCCCCCTTTTCTTTTCTCTCAGTGCCGTGTGCGCCCTCTGATCTCACTGTGGATTTTGACTGTGAGACCAACTCTGCCAGCATGTCTTGGAGTGCCAGCGAGGGTGCCGTGCAGTACTTCAGCTATGCACAGTCTATGGGTGGAGAAACCCTCCACTGTGAAAACACTGGTCCGTCCTGCAGCTTTGAAGGCCTGGAGTGTGGTGAAATTTATAACTTCTCTGTTACAGCCTCTAACGGCATCTGCAACACCTCGCTTAGCACACCTGTGCAGCAGGGAGCAGGTTAGCATTTTGATTGACCGATAGATGAAAGATGAGCATTATAAATGTGTTTTAACTTTGCTGACTCAATGCTATCCACTTCCTCTTCAGCTCCATGTCCTCCAGCGAATGTGACATTCCATATGGAGTGGAGTGAGCAGAGGTCTTGGACTATGATATCATGGGGCAAAGCCAGTTGTCCAGATGTGGAGTACATGGCTGAAGTAACTGGTCGTATAAAAGACAACCCACACACCCAGATGATGGTCACTTCTTACTGGCTACTCAGGCCATACTTTGAATTCCCCATACCCTGTAGCACCGTTTTTAATGTCACCGTGCGCTCCAGAAACTCAGGTGGGGTCAGCGGCCCGTCCAGCGCTGTTCCTGGAATGACAGGTAATTTTACTCTGTAAAATCTACAGAGCAACCTTATTTAGAAAAAAATATCCAAACTGACTGCCTTGAAAAAAACTAAATGGAACATAGTTTGTATATTGTACAGACAAATGTTTATTTAAAACATACCAATTTCTGTTCCTCTTTACAAAGTTTTTTCGTTAACGAATTGGATTGTACAGTGTGTGATTATTCCTGACTTTATACTGAAAGGAGATTTTTTTTTTTAAGCAAAACCTACATAACTGCCCCCAAAATATTTACTTTTATGATTTAGGTCATTATATCTGTAACTGATGAATATATTTCATAAATACAACTTTTTTGCAAATATGGCTCTGCATGTAAATCAAAATTGTATTTCTGTAGCACATTTAAGCATGGTGGATTTTAACCAAAGTGCTGCACAAAACAACAGAAACAAAACACCATAATTCACTAAAAAAAGGCAGTCCAAATAAAAATGATACGTGGTAAAGATAAGATAAGATAAGATAAGCCTTTATTAGTCCCACAATGGGGAAATTCCAGGATTGCAACAGCACAGGGATAGCAACACTCAGAGCAACAATCAGAAGGCAAGAAAAAACATGAGCAGCGAGTATACATATGTGCATATAAACATATAAAGGACAATATAAACAATATAAAGGAAGCAGTAATTGGATTTCTTCACTCAAGTAAAACTAATAAGGGTGTTACGACCCACTTAACTGGGCCAAAGCCAGAATTGCCTGTTTAGCTTGGGATCTCCAAGTACATTTTGACCCTTGCATCAAAGTGGACTGACCTATTCATTTTTGCCTTTACACAAGGTAAACATACACCTCAAAAGTCTCTTTCGCACACAGGCAAGACAGACATACACTTACATCAACAGACTGGGATTTCAACTTTTAAGGTATAAACGTAAAACAGTATCCCTCTAGTGTACAGCAGTGTTTTTCAAGCAGGGCATTAGTGCAGAGGTGCCTACAGAATAGATGCACAACAATGGCAAATTATTTGCAAATTATAACCCATCCATCCACATTTCATAAGAATTGCTGCTTCTCTTAGGCAGTTGCCCCGATGGTCACCAAACTCACTCACAGTGACCCTCAGGTGGGTCTGCATCCAGGTTGTGCTCAAGATCAGGATCACGGTCAAAGGCCATTTCAGAAAACTGCTACTCCTCCTAGGCAATTGCCCTAATTCTTCACAAACTCACACTGATCCTCAGGTCAGTCTGCATCTAGGTTGTGCTGAAGGTCAAAGTCAACAGTCAGGGGATCTGAGCACTCTTGGGGTGATTTCATCAGACCAGAATGTGCTACTTCATCATTGACAATCTGGTATAATTAACCCAGCAAGTTTTTTCTCCTGACAGTATAAGTTTGAAAGACAACATCCCTCCGTCCTTCAGTTAAAAGACTTATCTCTGTTTCCTGCCAGCTCCATGTCCACCACAGAATGTGCTGTACTCCGGTAACATGCAGTCCGCTGAGGTGTCTTGGGATCCATCAGTGCTCGCCACCAGCTACAATGTTTACAACGTCTCGGGAGAAAGCCACGTGCTGCTGTGCAACACCACTGAGCTCTACTGCCAACTGACCAACGTTGATCCAGACAACATAGAAGTCACAGCCAGCAATGACATTGGAGAGAGCAACCCAAACCAAAATATTACAGGTCGGACACTGGGCAAAAAGCATATGCATGGGAGGGCATTGATGACCTCTACCATTTTGATCAAATTTATGGTGAAAAAGAAAACCTTGCTTGAGCCACAAAATATATTTGAGACTTCAAATGTCTGACAATAAACTGGCTGATCAGCATGACCAAGAGATTAGTGTTTCCCTTCAAATAAGAAATTATTCTCTCAGAAATATGTGGCTTTTCTTGTAAATTCTCCACTTTTTAAAATGTTCTCATTGGTTCACTATTCTTAAATTTACAACTTTACATAAAAATTTAACACATTTTTCCTATAAAGTTAAGCCTTTTTCTCATAAATCTGAAGAAAGTTTTATATATTTGCATTTTTCTTTTCTTGTAGATAAGTAATTTTCTTTTTTATATACTTTTTAAATATATATATTTATTTTTTATATTTATTTTATATATTTTTTTTATATAAAATAGAATAATACAGCATTAAAATCATATAGAATAATCAATGAAACCTGAAAATATCCTATCACACAGGGTTACAAAATTAATTTTTTGTAAGTTGTCTGTGTTTTTTCAACTGATTTAAGACAATTTTGCACCACTGAATCCAAAAATGACATCTGTTTCTCTCAATCAGGTGCTAAGTAAAAACTTGTACTTACTTAGTACTTACTTAGTAATGTGCATGTACTTACCTTTATATAAAGATAAGTATGTGTAAATTGAATGTTACATCATCATTGTTCAAAATTCAGAGAGTTTCAAGACATAAAAAAGAATTTTGCATCATATGAAGCGAAAATACCTGTACATGTAAACAAAAACATATAAAACAACATGTGGCCATAATTCAAAAAGTTGACCTGATTGAGCAAAACCAATGTGATTTTTGGATTCAGCACATCAAAACTGTCCTAAATCAGCTAAAAAAAAAATAGACAATAAATTTGGTGTTGACCAGGGTAATCCATTGCCTGACAGGTTCTGTCTGTCATCAGCATAATTGTTTTTTTGCGCAGGTGAACCTTTGGCTGACCTTGTAGGATAGACAGGCTTCAGGTTTTTGCTATGAACGCCAGTAGTTGAAACTATAGTGCTGTGGAAAAATATTTGCCCCCTTCCCGATTTGTTATATTCTTGCATAAATGACACCTAAGTAGCTACTGCATTTTTTTATTATTTTTTTTTTTTGTCATAGTGCTGTTTTAAAATCAAATTTAAAGCATTCTCTAACATGTATGCATCTCATCATATTCAGGTCCAGTGTGAATTCGTGGAAGAAGAGACCTGCAAGGCATTTTAAATTTAGAATAAGGTAAGAACAGCATCACTAGTGTTACATAGAGATGGCGTCTGGTCATTCAGATGTTCCACTGTCGCCTCTCTCTGCCTCACAGTGCCGACCGTAACAGCAAGTGGAATTTCCTCGCAAGCCCCCAAAAGTGATTAACGTGGAGGACAACTTTCACACACAGCCCCACCTCAAACCCCAAACCACCTACTGTGTCAGTGTGGCAGCCAAGAACGGGGCCGACCAAAGCAGCTTGCCCCGGCCAAAGTGCATCAACACAGACGCCTTTAAATAAATTACACACACACAGATTCACGTACATAGATTGGACTTAAGAGTTGCACCATGATATGGGTTAAACATTCATCTGTCCTCTCTGTAGATGCCGCACCAGATTTGTTGTAATTGTTTGATCTCAAATACTTTAGGAAGATACTTGTAAAAAAGGAAGTAATCACAACTGCAAAGCCATAAATGTTATTCTGTTTTGTGTAAATCTTACATGTCACAAAAAATTATGATCAAACATTAAGAGAAAATGTAGCTTCGAGTGCTTCTGAATCTTTGTTAGCAGTAGGATGTATACTTTTTTAAAATAATTATGACTGGTATCATAGCAGCATGTGGCATTATAGATGTCTCACCATGAAACTATATTTATCAAAGATGGTTTTATTTTTAAGCTATCCTTATTTGATTTTCTGGATGATTGTAAAAGCACCCAAGTGTAGTGTAAACAAATAAACTGGTAATTTATAAAGCAATATTTTTAAAAACATGCAGTATATACTGTATTTTATTTTTGATGTGCCATAAGACTTCTCACTTAGGGTAGTATCTCACCTGGCTGCAAGAGCTAGCAACTACATGGAGATTTTAAAAAAAAAAAAAGTGCTACAGATACGCAAATTTGTGACAATTTTCACTTGGAATTACACTGGACTGGCACCTGCAACACATTTGCGTATGCCTCATGAATATTGCATTAATGTTGCACAAACTCCCAGTAAACTTTGGCCCAAAATTCAGCAAGAGTTCACATGCATGTCATTTGAATGTTGCAGGACATTCTTGCAACATATGCAAATTGAGAATTTTTTTGCACTTACAATTCTCCCGCAATGATCGCCCAAATCCTATGCAACATTTGCACGACAGTTATCCATGCCAACTGTGCAATTGGGATCATATAATTTATTATGTATTTTATTATATAAACTAAAATTATGCTATAAGACAATTTCTGCTCACCAGTTAGCAGGGGGCTCTGGCTCTCCTCTCAATTCTCAGTTTTGTTTAATCAAGTCCTGGATATTCATTTGTTTGTTCTTGTAATGCTGGATGGGGACCATTTGACATGCTGAGGGCTGCTGCATGTCTCCTTGCTGCTGCTACAGTCAAGCACCAGCCTGACCACTCTGCTGCTGGAAGGCACCAGGCTACTGTGTGTAGGGCTGTATCTCACTGGGTTGCGACAGCTTGAAACTGTTTGGAGAAAGGCATTCTCGAGGGGGTTTCCAAAATGTCTCCAAACATTCTTGGCAATTCTAATTTTCCTCTCCTGTCACAGGGTCTCGTGCTCGTCTCACAGGAATTTTGAGTTAAGTTAGTTCATTCTCTTCCACAGCATGTGGGACACCAGGTGGTGTATAGGGGCGGTGCCTATCTCCGTTTATCTTACCCTAGGCCACACAGATACTGTAAGTAGTGAAAGCTACTCTGTGTGTGTGGGGGGGGTGGGGGTCAGTCCTCTGGTAGCTCTGTGCGTTAACTTTCCTTTCCCTTCTATTAAGCTGAGCACCAAGCTAGAAGGCGGAAAGTACCATTTTGTATGGTCTTTAGTATGACCCGGCCAGGATTTGAACCCACGACCTTCCGGTTGTGGGGCGGATGCTTTACCAACTAGGCCACCACTCCGGTACAGGAGGAATTTTGAACTGATCAAAAAATCTGTGCAACCTAATACCAAGGCACCCGTCACCCCCTCGCTTTTTGAATAATACCCTGGTTGGAGTGGCGAGTGTCATTCAGTCTATCCATCGTCATGTTGTTCATGTATCTGCTAGATATTTACTGATGTTGTAAAAAATGTAAAGTTGTTTTTATGGATTTCTTTACTAGCCCTAATTTCAGAGGATCAGGCTAATTCCTGGTCTTTTTCCTGTATCAGAGCTGGAGTGAGCAAGCAGTTATGATTTTACTATTGTTTCTAGTGAATGCCAGGCATGTTTATTGTATACATGTTTGTATTGTGTTAGTCGTTTTACATGTGTGCTCCTGTGTAATACTCTAGTGAGACACAAGTTGCAGTAGGCAAGCAGTGGAAACTTTATTCTATTGTTGTGGCTTCCAGGCATGTGTAATTGTATTGTATATATGAGTCTACAGAGACATAAAGTTGATCAGCCACACTATGAAGATATGGGAAAGACTTGTTGAAGCCAGGTTAAGAGGAGAGGTGACAATCAGTGAGCAGCAGTACGGTTTCATGCCCAGAAAGAGCACTACAGATGCAGTGTTTGCTTAAAGAGTGTTGATGGCGCAGTATAGAGAAGGTCAGAAAGAGTTGTACTGTGTCTTTGTGGATCTAGAAAAAGCATATGATAGGGTGTGCCAAGAGAGGAAGTGTGGTACTGTATGAGAAAGTCAGGAGTGGCAGAGAAGTATTTGAGGGTGGTGCAGGATATGTATGAGGACAGCGAGACAGTGGTGAGGTGTGGTGTAGGGGTGACAGATGGGTTCAAGGTGGGGGTAGGGTTACATCAGGGATCGGCTCTGAATCCCTTGTTTGCCATGGCAATGGATAGGCTGATGGATGAGGTCAGGCAGAAGTCTCCGTGGACCGTGGTGTTTGCAGACGACATTGTGATCTGTAGTGAGAATGGGGAGCAGGTGGAAGAGAACCTGGAGAGATGAAGGTATGCTCTGGAGAGAAGAGGAATGGAATTCAGTAGACACAAGACAGAATACATGAGTGTGAATGAGAGGGAGGCAGGTGTACCAGTGAAGATGGAAGGAGTAGAGGTAGTGAAAGCAGATGAGTTAAAATACCTGGGGTCAACCATCCAAAGCAATGGAAAATGCACAAAAGGTGAAGAAGAGAGTGCAGGCTATGGTGTTGCATTTGCACCTCATTTCTGAGTAAGGAAGTGGAGATTTTGAGTGAGGAATTAGAGATTTTGAGCACAAAAACATGTTTTTTGCAAGAACTTAAGATTATAAAGCGTGTGTTAGGTTAATTGGCTGTTCTAAATTGTCCCCTAGATATCTGTTTCCTATAGGCCCTTAGAATAGAGGGTTAGTATTAATGAAAGCGCTTTGAGTGGTCTTTGTGACTAGAAAAGCGCTATATAAGTGCAGGTTAGTTAGTTAGTTAGTGTGCTGACAATATATTTTCCTCAAATTTCGTCTCTGCTTGCTCGCAGTGTTCAATTGTGCTCCGCTCGTGTCCTCTCTCACTTGCTCGCTCAATTTCTCTCTCTCCTCATGCTCAATTCTACCTGTGCACTCCCTCGACATGGCACAGTGCTATGAATGTGCCACAATTTCAACCAATCAGGAGTCAGAGAGGGCAAATTATGATTGGCTGGTTCTATTGGAGGAAGAACAACATTATTGCAACATTTGTGAGACAGTGTGATTCCAAGTAAAAATTGTCACAAATTCTTGGATTTGTCTCAAGGTTTTTTTAAATCTCCAACTAGTTGTGAGCTCTCTCAGCCATGTGAGATACTACCGGTAATATCCCTCCCTGCTGCAGCTGCTGTTTGTCTCCAATCAGTCACAATTTAGTTCCAAGTAGGTCCCCAACCCCTCAGGAAGTTGTCTAACTTTTCTGATTGACAAACTAAACTGAGAAAGGTTCAAGACACCTGCTATGACTCTGAGGCTATTTTGAAAGAAAAGTTGCTGCACAGATTTTTTGAACACGTTCAAAATTCTTGCAACACAAGAGTAAGACTGTGCAACTCACGAGAGGAAATTGTGAACCCCGACAAATGTTTGGAGAGATTTTGGAAGCTCCCTCACGAATGCCATTTTCCAAGTAGTCGCGAGCTGTTGCACCCCAGTGAGATACTTTCCTTAGTGAAGAATGTGACTCAGAAATTATGGAATAAAAAATACAAAAAAAATATCTTTCAAAGTTTGTTTAATGCATCACAATAAATTAATGAATTTGTATCTGGACATGCAGAACATTTACCAAAATTACAAGTAATCAAGGTGTGTTATGTATATCAAGGAGGTAGTGTTTGTAGGTCTGTTTATTTGTGTGAGTACGTGCATATGTTAAAGTAATAACTAAAAAAAAGTTATGGATGGATTTGAAGACATTTTCAGGGGATGTTGGAAAACTGACCAGGGACAAAATGATTAGAGTTTGGGGGCGATGGAGATCATCATCTCAATCCTGGAATTTTTAAAATAAGATTTTATGTATCTTTATTATGAAGGGAGAACAAACTCTAGCACAATTTAATCACGTAATAACAAGGCACCTGCTGCCTCTTATTTCTTGAGCTCACACCAACTCCATTTCAACCAATCATGAAGACATTCGCACATGGGATGACACCACTACTTACAGCCGTGGACAAAATTGTTGGTACCCCTCTGTTAATGAAAGAAAAATCCACAATGGTCACAGAAATAACTTGAATTTGACAAAAGTGGTAATAAATAAAAATTCTATGAAAATTAACCAATGAAAATCAGACCATGCTTTTGAATTGTGGTTCAACAGAATTACTTTAAAAAAACAAACTCATGAAACAGGCCTGGACAAAAATGATGGTACCCCTAGAAAAGATTGAAAATAATGTGACCATAGGGACATGTTCAACCAAGATGTGTCCTCTAATTAACATCACAGGTGTCTACAAACTTGTAATCAGTCAGTCGGCCTATTTAAAGGGTGACAAGTAGTCACTGTGCTGTTTGTTGACACGGTGTGTACCACACTAAACATGGACCAGAGGAAGCAAAGGAGAGAGTTGACTTAGGAGATTAGAAAGAAAATTATAGACAAGCATGTTAAAGGTAAAGGCTATAAGACCATCTCCAAGCAGCTTGATGTTCCTGTGACTACAGTTGCACATGTTATTGAGAAATTTAAGATCCACGAGACTGTAGCCAACCTCCCTGGATGTGGCCGCAGGAGGAGACAGATAATACAAATGGTAACAAAAGAGCCCAGAACAACCTCTAAACACATTCAAGGTGAACTCCAAGGTCAAGGTACATCAGTATTAGATTGCACCATCCGTCATTGTTTAAGCCAAAGTGAACTTCATGGGAGACGACCAAGGAGGACACCACTGTTGAAAACCAATCATAAAAAAGCCAGACTGGAATTTGCCAAACTGCATGTTGACAAGCCACAAAGTTTCTGGGAGAATGTCCTATGGACAGACGAGACAAGACTGGAACTTTCTGGCAAGGCACATCAGCTCTATGTTCACAGACGCAAAAATGAAGCATACCAAGAAAAGAACACTGTCCCTACTGTGAAACATGGAGGAGGTTCTGTTATGTTTTGGGGCTGCTTTGCTGCATCTGGCACAGGGTGTCTTGAATCTGTGCAGGTTACAATGAAATCTCAAGACTATCAAGGTATTCTAGAGGGAAATGTGCTGCCTAGTGTCAGACAGCTTGGTCTCAGTCGCAGGTCATGGGTCTTGCAACAGGATAATGACCCAAAACACACAGCTAAAAACACCCAAGGATGGCTAAGAGCCAAACATTGGACTATTCTAAAGTGGCCTTCTATGAGCCCTGATCTAAATCCTATTGAACATCTGTGGAAGGAGCTGAAACATGCCGTCTGGAGAAGGCACCCTTCAAACCTGAGACAACTGGAGCAGCTTGCTCATGAGGAGTGGGCCAAAATATCTGCTGAGAGGTGCAGAAATCTCATTGACAGTTACAGAAATCGTTTGATTGCAGTGATTGCCTCAAAAGGTTGTGCAACAAAATATTAAGTTAAGGGTACCATCATTTTTGTCCAGGCCTGTTTCATGAGTTTGTTTTTTTTAAATAATTCTGTTGAACCACAATTCAAAAGCATTGTCTGATTTTCCTTGGTTAATTTTCATAGAATTTTTATTTATTACCACTTTTGTCAGATTCAAGTTATTTCTGTGACCACTGTGGGTTTTTCTTTCATTAACAGAGGGGTACCAACAATTTTGTCCAGGGCTGTATGTAACCCAGCTGAGAAAATGGCCCCTTTTTTTTTCTCAGATGTCAATTGTATTAATACAATTGTGTGATTTTATTTTGAAAACCAATTATTTTGGGAAGAGGAAGTGTGATCCTCGTTATCCAACTTTAAATTCCCATTTCATGGTCACGTTGGGTGATCTGGGTCTTTTCATTCGTTAAGAGCGATATTAGCCCCGCCTTCCGAGCAGAGTGCCGAGGCGCTCTGCTGGTTTGTCGGTCTTTACGATCTGAGAGCGGACGAGAGAGGCTGTGGGCGGTCTGGTTCACACTGATACCTCTTCTTGTTGATGGGAGCACAAGCTTAAGCGGCATTGTGGCTGTGTCCTTTTACTGTGTTCACACTGATACCTCATCTTGGGTTTTTTTGGTGGCCGATCAAGAACCTTCTGGATCCTGGATTCTCTCCAAATGGAGATGGCGAGCCTGACCCGAGACTGAACCGAGGCTGAACTGAGATCTGACCAAGATCTCGATTGAAGGACATCCTTCCTCTCTCCAGTGCACAACAATGAAGTGGTAACAACTCAAGCTGCCGCTTTAAAAGAGGAAAAGAAATCTGAGCCTGGAGATACAAGATATCTTGACTGGTCAAACGACTAGACCAAAAGGGCAAACAAACACTGAGCTCAGTAGGACATTTTTGGGGTTTTATTTCATACCGGCCATTGTTATATTTGTATAGTTGTAAATTGTTTGTATATATTGTTCGCTTTATCCCTACAAATAACAACCATTATTGCTCATTTCTTGCCTCCAGCTATTTCATTCTACACTCATTTTAATTCCCTATTGTAACCCTTACGAACCTAGCAACTGGTCTACACTTAATTATTTCCCTTACCTAATTAACATAAGGCAAGGGTTACATGTACATTTATTGGAACTGCTTTGCAACTCACAAACTACTTTTTATATCTGAATGGGTTTTCTGTTTGTTGTGTGCATATTAAATGTGTAGATGGACCAATGGATACAGCCTATGTGAATTGGTAGATCTCAACAGGCTCACAATTTTAAAAGTAGATCTTGGTTCAAAAAAGGCTGGGCACCACTGATCTAGTCACATGCCTAATATGCATAATTTTGTTTTTTTGCATTTTTTTTTTCATGCAAAGAGTATTGCTCCTGCCATAACATCTGTGTACTGATAAGTGGCTAGGTATAACACAATTTCTACCCAGCTGTATACAGCTGAGGTCAGCCTTTATTTACCAGGGGGGGGATCTAACATTTAGCACTGTTGCAGTGTATTTACATGTATGTAGTACCGCATCTCAGCGCTAGAGGCACACTGTATGCCGACAGGTGTGTCAGCCCAACCCTTCTTCGTCTTCGCTCTCTTCCTTTCTTTTGACGGTGTGAGTTTTTACACACACAGAGAACTCTCCTGCATGGACGATAATTCTAATCTATTAGAAGAAGTTGTCCATGGAGAGCGTCACTCCTCATGTACATTTAATTAAACTGGCGCTACTGGGAACCCAAAACCATTTGTGTCTGATGTCCTTTCTTCAGCTATCCACGAAAGCCGACTCCACACATTACAATGGACAACTTTTTCAGGTAAGCCCCCCGTCGGATAATATAAACCTAAGCATGACGCTATTTTAGGAATTTCCACAGCAGGTTGAACACAGCTGAAGAAGTTATAAAGGCAACTTCGCCTGTCTGCACCCACTCAGATGGTGAATTCATGTCCATTTGCATGTTTACATTGAGTTATCATGTAATGACGCCACGCAAAAAATTTGCCCATTCGTATTTGGTGTGAAGGCACCTTTACAGCACATCTCACCACGTCTCGCTGTCCTCCTACTTGTCCTGCACTACCCTCACATACTTCTCTGCCACTCCTGACTTTCTCATACAGTACCACACTTCCTCTCTTGGCACCCTATCATATGCTTCCTCGAGATCAGGGATGGGCAACTTTGGTGGCAGTGACGGCCACGGAATTTTTTCCTCACTTCCCGAGGGCCAGATTTACATGTCAACCTTTTTTTTTGGGGGGGGGGGGGGGGGGGGTTCTTTCTTGAAAAGTCAAAAGTTTGGCAATTAAAACTGAAAATACAAATGAAAATATAAGCTACTCAGTTTTTTATCATATTAGATTTAAAATTACTAAATTTTATCAGAGTAGAACCGCTGCTCCTCCACATTGAAAGGAGTCAGTTGAGGTGGTATGGGCATCTGATTAGGATGCCTCCTGGACGCCTCCCACTTGAGGTGTTTCAGGCACGTCCCACTGGGAGGAGACCCCGGGGCAGACCCAGGACTCGGTGGAGAGACTATGTCTCCCATCTGGTCTGGGAACGCCTTGGTATCCCCTCTGAAGAGCTGGAGCAGGTGGCTGGGGAGAGGGAAGTCTGGGCTTCTCTGCTTGAACTGCTGCCTCCGCGACCCGGACCTCCGGAAAAGCGGTAGAAGATGGATGGATGGATGGATATCAGAAACGAATCCTCTTCACAAGCATTCTTTCAGGCGTTGTGAGGTGTCCGTCTAGCAGTGCAATGCAATCTTCATATATGTCCGCCTGTCCTAAATTCCTGAATATCCGCTGCCCCTTGGCACCCAGGCTGTAGAGTAGGATTCCTCGCATCCTCAGCTTTCCGTGTCTGCCCAGGTTCGCAGCCTCCGTGTAACTGCAAAACAACTTGAACCAATGGGGTCATGGAATGGGCAGCTCGTCTAGTGTCATGAGGAACAGCGGCGGTGGTGCCAGACATGCTTCCGTCTTCAGGAAAAAGGTCAGTTTTCCTCCAGAAGATATGGGTTTTCTTCTCGTCGCCAGTTGTTATGTCTGGAAATCAGGGCAGCGGGGGCAGGAGGTGTACTGAACCTGATCTTTATTGCAAACACAATAAATGTACACGTGTCACAGTGTAGTTGACATGTAAGCTAACTCTACTGTTATACAGGCTGTTGTGTTTTCCAAGGTGGAGCACCAAAGAGGATGGCTCCCACCAACAGTCCCCTTAAATAGGCACCGCGTGCTGACGTCACCCGTGCATTCAACGGCACATCCGTACTGCCTATTTGTTAGTATGAGGAAATGCCCAACAATCTGCCCTGCAATGGACTGGCGATCTGTCCAGCATGTACCCTGCCTCTCACCCAAAAACGGTGGGATAGCCTGCAGCACCCCCCCAAAAGGATTAAGCAGTAGAAGATGGAAGGATGGATGGATAAAATTACATCACGACCTAATTTTTAAAACTCTCTCCATCAAAATGATGAGCAAAGAGAAATTCCGGATAATAACTAACAAAAAAAGCCAAAAAGAAAAGGGGCTTGTTAACCTTTTAACTGGCCACATTTCTTAGACAGGTTGTGCACCCCCAGTGGCACAGCGCAGCAACTGTGCCTGTTAACTCACTCTGACATCCCCAGCTGTACTGGGATTTGTACTGATCTGTCAGTTCAGAAGGTGGCAGGCACGCGTTGGAGGACTCATGGATGACACATAATACGCCCAAGAAGAAGAAATCCTCATTATTATTCTTCCTTTTCCTGCTTTGAGCTCACAAGACCAATATGGCCACCATGATCGTCATGGATCGTCACAGAAAACTACATCATACAGGAAAAATAGCCATGTAATACAAACGAAATTCACATGGGATAATCATAAGAGTTTGTAGATGTGGTAGAGAGCATAGATGACTGACAAAACGCAAAACAACGACCACGATGGGCGAAAACAGACCGACCACACGAACAAGCGAGCCCCCCCCCCCCCCCCCCGCCACCGGTAAGTGACAAATTTATTTGTTTCTTTACATTTTACTGATTTTCTGGTTCATATTGTCATGGCCGCCAATCATGGCACCTGTGTGCGCAACTGCCTGTTATCTCCTGGGGCCCTATTTATTCCCATCAGGACCAGTGCTGGGTGCGGAGTCGTCTGATTCCTTCCGTGAATCACGCCACAACCTGCCTCTGTGCTTCCCTGCACTGAATTCTCCTGCCTTCAGCTTCCAAGCCCAGCTGAACGACGTCCGGGTCGGTTTCGCCCGGACCAACAACCAAGTAAGCTCTATAGCTTCTAAACCTGTCCATTCCCCTGTGCACAGGCGGAGCCCGCAATGGCGGACCTCCTTCTCCCTCCAGGCGGCGGACTTATTCCTCTTCCAGCTAACCTGCCCCCAGACACTGTCTCCCTGGCGGCAGCTTCAGCACGACCTGAAGACTCTTCAACATCTGTTGACAGTAAGCCCAATAACATCTGACGTGCTGCATAGGTGGACTGTAGCTAATAGTGATGGGTCGTTCGCGAATGAAACGGCTCTTAGAGCC